>JAPEHR010000004.1:2470000-3219003 GCA_032158425.1 Pleurotus giganteus
CTATCAAGTAGAACGTGAGGTACAAACAAGTAGAACACAACACAACAGTCGTCAAGTGTAGTGATTTCAGAGAACCTCGTGAAAAAAAGAATCGAAATCGTAATGGCGAACTGGCAGAGTCCGAATAGTGCCGAAATCCTACGAAGTGAGAGCATTGGCATAGCAAATCAAAACGTGGAAATGAGCCAAAAATTACGCTACAAAAAGTCGAATAGTCGACACAACATAGGGTACGTTGAGAACGAAAGGGGACGCGAGTCCGATGAGTCCAAGGAGTGGAGGTAAAAAAGAATGTCAAGTGAGTCCAAGGTCGAGCGTTATATGAGGGAATGAAGAGGTTTTAGCAGTGCCAAGAAGACTAAAAGGAAACGAAGTTAGCGGAGAGGGTAAAGTGAAAACGGAGGTACTTACATCCTTGGTCTGTGGAGTGCCAGTCCATTGATATGGTTGTTGGCCAAGGCACTCCGCAAGGGTGACAAGTCGATATCCGGCTTGTTGCAACTTCTGAATGGCGTAGGGAATGACAACCTGCGCAGATTGCTGGATGGTTTCATGATTGAGAGCAAGGATCGTGCTGGGACGTTGGCTAACGACACGATCATAGGCACTGCGCATTTGGGGAGTAGTGGCGCCCAAAGAATCGCCAGAGCTATGAATATATTTGTTAAAACCACGTAATAAAATGAATGAATGAAAACTAGAACTCACTCGAAGTCCCAGATGACAAGCTTCTGGCCACGAATAGCAGACGCTTCTCGGACCAAGTCGTTGTAGTTGCCATAAGGAGGTCGCATGAAGGCGGGCTGAACACCGAGAATACGCTGGAGTGCCACTACAAAGGAATTGGGAATTAATCGAGATTTTAAACAGCACAGCGCTCACGTTCAACTCTCCACATCTCATCATGGACTGGGATATCACGCCATTAGACGACAGAAAAGAATTGATCCATAACACTCACTTTGATCCCACGTCAAAGTAGTGAGATCCTTGTGAGCCCAGGTGTGAGACGCAACCTGATGCCCTTTGTCGAAAGCGTATTTAACACGCTTGATGTTATCATCGCTGTAGATGCATCCGTCTAGAAAGGTACATCAGTACAAAATGACCACAGCTGATCGTTAAAACCTACAATTATTGCCGTTGAAGAAAAAGGTACCCTTTCCACCGGCAGCAATCAGAGCTTTACTGATATCATACAGGTAGACGTAGGGACCATCGTCCTGATTGGCCTCGCATTAACACACAGTAGAAGCAGCGGCGTCGCGTCGTTGACGTACAAAAGTAAGAGCTACGGTGTTGGGAACCGTGCATTTACTGTAGACTTGAGCCAAAGCGCGCTTCTGGGGGGCGGCATTAACGAAGCTGATGAGGGCGAAGGCGAATGTGAGGAAGAGGGGGGCGATCATGTTCGGTAATTAGTGGAGGAGGGGGAGGAGGGAAAGGGAGAAGTGAGAGGAAATGTTGCGAAAGTGGGGAAGGGTTGATTCATTGGCAAATTATGCTCGCTGTCTTATAAACGAGCCGGGAGTCAAGGTGATCCCTCCAGGGTATTCGCTTCATTTTTTTGCAGCTGATCTGGACTTCCATACAAGGATGAATATTCGAAAAGGGTTCATGATCCAGCCTGACGTACCCTGGAACCATCCATCAACATCAACCATCCGATGGCTACAAACCGTTCCGCCCATCCAAAAGCTCCACCATTGCGCTCTCTCTTGCGCTTCGCCCATGGCCACCGAAGCTCAATCAGCGAAGCTATTCCACCTCAGTTGTGTCCTCGTAAAATTCAACCCACTCACCTCGCCAGGAACCGTGAACACAGATAAAGGCACACTCTTTGCCAACAATTCACGTGGCCCTTGTCGTCCCCCTCAAGACTCAATGGGCAAGTTTGGCCGTCTCTCCGCCTCTGCGTACACTTTACAGGGATCTGGGCGGCTTATGTCCCACTTCCCCATTCGTGGGCCGACTTGGTAAGTTCTGGGTACCTCGAGGTGGTGCTCCATCGATACTAGAGTTCTTGCCGCGTTTCGCTCAATTACGAGCTCGTACGGCACCAAAAGAACAACTTGGTTCCGTGGTTGGGCGAGGCGCATGAATCGCTTCCACTCCTCTGCAAGCGGACAGGGCATCCGATGCATCTGCTAGGCGTCGAAGCCTTAGTGGCAGATGACCATATGTGAGCTGATTATGGCCACTCTCCGTTGCAAATGGATCAATACTTTTAGGAACTTACCTCTCAGACTCATCGTATGGGTGTAACGTATGATGTTTGCTAGTTCTAGGCAGAAATCGAGCACTTGACGGAAGTGGGTTCGGAGTTGGGGATTTCGGAACATGATGATGATTTAGCTGAGTAAACCACCGTTGACGGACTGGCCTTGTGGGAGAAATTCAGAATACGGTTTTGCCGACTGCAGACTGTCCGAAACTCAAGGAAATTGATCTTGCTAAAGCTGTTGTGCGTGGTGCGGTACATGGAGCTTGGCTATGGCTTTACGGATCGCTGCTGCTCACCTGAAGGCGGGAGAAGTATGTTAAACAGGGTCCTGCTTACCATCATTGTCGACAAAGGCTTTTGTGCGCACAAGACCTCCAAGCCTCTGCCGTCAACTCATCGTCAGTAGTCCCACAGATGTGCCTCGAACCATGTACGGTGACAGCATGCCGAGCAGAATCTAGTCCAATCCTATCCTCTTGGAGCCAAAGGAAAGGTGATCCATTCAATGCAAATTCGGTGAGAATGTTAATTGCCAAGAAGAGCGCTAATGAACGACGCAATTTGCTTCGTTGCGAGAGGCATTGGCCCCAGTTCCTCCTGTAATATCGTGGGTCCCAGTCTTCTCTTCGCTCTTGCAGAAACACGAGGCCCGAGGAACCTCAACTCCAGTTGCGAGTACGCTTGTCAATCCTTGAATTGGAGAGGTGTATTCTCGAATGATTGGCCTCGAGGCAGACGCAATGGATGCATGCTCGGAGGATACTGAGCTTCCCCGCGGTGGGGATGGGAGGAAGCAAAGTTTGAAAGTTTGGCGCCCATGCGTCCGCAATCGTTAACCCCTTTTTTGGCCCCTATGCAGCAAAGAAGGGTAGACTCGGTGCGCATGTACATGTGTAGGTAGAAGAGAAAATTCGTCCTCAATGCGATGTTGACAAACAGACAATTCTTGCTGAAAATTGACCGTCCTTCTCGGGCCCAAACATCCGAGACTCAGTATAACGAAATACGAATAAGAAACGGACTATCAAAAAAGCTCCGAGCTATTACTAGATCGCAAGACCTGGTGGAAACGATTGATGATACGCACATGCGATTCTACATCGATCTGAGCCACAATTTCCACGACAGAATAAAGTACGGGAATGGTCTTCACATAAATAGCTTCGGCGTACATCCTCTCGAATATGTGCGCAAAGCACAATTTGGAGGGGCGGGTACGACCAACGCTATAAACTCCCATGCGAGGTAAAGAACAGATCAGGCTACTAGTAATAATGCTACAAAGTAACAACGTAACAACACTACGACGGAGTAGGCGATTGACAATAAATAAGCTATCGAAACAGCAGGAAACTGGTACAACAAGAGTTAATCACACACGATAAAGACGTCTATACTATGAGTCTAAGAATCACGAAACCTTTGGAGGGAGGCTGCCATCGCCCATTACAAATTCAACGAATCGGTCGGGGGAGGTGCACCATGAGTCAACTCGCTAACGTTCGACAAATACTGGCCCCAATCATCCAACCTTAAAGATATTTTGTAAGCGATGTGATTTATTAACCAAGCTAACTATTGAGATTAACTCACTCAAACCCCGACGGAGCATTCGCCCACATGGCTATCGTATCGTTATCAAACATAGCTTGGGAGGGTATCTGAGCTGCATTCGTCGACTGTGGATCAAGCCCGCCTATCGACCCCGTAGGGATGTTAGGCAACTCCATGCCCACGCCCAGCATTTGCAGATATTGTGAGCCATAAGGCATCCTCATGGCTGATAAAAAGTGGTCATACATAGCTTGATCCGTCAACATGCCTTCGTCCGAAGGAACGCCACCACCAGCCCCAACAGAAGGCGGAACGGTAGCAACCTGGCCAACAGACGATGGTGGATACCAGTAACCGCCCGCTTCTGTACCTGTACCTTGGATTCCTGCTCGGGACCCTGTACCAACGAAGTCTACTGGACCATGAAGTGGCAGTCTGCCCAATTCTTCGCTGTGAGTGGGAAGGTTCGTACTAAATGGGGGCTGAACCGAATTAAGCTGCGACGATGGAATGGAAGGTGGACGGGAAGGTGTTTGGCTAGTCTCTTTGCCTGAAACCCGACGAGAACCAGCGACATTACGAGGCATATCAAGCGCACTTGATGGTGCTGGAGTAGATTCCGCCGATGGAGTATCTTCGTCGCGATCGCGTTTGTTTGAACCGGGACTGGGCTGAGGCAAAGGGAGGTCGCCAACATTAGCCAACTCGAGGAGAATGTCCCTAATCTTTGGTTAGCAACTAAGGTTGTGAGGTAGTAAGAAGGCAGACCATAGTCGACCAGCTGTTAGCCATCTACGGAAGAGTCAGATTTGACGTGTTCGCTAGAAGCAGATGCACTTACCGCTTTTCGCTACAACGAAGAACCTTCATGCACTTATGCACGTCCGCCATCTCTTTCTGCGGGTCAGTGGCTAAGCCGGAGCGTTTACCCGCCCAAATATTGAGTAACAGTACAATCCCAGCAGTAAACGCAGGCGTCTTCGTGAAAGTGAACGTTAGCATCGATACCACCTGGCACATCATGAGCGCAAACTCACCATGACTTGAGGATGTGGACCAGGGTATCGTCGCGTGAGCATTTCAACGATGTGGCTGCACGTTCGAGCGGCATTGGTGCATATCGCCATCGAAGGAAATGACAGCGGAGAAGGTTTTCGGATGAACGGACGATGAATGAGGATTTGAAGGTGGTAATAATGCGAGTAGAGTAGAACAGATTGACTGAAGAAGTCAGGATCCTCCCGGTTAGGGTCCCAACGAACTTGGGTGTAAAGTCAGTATGACGTAGTGCGCGATGACAAAACTTACGATGGTCAGGAACAGAGTCAACCCATTTGTTGAGAGCTGAGTCGAGCTCAGCTACGATATGCTGCTCCCAGTGCGGCCCAACGAATCCGAGGAGAATTTTCGACTTGTTGATAGAGTACTAGGGCGAGTGTTTAGTGAGAAATCAGAAACGATGATCAAGCGAACTTACAATTGTGCGGAGAGCTATGCCCAAAACTTGATTAAGACGGAGGAAGCAATTGAAAAATGTAACTTTGGATGGTTTATTTGGGGGTTGTTTGAATGCTTGCTCAGGGTCGGGATGCTCCCAGTATTCGTCGTCGACCTCGATCGGCAGATCCAAGTCGAAACTGAATGCTTAAGCCACGGCGCGACAAAGCGAAAATCGGGATGGCGAACTTACTCTTCATCCTGGATGGCACAAGGCCGACCTAGGACTGTGCTAATTATCCTATCCATGCTTACGAGAACCCTGTACCGAGTTAGAAGATGGACTAGCTAAACGAACAGACTGACCAGAAGGCTCGCTTCCACAGCTCATCTTCGACGGACAGCTTATGGTGCTGGCTTTTACGTCGATGTGCACCGACGTCCTGGGCCAATCGCACACCAATGCCTACCATAATCCAGCAGGCATGTGGTGCCGATGATCCTTGCAAAAATTGAACTGTCAGCTAGAATAATGTCAGACTATGTTTGTACAGACGGCGAGAGAACGACATACACAATAAAATTGCAAATCGAATAGCGTCGGTGGGGAGAGAAGCGACTTCCGTACCATCTGGACCTGCGTGAACCACTTCCAACCAGCAGAAAGCTCATCCTGGTCGTCCAATAGAACGCGGGGATCATCCGAATATCGCGCGCCATTGGCGCAGACAAGTAATAGAACTCCAGCGAAAGTGTCGTGAGAAAGATGTAAACCCTCGCTGACAGCCTTGTCAAAAGTGGGGCGATGCAGAAGAGGGAGGTGGATATTATAGTACTTGAAATAATTGTCGATAAGGGAAGGCATGAGATCAGGGTCCGGAAACTTGTACTCAGCATGGGCTTCTGTCGTCGTGAACGGCTCCCACTGCTAGGTCGGTGCTTAGCTGAACGTTAAAAGACGTAAATCAACATACACTCGGTGAAGACCAGAATTGGTTCCGCTTGTTGGACAAGATAGCTGAATCCATGAAGAGGTTTTGCTTCGGCTGTCCGATGACTTCACGCTTTAGGTCCATGGCAGCCTGGAGAAGCATAGCTCCACTGGATTTCCCAAAGAATCTGTTCTTAATCTGCTCATCAATTGAGAGTCCCTGCAAATCCTCTGCCAGGACTACATGTCCTAGATCGTCATCATCGTCCGGGATGGCAGCCTGCGGAACGTCACTGAGTGAGCGGAGGGCGCTGGATGTTATCTCGGCCGGCGTTCGAGGGGAACAGATTGAATTGGGGTCTGGCGACACTCGAGAAGACGGGCCTGCGCCTTCTCTGGGTAGTGGTGAATTCTCCAATTCCAACAGGCGCTCCAAGTCCTTCGAAATGTCCCCGTCAGGATAGAGCTAGACTTGGCGGCGCGCGTAAGGCAGCGGTCATGGAAGTATCAAGGACACAAACTCTGCGCAGTAGCTTTTCCATTTTTTCGAGACGACTTTCCAAAGCTTCAACATACCTGGATAAAAAAACGATGATGAGATATACGATTCCGACGGTAGAACCATAGCGCACCCTTTGGGCGGCCCACGTTTCTGAAGCACAGCATGAATAAGCATTCAACCCGATTTCTCGGAAACGCACCCTCGCTGCCTCGAGGTAAGTGCACTCGAAGCTGTAGGCGATGCAATTCGAACATCGATTGCCTGGCATCTGGCTGCCATCACCTGCGGACAATGATTTAATCCCATAAACAAAATCCGAGGTATCTAGAGCTTACACCGTACTGAATTACCACGGTATTCTTCAGCATACTCAAAGGCGACACGCAAGGGGAATGACATACTCTTCTTACGCCTGCAAATGTCACATGCTCTCTGTATCCTACGTTTCTTAGCGTTTTGGAGGTGGCTGGAGCCCTCACCCTCATCTTCATTCGAAGACATGGTGGCTGGTTATGAGAAGTTTGAAACGCCAGATGTCTTATATTAGCAAGACGAGAGTGTGCCGCGGAGTGTGAACTCCTGCCTTGTATGACGATTCCCCGCGGCGGAGCCGATTGTGTAAGCTATTCTAGATCTATGATTGGCTACGAGTCATCTTGCGACAACTGCGGATGCGAGTCGAACAATGGAAATGTTAGAAAATCAAGGTTGGCGCAGTCATGGCCCTGAAGCTTAGCAGACCAGTTCCTCGATGATCAGGATGGGCGGTGAAGATATCGTAGTATCGGATGAAAATCATGCCAGTTTCCTTCAACTTGACGACGTGATCCTACGGATATTCCACCGGAAAGAAGGTAATACACGGAGAGCGAAGTAACAGTTCCTGCCGCTACAAGGTGAAAATGAAGGGTGGGAGGAGGAGATGGCTTTTGTGAGTCATCGAGGGAGGTGTAGGCGTTTAGGAAGTTCTGGGAGCACCAACGTGTCAGTAGGGTCATACTAAAGACTCCCAGAAACACACCAATTCAATCAATTGAGTCGCAGTTTATCTTGGCGACAAGGCCTCAAGGTACAATGCCAAGATCACCAAATGAATAGTCACTAACATGGTCAAGCTGGGGTGGTACGATATTTCTACCAGATGGTTTATGACGGCTTGTAATTACCATGAGTGATTTCATCAACGTTTGATAGATACCGTCCCCAATCTTCGAACCTAAACCGATGGCGATGTCAATCAATCTGCTCTCGCGATGGGAAACTTCAACACTCACGCAAAACCAGCAGGCGCGCTCATCCACATGTCTATCATGTCATTACCAACCATGGTCTCCTCTGGAATGGCCCCATTCTGCTCGTCTAGATGGTCGGCAGTTGTTGTTGACGGCCAAACGTTACCGTCGTTCATAAGCGAAGCTTCTACATATTGCTGCCCGTAGGTAGCCATGATCTGATCATACAGCGTCGCACTTTCGTCTGCCTGACGAGCCTGATTGGTTGTTGAAGTGATGGTATGAGGTGTCAGGAAAAAGTGATCGTTCATCGTGTGAGGCGTTGCAACGAGATCTTCCCCCTGACCTGGAAGGCCTGGATGGGACTGCGGACTGGTTTGAAGTGGTATTGAAGACGAGTACGACGAGTCTGCATAGGCACCACCGCGGCTATCCGCAGCATGATGGGCAGAAACTTGTCGCTGGGGTGCTGTGGATTGTGATGTGGAAGAAACTGCGCTTGTCGGAGGAGAGAATGTGCCGTTGGCGCGGTGTTCATGCGGCTTAGCGACTGGCTGAGGTAAAGGCAGATCTCCTACGTCAGCTAACTCACGGAGGATATCCCTAAGTCATAGTGAGCATTTTGAACTACAGATAGTGTTGTCACTGACCACAAGCGACCCGCGATCGACCATCTATGGAAAGGTGGGTCAAGAGACGCCATAGTGGTGACCTGGTGAGTACGTACCTATTTTCGACCGCCCTAAGCACGTCCATGCACTTGTATACATCCGACATGTCATGGCTCGGATTCACAAGTAAACCGGAGCGTTTCGCTGTCCATAAACGCAGCAGCAAAACAATGCCTGAGGCAAATGCAGCAATCTCCAATCCAAGGACGTATGTAACGGAAGGTCATCGAGGGGTGAGATCACTCACTACGCCATTGTGTATTGGTGCAGATGGACGCCTTCGACGTTGCGAGTCGACGATATGGCTACAGGTTCGTGCGGCGTTGGTACAAATCGTCATAGAAGGGAACGAGAAAGGAGCTGGGGTACGAATAAATGGCCGATGAACGACTAGCTGAACATAGTAAAAATATGCATGGAGATCGGCCGATTGATCAAAGAATACGTCGTCCTGGCGATTAGGATCCCAACGAACTTGCACATAGATGTCAATTACAGCGTGAGAGGTAGTAAAGATACTCACGATGAGCTGGAAGGGTGTCCATCCATTTATTCAAGTTGGAGTCAAATTGGGCAACAAGAGTCTGCTCCTGTCCAGCCAATCCGAGAAGTAGTCTAGATTTCTTGTTACAATACTGCAGGACGTCATAGGCGGTTGCAATAAAGGGGTGAATGGACATACGAGAGTTCGCAGGGCTATTCCGAGAGTGTGAGTAAGCCGAAGTTGATAGTTGAAGGCCGTAACCAAAGACGGCTTATTGGGGGGTTGCTTGAAAGCTTGTTCCGGGTCTGGATGTTCCCAATACTCATCATCGACCTCAATGGGGTACTCGAGGTCGAAGCTATGAGGAATGTGAGCTGCGGATAATAGAATGCAGGGACAACATACTCCTCATCCCCGATGGCTGATGGCCGACCTAGGATGGTGCTACAAATTCGATCCATAGTAATAAGGACCCTAGAAGAAGAGTAAATAGTCACATAACCACTCAAACCAGCGGCCCTGACCAGAAAGCGCGTTTCCAGAGCTCATACTCAACGGAGGGCGGACCAGCATTCCCTTTCCACCTATGAATACCGACGTCTTGGGCAAGTCGCAACGCCATCCCGACTAGTGACCAAGTACAATGGATCGCAGATGACCCTTTCAAGAAGTGGATCGCTAGCTGTGGCCTTCATCAAGTAACGATCAGTGCGCAAGCTTTGGAAAATACTCACGCAGTATTGTTGTAGGTCGTACAGTGTGGGCGACCGCAAAAGCGACTTTCCAGTCATTGAAACCTGCAAGAACCACTTCCAACCGCGCGAAAGCTCCGAAGTGGTTCCCTCCAGCAGAACGCGAGGGTCGTGGCAGAACTTAGCGCCATTAGCACAAACCAACAGCACGACAGCACCGAATGGCTCGTGAGTTAGATACAAGCCTTGGCGAACAGCTCTCTCAAACGTTGGCCTGTGCAGAAGAGGGCAGTTTAAGTTGAAATGGGCAAAATATTTGTCTATGAGGATACCCATGAGGTCCGCCTCCGGAAACTGGTACGACGGGGCTGCTGGTTCATTTACTATCAACAGTTCCCACTGAAGTCACATCAGCCACGGTTGCCAAAGGGAATTGAATGACGTACGCTTGGTATCGTCCAGAACTCCTCACGTCTATGCGGGAGCGTGCGAATATGTTCCGAAGCGTTTTCCTTCGACGTTCCAGTAAACTCGCGCTTGAGATCGATGGCTGCCTGCAGATACACAGCGTCACTTGACTTGCCCACAAATCGAATACCTCTTCGATCATCCAATGAAAATCCGCCCAATTCTTCTAATAAAGTAGTGTCCACCAAGCCTTGGTCATCATCCGGAACTGTCGATACTTCCGCTGCCACTCGGATTGCATTAGAAATGAATCCACTGACACTCCCGTTTTGAGAATGGTCAGGTCCCTGATATTCGGACATCTTGGACAACGGGCTGGGTCGGCGTTCAGCATTGCGAATGTTATCTTGCTGAAGGAGTGTATCTATATCTTCTAAGTCTAGATCTGGATGAAGCTACGCTTATCTCAGAAGTGAGTCAATTATGCATGGACAGAGTATGATCTGAACAAACTTGTCGAAACAGCCGTTCCAGCTTCACAAGACGGGACTCCAATTTCTGGACATATCTAGCACGCAATGTTAGCTGGGCCTGCAAGGCTCTGGATAACACTCACGCTTTGCCATGATACGGGCCGCGCTTCTGAAGGAGCAAAGACGCCATGAAGTTCGCCAGAATCCGATTGAAAACAATTCCTCACAATTGAAGCGACTGCGTAGGTGCAATCGCAGCCAGCCAAGATACAATTCGAACAAATACTGTCAGGCTTGTTGATACCATCGCCTAAGAGGCTACAGTTTGATCATTCCTAGTAGATAGTTGAAAGGCAACACGTACACCGGACTACGTAAATTATTCCTTACAGTAAGCTCAGCTTAGCGACTGACAGGCAAAAGACTTACTCTTTCGCTGTCTGCACATAAAGCATGCGCGTGGCAACTTCCGCTTTCTTGCACCTTGGTTGCGGTTTTCACCATCTTCGTTGGACGACATGGTAGTCGTAAGCAAAGCCTAAGCCTGCAGGCTGCCGGCAGGATGGGATCATTTTGAACCAAATATACGCGCGTAACGGCTCCGTCCTGTGTAAGACCTTATTATACACCCACATCCGTCCTATCGAGCTGACATGTGAAAACAAAACAAAAAGTAGCGAGTTTCTACCGTTTCCGTGGGCTAGGGTACTTACTAGCGTGCCGCGCTACCGCGTTACCGCCGACGTCGATACGGGGTTTGAAGCCGAAGGTTAGTTCCATTATTATATACATTAGTACAGAACAAGTACAGCGACACCGGTGACGATGGATCCTAGCGTATGAACGATGATGATAATGATGATGATGATGACGAGAGCGACTATGCACTTAAAAGAAGGTAGTGCTGGCAAGTAACGGTGACACGTAAGGTAAATACAGATCCAGAAAGCATCAGCAGGACAAAAGACCGCAAGCGCATGCAAAGCACCGCATGAAGTCCACGTCCACAACTAGCGTCAGGGAATAAGCATTAAAGCGAGCGAGGCAGGAAAGTGGTAATGTGCAAGACATAAACGCAGAAGTACAAAAATAATACAGATGCAGGTGTTGCAAGGATGTGATAAGACAATGCTGAGAATGTTGACAGAAAAAGGAATGATGGAACAATAACATCGCGATAGAATAGAAAGCCAAATCAGAGCAACTGAAAGGACAAGTAAGCGCGCTGTGGATGAATTTGTAAAGGAGCTGCGCTTACCATCAAAGCTACCAACCAGTACGGTGGTAGTCAGTCCAATCGTCAGCCCAACTTCGCGTCCGTGCAATCGCTCTTCGTCTCAGCTCTTCCTGGTTCACCTGCTCAGTTTCACGCCGGCGTTCGCGTTCCCTCTCCTCCGCTTCTCGGACTGTCGTATTTGACGTCTTCGCACTCAGCTGCACCATACTAGGTGTCGTCGTCAAGTGTCCCGGTCGGCTGCTAGCACCGTTCGGACCTGCCGTTCCCGTACTCCGTCGACGAGGAGGGCCAAGATACACCTTGCTCACTTGACGCTCCCATAAAAGATTCCTGCGCAAACTCTCCGACATCTCCGACTGGAGCATTCGGCGCCGCGTTGCACGTGGTGTTGAAGGCGGAGGAGGTGGGGGGAGATTATAAGGATGGGCAAGTACAGCGACAGGAGGCGTCGAAGTAACCGCTTCATTGGGCGTCGGCTCAATCGTAGTTAGGGCACGAACTAAGGGCGGCCTCTTGGGAGCTGGTTGCTGCTGCTTGCCATTAGCAGGAGCCGTACGCCGTCCCGCAAGCTCAGCAAGCTTCTGGTGAGCGTAGCTCTTCGACACCTGAATAGCGTTATCTCCATTATCGTCCGTATCCGTCTCGTCTTCCAACTCTTCACCCTGCGGACGACCTTTCGGCCTATATGCACCCGCCGCCGCGCCGCTACCGTTCACAACCGGCACCTGCGTCACAGTGACTTGGGCAGCCAGCGGTACAGCGGCCGCCCCTTTGCTCGTTCGGAGGCTACCAACCATCGGTGGGGGCTTAGGTAACGGCGCCTGTTCAGTACGTTCAGTGGTGGGGTGCCGGGCGTGGTTACTTCCCATATCAGCAACACTAGGCATCGGCGCAATTCCGTTGGCCCCGTTAAGTACGGCGAAGCGATCAGCCCCAGCGCTGACGACCCTTGGTACATTCGCCATCCGCCTCAGGTCAACGGCCGAGTAACTCTGCCTGTACGGGTGATTAGCCGGGAATATCGAGGGATCCGGATTCATCAACTGGCTCAAAAGACCAGATCTCGTCCGCTGGATACCGCCTGGCCCTCGTTGCTGCACGGGGACTTTAGTGAAAAGCTCACGTTGTCGTTGAGCTTCTACCGCCGCAGCTTGCAATTTAAGCGCGGCTTCGTCTTCCTTTGACAAAACTCGTCTTTGACCTTGAATGGCATGCGAAGTATGTCGTCGTACCAAGGGAGGAGCCGCAGGATGCTGCTGTTGCTGTTGGCCTGGTTGTTGCTGTGGAGCTTCCGACTTCGTCCGCTGGGCCTGAGGAGGTCGAGCAGCCTGTTGTCCAGGTGATCTGCCTTTGATCTTACTCGAGCTAACGCCACGAGAATGACTCGACGACGCCCCCTTTCCTCTCCCGCCTATGCTTCCACCTCGAGTATGAGAACGCTTCGAACCCGAAGCACCAGCACCATTTTGCGCACCACCCCTCGCAAACGTGATCTCATCCTCACTCAAATCCTCACTGGCCCACGAACCATCTTCATCCTCATCATCCTCGTCAATATCCGTGGTTTCGTAATCCTCAGACGACGTATTCGTAACAACGACGCGTTTCCGGGACGGCTGGAGTGCTGCATTCGCTGCTTCAGGATTAAGCGCGAGCGCCGCCGGGTTAGGAAGCCGAGATAGCATAGGTGGCGAAGGCGAACGAGCGGGAGCTTCCGCTTTACCAAAAGTAACGTTATTCTTCGTAGCTTGTTGATCTGAAGCTCCGGGGTGACTAGTCATTTTGCTCAGAGTAGCGGCGTTCCGAAGGCCATTATTCGGAACAGCGTCTGCTCTTGGTAGAGCGGACCCAGGCGGCCTCGTGAGTCCTGCGGAAGGTTGGTCCAACTTGCGCCGGCTGGCGCTACCCCTCGAAGCACTTCCGCTCATGGGCTCACGGCTGCTCCCTTCCCCGCTCCTACTCGTCTCCATACCTTCCGAAGACCCACTACCAATATTAAACATAGCTCGATGCTTGCCCCCGACTTCTTTTGGTTCGCCCAGTGGCGGAGGCCTAGGAAGTCGAGATGGTGCTTGAGTTTGGGTTTTCGACCGACAGTCGGGGTGAGAGTTGGAAGGCACAGCAGTTGCATGGTCCTCCACGACCTTTGCCTTGCCTTTAGCCGAGTCAGATGGAAGAGGCATGGCAGCCTTGTCAGACGGCTCGACATGGGGTACGATACTCCCGCTAGTCGACCGCTTCAATCCTGCTGCCGCACCTCTTCCAGCCAAACCAACCTTGCCAGCAACTGTTTTGCCCTTCGTCATCGTCAAACCACCACCCAAGCCCAATCCCTTCGGCCGAACTCGAGTACCAGTCCCAGCTAAGGTCGTCGTCGACACAGTCCTCTTCCCAGCAGCCAGCACCCCAGAAGATCGATTCCTCGTGCGTGATAGAGGACGTGCGTCACGGCTGAGACTACGCTCCTTCGCCTTTGCGCCGATTGTCGCATCCATGCTTTCACTCCTCTTATGAGAAGACATCTGAGTATCAGAGCGTCTGGTGGCCTCGTTCTTAGTGGTCTCCGGTATTAGATCCCTCCCTCGATTGACGAAAGCCCTCGAGTTAGGGGATCCCAGCAATCGCCCATTCCCATTGCCAACCCCATTCAAACTCCCACTCCCATCATTCTTCTTTTCCAAGCTTCCATCCCGCCTCCTCATATCACCGCCACCATGACCACTCGACGCGCTCATTGAAGTAGTAGCTGAATCAGGCGAACGTTCCTCCGGAGACTGAAGCAGGAAGAATCGCGTATCAGAAGGCTTCAACGTGCGATCCTTATCCCCCACGATCACAGATAAGTCTGGTTTTGAAGTTGTTAGCGGTTTCGGATCGCATGGCGGCTTGCCCGGGGGTAACTCTTCTCTCAGCTCAGGTACGGGCAAAGGTCCTCGGACGCCCGATACAGGACCAGCTACACCTGGGTGTACGGGCCCAATAGCTGCGTCGTCGTCTGAATGCGAATGGTTAGGGGTGGGAGATACGGTCGCTGCAAGGGTAGGGACAGGGCCGGAGGCTACGGGCAGAACCGCCATGGGTACGGGGAGTTGCGCCGATGTTGAGTCGGTCAAAATATTGGAATCGTGAAGTCCCAAACCAACACCACAAGAAGTGACGAACGGTGGCGCTGTTGTGGAAGGTAATGTCGGTGTGGCAGGAGGAGTGGGATGGGGAGTTGGTTGAGGCGTGGGATTCACAATGACAACTCGAGGGGCCAGACCCAGATTTTTCGCACTATATGTTCCTGCGGAGGTACGAGGAGTCGGAGGCAGGGATGACATCGGAGACTGTCGCTGTGGCGTATTGGGGGAAGAATGTGTTGGGGAGCGATTAGGGGTGGCGGGATTGGAGTAAGAGACAATAGGACCACTGGGAGGGTCAAAAGGTTGGGTCGATGGTGAGATGGTCAGTGTAATGGCCGGATTAGAGTTGTCCACTGTAGCGATTGCCTCCTCATCTTGCCGGTGTGCGTTATCCCTCTAGCGAAGGCATGAACGTTCAGTATATGTTTTAAAAATCAAATGATATGACGACGGATAGCCGCCAAGCGCGAAAAAAGATATTTTTACTCACAAATTTAGATAAAGTCAAATTCAGACCGTTCGACTCATGCTCTGGGGTCGGCAAAGGACAGTTCCGTTGTGGGTGAGTTTCCATCTGATTTGTAACAGGCTCCCTCGAACGGGAGAGCGCGGGCGATGGCGTAGGAACCGATTGCGAACGATGGGCAAGCAAGGTCGAAGGGGGCAACTCCATACGCCTGGGTATGATGTGGCATATTATTCTCCCAATTGCACTTGGGCGGCGGGGGGGAATTGCCACAGGATATCGGACATTCTTCGTAGCGATCAAACGGCCGGAGGAAGTGCCAGGTAGGTGAAGCTCAAACTTCTTCGCATCCCTTCCCATTTCGACCATAACGCTCGCCACCTCACTCGGTACCATGTCGTGGATAAGCGTCTGCCCATTCGACCCAGTCCGATGATGACTCGCATCCCCACTTACCCCGGAGCCACGTTCGACCAGTGCTCCATGTTGCTCGGAGATATCAATACGGTGGACAAGAGGTTTGGCATCAGTTCCACGGAAATCGCCGTTCATTTCCATAACGCCGGTAGAATCATGGAGGGTGCCGTTGTGGGGAACGGCAGTATCAGCAGGTGGGTGATCGCAGATGACGGTTTGAGACGGTGTTGGTGAAGACGGACAAGGGGAAGGAGAAGGCGATGTTATTGGAGAAGGGATGTGAGACTTCCTGATCTCCGAATTGGATGGTCCATTATTCTCCTGGACTTTTCCTTGTTGGGGGTCGCAATTACAATTGCAGTCGGCTTGGAATGGGGAAAATGATGAATCTGAAGCTACATGGACCGAGAGCGTATTGTAAGACGAGGGAACGTGAGCAGTTTGAGCCATCGCACCAGAATCCGATTCGCTAGCGTTACCATTCGAGTATTCAGAGAAGCTGATCGTCGATGCCGATGGAGAACAAACAGAGGCTACGGAGGGAGCAGGGGATCGATACGCAGATGCAGCCGAAACGTTGCTAGCTTCTGGCTTGATCGGGGGGGTGGCAATGTGGGGCTGAGATGGAGCAGGCTCGTTGGTCGACGACGGGGAGACGGAAGATGAAGCAAAAGATGGGGGGAGTAATGTGGTGAATTTCGTCGATGATTGTGAAGCAGATGAAGCGAGCGATGGGACTCCGCAAGCTAGGCGGGGGAATCAAGAGATAAGTAACCGCGGTTAAGAAGGGCACTGTGGCAAATAAGAAGGGGGGATAGTCGACAATCCAGCCGATGGCAGATAACGATGCTGAAGCAGAGAAGAAAAGAAAGAGAAATGCTTACACTGAGATGAATGAGTCAATCCAGGCTTCCCCTCGGCAGCTTCTTTGGTAGTTTGGATGGGCCTGAGGGCAGCCTGGCGATAACCAAGCTCAGATTCGACCATTTCACGGTACCAAAGCCGCCACGAGAGGTTTTCAAGCCGTTGGCCATCCTTCAAACTGCCCTTGCATTTTGTAAAGACTGCATTGAGCCACATATTATCAGCATGTGGGTTTAGTGATAATCCTCAGAGTGATAGAAAGCGATAACTCACGCGTCCAGAGGGCATAGAGTGCATCAGCGCCTTCAAGATCTCTGAGGACGTCGGTGGCCACTGCCAGCACAGGTGTGGGGAAGTTGGCAATCATGGCAGAAGTGGAGAGACAAGACGTGTCTCAAATTAAGTGCACACCGAAGTCGAAGTGGAAGGTCGAACAATGCCCGCCTGATCCCCGTCAAGTAAGGTGTCCGAGGAGGCCAGTGAGAGAGCCAAAGGGCTTGGGCGTCGACGGCGGCGACTGGGACGGCGACTGGCCTCGAGGGGCGGGAGTCGAGGAAGACGTCGTAGTGGATGAAGTGAGGTAAGTGATGAATGTTTGGTTCCGCACTTGCTCCTTCGACAAGCCAGACCGGCATCGGGCCGCGGGCAATCACAAGAACGAGACAGGGGCAGCTGATTCTGACCCTGGGAAGGCTGACATAAGCGGATATGGTGCTCCCATGACTATGGTCACGCTGGCTGGTGTTGTCCTCGATGCTAATCGATCGTTGAGCATGACCCGCTCGCCTCAGACACTCACTCTTCTCTTCTCAGTTCACCCGAGCTCGCTTTTCCACCGGCGGGGTCCTATTTGCCGCTTCAGGCATAGGCGCGGCAATCCCTTCCAATTTACCCACATCGATTTCGCCCTCTCCAACCCTTTCCCATCGCACTTTGTCCTAGATCCACATCTAGCCTATTTGCCTTACCTCATTTTCCTCTTTTCTATTATCTTGAGCTTTCCCGAACTCCTCAGAATCCACTCGAGCCTGCCGACGCCGACGAGGTCAGCCCCGCTTCGAGTTCCGGACTGCGTGATCACACCAGCTGCCCATCTCCTTCCCGGACACCACCAGTCCTTGAACATGGGTCGCGTCATGTTGTATCTCCTCCGAACGGGTCCTTTGCAACCGTCTCAGTGTTCCTCTGCGCGGCCGCCGTCTTTTTTAGCCTTGTGCGAACTCCCAGATCTAAACTCTACTTTACAGGGTCCGAGTACGGGACGCTTCTCACCTCAATAATGTGTAGAAAATTGTCTAGAAATTTTTCCTGGACCCACAAAGCCGCCTACGGCCTCTTCTCTGGCGACCGTACTTGCATGACCATCACCTAATTTGTGACCATGTAGCTCTCGTCCTTCTATCCGCGAGCCAACGGCGACCATCGGTCACCGACGGAGAGCGCCCATTGTTCGGGTAAACTGTAACTGTATCCGGTACACATGCGCACTCGCTTGACAGAAATCTACAGCTTTGGTCCTACACGACAACATCTCAACCCCGTGCCTCGGTCTACTGAGTAATCTGCATCGCTCGCTAACAGTTCTCCGTCCTGCGTGCCAACATTCTACCGCTTATAGCTCTCCAGTTTCCAATTTTAGCCCCTCAGGTCCCCTCACCGACGTGGCATGTCTCTGCTGACAGACACACAATCCAGCTGCTCTTAATTAAGTTCATCATCGGCCTCTTTGTACATCGCTTGCTATATCCATCATGATCAGCATTCTACTGTGCCCGTAGCCGGGCTGCTTGGGAGGTACCTAAGTACCTTAGTTCATGGCTCGCACCTCTAAAACCACCGACGCGGGGAAAGCGACGGGTGGTAGGCACGAGACAAGCTTGTGTGGAGACATGCTGCTGGATGGATCCATTCCAAAAACACAGACTCTCACTGCGCTTACGATAATATCCCTCTTTGCCGAGTGTCAGGAGACACCCGTTGCCGCCGATGCTCATCTCTACATATCCATCACGGATCCGGGGAATGAGGACGCCATGAGACTTGCCACATCACGACTCATGATGCCGATGGTGGCCGATGATGTGTTTCGCCTCGGAGGGCTGATTATCGTTTTCGACTTACATAGGCACCTCAGGAGGACAGACAAGCCACGCCAAATCTTCTACTAGTACCACTAAACGTCAATAGTCAAACTCTCGCATTACGTTGGCCCGCTCGTCGCTCCGAAACAGTCCCATGACTTGGAGATCATGTTCATATGGGTCTACGAGGGTGTCTGCTGATTTGATCAACCATCCGACGCATCTGCATCATGACGCACTCGGATCCGCTTGATGTTTTGGTGTTTATAACAACGTCACGGTGTACGTTGTCCTTGATCAACCACGCCCCCCATATTCATCAACGTGCCAGTTGTCACTACTAATGAAGCTGTAGACATCACGATGACGACGTACTCGCGCAGCACCTTAGAGACAATCGTCTCAGATCAGTGTACCCTCGGGGTAGTGTCAATATTCATTGATGCATCCATGATGCCCTCTGCCTAGCCACTAACCAACATATCATGCGACCATCTCATCGATATCACGCCGATAGGTATCATCAGCACAGCTGCACAGCACCGTATCACTCCGGAGTATGTCTGCGCTCCACAAAGCCCCCGTTCAGCCTCACCCGACTGATTGATGTCCAAACGTTCAAAACGTTTAACGTTGCATCAATCAATACATATTCAATCCGCCGCCGTCAATCCAATCCAATCCGCCTCCTCGCCCAGCTGGTCGCTATCAACCTTCAAGACTCAGAAGATAAATAATCACGGTGACTTCTGAGGTATCCCGATATGTTGATTGATATGCATACGCCATTTAGCAGCCTTTGTCGTAATGCATATGCATGGGTATAATAATCCAATGCCTATGTACTGCTATGGTGCTCCGGAGTGCCAGTGTGGGTCACCTGGACGTATACACCAAGTGTTATGGGCGTCATTAATGCTTCCTGTATGTATATCAGCACTTCTTTCACCGGTCGATCTCGGTCAAGCTGTATCAATCAATCGGTCATGGGTGCGTGACTCGAGCTTGGTACTCCTTGGCCAGCAACGCCGCTCGCGTTCTACACCTAAACCATCTATCTGCGGCCTACTGCAACTCAGCCTGGTCAGGCCACGTACCTATAGATATCATAGTCAACTCGTCATTTAGCCTAATAACCTGCTATTCGTTTACGCACTGGCGGTTACACGGTTGCGCTGTTGTATGTATGCGTTCTAGAGTTCTAGCCAGCCAGCCAATACAGTAGGAAGTTCCAATATCTCAGATCACGAATGCCCGAGTTGACTTTGAGCCCTTTCTCTCTAGGTTGCTCTGCATATGCCTCTAGTATGGTCGCCGCGATCAACAAATGCGATGATCGGACGACGTATGCAATTTGTAGTAGCCTCGCCTCACATCTCCAGGAGTCTCCATGATCGCAAACGGAAGCATTTCTCTGAATGAATGTGCGCCAATATGTCGGTCCCCCGTGTCCCATGGCTAGGAACATATCAACATAAACACAAGAAATTTTCGATATGTGCACCACGATGCATGATCATTGCTGATGATCTACAGCCGCAGACTCGGAGTCGTTCCTAGGTCAATGGCCGCGGCTAGCCTGAGCCTAGGGCCTGCATTCCTCCAACGCTTTCTGTTCGCCAAATTTATGCTTCCGTTTGTCGTCGCCGAGCCCAAGTCCCCAGCGCCAGCCCTGGCGTCGTCACTTGGAAAATATGTATTGTCTTGTATCGCTCGACCACTGACTTTTTGGGATTAGTAGATTGAAGGGTTTTATCAGAGCTAGTGAATTCTTTGTCATCGCTATAGAAGGACGGTACAAGGACAAGGAGGTGCGGTTGGGGTCGACGGACTTGCTACGTATATTGCAACTGGGACCGAGGTATGATAGCTATTAGCTACGGCCTGCATGTGGCGGCCGACGATTCATTTACAGGATATTATTGTTCCGTCAAGGTACGGAGTCTGCACTCGTAACGTAGAGGTGCCTCCATTGCATCAGTCAAAGGCCCTTCAGGCATCATTCACGCCAGGTCCCACATCCTGTACTAATCGAGATGAATCGAAATCGTCAATCAACGGAAGATCCTGATACTGAGCCCCCTGCCATCATCGTTGATGCGTACGTTGATGAACGCAACTGCTGGCTGATTCCTTACTGGGATGTCGTGATGGTAGTATGGTACAGTCACCAGGAAGTTTCACGAGCGTCCTGAGATGCTCTCGCGAAGATGAACCATCAGTGATATGGATAATGATAATGATGGATCTGCTGCACATAGTGCTCCTGCTGGACCTAAAGTTGCTGTCGCTGCAGCTCGTAGGTACTCCGACATGAGTGCATGAGCCCTGGAGACACATTTGATGGCCCGCTATGCATACCTTACAGCCAGCAGGAAATCCACTCTTGGCACAGTAAACAATGCTAACTACACCGTCTACGACCCTCAAGCCGCATTCATCTTCATAGCGCAGGAGCGAACGGAAGCGTTCTTCCAGAAAATTTCCAGCAAAATTTACGATCGCAACCGTCAGCTCAGCACACGACGTCCACACGCGAAGAGTAAGAGAAGAGAATAGCCGAGACCAACCCCCGAATTCTATAATTGTTCGAGATTGTGCGAGCCTCCCCGCCCTCGACAACCTAACAGGGACTCGGAGCCTCGAGGCATCACTTCATACATTCGCGGGAACTCAAACATGACGACCTTGCCACGCATACAGGAGGAGGGCCCAGGCGAGGTGGGAGGGGCATCAGGCCATCAGGCTTCTTCAGGCTCTTTCAGGTCGGTCCTCAGACTCGCCGACCGTCAACAACGTAGAACAAGGGGAAGAGTCGAAGACTACTGAAAGAAAAATCCGGGGAAAAGCCTCCTGGACAGGGAACAGGGTCATCGTAGTTAGGGGCTGGCCCGCTAGCAGCTAGGTGCTATCTGCCAAGCCAAGGGTTACCCTTATGCAGTAAACGATCCTTGCGCTTCACGTCAACTGGCTGGCGGTGCCAGGCGGAGGCGATACCAAAAGCTGCAAACTTGCTCAATACATATTCAAATTGCTTATCCCTTTCGCCTGCCCCAACCCTACTACTGCCCTATCCCTACCCCTACCTACGCCAGCCTACACCCCCGAATCGCCACATGCTAGAACGTGTATGTACATAAGGGAAAATTCAAGATTCACCACTTCTGCAGAAGGTCTTCGAGAAGGTCTTGGGGAGTCGGGACGCGACGAGCCCTGCGCGGAGGAACCTTGAACCTAAGGTTTGCATGCCGCATTCTAGCTAGAGTTTTCGGGCAGGATTATCTATATGGAAGAGGGCAATAAAGGCTACCTTGCCAATGCATTAATTTCCGGCTCGAGGATGCCGCCTAGGGTGAGCACGAACCAGTTAGGGCCTCATGCATCATGGCCCAAACACCTACCGCTGCACCAGCATGAAGTCATCACAAGATGGGGTCATTGCACGTCTATGCCGCCACCACGACTCTGAGCAGGGATAGCGTAGTTCCGATAAGACCAGTGGCTGAGCAAAGGGGGTGGTGGCCCCGCCTACTGTTCACTTGACTTGTGCCGGTGCAGGATCATATCACACAAGACGTAAACAGCGCAGCGTGCTAGCCATGTGTATTTACCAACACCCTGACCTGATACAGGTTGGTGGAACGGTGGCTGGTGGCGACTCAGCCGCCGCATTACACCACTAAACCTCATACGTGAACTTGTCGTCGAGTGACGACACCTTCGGGGCTGTACTGGAATCTCGTGAGAGTAGTGGGCTGTAGTCGGTGTCTGAAGGGGTGTCGGAGAATTTTGTCGAAGGAGGTTGAGAGTTGACGACGTTGACGGACGGAATGGGCTAGTCAACGTGGCTAGGAGCGCCTCGGACATTCGGGGCATTGAACAAACCATGATATGCTAAAGCCCAAAGCGTACTCGGCTGCCAGACCAGTGTACAGTCGTTGCTTCGGAGTATCTGAAGATAAATTGTGAGCTTAGACCCATCATATCCATGAGGCTCATGGTCGGGAATAGACCAGCTATGGACTGCACGGTTAGGTAGATTTCTTGGAGCCGCCTTGGCACAACTAGTCATTCATGCATCCTCAAAGGATACTGTAAGACAATCAGATGATCCAATCGTCAATGGCCATAACAGCTAACCGTACATCCCCTTCATGAACTCGACGCAGACGATGCGAGATGAGATATTGAAGCCCCACATTCGACCGATACTAAGGGAGCATGAGAGGATCCTGGACAGCCAACGTAAGTGTTGAACTTCCTTTCTGTGCAAAATATGTGTCAGGCTAGCTGCGGGCGCGATAGCGAGAGAACTAGAACTGGGTGCTGAGCGTGCGTGAGAGGCATCCAAATCGCTGAATTGATACTCTCCGAATAGTGTACGCGAAGCTAGGCTTTCCGTCATGATACCTAGGGCCGACCCCAAGCAGAAACATTAATGGCGCCAAAGGCAGCTTCTCAGCTCCCGACTTGCGCGTAAGGATCGCCATGCAGAGCGGTCGAAGCGACATGGTAGGCAAGATACTACACACCAGGTATTGGGACTTCGGATCAGCATAATGGAATCCAGCGGCCCTAATTTCAGCATGGTATGCATACGGCAGACGGCCTGTGGATAGACGCAGAAGGAAAGGAAGTCTCCACAGGCTGACAATTGACATTCGGTGGGCAAGAACCTCCGCAAGCAAGGAATCAATCCGCTCCAGAAATAGGACCAAACCAACCAACGACGAGAGCGCGATGGTGATCCAGAATGTGGGTACAGCCGTGGTATCAAAAATAAGGCTCTCTGGCTCCAAGCATGATGATGATATGATATGTCAGATACGATGTGATACCATCTGCTGAGCGCAGCTTCTTTCCATTATCGCCAGGAGTGCCTTGCGAGCAATAGCGACATGGGGAATCGGAAAATTGCGATATCGAGTGCAAGGATCAAGGCCAGTAGGGGAATCGGATAAGGTGATAGCTAACCGTGGGCCGTGAAGTCAAGGAAACCAGGAAACATATCAAGCCCAAGCGAGATTTGCAACATACGTTCATGAAAGGTCCCAGATGGTTTATCCAGAGTCGTTGAAGCTAACTATTTCGGAAACGCTGTCGGGAGCACTTGCACTCGGTGGTGGCGTGAGAGAATCAACAACCTGCGTTACGTACGCGTGTCGCCATTGCTGATGGCCATGAGCATGAGAATTGGGCGTATACATTTTGCTGCATGGTCGTATCACTGCTATCAATGCTCGCCCTATACATTTACCTCTACCGTCGCCGAGGGGCACGGTCCATTATCCTCACAATTGCATGATCCTTCCGTCCGTTAGCTTAGAAGGCCTTCGAAATACTAACCCAACATCCACTAGCCAGGCATCCTCAGCGCCGAATCTAGTGCGATGAATGTAAAGCCTGTGCGTCTTCAATAAACCCCCAAACGAAATCGAAAGAAATCCGCATATCATAGCATACGAAGTACATATTATTATCTCAATTTCTCTATGTACGAAATTATAACATATGTACCGAAGGGATAAGTATACACTAGGGAGGATGTAGTAGCAGCACACATGTACAAGTAAGTGGATGGATGCCACACCCACCACCATAGTACAAGATTATACATGTAATAGATATCCGGACATAAAGCGGCAGAAGCGCGAGCGCGAGAGGCAAGCACGGCTGAGGAGGAGAGGAAGGAGGAAGAGGAAGGAGTGGTACGATGGCAAGGATCGAGAGAGAAAGAGAGAGGAGACGAGCGGCGCCCGTTGAATGGAAGATTACAATCTCCATCCCCCAACTCTATTTCCCCACACACGCTCCTTCGGGACTATTGAAGCCCAGGACGCCCACCATAGAAAAGACCCCGTGAGCGTCCACAGAAGGCAACGAAGACACAAGCTCGAGGACCATCCATCAGATTCTCTCACTCGAGCGTCGAACCTCAATGCGGTCGTAAGCCAGATAGAAGACAAACTCCGGTTCCGTCTGAGGATGGAACGATGAAAGGGAAGAGAGGCAGGACTTGAGCGGGATAACATAACCAGCGCGGACAAGAGGTCCGAGGAACCGCAACCTCTTCCCCAAGCAAGCTCGTTCGTCCCCACGAGCTTACAGCATGCCGCCACCGCTGAACGTTCTCTTTCCTTCCACGAAGACAAACGCTCTCCCCAAATAGATAGAGTCAAAGGTAACACACAACGTCCGGTGAGAACTGCGACTCGGGATTAGGCGTGGCGTATCCTCCACAAGTGATTCCGCAAGGAGTCGAGCGGTCTTGCTGATGTTGGCAGCGCAGGAGGGAAGAGAGTGTGGGCGAGAGTTGTTGTACATTAGCAATTAATAGCCATATAATTAACTTTTCATCGAAGTATGAGCTGGGAGTGTGCTGGACGAAAAGGATGAATGCACGCCATGGGTAGGCGTGGGGTAGCCAGCGGATCTATTACGTGTTTTTGTCGCTGAAGGCCACTGGGCAGGGTGCGCAACGTGTGGCGAATGAATGATAGGAGATAGAGAGGAAAGGGGACGAGGAATGCAGATCGTCATGAGGAAAGCATGTTGATGGCGACATGGGGTTGCTGAGGGGATACAGGGACCATGGGAGCAGGGGCGGCGAGAGGGTAGGAATACGCGTGTACAGTGGCCGGAAGAGGCAGGGTTGCAGGCGTTGGGGACGACACGAGGCTTGCAGGCGCTGGTGAAGACGCTGCTGGCTCTGGGTCGACGGGGTCGAAGCAGCAGGTACCCTTCTCAAGGTGATACTTGAGGCCGTTCGGGTTGAGATAGGACTTGGTGCAACCTTCGTGTGGACACTTGTAAGCCTTCTCCCGACGCTGCTTATTCACCACCTTAGGTGCCTTCTCAGCAGAAGGAACGCCCTTGCCTTTCCCCTTGCCGCCCTTACTCGACTCCTTGCCCACGCCCCGCTCACTTCTGCTCTGTGCCTTCGACAGCATCCGGTCCTTCCGCATGATAGACGGAACATATCCCTCCTCTTGATCATGCGAAAAGACCTCAGCGGTGGGGCTACCTGCCAAAGCCGCAAGGGCTAGAGGCATGTCCACTTCGGGCAGCATGGGCGCCGAAGGGCATACCGGGGACGAGATAGCGGAGCTCGACGCTGTAGAAGGGAAAGAGGACGAGTCGGAAGAGGAAGGGGCCGGCGAGGAAGGTGAAGAGTAAGGGGATTCAGGGGGCGGTGTGCCCTCGAAACGATCACACTCGGGGAAGTCCTTGGCATACACGGGCGAGGTTGAGACGGCGACGCTAAGGTCAGCGTCCGGCGAGTACAGCCCGCTATCGTAGCCATACCCGTATCCCGGAATGTAACCGGAACGAACAGCGTCGATGAATGGAGAAGACGGTCGCGTGTAGTTGACGGGTTGAGGATATGCGATGACAGGCGTAGGCTTCCGAACTTGCTTGGGCGACGTTGTGTGGTGGCCATTGGGGCAGACATCAGCACCGGGGAAGACTTCATGCCACTCTTCGTAGTGGTCAATGAGGGCGTGCAGAGAGTATGTGGAGCTATAACAACAGTTGATCCCCGAGAACTATCGTATACAAGTAAGCACGCGACTCGGCAGTGAGGTAAACTGGGGCAACGACTCACGAAGGACCGCTCCAGCTGTTGAATACGATCAATATTTTGGGAGAGTTGACCACTCTCAGCCTGGACATTGAAGAGATACTCTTCCGGCGCCAGGGTGCTACAAGGCTGACATCAACGACGGTGACGTGGTATGAATGATGAAGGTGCCTGACCTGTTGAGGAAGACATTCGGATATGTTGTTGATGCCATTATGATCGAAATTTTTGAAGTTTTGCGAGCTTGATGCGAAGGGTGATAGTGAGGGGGAGAGGGCGAAAGATTAAAGGGAGGGAAAGATCGGGGGAGGGTGAAATATGGGTGCTAAATAACGTTTGATGTGTGGGATACCGCAAGGCGGGAAGGGACAGGTGGAGGAGCAATAAGGAAGAGGGGCGCGTTTATAGTACGCAAGTATGTCAAAGTGTGTCCAATTAAGATTCTGGGATGATAATCAATTCGAAGGTCTCATTGTAAGGTTTATTTGGCGAAAGAAACTCACAATGGGATCGAAAACGAGGCTACGACGAGGGAACGTGACGAAGTACGCGTTCTGAATCGGTTATTGAATAACGATACTCCGTTGGACACGAGGCAGGACACTTACGATGGTTCCCAGGTAATGCGGATCAGTGATGAGAGATTCCGGAGGGTGATAGAAGTATGTCTCCGTGTACCGTTCAAGGGGTCAGGAGAGACGATCTGCAAGGTGCTTCGGATTCGGGGGCCACTCGTTCGGTGTCGGACGTGCGAGCTATTCCACGGGGGTAGAAATTTGAAAGCGAAGGCGAAGCGGGTGGGGATGATATATCGGAGAGGTGAGAGCCTGCGGTTCCAGAAAGTGATTTGGATGTCGTGATGGCGACTCCTCTGGGGGAGAGGGCCTTTACGAAATAATCAACATTTGTATCAATCGGGCCTTTCCTTATTTCGCCTGGTCAAAAGCGCATGAAAAAAAAATTGGAGATGTGTGGACGTGGTACCTTAGGCTTAGCGGTCAGGGCCGAGAGATCAAACATCGACGGCGACCCAGCGGCGGCTAAGATGGATCTCATATCCAGTCCTCCCCAGCCCTGTGACGGTGGCGTCTATTTCGTTTGCGGTCGTTTGCTCCAGCATCACGCTGAGTTTGGCGATGACAGCAGCGATGGTCAAACAAATCCACGCCCCCAATTCCCCCCTCCCGACTCCGTCTCTCAGCGCCTCAAGGCGTTGACTGTACGTACGAATGCAGCAGTCTCCGTCCATTGCCGATGTCGGTTCAGGCTAGTAACCGTTTACTAGCGACCGTTCCGCTGTGAATTCGAAGCATACGCGGAGCATGTGGGACAACCGAGATTCTTGCGCTCTATGGAGTTAGAGACCGTTGTCGTTATTGGCCTTGGAGACTCCAACGCATATAGTTAGCCTTTGGGACTTGGTCACCCACCCTCAGAGAACGCTTGGGTGGTGGGTAGTAGGAGGAGGCGGCTTACGATGATACAAGTTTCATAGGTGTGCCTGTCGGGTTCACCATTCAGCTTGCCACTCCCCGACGCGTGTGGGAAGTAGTCGGTAGGATTACCGCCTTTACACTGCCTTTTTTCTTAACAGGAGTTGTCGTCGGCTTCAGTGTAAAATTTTGAGCAAGCAGGCTGGCTGCAGCAAAAGGGAGTTTGCGTCAACTGAAGACGTGTTTGGACAACACGAGCACCGACTCGGCCGACCATTGTGGATAAGCGCCCAAAAGATCCGGAGCCGAGACCTTGTCATTGCCGCCCCGTCCATATCAGATATAGATATCTGAATGCAATCAACTGCTCAGTGCAATGGCATGTGTCTCTACAATATGGTCTACGATACATGTTCACTCCAACCACGGTTACGTCCTCGTCCTTTACCTTGCTCTTGATTTCACCTTGCGATAACTTAGATCCTTGCGGCAATGTATTTCAAATAGGGGGAAAATTAGGAGGCCTCACCCGATCACTAACATGTGGCAAGATAATCGATCGATGAGATCGACGACGAGGCTGTCCAGTCCAGTCCGTGAGTAGTGTATTCGCATAGATCATGCTAACCTTCGTAAACTTAGATCATAAGACACCCAGAGATTGGGGTATCCAATATGTCGAGAAGATACTGTGCTTAGCTTGTCGCCAACCCCCCGAACGTCATACGTCCCCTGAATCTAACCTTGCTCTCTCAGGCATCAGAGAGAAGGTACTCCAAAACTCCATCGAGTCCAAGGACCGGCCCAACAGAGATACGTCTCGTGGAAGCCCACGCACACTTGCTTCGTGCATAAGTTCGAGAACCCATCGCGGCTGGGGCCCACGAGTGTTATTGTCGTCATCTTCATTCTGCGCCGAATCTCCATATGGTGATGGATTCGATGGTGGCACAGATGTATTGCCAGTGGCATTGGTAGTCGATTGGGTTGCTGTTGCCCGCGGCGGCTTGGAACTCGTTAACCCCCAAGCCGAAGCCAAATCCCACCAGTCGTATACTCGACCGTCAGTCAATAGCCATCTCTGTCCTGCGGCCTTTGCGAAATCGGCATGAACAGCGAGTATAGCGCGTGCTACATCATGTCCGTGGATCATATGGATGCTGCCCTGTGACGATGAACTTGTCAGTATTGTTGGCCTTTGATTAACTTGGATGGAAGATAGAAGAAGTGTCGAAGCACCAACACGACGTCGAGAGGTGGAGATTCTAGAACCCGCTAAGAGTAGCATCGCGCGACGTGTGTGTGTGAATCGCTCGAGAAAGGCAATTTAGTGAGAATGGATAAAATGAGGATGCCGTTAGAATAAGGAATAACCGAACGGAAACATCACGATTTCACAGAATATGGGGGAATATGGGGAAATGAGTGCGAGTGACACTTCATTTCCAACCTTTAGCGTCCAGCACGGTGCGTGAGCAACATGTGGCGTATGTTCTTCCTGGTCCTAAGAGGCAAAGAGAACAAGAAGAGATGGGAGAGGGAAGGAAGAGCACAGATGCGGCGGCGATAAGGCGTGAGCTTGAGCAATAGATAGACACACACCAAACCTAGCGCAGTGCTCGTTTGGTGAGGCCTGAGCTAAACCCAGAGCTATCACAACACCAAAATAGCTCGACCTTGGAAAACCACAACGGAACAAAACAATAGCAGAGAAATAGGGAAAGACAATGACAAACGGAAAGGGAAAACAAAGGTAGCACCATCAAATGATGATGATAAGACCATTAACGAAGTTACTAGTTGAGACTTGCCTTGTTTCTTAGCGCGTCTTTAGTTGGCGCGACCCTGCCAACCCAGTGGCGGGTATCGCGCTGACCTCCCCACAAACCCGAGAGGTTGAGGATGGTAGCTTGTGTAGCCGAGTTGGAGAGGGCGAGTAGTTCCTCCTCGGAGGCCGCACGCTCTGTCAACGTATATGGCGAACGCCTGTCATACCATTGATGCTCGACCCGCTTCGTAGCGGTGATGTGGTTCTTCGCTACACCCTACGATTCGGCAGATATCCAAGGCAGCGGCCAGCCACCCATCGCATCCCACACGGCCGCGAGCCGCACGCAACGGGGACATCGGCCAACGAAGCAAGTTCGACAAAGCAGAATTGGTGGAGAGTAATCAACATTCTCGTATCCGAAATACGCAGACTGAAATACGTACATCCCAAATACTAGTCGTGCCAAGCTGGATGAAACGTACGTTCGCTTCGCCGTCCTCGGGGATGTGTAGACGAGTGTACGTACGAACGAGCCTGGTAACGGCGCCGGATTTCGTAATCGGAAAGGTAATCAACACCGTTCGGGCCTTCGGGAGGCGCACGAACCCTTCTGAATCTTGCACATCGGCGCGATGATCCTCCTGATTCCCGCCTACATTCTTCGCTTCGTGGTTGCCCTCCCTACTGGCGTTACCGCCTTCACTCTCTAACATGCTACCCGCCTGGACCGTCCTAATCTCCTGATTAAACTCGAACTTGATGGTTCCAGGTCGCCCAGAACGGGAGGTCGCTGCATACGATATACCTCGAGTTTGGCAGAGCGGGATCAGGAAGTTGGACAGCCAGCCGGCTCCGAGGATGAGGATATCCACGGCTGGTGATTTCTCGGACACCGGCGCCATATGCTTCAATATTTACAGCTCTTCGTCGAGTCGATAGGGATATGCGGTCGGATTGGATCAGGACCTGCGCTGGTAGTCTGCAGATGCTGGCGTTGACGTTGCATCGTCGACATCTTCCTTCTGTAAAAGCATTGGGCATTCCCAAAGGGGTTTCGAACGGCGGACCAGGGTAGACGAACGTCAGGGGACAGGGGCATTGAAGTGGGAGAGCTCAGTGGTAGATTTCGCAATTGCAAACTACCATCTGAACTATCTGTCGAGTGACGGTGAATTCACAATCTGGATTACATTACTCCTGTGGAGGCTACACGGTGATATCAAAAATCGGCAGCAAATATGGCGAATCAAAATATGGTTTTACGACTCATTCAAATAGTATCCATCTACATCAGCCTCCTCTGGGTCGTGAAGTCGAGCTTCTCCGCTTGGCGCGCTTCGTACCTCTTCCTCTAGCAGTCGGCGCACTTTTTCTCTTCTAGACGACGACGTAAGTATCAACGTCAGTTTCAAGTGTGGTACGGACCTGCCGAGTCTGGGACGCAGAGCCACTCGCATTCGTTACGTCGTCCTCGACCTTGGGCTTCACATCGACTTTGTCTTCGACCTTAGGCTTCACGTCGTCCATGTATTCCGCCTTGGAAGTCAGAATCAGGTCTTTCCTATCATGGACTTCAGGCTTAGGCTTCACGTCGTCTTCGGCTTTGACCGCGAGCCTCGTATCAGATTTCTCCTCAATCTTGGGCTTTATATCGACCGTCTGCTCTACCTTGGGCTTGACGTCGAGAGTTGGAGGAGCGATTCCTTGCCGTTGGAGATATTCTAGGAAACGTCAAGCAGACGGTGGCTAAGTTACGCCGTTGTCAACTCACGAAGCGGTCGGTATTTGAACGTGAAGGCGGCAAGGTGATCCAGTGGTTCGACACTCAGAAAGCGTCTGGTAACATGCTGTTCTGGACCTGGCCTTTGTAAAGTACCGATGTTACAAGCGGAAGAGAGAATAGAAAACTTACCTTACTTACTTTACAGAATGGGCTATGTTTTGATTCTTGAACCGTTTGTGCACCTTAACGTTGCGGTGATGGTGCCCAATTGTCGAGGAAGTGCTTTCTTTGACGATTGCAACCTCTCTGATTGTAAGCAAAATCGACCCATGCTGGGTCGAGGTTATGTCAAGATATGCATCATCGTCTGATGAGTCCGAACTTAAGTGAATAGCCACTAACAAATGAAGGGAGCAATCTGACCTGTATACGCCGTCCGCGAGAATATCAATGGCTTTGCGGTACTTTTGGAGGTGAGTAGAGATGAAACTTTTCTGGAGACCCCCGTCTGGCCTATGCGGATAATCCGATTGTCGACAGAGCTACCATCCACGCGCACATAGCCGCAGGTGTGGCTTTCGGCTATCTTGTCGTTCCAGTGCACAGCAAAACTCTGTATGGGCTCAAGCTAAGACGAGATGGCAGGCTTTCGAACAAGGTACTGACTTTGCCAAGTTCTGACGCTATGTAGCACGTCGCTGACTTTCCGTCCTCTGACATCTCTATGTTATATTCAGGCGTTACTGAGTCCTCGATTGTAATCCAGGCGCGGAATCTTCCTAGGTCTGGCATGGTGTAAAGCAGAAACCCGCAACACTTGGAACGTCTGGTAATTGCTAGTGACACGCTAAATGTGCTTCGGTAGCTTAGCAGAGGTAATGAATGATGGAGTTAGAGTTGAAATTTTATAATAAAACGTTGATGTTGAGTGGTGGAGATCGTGTGGCCCAATTTGGGCGATCGGGAGCTATGTATAGGTAAATGCGTCAATCAGAGTCGTCACTGTGGATACACATCCAGCGAGGCGAGTCGCAGATGATCGTATTGAAAGCGAAAAGGGAACCCCTTTTAAGTGATTAGGGATAGTGGACTTAAGCCTCAAGTCAGTTCCGTAGTATAGAGTACATATAAGTTAGATTCGAACGTCAGATATATCATGTTGAGAAAAGGGTTGAGCCGTCCAATCTCTCAAGTGAGATCAATGACCTCCCCTGGGAGAAACACAGGGACATGCTCGCGTTTAACTCGATTGATATTCTTCTTCTCCTTGAGGGCATCCATTTTGGCCTATGGCAAATGATTGGCTATTACACGGATAACGGGGAAGCATAGTACATACTTGAAGTTCTTGTAGTTGAGCATCGATTTCTGCGTCGTCGATAATTTCAGGTTTCACGTCATCGTCGGATATACTCTCATCTTCGTTAACGACGTTTAGTGGTTCAGGGCGTGGAGCTATGCCCTGAACTTGTAGAAATTCTGCGGGCCTGTTACAAAACTGAATGACATTGGCGGAAGTCCAATTACCGAGTGGTCTATATTTAAAGGTGAACGAGGCGAGCTGCTTCACAGCACTCCCTATTGCCCAGGTTGTGCTGATCGACATCGCTCGTTCAGACCCAAATCTTGGAACGAGCGCAATCAGATCGGACATGAGGGCCAGCCCAGAAAGCTAAGCCTTACTTCACGGAGTGTTTGTTCAGCTTCTTGGAACGTTCGTGTATCTTAGTCTGTTGATATGGAGCGAAGCGAGTTGAGCTATGTGGAGTCTCAGCTCTACTGGTGATATTGATTTGGTCAAGTTTGAGAGTAATTGTCCCGAGGTCCGGGGAAACCTGGTCAAGGTACGCATCGTCCTCTATCCGTGCAGGTTAGCAATCGTGACAGGAAGAGAAAAGGGATCATGCCTGTGTATTCGGTCTCTGAGAATGTCAGAGGTCTCTCTCCGTTACCCGAGACAAGGGCTGCTGATACTTCCATGGGGTAGGTACAGCCTATCTCGTTCACAGTACAGCTAACCCAAGCACCATCTACGCAAACGGTTCCACCTGTGACATCTTGAGCTATTCTATCCTTCCACTGCACGGCGAAGCTCTGGGCATGAAAGTGTTAGAGACGGAGGTGAGAAAATACAACAGGAAAGGTGCCGCCTACCTTGCCAGCCTCTGATGCTATCCAACAAGTCGCCGATTCACCATCGTCCAGGATCTCTACACAATATTCGGGCGCTTCTTCATCCTCTATTGTCACCCACGCGCAGAATCTCCCCAGGTCAAGCATGGCTAGTGTCAAAATACGAGATTTGGTTGTTCGAGGATGAAGGATGGGCTAAGAAAGCTGCAGAGAAGGGAATGAAATGGACTAGCGTTTATAAAGACGAATGAACAGCGCACGCGCAAGCCAGAGCATCTCAGGGGAGGCGATGAAATCGCGTGACACAGGGGCCAAGGATTAATTACTGTGCCATTGCATGAGTGCTATACAGTACTTATGGACAAGAATATTCGACATCCCTGAGACGGCCCAGAACGCAAGAATTGTGAACGGGGAACGAAGGCAAGTTGGCCAAGCAGCAGGACATGGGGTGGCCATGCGACGAGCTGTCATCACACACGAAGACTTTGGCAAGCAGTCAGTCGCACCCATAACTTGAGGTCGAGCTTGTAGGACAATCTCCCATACAAAGAGGAGACACACAAAGAGGAAGGGAAAAAGACGTAGGCAGTGGGCACACTTTGCCAAACTGCTTCCGTGTCTGGTATCGACCAGCACACTTGCTTCAATCAGGGCACAGGCTCCCAAAACCAGCAGCGAACGAGATGTTCGGGCAATCAGGAGGGGGAAAGAACAAAATATTCTCTGTAGTAAATGATGAACACCAGACGCTGCTTACACGTTCGTTCGACTGTCCCTGCGACAACGGAAACGCTGTGAGCGTTGTCGGTGCAGCAGCTTGAATTAAAGCTTGAAGAACAATAAACCCTGTTAGGTTCAAGCTAGGATGAGACGGGTAACTCATCAATAAGTGTACTGACCTCGTTGAAACCGATTCGTTCAGGCTCCGAAAAGGGCAACCCCTTTCAAGTGATTAGGGATGGAGAGGCAGTTAACTTCGAGTGTCGCTACATTCCGAGAAAAAGGCTGAGTCACCCAATCTCTCAAGCGAGATCAATAACCGCTGTGCAGAGCTAGCTGTGTTGACCTTGGGCTTCACGTAGTCCCCGTATTCTGCCTTGGTCGTGGTCTTTCTGATCGACTTCGGGCTTAGGCTTCACGTCGTCTTTATCCTTAACCACAGCTTCGCATCAGAGTGATGGCTGGAAACCGTGTGGCCCATGTGAGCAGTCGGGATGTTCAAACTTTCAGTAGCAAGAACTAGATGGGGATACGGTAAATGAGAATATGTGCAGGTACATTATAAGAGATTATAAGACATATTAGATTCAATTACCGCATATCACGCAACGGAGAGGAAATTGAGCCGTCCGATTTCTCAAGTGAGGTCGATAACCTCTCCAGGGAGAAACACCGGTACATGCTCGCGCTTGACCTGATTGATGCTATCCATCCTCTCTTTGAGAGCATCCATTTGGGCCTACGGCGAATGAGTGGATATTGTGAAGATAATGTACGAACAGCATGCCTGTAGCTGTTGGAGTTTAGTACTGATTTCTACGATTTCAGGCTTTACATCTTCGTCGGGTATGTCCCGGGGGTTTGCACTGTTGTCGACGCTCGGAGGTTCAGGGCGTGGAGCTATCTCTTGGACTTGTAGAAATTCTGCCAATCTGTGAAAGGTACTGAACGATATCAAAGCAAGTCCACTTACCAAGGGGTCTATATTTAAAAGTGAACGACGCGACCCGTCTAACAAGGCTCCCTTTCGTGCAGGTTGCCTTGGCTGGCCTATCGGTCCCAAATCTTGGAACGAGCGCAATCAGAAACAGGCAAGACCGTATAGGCTGGATTAACGGTCAAGCCTTACTGAACTGAGTGTACGTTAAGCTTTTTTGAACGTTCATGTACCCTAGTCGTTTGATAAGGTGCGAAGCGACTTGAGGCTGAGTAGGATGCAGCCTCGTCGACAATGTTGACTTGGTCAATTGTGAGGGTGATCGTGCCAAGCTCGGAGGATACCTGGTCAAGGTAGGCATCGTCATCTAAGAGTGTAGAAAAATGAGTCAACAGTGGTAAAAGTGGGGGAAATGAGGAACAAGCCTGTGTATTCGGTCTGCGAGAATATGAATGGTCTCTCCTTGTCAACCGAGACGCGGGCGGCCGACGCCTTCACGGGGCCGACTTTACTGCTCTGTTTTGCAGCAGCAAAAACACCGTCTACGCTGACAGAACCACACGTATCATCTTGACCTGTCTTATCTGTCCAATGCACGGCGAAGCTCTGGGAATGAAAGTGGTACGGAAGGTAGGAAAAATGAGAGCGAAGGTGCCTACTTTGCCAGCTTCTGATGGTATCCAGCAAGCTACTGATTCACCCTCTTTTAGGACCTCCACACAATATTCGGGAGTTTCCTCGTCATTTATTGTCACCCACGCACAGAACCTACCGAGGTCAAGCATGGTCGGCGCTAACGAGCGGATCGGTATTCGTTTTCACTGGGATGAATTGGGCTTAGAAAGTTGTGGAGAACGATGAAAGAGCAGTAGAATGGGCGAAAAGAACAGCAGGCGCATTCAGGTGAAAACATTCTCAGATCCCATGATATAGGGGTCTGCCATCTCAACGAACTGTAGTATTCCGGTCCATATCGTTTCGAAAGATTCGACATTGGATCTATGTATAAAAAGGTTTGCACATCATGCTGAGAGGAGCGGCTGAGTCGCCTTAAGTTAGATCAATAACCTCTCCAGGAAGACACGCTGGGACGTGCTCGCGTTTAGCGCGTTTGATATTCTTCTTCTTGAGGGCTGCATCCAGTTTGGCCTAGGGCGGATGATTGGTCATTGTGCAGGTAACGAAGCATACAACACACCTGTAATTCTTGGATTTCTGCATCGATTTCTGCCTCGTCGACCGTCTCAGGCTTTAGGCCATCGTCCAGCATACCTTGAGCACCTTCGACGTCGACGTTGGGCGGTTCAAGGCGTGGCGCTATCCCCTGCGCTTGTAAAAATTCTGCCATCCGTCAAGTTCATGTACGACGTCAATGAAAGTCCACTCACCAAGGGGTCTATATTTGAAAGTAAACGTCATGATTGCCGATCTAACGGTGCGTGTCGTAGTCCGGGGCCCCGATCTACGACCTGACCTCTCGGCCCCATATCTTGGAACAAAAGCAACCAGATATGTGATGCCCAGTCCAGATCAGTAGTCAAGACTCACTGAACCGAGTGCATACTAAGCTTCTTTGCACGTTCATGTACCTTAGTTGGCTGAGATGGTGCGAAGCGAGTTGAGGGAGAGGCTTCAGCCTTCATGGCGAGGTGGACTTGGTCAATCTTGAGGATGATTGTCCCAAGTTGAGGGGAAACTTGGTCGAGGTACGCATCGTCGTCTAACCGTAGGAACTAGCAGATGAAAACAGAGGAGCAGGAACAAGCACATGCCTGTGTACATGGTCGGCGAGAATATCAAATCTCTCAATTTAGTCCTCGAAATGCGGGCTGCTGACACTTCCTTGGGTAAACCTTCGCCTCTTCTGCTTACTTGATTCCTAACCCAAGCACCATCTACCCGAACAGTTCCATTCGTGTCGTCTTGAGCAGTCTTATCTGTCCAATGCACGGCGAAGTTCTGGGTGTGGTGTCAGAACAATGATGACAAGAAGCAACAAATACTTACCTTGCCAACTTCAGAAGCTATCCAGCAATTCACCGATGAACCATCTTCCGAGACCTCCACGCCATATTCAGGAGCCTCGATCGTCCCAATTGTCACCCACGCGCAGAATCGACCGAGGTCAAGCATGGTTAGCGGTAACAGAGATGCGTGACAGATGGTCTTGAAGTCAAGGAGAAGGGAAAGGCAGGAACAGGAAATGTAGTTTATATAGACCAAAAGAGCAGGGCACGCGTGCGGGATGCACAAAGACGCATTGTACTCTTGGCAGTGGACTTGAACGCGCCTTGACCAGTGGCAGTGACAGTAGGAGACGCGTGAGTTCACGTGATGCAGGGGCAAGGATAGGATATCGATGCACCATCAGTACGATAAATAACTAGGTCTGTGTCTACTCACTACCAATTGAGAGAATTGAATAGAACGCTACAAGGCTGAAAGGAATTTACGAGGGCTCTAGATAGCGGGACTTCGATAGAAAGGCGTCACAAGTTTAAGAATTGAGAAGGGGAAACGACGGAAGGGTTGGCAGAGCGGTAAGTAGGATATCCACCTCATACAACCTCGGCGATCATGTATTGCATCAATGATATCGATGATGCATATATGGGCGTAGCGCACACCTGCATCAGTCAGGGCACGGGAACAGTTGGCTCCAAAACCAGTAGTGAACGAGAGGTTCGGACGACCAGCAGGGGCAAAGAACAACAACATTCTCTTGAGTAAATGATGAACACTAGGCGCTGCTTACACGTTCGTTCAACAGTCCCGGTGGCAACGGGAACGCTGTGAGCATTGTCGGTGCAACAGCTTGGAAGTCCCGTTGAAGCGCTGCGAAATGGGTTTGGGTACGCCATCTCTTGATGGAGAACAATGCTAGCATAAACGAGCTGGTAAAGCTGTAATCAGGACACAAACCAAATCCAGTCTGTGACGGAAGCTTCACCCACACTCTGCCAAGCCTGTCAATGAAATCAAATCCAGTTGAAGCCCTAGCAACATCGCTCTATATATAGGGCGTTGAATGGGTGCGAACATCGCTAGACTCGTCACCAGTCGGTAGTCAGCAGGTTTGCTTGGTGTTGTGTGGTCGTCGGAGGTTGAAAGGCAAACACGCTGCCTAACGACTGGGACAATTGGACGCGAATTAGGCAGGTGACCTGATTTTGACGCGGGACTTAGTGAAAATTCGCATCAACCCTCTGCAGCGCTTAACGCCGCTCGCTGTCCGCAACATTTGCGCCTCACGATGACCTCGTTCGTCCCCCCAGAGCTCCAAAAGCATGATATTGGGATCATGCCAATGATAATACACCTTCAGGCTAGGTTCTAAGTAGGTACTACCTTTCTATATTTGTTACTGCCCATGTGCTGAAGAAGGCCCTTCGTTTGGAGGTAGATTCCGGGGCGGCGTTGGGTTGTACAAGGTGCTAGGATAGTACGATGGGTAATATGCATGTGGGTATGTTGCTGGGAATGCGGTATACCAGGATTGGTAGTACGGCATGGTCACAGGCCCCGGTGCTGCTACACACATATTCTATTGGCAACATCTTCCCGCATATTAGATGCACTCACCTGTGTAATAAAGACCGCCATGTTGTTGAAGCCCTACTCCAGGTCCAGTCGGAACAACTTGAGTTGTTGGAGAAACCGCAGAAGGAGCTGTGACTTGCCCCGATGAACCGGCTGGTTCTCTCGATCTTGACCCACTCGGCGGTAACGACGTATTTCGGTACTGAACGACTGGCGTGGTTTGTGGATCGACGCGAGCTCTATCCGGTGTAGTAATTTCATTATTGGTCGAATGAATTGTTGCTGATTCAGGTTGTGATTCTCCAGTGTTCGTTTCAAGCGGTCGCGCCACCTTGCGAGGCCTCTGTTGAATATGCTCTCCAGCACGTTTGGGTGCCTTCGGCTTTGCTGGCTTGGGTGTAAGCTTCGGAATGTCTAAGCTGCGCAGCAAATCCAGCAACTCATTGCCGTATTTTGGCAACCACGTCCATTGGCCAGCTAGGATTGCTTTGAGCCGCTCTTCCGTTTGGATTGGCCCGACGGAAATCAAGAGTTCGATGGTCTCGTCTTTCAATATGGCCGCTCCTGAGAAAAGCGCAGTTGGAAAGTCTCGTTTGGCAATTGTGGTTCTTAACTCCTGGAGTTTGGCTCTTGCTGGTTCATATGCCACTCCACGCTTGATAGCTCCTTGACGCGTTGCCTCCAGTCTTTCCCCTGGTCGTGTTCTATCTAGCAAGGCTGGCTTGCAGAGATCACAACATTGAACGGTTGGTTCTGTCTGATGGTAAATCAAGTTGCTCCATCCAGGATAGATTCTGACGTGCCTGATTTTTTATTGTTATAAACAGTCGCTAAGACTTCCCGTCGACACAATGTTGTCTGCACGAATACGAGAAGATTCTCGTCCTCAGCGTTTGAGTTGATCTTCGGCTGGCATGGTACAAGGACTTTATCGCATGCGCCGCTACGATGCCCTCGAATCATACCCCGAAGTATTCCCTCACTCTTGCTTAGTGCTTTCCCCTTTTTCCTCCATCCCTTTTTACGCTTGGAAGACCCTTTCGACAAACGCTCTGATGGTTCATCCTCCTCGACATCGATATCCACTGTATATGCTGACGGTTCAACCAATAGTACCGCAAGGCCGGCCCTCTCCTTCTTCCTCGCTGCACGGCCAGCACGTTGAACAAAAGTGGATAACTTGTCGGGAAGCTTCCACTGAACGACGATATCGATATCCGGTATGTTGCAACCCTGTTAGTGCATTTAGTGACACATCCATTGAATACCAGCCTGACGCGTACCATCCCGGCAGCATCTGTACAAATTAATATTCGGATCACACCCATTCGAAATAGGCGCATAGTCTCTCGACGGTATTCCACTGAGAACGCAGCGCTGAACGGCCTGATACATCCCGAATTTCTCAATCCCTCTGGTAGCAAGGATTCAAGGTGGTCCCTGATGTCTGGCGAAATCGAAACATTGTCTGCGTATACGAATGTTTTGGGGATCTCCTCAGCTCGGCGAATTCTCTTCGGGATGAGAAAGTCCAGGTCGATGAATGTATTCATTGGATGCTCCATGGCACGAGCAATGAGTGAGACGTTCGGTCTATCGTTTCCGATGTCGATGCTGACATAGTCCTTTTGGCTAAACTGCAGCTTTTTTAGAACATCGTCGCGCACACGAGCTGGAAGGGTAGCCGATAATGCAACCCACGAGGCAGAGGGAAGAAAGGGCCGTATCATCCCAAGTCGGCCATACTGCTTACGGAACATTGCACCCCAATGCGAAACGACATGAGCCTCATCTACGACGACCGAGAGAACATGACTAGCAAAGTCTCGGTTTCGTAGCACCTCTCGGACAAAGCGGCGCGACATAAGCATTTCGGGTGAGATGAGCACTACTTGATACTCCCGCGATAGTATTTTCTGAAGGTCCACAGGTTGAGCAGCTACACACAAGAGCAAAGATGTCCCACCTTCAACATCTCGGATGAGCATCCCCCACTATTGCTATTTACTGCGATCGCTTTCAGCTTGAACTCGTTCTCGAATGTTTCAACCTTGTAAAGTTGTATCAAATTTTATTCAGCGCATAGTGCTTCTCTAACTTCTGACTGACCTGTTCTCCCTGCAGTGCTAGAAGGGGGGACACCATGATTGATACCCAGCCCTTGGACTTCGGGTGCACATGAGGACCTGCCGCGATGGCCGTTTTACCAAAGCCTGTACCCGCATGCACAAGGACATCACGACACTTCAGCTGGGCCTCGATAGCTTTCCATTGGAAGTCGTGAAGTGGTCCGGGCCAGCCAAACTGCTCCTGGATCTTTGCAGATAATCCGGTGAGGTCTTCATCCAATAGGGGCTCCCTCTGGCTTGGAGAAGGCTGCTTCGTCTTAGAATTGGAGTGGCTCCCTTTTGCACTGGCTCTCGTCGTCTGAGGAATGGGCTTGGCCTTCATCGGGTAGGCTGGCGTGGACGTCGTAGGGCGCAAGGTCTTTTTCAAACCCCTATTTCCGGTTTCGTAAGTCATGTGCAGTCTTCACGCCTTCACTCTTTCAAATTGTTCTCTAGAGTATCCATGGACGATGTGCCCATTGCCAGCTCCAGTCCGCACCACTCAGATGCAGAGGTTGACCCCAATGATGGCTTGTATCGTATGCCCACCGAATCCCCTACGCTTCAGGGGCTCCCTCTCCCTTGGGTTGCTGGCCAACCACCTCTAACGCCAAAGGCTTCGCAGCCAGCTCTTGAACTTGGGCTACCTCCTTCTAGTGATGGACCTATTCGGAGCAGTCCTGTCACTGGCACTCGGGCGGAGCGGACGGTGAAGGCACGCAAGAAAGGCGCCAAGAAACGTCTTGGGACAATTGCTGCAACCAGCGCTGCCAAGGCATCAGCTCAACAAGCTGCCACTGTTCTAGAGGAAGACCGAAAGAAGGGTGTTATGGATCAGGTCCTTCAAACACTGACTCAGCATGGAGTCTCTTTTCGAGATCTCATGGTATATGTCTTCGATCCGGCAAACCAACGGGGGTCTATTCGTTGGAATGGGTTCTTTAGGTTCCCTGGTGCCGCCTCGAAGATACTCAACCTCTGGGTTTCTGGAAGCAATGCACGTCAAGCACGGGAAGAGGTTGATGAATGGGCAATCGAACACACTGAAAACAAGATACGCAGAGAAGCAAGCAGGATTACAAAGTCCGGATACCTGCGTGCAACCCGCAACCGCATCGACACCGACTTCATTTCTCGTTTTAATTTTTCTACCCTTTACTCTCACTTCACTTCGACTGCCACGGTGGCCCTCCGTATGTTCCAAGCTTTCGCCTCATCGCCCCGCCACAAAGTCAAGATTTCAGCTCAGCGGGCATCTCGGAAAGTCATCGTAAGCTATTTCTCATTCTGTATGTGTTTGCCTATCATGCTCACTACACATAGATCCTTACGTCAACAATGCTACAGTGCCTCGGGGAGTTCAGCAACCACAATAATCTCTCGCGCAAGCTTCTCGCATTGTACCTTTATGCCACTGGAACTGAACGCCAGCCCATCGCTGTTATGTCCCATCTAGGAATAACTGAAAGTTATACCAGTATTGTTGCAAAAGAACGAGTCAAAAAGCGACCGAAGTCGCAGCCTGCTGATGTCGCAGAGGACAACGAAGTTCCTCCCGCGATGACAAAACCTGGAACCCTCCGGTCCCTCTCAATGTCCATGCGTGATGCTGCCCGTGCAATAGCTGCAACGGGTGTTTTTGGTGTTGTATACGACAATATCAATATCATGTTTCGGGCCGCTGAGCAAGCGATCGGGCGCACTGACTCTCAAGAAAATGGCACATGCGCAACGCTATGGCCCCTTTGGAATGCGCGTATCGAGGACATGCAGCTTGCTGACTACAATGAATCATTGAATTCAGCACCACCTCTTTCCATCACAGATATCATTCATACCCCTGCGGAAGCCACCTTCTTTCACCAATGTCTAATCCATACAATACTTCGACTCGTTGTCTTACACGGTGGCAAGGGATTCGCTAAATTTGAAGATGATCTTCGTCGAACTCAGCCAGTCTCAACGGACAAGATCGAAACTCATCAAACACCCATGTACCCACTTCCCGCGATGGAAATTGACGAGTCATCCATCACAGGGAATGCTGATGTCGTTAATGCCATCATCGAGGAGCTTCACCTTCATGATACTCCCCACTACGAGACTGCGGTCAAGATATTCGCTGGAGATCAGCTCTCAGTTGCCCGCCTACGGTCTGTCGCAAATATCCGTGCAGGACATGAACGTGGATTCGCCAGCTTTGGCCAGATTGTATCGTTGCCTGGGCTTTTCCATACAAAGATGGCCGACATGCACGGCATGCTTCTTACTCACTGGGGGAAGCCCGACACTGCACTTCGAAATCCCGGAAGCCTATGGTTTCATAATACCATCACATATCGCCTTCCCATTACGCTCACATCACTCCCGCCATTCCGCACTTGCCGGGACCTCGTCTTTCTATCCTTAACTGCTCGCATTCTCCATTGCCTACTTCGGGTATCAGGCAAAGCATCACTGGCTGAGTATCTGGAAGATGTCACCAGCTGGTCTGATCTCTACCATCACGCAGAACAACTATTCGATGAATTTGCTAATTCTAACCGAGTCGCATTGATGCGTGAACACCGTGATGCCGCTTTGCTTGCCTCAACAAGTGGTACCCCAACAGCAGCTGATGGCGATATAGTCTTCGAAAACGCCATTCTGTTTATGCGAGATGCTTTGATATCAAGGGAGTTTACAGATTCAATCAAGATTGGTGATCCAGGACGAGTGCTGTTGGTCCTCAAGGTGTGGGCCCTTAGTTTTCGTGGAAACGGTCGAACAAAATATGCCCATGAAATGCTCCATGTCATCCATAATTTCTCACATATCCTCCCTCAGCCATTGCGGTATGGTGTTTTCTATCTTTGTTGCCTGAGCTAAGCTTCGCAATAGGAAGATTGCCCTTAGCAACTGCCTCGTGAACCCATCAGGTCACGATGATGGATTTATTGAAGTTGACCTCGCCCAGGAGCACTATAACTACTGGCAAAAGGCGTGTATATCTGATATCCATAGGCTATTCTAGTCTGACGTTAGCCACAGGGGTTTTATATCGCTCATGGCAATACCTCCTCATGGGACTGGCTCGCTATGATCTCCCCTTGTGTGAGTATCCTTCGGAAGCTAGTGGCGAGCATCAAAGGAATGCTTGGATCATACCAAGGAACCCGCCATACCTCTCCTGACCTTTCCTTCGATATTGATACCATCATGACAAGCCTATCTTTGCACAAGGTCTACGAGTTTGTCAAGGGACGGGTTCTTGATGATGATGACCCTCCTGTGAAGGATGTCGTCACCCTTGGACTCCAGCAACTCACAGACAGTTCAGTCAATCCTCTTGTCGAGTACAACCAAACTTTCACTCGCCTTCAAGTGCGCCGCCAGATGGTTCCTGTCGAGGATCAAGCCAATAATGCTGAAACAGATTCTGATGGCTTCAACTCCCCTATTCCTGATGCTGCTATTCCTGACGCTGGTCCCCCCGAGCTATTGCCGATTGAAGACTTGCAGACCTCAAGTGATGAAGATGGTGATGAGCGAGACAGCTTGCCTGAGTCCGAATTAGATGATGAGGGGCTTGACGCCGGTGATATTGCTCTAGAGATGTTCGAGAATGATTTTCGAGAGCAGGACTTTGACAGAGAGGGTGGAGATCTCAGCTCTGACTCTGATTCCTCTGAAGCGAGTGATTCTGGTGCATCCAGTATTGATTTAGAGTGATTACAGAGCATTTGTAGACATATAGATAGATACAACCGAGAGTGCGCCGCAAGTCGGCGGCGGTTGCAGAAGCACTAAATGTGAAAATTCTAAGTCCGTTGTGACAAAAGTGTGACTGCGCCAAAGTGATGCCGCTTCGTACCAGCCGCTTCGCACGAAGCCTTTGCGGAGTTTAGAAGTGGATGGTCACGAGCCTAGAACATCGCAATCATTTAGGTTTGGGATAATTAAGGCAAGGTATATAAAGACTCACGCAGTGCCAACCCAGCGGCAAATCCCCAACGCCTCAGATCAAGAGTAAACCCCAGGCGCTCGCCTCAGAAATCGACCAGATATGTCTGAAGAGCGCGAAGTAAAGCAGCAACCGACTGCACATGTCGCAATGAGTATGTTGCCGTTCTGTATCTGGGCCTATACAACGTGCACAGGTCTGATAGCCCTCTCCCAGCGCCTCATACCCCGTCGGGAGGAAAGAATCAGTCGAAGATGGATGCCTATGCTCAGGGGGCTGCTAAGGAGGCAGGAAAAGAGACCGTCAAATACGCGTCCGAAAATAAGGACGAGATTGTGCAGAACGGAGAGCAAGCTTATGAAGACGCGAAGGCAAAGGCCCAGGTAAGACCACCATAATTATTGCTCACGATGCAGAGTGGTTGACCATTGCTTGCGCCCAGGGATGGTGGCAGAAAAATTGCGGATGCTTGGGGGGCTCCGTATGAGCGATGTGATACCATTTGTCAGACTATACCTATCTGGTTGGGAAAGGGATCGAGGAGGCTCGGCGTCTGTAAAGTAGTGTAGAGGGCATGATAATGGATGTATTCTCTTTTGGGTACGCGCCTGTGAATATAAAGTACAATAATGTAGTATGCGAGCAAGGTGTAAAATCCTGCAGTGATTCCCTCAGCGGATGCTTCAATAACTTAGAGCTGACAAACCTCAAGATACTTCCTCCATGTCATCGTCATCATCATCGTCGTCGTCATCAACATTGTCCATCTGAACGTCCTCCTGGCTACCACTAGCTGCAAGAGACTCCATGAAACCTTCCGGTTTGGTCTAAAACAAGTATTAGGCCAAACAGGTTACAAAGCATTGGCAAGCTGAGACATACCCCGCCGTCCTTGAAATTATCTTTGAGTTCCCACATGCCGTTAAATTCGCCGCTTCTGTGTAGTGTAGCCACTTCAGATAGGACCTCCTTAAGATAGGCCTCGGGTTGTTGTGTTCGTTCGCGAAGGGGACGAAGGGCCCAGCGCTCGGTTTCGCGGAACAACTGGAATATAAGATCCAGAAGCTGGTTCCTTGGCATACGCGCCATGCGCTCAAAGGCACCCTTGACTGGCTTGGGTTTAGATTTCTAACCAACAGTGAGGTAACTACAGAGTAATAAGCAAGGGATGCACGCACGATGAGGTCACTGAAGGCATTCCCTGCACCAACACCAACGCCACTGCTGAGTCGGTTGATGCCCCCTCTACCACCCGACACGCCGGCGTCCTCAATCATCCTAATCTGCCTTCGAGGCGTGTTGTACTTCTTCGTACGCTCTCTCATTTGCTTGCGGTAATTCTCCGTGAACACAGGCCGAAGGTTACACTCGTGTTTTATTCGGCCGGTCAAGATGGTAGTCCGGGCTCGGGTATTCACAGCTTGAGGAATGGCTGCAGATGAAGTGGCGAAGGAGGCATCCTTGGGTCGCTCCGCTACGACTATTTGGTTCTCGACCGAGTCATTGACCATGTCCAGTTCGTACTGGTCAGGTTCGTTGGCTTCATAGCTAGTTGTTGCCGAGAACGCGGGTCGATTTGCATTAAGTGGTGCGACGGTGGCTTGGGGATCCTTAGGATTCTTGTTCGGTGGTAAAAATAAGACAATTCGAGGGACTTTGCCGTTGGCACCATGAGCGTTGGTATATACTCGTATTGTAGCGAGATGAACGTCCTCTGCGTCTATTGCAGACCACCGTTCCATTAAAAATTTTGGAATCTACACAAGCCACTGAGAAATGGCGAAAAATGAAGAGACCAGTTGCAGTACCTTGACCAACCATACTCTGCCATTTCCTTGGTCCAACATTAACTGCTCATCGGGATCAGGTTGAGAATCTTCGTCGTGGTTATCATGCGCCTCAAAAGGCTTCTTGTCGTCTTCTATTACTTCATCCATTGAAGATTTGAGAAGAAAAGGCGAAGTGACGGTCGTGGCTCGTGAACAAGAACATGTTTGGCGCTCTATTATGTAATTATACTACCACATTACGCGCAACAGGCGCCCGCATTCCAGACTTTAAGCGGCTCGCAACGTTCTGCGCCTCCCCGGCACCTTCCACAACGTTCATTCTGTATGGCCTACACAGCGACACGACAACGACCTTCCACTTCCGCCCCAAGCGATGGCTCTCGTACCATAACTTTACGCGATTCGCAGCCTATTGAGGACGAGGGACCCTCTTCGAGCAATCCAGACGGATCTTCAGTTGTTGGTTCAATCAGTGTACGGGCTGCCAGAAATCAACACCACGTAGTATGGGATGATGGAGTCGTTGATAATGAGGGATGCGGGAAGAAGTCCTCGAAGAGTAAGCTTCCATATATAACTAAGCCACTTGCTCCTAACAATGCTAACTGTACAGTATGTTGCATCTACCACAAGCCGAGGAAATTTGATGAATCATCGTCAGAAGAGGACTCGTCGGACTCGGACTCTGATGCTGACTCTGATTGCGACCACCATCACTCTCATCACCGCGACCTGAGTCGTGCACAGCCCTCACGCAGTGGACATAGCAATCGAAGGCCAGAACACTCCATGAAGGATGCTTCATCGGAGCCGAACGCTTACGAGTATGCGCCAACTTCTAAGAAGGGTAAAGGGAAAGGAAAGAGCACTTGATAGGGATTTTCGGGCATACCATGACTTTGTGTGTTTGGCCATTCTCTCACAGATGTATTCCTCACCTGCTTTCACACTAGATTATATCCTGTGATTTATCCTCCTCGAAGACTACATTATAGAAGCCTCGTAGAATTAATTGGGTTTTTTCGCCACGGTGACATACTTTGTATAATCATTGACCATCCTACCTTAACCCCCCTTGTACCACCATCTTATCGTGGCGGCGCTCCGAGTCCGCGCTCAGCTTCGAGACTTATCCCTCCAGCGTTATGACGATTCCCTCACCACTAAGCATCAGTCATCATTCACAGAGCGTTTGCGATAGCCACGAGCCGCTATTTTTCCTGTGCGTGGCTTGGCCGTGGATAATACGCGTTGTATTCGGAGGAAACGGCGGTGAAGACACCGCACACTCGAAAAGCCGCTCGCGGCAATCGCAAACTCTCTAATCATATTCCTTCCCCGCTGACTAAATGCCAGGTCCTGGTGATGATATGGGAGATGCACGTTGCACACCCAGCGATCCGGGCATCCGTTTCTCATGCTTCGCAATCTTTCACTATATTTAGCACCTTTGCGCGTCGTTAACCTATAAATTCCACGATCTCTCTGGAGGTTTCTCCAGCTCCTCCATCATGCCTCAGATTCCAGCAGAACAGAGTGCACTTATATTCAAGGAGTTCGGCAAACCACTCGAGCTAGGAACTCAGCCAGTGCCCAAGCCGACGCCTTCTGAAGTCTTGGTCAAAATAGAGGCGACCGGGCTCAATCCAGTTGACTGGAAGGCGCAGAAGTATGACATGAGCACTGGATGGTTCAGCTATCCGGCCGTTATGGGCATGGATGGGGCAGGCGTCGTCGTGCAAGTTGGTTCCGAAGTCACAGGCGTTCAAGTAGGCAATAGGATGTAAGCATTATAGGCTCGCTTTCGAAGTTTTTTTTATTATCACGTCTCCCCTTCAGCGCGTTTCGAGGTCTGTTACTGCTACTGCTCTTGTATGGATTGACTTAACGGCCCCAGGCTACTATGGAATTCACGGGTCAATGCAGCAGTATGTTACTGTATCCGGCGACCTTATTGCGAAGGTAGATCATCTACCTCATGTCCACAAACGACTCTGACCCATGCTCCGACGAAGATACCAGATTCTATGTCATTTGCTGACGCCTCAACTATTCCACTTTGTCTAACGACTGCAGCGTATGGATTTTACTGTCCATACGACCATTTGAAGATAGGCGGAGCAGGATTGAAACCATATTGGGAGGATGGCGGTAAAGATGCGTATAAAGGCGTGCCAATCCTCGTCGTCGGAGGGTCTTCCTGCGTCGGCCAGTTCGGTGGGTGCCTACCTAGCACCTTCATGTGCAGGACTAATACGCGAGGGTGTGTAGCTATTCAAATTGCCCGCTACCAAGGTTTCTCTCCGATCATCACGACGTCCTCCCTCAAACACTCAGATTACCTCCTCAGCCTCGGCGCCAGCTGTATCATCGACCGCCACGCTGAGCTTACCGCTGAGATCCAGAAGAAATTCCCGGATGTCAAATTTCCATATATATTCGACGCTGTCAACATGCCTATCTCAGAGGAGGAAGTTGAACTCCTGGCCCCTGGTGGTTCCCTAATATGTGCTGTACAAATCTCCGGCACACTGAATCTCTCCGGGGGCAAGCGTGCTGTTAGTGCCTTCGCGAGCGCGACCCTTTTCCCAGACCTCGGACGTGGTTTGTATGCCACTCTGCCCGACTTCATCGCGAAAGGTGTCTTCAAGGTATGGCTACCTTGATTTGCGGGTTGATTTATTGCTGATTACCGTCTCAGCCTTCACGGGTGATCAAAGTCGACGGTGGTTTGGCAGGAATCAACGACGCTTTGGAGAAGCTTGAGCGTAACCAGGTAAGCGGTCACAAGCTGGTTGTGCTGCCCCCTGAGACTGGAAGAAGTTGAGCGGATGTATCGTTGATTCTCTTGGCTCCATCTTCTATGATGGTGCTCTTCTTTCATATTAAGCACGGTGGCAAGCATATTCATAGCTGATAACTTGCTATGTCCCCCCTATCCCTCCTGATGCTTCAATACAACATATGCCTATTGTTGCTAGCTTTGACCGACGGCCCAACATGCCCATTTAGGGAATTGACATGGTTTTCCTATCACCACGCGGTGTGCATCCTTTCGACGAAACTGATGATGGATAGACAGATCAGTGTGAGAGCCTGCATGGGGCTTGAACAACATAAATCTTCCATCGTCGATATCTGATACCCCCGCATGACCGAGATCCCTACCACACAGAACGCGCTCGTTCTCAACGGCCCACACACCAACTATGAGCTTACGACTCGCCCAGTCCCGAGACCAGGTCCAAATGAGGTTCTGGTGCGAATTCACGCAATAGGCCTCAACCCAGCAGATTGGAAGCTCAGGAAGTATGACATGGCGGCGATGTTTGGGGTCAGTTATCCTGCTGTGTTGGGCACTGATGGCGCTGGTGTCGTTGTAGATATCGGCGCGGAAGTTGTAGATGTAAAGATAGGCGATAAAGTGTGAGTACGCTAGCACGTCCGCATTGGTAGTGTGGTGCTCATTGTGCGTGTAGTGCCGTGCAAGGTGAACAATCGCGCTTCAGCGCCCATCCATGCTTGATGAACCATGCTCAGGCTCGGTCGAGTAGGCTCCTCATCGGATAGAGGTACCATGCAAGAATATGCGTTAGCTGCAGGCAACCTTGTCATGCCTGTGAGTTACGACCTCATTGTAGGGATAACACGTTTAACTTGCGGTTACCCAGATCCCGAGTTCTATGGCCTTTACAGATGCAGCGACGCTGCCTTCTCAGCTTACTGCAGCTGCATTCGGGATGTGCTGTAGTGATACGAAGGGATCAGTGAACGGTGGCATGGCCTTGAAACCATTCTGGGAGGATGGGGCGAAGGATGCATATAAAGATACGCCTTTCCTCGTGATTGGGGGCTCGTCCTCAGTTGGCCAATATGATACGTTGGAGTTATGTCAGAATTCCTTTTTTATTGAATTTCACCTGCAGTGATCCAACTTGCGAAGTACCAAGGCTTCTCGCCCGTCATAACTACGGCGTCGATGAAGCATGCGGCGTTTCTTGAAACCCTCGGGGCAGATTCCGTTTTAGATCGCCATGCAAATATAGCTGAGGAAATACAGAGGAAGCACCCCGGATTAGATCTTCCCTATATCTACGACGCAGTCCACGATCCACTCACGCAGGCTGAGGTAGATTTGCTGGGACCGGACGGGATCATTCTGACAACCAATCCGCTTCCGAAAAACTTGACCGTGAAAGATGGCCAAACGCTGGCATTTGTCTGGGGCTTGGTCCACGCGTATCCAGGTCTTGGACATGGCATGTATTCGCGTATACCCTACTTCCTCGAAGAAGGGTTCATTAAGGTAACTTTCTAACTCAAGCCTTTGACCTCACACTGAGACGTTACTTTTTGGTACATAGCCGTCTCGGATAGAGGTCGTTGAAGGAGGACTGGGAGGAATTAATGGAGCATTGGAGAGGTTAGAGAAGGGACAGATCAGCGGACATAAGCTAGTTGTTCCTCTGCGATAGTATACGTGCCCTTAGTCGGATTCCCAGCGACGAGGAGCGTAGCTGATATGCGACTCATGCGACCCAGGCTTCACCCCTGGAGCCCCCTATCGTCGTCGTGGGAACCATCGTCGGGTGTAGACCGGTCCGCGAGTCCCAATGCCATCTGGCCGCGTAGGCCACCTGCCCATCCATCCCATGTCAGCACAGGCAGTGACAATATGGAACGCGCTCCTACACGACGTGAAGAGTCTCGTCCTTGGACCTACTCCAGATCCGTCTGGTTTGTCGGACACCAACACACTAGAAATTGAAGATCCACTCTCTCACTTGCCACCACCCCCTTCGGTATTCGACAGTCTTCCCAACGAAATACTTGCTGAAATATTCATCTACTGCCTCCGAGACGTCGAGCTCGCTAAGCCCCATCGCAATTACTCCCCTTTGCTACCATGCAGCGTATGCAGGCGTTGGCGAGAAGTCAGCTTGGGTTGCCCGAACCTCTGGGCCCAGGTAACGGTCCATGTAACGCAATATACCGTTTCTCTTTCCCCCAGACGCTTCAATAAATGGATTATGCGATCGGGGGCGTCACCACTCTCCATCATGGTACATGTTCATTTAGCAGAGTTTGGGCCTCTCAACCAAACTCACCGCACATACCACGATGCTACCCTTCTTCTCGGTACTTTGGTCAAGCAATCGGCTCGTTTACGACAGTTAATATTGTTTATTCCGGCCTCTCTTCAGTCGGCAATCATGGACCTGCAGACTTCCTCCGTGCCGCTCCTTGAGCGGCTGGATTTGCTGGTAGACTATCCCTCGGATTGGGAGACAGGCGCGCCGAAGTTGGAGATGAGTCATATTTTGCTGAATGCACCACGACTTCGAGAACTGGGTTGGTTGGCGGGAGGCTCTCTGTCTAGCGAAATATCCCATTCATGGAGTCGTTTGACCAAACTACACATTGAATTTACTGTGACTCTATCTCAGTGCTATGCTGTCCTCCGACTTTGTCCTCTCCTTGTATCTTGTCGATTTGGTTCGATCCCCTTGGAAGGCGAGAGGGACTATATGATGCCTCTCCAACACCACCACTTACATTCCTTCGCCATTAACGGTCCAATCGATCCGAGACTCCTCTTAGCACATATCACTACACCAGCTCTTCGCTCTCTCCAACTTACTCACTCCTCCGAACGCTCTATTCCGCCCAACTCTAATGACGTCTTGCCGGAATTTATCGTCAGGTCGGCCTGCCCTCTGGAAGAACTGGTCGTTGAGAATGCCGCTCTTCAAGAAGAAGAGCTTTATAGGATATTGGTGGCTGTCACCAAATCTCTAGTCAAGCTAGATATTTGGGATGACTGCGAAACTGCGGCTCCAAGCATACATCCGAGCTGGCAAACTTGGCAGCAAGCAGACCGGGTAGCGAGTTGCATCAGCAATCGCGTCCTCATGGCCCTCACCTTTCCGAGGGACGGCGGACCAATCCTGATAGATAATGCTGTCGGACGGAGAAGCCTTACTTTTCCGTTGTGCCCTAAACTGCAGGTTTTCAAGTACCGGGGTGCCATTTCCGCTCCTGATGGCATGTTGGCGACCATGCTCAAATCCCGCTGGTCATCGCCTTCCGTAGCGAATGGCATCGTTACTGAGTTGCAAGCGGTCCTTTTAGAATTTAATGCTAATAGACCCATGGATACTGCGCAATTGAACCAGCTTCGCAGTTCTGGTCTACATTGTAGAGTTTTCGTCCGATGAATCTCTATGTTACGTACGTGCAAGTTAATACCTGGCTATAAACACACTGATGTCTGGTTATAGATCTTCTTTAAGACTAATTATCTTCACTTGAATCCTTGAAACGGGCTGCACCATCTCATCCGCTGAGTTGTATTCCACGCTTTGAAGAAGTAATTTCCAAAGAGGAGATCAAATTAATACCTCGCGATAGTACCAACTTCTTCCTCAATTCCCCTTGCATCCCAAATGCAGCATATGTCAAAGTCCTCGCCCTCCCCTCGTGTGTCCGTTGCTTCCGAGCGTAACGAGTGGTTGAAGGAGCATCCATTCGTTCCCCTGCTTCCAGCGTTCCTATTCCCAGGATGGCCCCAACGCCGTCACTTATACCATCACCTCCGGATCCGGACCGCCACGAGTTCTCCCCCGTCTGCCTTGACGTCTTCACTCTGATTCTTTATCACCGGCTATCGACGCTGTGTCATCCACCTCAATCGGTCAGGTCCTGCAGGATGCAGATGCAGAACTGTCGCTATGGATGCTCCCGCTTCCCTTGCCACTCAGCTGGGGAAGCAGCTGGGGAAGGTGCGAATGGTGGATCAGAGGCTCTGATCCACCATTCGCACCTTGTTGAGTTAGAGATCGCTTGACAAATTTGATTGTCGCATCGGCGGCATCGCAACGGTTCGTTAACCGGGGGTTCTGCGACATTTGGGCCTGCGCTAGCTGAAGTACTTGTGCGCTTGTTGTCTGATATATAGTGGTTGTGCTATCAATCGATGGGCATTTGGTGGACTTTTACAGCCTTTCAAGTCGGATTTGAGCTCTTTGTGTGTATTTTTTGCTTTGCCTGTACCTTACCTAGCGGCCCAATGAGTACGGTCCTTACATTCTAGCTGGCCGTCGTATACAAGAACCTCAACTCAGCTGTTGCAGTGAAAAGGGAGGTAGGAGAACCTGAGCCCGCGACTCAAAATAGGTTGATGAATACAGCATGACATTAGTTCTTTATCCTAGAGAGTAGCCTCAGATCAGGCTCTACCACAGACGCCCACCCAGGTGTGTCCCTCTGGGTCCGTTAACGCGTTTCGAACCGAATACTCGTGGTTGTTCCTCATTCCCATCCCATCCTCGACCCTCGCTTCAACAAGAACTTTAAATGCCACAGCTCTATCATGACCTTTAGTACGGCTTACCATTTGCCTAGTGCGAGTTCTGACCTCCTTTGCATTTTCAGAGGATACTCAGCCTGCAAAACTCATCTTGCGAGCCTTCCCCACCATCAAGGACTTTATTCACGATGCTTTGCCTCGAATTCCACTAAAAAATGCATCAGGCCGACTGAATAATTCGGTTGTTTGACGCTGATAGCTTCCGACATATATCTATATATGCGATCTAGCGTTCATTTGCCCCCACAGATCGATTATGCCATACTTACTGCATGACACAGGATCCACTGTTTTTGGCTTTAGGGCCTCTTGGCCGTGCATTCTACAGAAACTTGTGACGGTAACAAAAGCATTAATGGTGTGGCTTGCAAAGGCTTCAACAATCGAAGAGCTTGTCGCCTTCGGACTTCCTGTATCTCTCGTCAATAGGGGACACTCCTATAGAGACTACCACGTGGTTTGAAACAGCGTTTTTCGTTCGTCCGAGTCGACGTCACTGCCAATCTCGACGAGCATCAACACACAGGGCTCAACACCATCCACGCGCTGATACTGCATTGCGACGGCCCAACGTAGCAACAGCGAAATTGCTGGTACCCGTTGGCGAATCTATGGCCTCAGCGGAGTCGTCTGCCCAACGAAGGCTGCTGAAAAGGCGCAAATTTCTTCGTCGAGTTTTCTTTTATCTCCCCGAGAATGATCGAATATCTTGTGCTCTTGTTTGCAATGCGTGGTCCGAAGTGGCGCTTTGCTACGTCTGGGACGGAGTATACACCCTGCGGCAAACGTTGGCGTTGCTCGAACCTCTAACTTTCACTGGAAAGAAACCTGTAAGCCCAATCCGTAAATGTTGGTTGTAGCTTGTAAAGTGACAGTTACTAGGAACTTTTACGCCCGCTGACTCCCGACGACTGGGATCGATTTGAGCATTATGCGTGGAGAATCCATTTCTTCTGTCCTGCAGACACGGGGGACTTTGATCTAGTAGCGCTATGCGCCTTGCTAAAGTCTGCACGAGATGAAGCCGGCCTTGATGACCCCCTTTTCCCAAACATGACCACCTTCTGCTGTGAAAATACGCCCATCGAATTCGTTGACCTCATGCTCTCGCCAGCACTTAGGAGCGCGACATTCTCCATAAACACGATAACATCGACTGAAATTGGCCCGAATACAGCTTGTCAATCGCTGCTGGCCGACCTCCCTTCTCGGGCACCCCAGTTGGCGTACCTCACCCTGCTCTCATTGTTGGCTTGGTCCGCAGATCTGGAGACTACACTCGCACAGATGTGTAAACAGCTGACCTGCCTTCACTCACTGGAGATACCAGAGCGTTGGCTTTCGCCCTCCTTCACCAACTCACTTGCGTCACATACTGAACTGCAAACTCTTCGAACATCCCATCCAAATCTTCCGGACCAACCCCCACCGGACTTTGATTCGATCTTTTCTACCACCTTGACCGCTGACTCCTTTCCGCAGCTCGAAAGCATACACCTAAACTTGCCGTTCAACCGGGTATCGTCGAGCCTTTCGCAAGAGTATGATCCGCATCGCCTCACGTCCATTTTCCTCTGGTCCCCTCAATTCGAGTCTGTCGAAGTCTATGCATCGTTGATCAAGTTGATCTCATCGCACTGCCCAATGTTGCAGTCGCTCATGCTCTCCGCTCCACAACCTGTTGAGCCATTGGAACTAAATCCCTTCGCAACGGAATTGACATTCGACATGATCAAGCCAATCCTTCCTTGTGCCCAGTTGACATCGCTATCTCTTCACCATCAGGTCTCGTTTCAACTGGAAAACAGCGACGTTGTCCACCTCGCTCAAAGTTTACCCAACCTTGGTTTCCTGAAACTCAATCACGAGCCTAAAATCCGCCTCTCCCTCGGTATTACCATCTCTCTTCTAGCCGATCTCATCCCGTTTTGCGAGAAGCTGACAGACCTCCATCTATGTCTGAACGCGTCAGAATGGCTCATCCCCACACAAATTCCCCCTGCGCCATTTAAAGTCCTGGATACCCTAGGACTTGGGTATTCACGCATCTCCTCCACCGTGGCTGTCGCCAAGTTCTTAGTCCACGTTCTCCCAGATGGATGTTTTCTTTTCCCTCGATCTCGGCATGGCGATGAGGACGCAGGGGCTGAGCGAGCGTGGCAGCGATGGGATTTGGTGAGAGATCTAGTGCCAGCGTTGATCAAGGCAAGGGATCAAGGGAGGAAAAGTGCCTGCAATTGCCCACAGTAGTGCGCTTGGTCACTCGCCAGGAAGGTCAGACCATCCTCCATACTTCGCGATTCGAGGCCAGTGGCTCCTGTCGAAGGTAGACTTCATGATAACCTTCATTAAGCCCCTTCCCTCAGTCGAATATCAAGCGTGTATTAGCTCTGATATTCGGAATGATACCTCAACGGTCCTCGTAGCCGATGGGAGCCAAACATATGTATTTCCGCACAATCCTACGCCATACGATGCTCTCAGAACCACGAATCCAAAACTCCGCTTACCGAAGGTTATTCAAGTCGTCCAGTTTGATTGTCAAGTTTACGGTCGTGCTCTTTCGGTGCATCCAGAATGACATCCATTCGAAATGGAGAGTAAGCAAATACTGTTTCCCAAGAAAAAGGGGGGATGAACCCACATGTTGGGTGGGAGTATCCTCGTCAGTGTCCCGAATACCCCATCGAAAACCTGAAGCATAGAAACCAATTGTATTGGCTGATATCCAGAAGTGAGTCTCAGCTTACTGAATTGGTAATTCGTCTCTACTTCATCGGTTTCGAAAATCGAGATGCCGTGGAGAGGGTAGGTTGTGTACCTGCAGCCGGAGTCTAAGGAAACAATTATGACAAACTAACCGTCGCATCGGTTCGCAGCGTAAACCCGGTGCTGTAGATATTATAGCTCTCGACCGATTGCATCAAATTTTGGTACGAGTAGTCATCCTCATACGAGATGTCGACGTTGTCGTTTTCGCTTGCATTGTTCTTGAACATGCTGATTCGGTTCTCGTATTTGAAGGTATCCGATCCCAGTCAACCAGCCTCAGTCTGGTTAGGAAGATGCAAGGTGAGAACTGACGTTTATAGTTGTTCCCTTCCTTGACCCACGTATTTGCTCTGGGTAATTGATCCTTGAAAGCGCGGGCGGAACCGTTGAACGAGACGCTGGAGATATACAGATACTGCCTTCCCCGAACCTCCTCCATCTGGAAAGAGCCGCTATGGATGAGCAAGAAGAGAATCTGTCCGCCTTGGGCTTGGAAATCCGGATTCCTGACCACCTTCCCGGTGTCATCGCGGATGAAGAGTGGAGCACCTATGCCGTATACATAGATGGTCACTCTCCACACAACGAAGCCCCCCTTCAGCTCTTTGCCGCTGGAAGGATCCTTCCACGCAAGCCAGTTGCCGCCGTAGATCGTCTGAGCGGGATATCTGAGGTCAAGGTAGCTCTTGGGATCGCGCTTGTATCGAAGGGAAGACGTGCGTACCGGCGGTAGAAGTTGTAGGTGGAAGTCAGCCCGAGCTTGTCGCTGAGTCTCGGCTGGCCGTCATCGACATTAGAGTCGTCAATATCAGCATCGCCGACTTCTACGGCGGTAAGGGCATTTGCAGGACTATCAACGGTACTAATGTTCTCCATATCTAGAGAGCAGGACCGTTGAGCGACTTTTGTCCAAGGATCAGTAGCGATGCATACCGAGGCGTAAGCGTTCCTACGCTGGGGATTGATAGGATGACTGGACTTGAGGTAACCAATTGCTGGCATGAACAGGTTTTTGTACTCGGGAAAAGCGTACCTCGGAGTGATGAACATGGTTTAGGCAAAAGAGTAAACTGGTAAGTTAAACTTCTTGTTGGAGCATCGACGTTAGATCATTCGAGGCTACCGCGCAGGATCACGTTCGAAGGACGAGGGAAGTTTTCTAGATCACGGCGTGAGCCTGAGGTCAAGATCATCTTTCCAGGTGGCGCGATTGGGAGGCAAAGGAAGACGTCCCCATTCGTTTCCAATTTCTCCAAGACGGTCATTGGACGGTCATTTGACATTCAAGCTCGTATGCGAGAGCGTCGATAAGAGTACCTGTTGTCAAACTTGATTACGTGCATATGGATACAGGCTCGCACCAAGCCTACCCTATACGGAACTCATTCGCTTGGATGCGTGTGACGTCGGATGGGATAGTCAGCGAGTTGACGACATGGTTGGGGCCCGGGGTTGAAGTGGCCCCTATCATGTTCCCTCCTAATCGCAGCCGATAAGAAAACATAGAGTATTGATATCCAACACAACTTTCATCCGTCAGACGGTATTAAGACAAGAAAAGGCTGCGAGGTTGCGTTATGGTAAACTTGGATGGAATCTAAGTCGAAAGTCCAGCAGCCTTATGATTGGCATGCTCCTTGCAAGCTCTACTACAGAAATAATCGGCTTCCCTTTGGGGCATCGTCAAGCACATGATGCATACGGGAACCAGCCCATCAGCAATGGCATCCCTATTCGAGGCGATGAGCACAACATCAAATCAAAGCATCAGCTTGAACGACACACTCTCGATGCTTCTTAGAGCAATATTGGTTCACCTTTGGTTCGTTGGCGTCTACGGGGATCGGTTGCTCGCGTCCTGGAGTATGACATTTGGAGAGGTCATCCTCTTCATCCGGATCCATCTCGTCTAAATTGCCATTGTCGGGGTCGAGAGCTGGAGCTGTGGAAGCCTTGAGAACCGTGGCGATTCGATTAGCGAGTGCCTGGATTGTATGCCGCTGGGGTTGAGTTGAAGTGCCATAGCCTCGAGGTGGCAGAGCTGCAATCTCTGACGGCGAGGACACAGTGAGGGCGGTTTCATTGCAAGCTAAGATTCTTTGAGCGATTAAGTTAGTTGTCGCAGAGGAAAGTACCTTTCTCAACAAGGTGTCGTAAACCGTAAAATCCTGGTGGAGCGTGAGTCCGTGGAGCATTGGAAGGCTAACGGCGTACTCACGACGCTCTACAGCCAGGAATAGCCAACATTTGTAGTGGTCTTCGCACCAGAATGGTAATAGGGGTGAGACTTCACGAACTAGTGTTCGCTTCCGTTCTCTGAACTGCTTGAGACATGCTTCTGGTGCTAATTCGGTGATAGGCTTATCCTGAAGCCACTTAATAAACATAAGCTGGAAGGAATGATGGGCGCACCAGTGAAAAGAGCTGCAGATCAGCCCTTACGACTTCAGCGCGAATGAATTCAGGCTTGTGCAGCTCGAAGATTTTATACAAGAGATCACCACAGTCCTTATCCAACTCAGGGTCCATGGGTACTCTGGTGAGATATTCGTCTAGGTTCAGGAGTGCACAGAAGATAGGGATGCTAGTTGAGGACATGGTGGTTGTGGAAGGAGTATGAAGCGCTGACTAATGCTAGTTGTCACCCGCAAGAACTCCGTGTATTGTCGACTCTTGAAACTTGCAATATCACTTACTATTCGACTTTGGCCCCATATCGTTTTTTCAAACAGATGGTGACCTGCAACTTATGGAAAATTGTGATTCCTTCCCTGATCACGATTTCTCCTTGCTCCTATCAATCTATCCCTTAGTCTCCTAATTTCCCAGGTCTACTTGACATCCTGTTTTATCCGCACATACTCCTTGGTTATCAGAACACTCTGCGCATAGAGGCTGTCCCAGCTGGAGAGACATTCGACTGAGATCAGAGTGGACTCATGGTATACTACGCCAATGATGGCAATCTTCCTTGTACGGTATCTGTGTCCACAATACAACTACCCTGTCTCCTAACGCATTCAGACTTGTCTGCACGCTGGGTGATTTCAGAGGTCTATTTCAGGTATTCCATCAGTAACCTGCTGTGATTATCAATCCGTTAAAGTAGCTTACTCCGTGGCGAGCTAGCCTATACCGAAGCCAGTTTCCTCCTAATAAACCTCACTGGAACATCGGATGCGCGCAATGAAACGTCTACTTTGGCGTGCATCATTCGATCTCTCCACATCTCCTTCGTTTCACCTGGTTGCAGCAGGAGCTCGACATGCCAGTCCCGAAGCAGCATGGTCAACCAGCACACAGATTCCATCATCATGAATTTACGGCCAAGACACGCACGCGGACCTGGATGCAGTCGTACAATTAGCACGCTCCATATGCAACGAAGGGGGACGAACCAAAGCTAAAAGCGTTAAATGCTTCCGATTCGTTCGACACTCCTTCCCATCTCGACGGCTTGAATCTCTCGGGTTCTTCAAAGTATCTAGGGTTATTCTCTACGAGTATGTCTTGCATCAGCATGGAGCACAAAAACCAAAAGTGATGGGAAGAATACATACGGATGCCGACCATGTCAACAATCACCTTTAACATCAGTGTCAGCTCTCTGGATACATCACTAAATTGGGTTGATATGACCCATGTGCCCTTGGAAATAGGGATAGTCTTGCTGCCCTCTTCACCGACCGGATTTGGCAAAGTGAGAATGGTGTCCTCCAGGGCTTCGCGAATCATCACATAGCCTGCCGCTGAATATAAAATAGATATACACATTTGTCTGCATCAGATGGTATCTGAATGCAACGAGACTCACGGAAGATGCGGATGGTCTCATAAACCACCGCAATCACTTTTGTAAGCTTAGAGTAGTCCTCCGTGGTCTATGTTGGGAGTCAAGATAGTCAGAGAAGCAAAACGGGTATATACGAGACAATGAACGCACTGGGTTGCGATCCAACCCTACTATCTCTGCAATTTGCTGAACTACTTCCGCCTGAAGGTTTGGATATAACGCCATGAATCCGAGAGTGGCGGCCAAAGTATCACCAATAGACGCTGCCAATCAGTTGCATTGATATTATACGACGAAAACCTCATTGAACGACCCACCATGTCCGGCAAACAACAAGGTGAACACATTGCCGATCAACTCCTCATCACTCAGCCGCAGCTTGGGGTTTTCTGCTTGATTCGCAATGACAAGCTTACTGAATATGTCGATGCCTTGCATGGCTTGCAAAGCATCTGCTGAGCCATCCAAAGCCTGCTTCCGATCAGAGACTTGATCCTGCATGAATCGTCCGAGCCGGTCATGGGCATCGCGCCTCTCCTGAATCCTGATTAGGCATCAGCATCGTCAGTTGCAAAGTCGAGATTGGTAAACAGTGGTCTTACCACTTCAAAGGAAGCTTGTACAGCCACCTTGGACCGTTCGCAAGCAAGGGCGAGTCCAGGACGATGTGGAGCGCTTCCAGCAAAGACATGCTGCTGCCAGGAAGCTTGGCTGGAGAAGGCCAGTTGAAAGAGAGCCCAAATGCACAGTTACAAAGGACAAGTAGCGAAAGCTTAGAAGTGAGCTTCTGCGCAACAGGAACATCAACTGTATCCATGACCTTCCACCCCTCCGCATCAATCATGTCTCGATACATCCGTGATGTTTGTGCCCACATGAGCTTGTATCTATGGCACTCGTGAAGGCATTCTCAGAAAAGTGGAAAGGACATACAAATCAGCATTAAAGGTTGGTCCTATTATCCGACGATGCTTTCTCCAAGTTTCTCCGCTTGCATCAAGGATATTCATTCCCCAGGCGCTGGAATATTAAAGTAGCTGCTCAAAGGGTGTTAGGATCAGAATTGTTTGGACGCACTGAAGGGCTAAGGGCGTAGGTTTGATAAAGCCGGTCCTGTAGCCTCCACCGACCTGACGTGCAACTTCAAGGTTGGAGGTGTAGATGCCGGAGTGACCTGAGAGCCATGAGACCACCGAAAAGTTTTCATTGTTGAATTCACGATAGGCTAAACAATACAGGTGATGGGCAATGATACATAAAGTCAGAAGAAGAAAACACACCAGCAAACTTGTTGAGCCATGTAAAACGCCGCCCCATGTTCCACCAATTCGTCGGCAGCATTGCTCCAAGCATGCTGAGAGGCCAGAAAGCTATACGTCGCCCTGGGAGGTAATTAACAGCCTACGGGATTGACGACTGAGTTCCTGAAATCTTGGTTCAAATGGCTTGACCAACCTTGAGACCCATGGCAAATTTTAACACTCGCGAAACGATAAAGACTAATGCGGCAGTGAACGCGAGGGCTGTACTAAGTGTGCTGGCCTGCATCGTTGTAATTCTTGACCCCTTGCGGCCAAGTGAGGGAAGGGGCGAAGAGGTGTAAAGTGGACAGTTGGGTGATTCATCCCCGCATCGATGGCGTTTTGAGTGCGTTCGGATATCGACGTAAGCAGAACAGAAGCACAACATCCCATGGTGCTGTGCAGACTTCGCGCGAAGCACCTTCACGTCGGATCTCGTTCCTCCTCTCGAATTCCAAAGGCTAATATTAACGCGATAAATCGTCGCTCGACGTCATGGATATATGAGGCGCAAAAGTCAAGAGTTCGAAGAATGAGTTAACGAACCACTCGTCCATGTCGTACTGAGCGTCGGCAAAGGCAAGAAAATTTAGGGAGGACTAAGGCCGTAGTTCGAGGACAGTCCGGTACGTCTTCACTGCTGATAAGGTGGACTGGGTTCTTCCTGCAGTAGGAAAATATCTAACTGTAAGGGTCAACTGGATTTCGACGGCCTGGTGGAGTATCACAGCCCGAACAGCATGACGAGCCTCGCTGTTCGTACATGGGATGGGGAAGCCAAAGCTTGAGGCCCCTTCAGAACCGACTAAGGAGAAGGCCGTCCATATCCAGAGAACTGTCTGCTTTCGACCTTCAAGCTCCTCGCGGTCACTAAGTGCTCGTTCCTCTTCGAGCCCCGGAGCATTCTGAGATGGACACACAAGGACATTCCTGACAACCAAGCTATATCACCAGAAGCCCGCAATCAAGTGGTCCGAGAGTTCCTTGCTGGTTAAACTTGGAGGCAAGTCAGGATACTCATTCCACCGCAGACTTGGCGATAACGAAGCGACACGCTGTGGGTGTAGGAATGTAGGATGCGAACCCAGATAAGACATAGCGTGCACTCTAGCACAAGTGCTCCAGGGACCCGTTAAGAGGACGTTACCCTCAGAGTTCATCGTTTCGATCGTGAGTGGGCTTGGCAGCTCGGATGAACCGTGGGACTTCCATTAATATAGGGAATAGGGGAGACCCCTTTCGTTCAGTAATCCTTTTGGACGGCTTTGCTTACTTACACTGCTCATTTCGAGACTGATAATTTCGCCAGGAGCTACCTCACCTAGCGAATACGGATTTCGACCTCTTTGTCTCGTTTGATCATACTTCCTTCTGAAGCATTTTGTGCGTATACTGACTATTGATATGATGACCCTGTGTGATCTTCAAACTTTCCCCCGAAACCTATCTTCTTCTTGCAGAAGACGTCGATATGCTACTAATTCATCCTCGCATGCCTCTTTCTCCTATCAATCCATCCCTTGGCCCCCTTAATCACCCCACGTCCACCTTGTCGCCTACGACTCTTCGTAGGCCTACTTGACACCTCGCCTTACTCCTTGGTTCTCGGAACACATCTGCGCCACAGATGCAGTGCATCGGAACTCGGTTAGCTGGAAATACTTGTGTATTTCTGGCACGCGCCATCGTATATACCAAGTGGAGATTGGCCGCGCTGGGATCGCCGGTACCGGTATGTACACCCCGCTGGAGGACGAAGTGACGAAGACGAACGCTCACATCGAGATGGTTGGGTTTCTCAAGTAGATCTCCATGGAATTGCACGAGATTTGCGAGTACGGTTACGGTAGCCTCTTGTCGTTCGAGTGTGTTTCCCGGACGTTCAACACCGTCAGCTGGCCTGGATCCAAGCAGCCACAAAACCGACGACGTCTCTTATCCAGTCATCGGCATTCTAATCGTCAGAGGTGCCGAGGAGGATTTGAAATTGTACTTAAATCGAATAGGCCCCCATGGGGATTCGGGATTCGGGAGCCATACACATGATCCCGCCACTTACGAGCTCCATAGTCCAAGATCCATTCCACCAGGCGGCTCCGCCTTGCCGAGGAAAAGTCCCTAGTACTCTATGTGTCTCCATTCCACAGGTACATTTCCGGTCCATGGAATGAAGAGCGGGGACAACGTCAGGCTCCGAATTTTCAGCTTGGGTATGATAGGGTATGATTTGTGTGTGTTCATTGTGCTAGTACGTAGTACAAATGCAAGAGAGACGATGATAAGGATATATCAGTTACAACACAGGTAAGTATGCGATACACAAAGCGAATAAGAATACACCATAAAAAAAACAACACAGCAAAGCAAGGCAAGTAGCTCGACTCGATCGAGAACGGAAGATGTATAAAACACCAGTGTCGATGGAGGAGAAAAAGGGAAACCGAAATTCAAAATCTGAACAAAGGACGAGAGGAGATGCTCGTCTGGGTGAAAGCGGTGGTAGGGAGTATGGGTACGAACAATCCAGCTAGGGAGGTATATGCGTTGCCAGTGGGTATGCAGGACGATCGACGTCATGGTGGTGGTGGTGGATCTATAAGTGTCGTCTACGAGCGTGTGCATGTCATGTAGCGCGTCGAAAGGTGTGAAGTCATGACAAAGCGTCTTCAATGCCGCCCACAAGAGCTCGGCTTGAAGTCCATCCTCCCGCTGTCCACCCACACCCTCAAGATATTCTCCCAATCCTCCCTCATATCCCAAGAAATCTTCGAAGGAGGGTCGACCTCGACGGGTACAACCTGGCTGATTCCACCGCACTGGATTATGATGACCAATGCGCCGATACCGCCTGATGCTCTCGATCGCTGCTCACGGCGCTGGATATCTTGTACGACCAGAGGATCGCGGATGTACGTGACGGGTACAAGGTGGGTGGAGGAGATGGTAAAGCGACGGTGGGCATCGGCTATGCGCGGGTTGAAGGCGACTTCGATGAGGAGAGCGGATTGTCGGATGTTAGAGGGGATGCGTTTGAGCTGGAGGGCCTGGAAGCCTGCCCAGCCAAGAAGTGTCGTATGTGCGGAAGTGAATTTCCGAAGGGATTTAACGAGGAGTTCTGAGGACTCTGAGGGGGAGGGGAGCTGTGGAGCGTGTTGTTGATGTGCGGTGTGCTGGCAAATGGCTTTGTGGGATGTCCAGTGGGCCTTTTGGCAGTCTGGTGAGCAGTACTGGGTCATCATCTGCAAGAGAATGAGTGGATTGTGTAATAAATAGGATAAAGGTACGTACGCAACCACCACATAACCTGAATCGAGCTACAGCGGGATTCTCTACAGCCCCACATTGGTCGCAAATACGATAGCCTCGTTGCTTATGGGTGTGAGGGGCGTAGTAGTTCGATGGTTGGGCTCCGGGATGAGCGTACATAGCTACTGCTGTGGCCATTGTGCGATATGAAAGGGCGTTAAGTCGGTAAGTTGATGCGTTAGCAGGAGGTGTGCCAGATGTTTGTGTGCGTAGGCCCTACGGAATCGCGAGGCAAGGGTGACTGCGGGAAGCTGCCTGTGAGAAGGGGAGACGAATCTGACTCGAACGTCGAAGTGGATTCGATGCGGAGCATTATTGGAGCGCAGAGGGTGGGGTTATATATGTAACAGGATTGGAATAGGAATCTCATCGAATAGAACGAGTCTTTTGTGATAATTGTTAAAAGCGGGGTGGTGTTCGGAAAGTGTTCCGTAACCGATCGCCGACCTTTTGTTATGGAGGAGAGGGGAGCGTGAAAGAAACGCCTGTACTGCTTCACTGCTTTTGTTATCGGGGCGAGGATAGAAAGCCTTTTTGTTCGTGGACAATAATCAGACGCGCGCACGCTGCTGAGCCTGGGAGAAATTGGGGTCATGAGATGGTCACATAAGGCAATTGCAAGGAGAAGGCAAAGACAAAAAGCAAGCCTTGCAATGTCTCTCTATTGTTTCGTGAAGAAGAGATCTGAAACCTCCCCCTCTGGATCTTTGCATGATTGGTCAATCTGCGAATTTCGTATGAGACGTCATGATCAGGACTCAGAAGGATTGGCGCCTCGTCACCGAATCGATTTCAATCACGTACTGTATCGCCTTCGTGATATCAATCCATTCTTCGGGAAGCTAATCCCACATACACGGATTCGGTGGTTGGGCACGTTCGTTACCGCAGTAGGCATCCCCAACTTTCGCCTTGTCCGGTTACCAACCAGAAAGGATGAGGTCGATGGCTAGGACGCGTGTCCTATCCGAGTCATAGTACTATGATAGTAGGGTGGGGAGGGATTAGCCTTGATAGCCATGGAGCATTGTCGGTACGTACGTGCTTCGCCCGTCTTCATGGTTCATCAGCTAATCCATCAACAAAAGAAGGCAGTTAGAAGAGTTCCACCTTCAGCTCATCGCCGATGATCACGAACCCTCACTCCGACTTGGAGGCGACAACCATATCATCGCTATGTATGTGCGGAAGTGGGCTCCCAGCCATCAGTAGGCGATCTGGGCGATTACAATGCTAGCATACCCATTGGCCGCACTGATCACTGTCCTTCCATCGTGCAGAGGCTTCGTGATGGCCGCTTTAACTTCATCACCACGCGTTATCCCTTCTTCAACCTCAAGATTCGCGCCCAATGACGAGGATCGGGTGAACTGTGTAAGCGAATCGAGGATGAATGATAATCAGGAACGGAGAGCATGATTAGAGCTGCAAGGCGACGCATACAGTGACCATTTGGCTACTAAGTAGAGTGATTTCCGTCATGTAACTGCAGGTGTTGCTGGACGAGTAAACGAGTACAGAGCGTACAAGCATCGAAGCTAAGCAAGAGCTGGCATGACGTCGCTCTGATCAATAGGGGCTTTTCAGGGGCCGTTCAAGCTTTGGCCCATCGTGTCCGGAATCAAGAGAGACTACATACCTCGAAGCATGATCCAAACTTTGCTGGCAGTGGTATGACTACTCCAATGGCTGCAGCCAAATTATGTCGCTGCCTACAGCATACAGGCTGGCTCGCGAATCGCGATCACGTGTCAAGACCTGAGACTTGCGATACGAATAAGCGCCAGTGCAGAACCGCCTCGTCGACTTTCAGCCTCAATTCTGCCTTTCCAGAGACATTGAATCCTTGTAGCCTCTGCCTTGACCTCGACATTGTGCCTATGGATGAGGTGTCGCCAGTCCACCGCGCGCTCAGAATCCCCGAAACTCTGACCATGGTGTTTTCCTACCTTCTCAGGAAGGACTGCTTTTCATGCGCCCTCGTTTGCACAGCGTGGTCTGAGGAGGCCCTCAGTAGTCTCTGGAAGTACGTATCCTCGTTTAAGGTTCTGCTGGCCCTTCTCGTTCCTCTTGTCGGTAACCCCGGTAGCGTTGTGCGAAGTCATCCGAACCCCACTTTGTTTCAGACCGCTAACCACGTTCTTTTCCAGGAATTCTCGCGCCCGCTAACACCGGAGGATTGGGCTCGATTCAACCGTTACGCGTGGAGGGTGCGCTACTTCTACCCCTTCGAAGGCGACGAGTTCAATCTGCCAACCCTCTGCGAGGCACTTCGCTCCAGCCGACCTCCGGATCAGAGCCAGCAAGGCCTCCTCCCGAATATCAACTATCTATCCTGGGAAGGATGCCCAAATGAACTAATTGCCTTCCTCTTAACCCCAAACATCACCAACATAAGTATATCTGTGTTTCCAGCGTCTTCTGGCGGAGAAACGTTTGATCCAGCCAGTCAATTAGTTTTGGAGGCGCTCCCCGTAAAAACCCCTCATTTGCGCATCCTGAATCTCAGGTCCCAACTGCCGCGGTCCGTTGATTTGGAAACCACGCTCTTGGGTATGCTTCGTGGCTTGCCGTCGTTGAGGACACTATGGATTCCGCTGAGATGGTTATCTCCATCCCTTACCGACACCCTCGCTTTGCTTCCAGATTTAACAGAACTTCGCGTCCATTCTATAACCCCCCCTCCACCTGCCACCGAGCCCATCTTCTCCACTTCCTTGCACGCCGACAGCTTCCCGAGCCTCAAAGGTCTATTCATCACCGTGCCATTTGCTCGTGTTGCGTTCAGTCTGTCACAGGAATACAAACCACACGCGCTTACCACCATCTACCTTACATCGCCATTGCTGGAAACGACTGAAGACTATTCCGCGCTACTTAGGGTGATAGGTACCCATTGCTTCGCTGTGGAGTCCCTCGATCTGCATACCGAACATCCCTCACATCCTCTCGACTTTGACGCGGACCAATCTTCCATCATATTCGAAGACATCGAACCCATACTGAGCTGTACCCACCTCAAGACACTCGCCCTCCATCATCCATTACCATTCGAGCTCGAAGAGGAACAAGTCGCGCTCATCGTTGAAAGCCTCCCCAACCTCACCTACCTCAAGTTAAACGACAAACCAGACCTTCTGGGCCCTCCCACCCTCACCATGTCCGTTCTAGCCCACATATCTCCGTTCGCAGACAATTTGCAAACTCTCCACTTATACCTGAACGGATCTTCAATCTGGGGAGGGACAGATCTCACAAAGCTCCAACCATTCAAAAGCTTAACATGCTTTGGCATTGGCCGCTCACCAATGAGGGGGCCGCCTGCTCCTGTCGCCACGTTTCTGATGAAGGTTCTGCCTGAGTGGTGCGAGATTTTCACTTGGCCTGGGCAAGAGCGGTTTGGTGAGGAAGCTGCCGTGGATGATGAGGGTGTAGAAATGAGTGTAAAGTGGGATCTCGTCGAAAGATTGGTGCCTGCGTTATTTCGAGCGCGAAGGGAGGGGAGGCAGAGTGCTTGTCGGTGCTTTCGTGATCAGCCAGGCGAATCCGAACCACCCATGGAACAATAGCCGTATGCCCATACTATAAACAAGGGGATTTACACTGTACAAGAACGATCACTACCACAGAAATACATCCCAGGTATGGGAAGACAAGGGCCAAGGCTGCCAGTCACAGGAAAAGAGACTGAAAGAAGCCTGCGCCGGGTCTACAAAAAGGCAGCAGAGGCGGACACGATTAGGACGCATTGCGTTTGGGAACAAGCTGTTATGACACGTACATGACTGCGCCCAGTATGCTTAAGAGAAGCGGAGGAGAAGGTGGACGAGGTGGTGGAGGCGGTGGCGGTGGCGGAACAGGTGTGAACCCTGCAGAAATCCTCTTCTCGTAGTATGTGTCTTGCTTCAACTTGGACATCATGTAATCCCCGGTGTCGCCTCTACCGTACCTGCCTGTTACGAGAGTCAAAGAGGCCTCTTGAACACTGGTTGTGATAGCTTACCAATGGTATCTAGACGCAACACAAGGTCATGCAAGATGTATGAGACTTGGTCGTGCTTGTCTGCATCAAGAGTCTTTGACTGTTGTAGGACATTGAGAGGTTCAAGCAAGGGTCCCTTTTCGTCATTCTTATCGCTCATCACCAATGATACTCCGCCATCTGTGGTGGCCTCAAATCGCGGCTGTGGCACCTTCATAAAGAGTACAGGGCCAACGTTCTCAGGTTTTGTCGTCCTTCGTCGACCAAAAGCGTCCTCGTGAAAGTCCCGGAACCCAGTCGTCTGATCTTCAAAGTACCAGCACAATCTTATCGATTCGCCTTCCATGAGTCCTTCATCATCGGAAGCTGCAGCGTGAGGAGGTCGCTCGATCCGCCAGTAGCTGGGCTCATCCGTGCTTGACATACAGGGGAGAAAAACTCCTTGGCGGTTGCGGTAGACGGTTAGTATACTCCAAAACGAGTCATCGGCCTTTCCTGTTTGTGGGATTGATACACGACTCTTGATGATGACCCGTGAGCCATGAGAAAGCTAATGGGTTCAATCAGCATCGCCACTAGAAAGACTTCCGAAGGCATACATGGAATCCCTGAGGAACATCAAACACCCAGGTCGTAAATTTGAAGGATGTGTCGAGTTCACTTCCTAAAGGGAAATCTGAGGATACAGAGAACAAATAATGTAGATCCTCCCTACCATAATAATCGTCATTAAAGTAACGAATGCTAGGGGCTTGATATCTAGCAGGCCAAATCATGTCAATAGACGTAGTGCGATTCGTCGATGAGACACTTACTGAGCAGGCGTGAACAGGGCATAATGTTCCTCAATATCTACCTAAAAACGCGACATCGATCAGAGAAAGGTTATGAACAATGCAAAGATAGACTAACTTGTTCTATGCACAAGCTCAGAGTATTGGCCACTCCTGTGTTCCGCATCGCGGCGGGCATATCTACGCGGCGTTTCGCGCCCATTCGACGCGGTGATGCAGGCGAAGTTGGGTCGTGTGCCAGATAGTAGGAAGGCTAGACAAAAGCAGTAATGAAAAACAGTGCCCATGTTCGAATGATGCTTGAAAGCGTACCTTCTTTCCCGAGATTCGCGCGATGGCCTCATGCGAGATGACCACCTTTAGTCTGACGTCTAGGGATCTTGATCTCGGTATGACAATGTAGTTGGAGAGCGTGGGGACAGCGGCTAAGAACCATTCCTTGACTTGTCCGTAATTTGGGTGGTCAGCCAGAATATCCATGAGCGGTCGTAATTCATCTTGCTGATTTATTAAGATGGAATTAGCTAGGCCAGTGCTAATCAGGAGTGGGTACATACCTCAATAACGCGCCAGTTGTTGTGGTCAAGGACGGAGGCACTCCAAGCTGCAGGGCTAAGAGAAGTGAGTGAGAAAGATATGATGCTAACAGAGAGATGAGACGGACTCAGATGCCAGAATAGTATTTCCTCCCGTCGCCTCAAAGAAAAGAGATTCGTTGACTCGCCGCTCCTTCTCCCCTTGTTCCGTTGAATCGGCCGTTTCGTGTGAAGCTTTAGCGCTGGCACCGAAACTAACAGGCTACGATGGGAGTCAGTTCACGTAGTGGAAAGCATCAAGGAAAACGAAGTACACACCGACTGGACGGCGACACCGACAGAGGCCTTAAACTTTTCTTTACTGTTCGACTCCTTCGAGTTCTCTGATCCAGTTGTGGTCTTGGATGTTTGAAGACATCCACCAATAACTACTTGCTGACAGAAAAGATTGCCTAGCGATACGCCGGATATAAGGAAAGCTTGGGAAACGTGAAACGGAACACACCAAAGGTCGCGTGCAAATTACGCAAGTCATTGATCTAAAAGAGCTCCATCATTAGAGGAAGGGTGAGGGCGACATTGGGTAATACAAACATCTTTATTGGCTTGAATGGCCGCGATCGCCTGTTTAAGGTCTTCTGTGGGCTCCAGGTCTTCTGGTCTGAGGAAGACAGTGGCTCTGGGGAACTGAAGCAACGAATATGTATCAAAATAGAAGATAATTAGCGCATGTTTGCAATCACCTTGTAGTTCGCAACCATTCTTTGCTCGAAGTTCTTGCTAGCAGATGCGACACCTTGTGAGCTTTCCGTCCCAACAGCAACAGAGACAGAAGCACTCCATCCTGCATATCCACCGGACCTACAGGGGCTTGTTAGGGGAGGATTATTGCGCGAGAAAATCGGGCTCACACAGAAGCTTCCACCGACGTCGCCGAAAAGTGGTTTGCGGCCATTGATGCCTGGAACTCGTGAGATATCATCGTTACATCAATTCTAGAGTTGTCATTGACGATAAAACTAGGGAAGGATGGCGGTTTCTGTGCAGCAGGGAATGTTGGCTTGGTCGTCGTGCGAGCGACGTCGCGATTTTCGCGTGTCTGAGGAGACTTCGGTTTATTGGCGCGGTCGTCGTCCTCGGGGTCGATATCATCATCATCGTCATCGTGTAAAGCACCATCAGCATGGTCTTCGTCGTCTTCGGGGTAGTTACGGCCATCTTCGCCCTCAATCTCTGAGTCATCATCGGCCGTCCTACGATTGCGAGGTCGCCTATAGTAGTCGTCATCCGAATCATCATCAACCGCCTTCTTGCGACTACGACGTCGGCGATGGCCATCGTCATAATCGTCGTCGTCGTCATCGACCACCTTGTGACTACGACGGCGACGAAGGTGGTCATCGTCATCATCATCGTCGTCGACGTCAATCACCTTCTTGCGACGTCGTCGACTATGGTCGTCATCATCGTCGTCGTCAGTCGCTTTCTTGCGACGTCGCCGTCGACTATAGTTGTCATCATCATCATCGTCGTAGTCAACCGCCTTCTTGCGACGACGACGCCGACTATGGTCATCATCGTCATCGTCATCATCCTCGCTATCTTTGTCTCTGTCATCCCTTTCACTCCCTTCACTCTGGCTGTCCCAAAAAGCGTTGAATTCGTCGTCGTCGTCATCGTCATCATCTTCAAAGGTTACTCTCTTGGGACGTTTGGGAGGAACTGGCTTCGGATGTGGCTTCGGGGTGATGAACTTTTCTGCTGTCTGCTTAGGCATATTGACACCGGGCTTAAGCTGGAAGGCTAGGTGCGTAATCGGTGACAGGGCAGGTATGGGTACAAAAACTGGGCGTACCGGGTTTTGGGGCACGAACGATAGATTTCGTTTGCGGGTCAACTTTCCATCCAAACATGAGATTGCAGTTGCGTATAATTTTCTCCCACTGATTCTCGTCCAAATCAGAAAGCCTAAGGAAAACTCAATAAAGGAAACGCATGCGGACGTATTGGCCTACCTTGAAACTTCGCCCACTGCGCCGATCCTGAAGTCCTCAGCGATGAGTCTCTCATGGTCTGCAGCTTTGAACTCTGTGGTATCACGTTTCAATTCTTGTTCAGTTCGATCCTACGTTGCGTCAGCGCGAAGGTCGGGCATAACCAAAGGAATCGGTGGTACCGTGAACCGGCTATTGATGTCCATGCTTTCAACTTTGCTAATGACCCTTTCGTCAGGTGCAGTACGATGACGAGACTTTTTGCCAGCCCTCTGGAAAGTAATCATTACGCTTGATGTCCCATCTTGGCTCTCATGGAAGCTTTCACCCTTGAAAATCGACAATCCTCAGTCCAGGTTGGGAGCTGCGTTTGAGTGACACAAGCGTACCGATAGTTCAACATACTCTTCGAGAATAACATCATCCGAGATTGAGGTCCCGTCCTTGACGCAGAAAGCATGCTTTTGGGGATCTTGCGACCTAGAGGCTCCATTGAGATGGGAAACGAAAAGACTTGCAAGGTATACGCACATAGTCTTGATCAGCTTCCGGATGGCCCCCAAGTTCATTTGAGCGACGTTGTAGCCTTTCAATGTTGACGAATGGAGAGAGCCCTCGCTCTGAAGGTCTCCACTATCAAGCACCTGAGCAAACTTGAGAAGAAAGCGAGACTGGGAGAGGACATCCTTCGCCGTGCTGGATTGGCGTCCACTACTTTGGGAATCTTGTAGATACAAGCACAGTGTTTGCCCCTTAAAATGAAGTGAGAATGGGATCTCAGCATGAACTCAAGAATGACAGTACTGACATTGTGTGATATGGGATCGTCCAAGCTCTTAAAGTAAGAGGACAACGTTACATCGTCAGAAACGACGGACCCATCCTCCTCACTGAACACGAAAGTCCCTTTGCTGTTACGACATTTTTGAAATGAGACACAGCGGCCAGACAATATTTGAACACTTACACTATACCAAGCTTTGGACGCAGATCCCTTAACTTTCTTTTCGCCCAAGCGGATCCTGGCCTATGAAGATTCACTCCATCACGTCCACACAATCCGCATGAATAGGGCTCCTACTTTTCAAGATCAATGGTTGCCAGTGGAACGATATCGCCAGATGCTGGTCCACTGTCATGGCCATTCTTCGGAACTCTGAAAACCTTCACGCGAACACGCCCGTCAGAATTCAAGAAGTTCGAAACAAGTCTTGCTTTGTCTGCCTGGCTCAGAGGTTTATCGTCGTGGTCGGGGGTCGTATCTCGAGAGTTCTTGCGCTCCGACCGATTGATAGACCTCTCTTCGTTCAATAAGAGGGATGTGTCAGAGATGTCGTCGTCGTCGTTGTTAAAATCGCTGCCGTCGCTGAGCAACAGTGAAGAGAGCCACGAGTACCGCGACAACACACCTGCGTTCGCTTGCTTCGCCGTCGGAGACTTCGGAATCATCATGAGAGGGTATTGCATTGGAATGTCCGCGTCTGTAAGGCGGCATGTTCGAAAAGTTGGGAAGATGGGAGGTAAGGGATTCTCACTCGAATGGTGCCTCTATACATAACTCCGTTGATGTTTTGCCCAAGCTTGCGCCATACACAAATGGACAGGGCAAGGGCGGCGAAAACTTCTAGCTACCTGCCGATGGGTTCCCTTGGGTTCCCAATCAATCATCCGCTTAGCTGAGGTAGGTACCTCCGTACATGACTTACTCTGGCATCTTGGTCAACCTTTCCAGTGATGTGTACCTGGAGCACAAGGAGATGTCTGATTTAGGACGATTTACGGAAGGTTTTGAGCGGAGGGACAAAGGTTCTGTGGCCGCCGATCAGCACACGCCGCTCGGAGGTGCCTCTCGAGGTACACGCGGTGTCACAGCGCCCCTGACCCGTGTTCCTTCTCCCCCTCACCTCCGTTTTCCAACGAACCAAATCTGCGCGCGCTGAACCTTTCATATATTCGCGTTCCTCACAAATAATGGGTCATATCATATCTTCATCATTCCGTTTCATTCCGCCCAATGTCGTCTCTGCTCCTTGTGCCGTACAATGACTCCATGCGCCTTGGGCAAGGCTATAATTCTTTCCTCCAGACCCCCTGCGTCCATGGTGCAGTTGAGATTGGCGATGGATATCTTGAGGAAGTAGCCGACAGAACACCCGCAGAGATTTCGCAGACCGTCTCGTACTCGTCGCGTTTCGTCAACAAAATTTCCGAGGTCGTTCGGTCAATGAATATTTCAGCTGGAACATCGATCAAAACTGGGACCATCACCGTTTCGGGTAACTCGCTGAATGTCGACGAGCTCAAGTTCACCGCTAGTGACCTAAACGCTGTAGTTTCAGTGAAGGTTTGTTCAAAGCTGTCTCCACTTGCGTTCAGTCCTCTGATTTGGCTACCCTAGGTGGTCAATCGTAAGCACTCTTTTTAGATAGCTATTCTTTTGTTGAATTCGGCTACAGAGCAAGCGAGGCTGAGAGACGACGCGCAGTTGTGAGTCAAGCACTCTGTTCGTTGATCATAACCTGACCCCCTCGCGACAGTATCCCTCCCAAGTTTCCACTGGACTCGGACAAATTCCATGATTTATACGGAGACTCTTATATTTCCGGTACGCCCATCTATACTTGCTAAATGCGCAGCATCTGACGCGGCAAGACAGGCTTTGTTGAAGGTGGCGATTTGCACGGCATCGTTTCCATCAAAGTCCTTGACGTCTCCAAGAGAGAGAAAATCAAGACATTGTATGCCGTCGTCGCGATATTCTGTTTCCCATCTGACGAGATGCCGCAGACTGAAAGGGCAGATTAATGGTGGAGAGAAGACAAAATTTTCTCTCAGCAAAGGCAGTGGATCTTCTGGCCTCTCGTCTGCTCTAAAGGAAACAGAGACCACGATCTCCGTGAATTGGTCCGGTGGTGGCCAAATCAAGCCAGGTTAGCATCGCGCCTGTCATTGCAGCCTTCACCAGCTGACTTGCGTAGAAAACGAGGAGTGGACTCTCGAAACGCTTCTCCGTGCAGCAGCAGCATTTCCCGCGAAGGTGGCTGCTTGTCCTCAGCGTACCTACGCTATCCTCAGCAAATATGACGATAATCTCCACTTCTTGGCCTACGCCCAGAAACGTAGAATCAGAATCCGTGATTACACAATCGCCCAACGCTATACGTCTGATCTATTGGACAATTACATGGAGTACAAGAACATTCTTGCCGTGTTACAGAATGTTGTTGCGAACCCGACTGCATATCAACTCGCCCCTACCTCGGGTGCGCTCAACATCAGCATGGAAGCGCTCCTCCACGAACGCGAGGAAACGAAGAAGGCTATGGCTAATATTGTTGACCAAATCGATCAAATGTAAGATGCTTTGGAACCTTTGTCTACGCAATATCTAACCTCCCCTACGACTTTCTGTCTTCAGAAACAAGAAACCCCGACGCGTTGCTGAGGTCGAATTGGCTAATGCGAAGAATGAATATCCAGAACTTCGTGCTTCACGCCTTCCGGTAAGAACAGTAACTCTCCCATTGCCTGCCTTCGTTCACGCCGCGATTCTTAGGTTCTCATCAAAGAAACACCTCACGCAGCCCAGGAAGTGTCAATTGAAGACGTCCTTAGCAAATTCCCTTTCATGGGTCCGCCAACTCCTGCGGCACCCCCCGCCGCGCCTTCCAAACCGGCACCAACTACGGAATCTGGTATCTTGCTTGACCAAGCACGACGAGAGACTGAAGGCGCCGCAGCTGTAGTGAAACAAGCTGTCACACCTAATCCCCCACCCCCACCACCAGCCGCCCCTGCCCCACCACCAGTCAATCCTTTCGCGGAACCCCCTCCCCCAATGCTCTATGATTCCAAGTACATCGGGCCAAGTCTCCTTCAAAGCGAGCGCAATATCCTAGACAAGGACGAGAACCGCAAGGGTTGGTCCAAATATCGTTTCGATTCTCCGCAGGGAAATTCTGAAGAAGGCGATTGCAATTTCAACGACTGCCATACCCTACAGAGTGCTTCCGTTCCTGCGACTTGGCCGAAGTGTCTTGAAATACAGATGGTGTCTTGGGAGGATCCGAACCAACTTGTTGGCCTTGTCAGGTTAACTTACGATCAGATGCGGCTGGAACATGGAACCAACAAAGGTCGCTTGGTTAACACGCTTAAGCTCGACTTGGCCCCCGGTGAACGTATTGATAGGATTAAGATGAGCAAGGGGCGTCGTGTCTGGGGTGTCAATGGCGTAACTTTCTTTCAAGTCAGGACTAACCTAGGGCAGTACAAGTCCGTTGGAAATGAAGTTTCCGGGGATACAATTGAGTATGTCCCGTACGATGGATGCGTAGGGCTCAAGGGGTTCTTTGGGCGTTCGGGAGATGTTGTCGACCGGATGGGTCCTATCTGGGGCAAAGACTAGCAAACCACTCTGGGCTTTGTTTTTGCGATAGTTTGTTATTGATTACTTCGTTATCTGTATATGAGTTCATCATTCTTTCTGTCTTCAGCTCGATCTTAGCCATAGGCAGCCACGGCAAGCGATGTTCCATCAGGGGAACGGCTCACCCCTCAGGCCTCAGGCACGACCCGAAGATGTCAACCCAATCATCATTAGTAAAATCTATGGATGATGATGATGGAGCTCGGGGTAGCGGCTGGTAGCGGATCATGGTCCCCTTATTCAGGTTCAAGCTGACCGCAGACAGTCACCTACGGTCACGTATGGGTCAGGGCACGTATGCCGGAGGTAAGTATGTTGCGTAGGATTACGGATGTGGAGTTCATTGTCCATGATGCTCGCTTCTTCTTATTCAGGTCCTGCTTTGGAACGCACACCACAACATCGCCTAAGGTTTTCCACCGACACGTATGGGAAACAAGGGAATTGATCCAGACATGATGAATCTTTTCCCATAAAATCCCTCGATCGCTCAACGTAGTTGAAAGTACCCTACCCATATATTTGGTGATCGACTGCTATGAGCTCAGACCGTCATCTGCTAGGAAAGAGAGGCAAATCCCCGCGAGGTATGCCCGGGCCAACCTTCAAACCTTCTCTGGCCTGTCTTCGAACGGCGTCACAGGGAACCAGCTGCCAACTACAAAGTTTCTGAAGAACGCACGATCGGTATCGGTGAGTGAGGCCCCTCGTTTGTGGCATCCTGCTAAACGTTAGTCTGGCGACATAGCCAAAAAACAATCAGTGGGTTGATATATCTGATGGTGAATTATCTACCCACTCCTCGATCGCCATGCGCACCCTCACTCGTCCTGACTTCGATATCTGCCCAGATGATACGGAAAGAGACCAGAAGCTCAAGAAGAAGAAGAGCCAGACGGCTTTGTTGATTGAAAAGAAGAAGGCACTACAAGCTAAAAAGGCATTACAAGCTAAGGAGAAGGAGAAGGAGAATAAGCGTTTGTTCGTAGCCCACACATCACTCTGCCCACTTGAACACTAACACGCCATCTCTTGTGCTGTCCACATAGACCAAGCGTTGTGCGAGCTTCAAGCCGCGGTCGCCCTCGGAAGCGCGGTCAGACACCTGCCAGCCGCAGTGCTTCAAAGGCCCCGAAGCGCGGTCATGCAACTCCTGCTCGAGGTGCTTCAAAGACCCCAAAGCCTAAGGCCAGTGTCAGAGCCCCTAGTGCACGCGGCCGCAGTCCAGGCCCTCGGAGCAAGGTCATGAGGAGTCGCAGCCGCTCACCACGTAGGAAAGACGGAGCCGGCGACCGTAAGAGTCGAGACCGAGAAAAGTTAGTCGAATTCAAAGTGTCCGAAATGTTGACTACTTATACCACCGTGGATGAACTACAGAACTCCAATGAGAGGGAACCGTGAACTCAAAAGCCTAGAAGTCAAAGGATATTTTGCAAGGGAATACCCTGACCTTAAGTGAGTCTCCGTTAGATTGATTCACCCTCCCAGGCTATCTGATTTCGGCGCTGACATTGCTTCAAAGATATTGGAAAGATAAGGACCTGAACGAGGTATTCGGTATCGACACCCCATTGACCAGCAATTTTGATAATTTACCTGAATATGATGGTTCGCCTTCCCCTCGTTTCTTTTCGTTGCCCTCACTGGCGTATCTCGATTGTAGGATTTACGCTCGTAGATGCGGACAAACCTCTTCTAATCAAGCTACCCAGACCAGTATTTGGACTCGCCAAGCAAGATACCATGCCCCTCTACGTTGCCTCCAACGGCGACACTTTCTATCTTACCAAAACTAAGGCAAAGACTAAACGATTTAAGGATTACAAAGAAGAGCAAGACAAAGAATACCCTATTAGGTTGTATCGAGGCTGGAAGAAGCAGAAAAGGAACCACGACGATGGCAAGCGATATGTCTTTTTAAACGAGGGTGTTAAGGGTTCCTATGATTGCAAGTTTCTCCGTCTTTCCGACCTTCAGCTTCGTGTCTCTTTGCCAGCCGACAAGCTAATGCGACTTTACCAATGGGATTGGTATCGCGAGTCCATTGCTCACAAGTCATATATTCCTCTATGGGGCGACGACGGAAAGAGACTGTCGAAGGGCAACCCCACAATGTGGTGCAAGTATGGATCCGACGACCAAATGATCGATCAATTTATACATTACTACAGTAAGCGTTGTTTTCTGTCGTCTTGGCGTACGATGAGTATCTCCCCTCAGATTTAACGCGACTTGTCTCGGTATCACATCCCAGCTCTTGGGATGTCTATGCACGTCTCTGGGACAAGCCGCTCAAAGACGTCACCCTCATTATTGTTGTAAATGATACGCTCCTTGGCACTAACGCATTGGAGACAATGGAGAAATGTGTCGCGCAGGTCATGTCTAAAGAGCCACATTTTCGACCTAAGTTCCGTTACAAGTTGCGCAGCAAATTCGCACAAAGTAGTCTCAAGGAAGTGGGGGCCCATATACTCGGGCTTTACACGACATATGTTTCAGCCACGGACTTCGACCGTCTTCGCGACAACGGCTTGGGGTACAACCCTCGACCTCGACCTAACAAAGCCCTCGTTGCCTCGGTGATGGACTATGAGATCGCGGAGGAAGCTGCCGGAACCACCGTCACGGATTTGACCATCGAAAAAATGCAGCGTGCATCACGGGTCAAAGTGCGGAAGCCGACTCAAGTTGCAGTAATGGGGGCATCTGCAACCATGGTATGACCGAGGTCTGATTTTTACCATGCAGTCCATTTGATAGATTTCAACTAGGCGGCAGAAGACTTCTGGCCTCGAGAGGATCTCTGGCGAGCGGTTGAAGTAAGTCCAGCATCTAAGATATCACAACCTTATCCAATATTTTCCAGTGGCTTCACCGCTCAGCCTTTTCTTTTGGTGGAGTCGGCGGTAGCAAAGCAGAACCTGAGACCTCTCAAACACCGTCCAATTTGGTTTTCGGTACATTTGAAGTCAATACTCAAATGTTACGGTGAGAGCTCAAATGCATATTGCTCATGATTTGTTCGATATTCAATTTATTGGGGACTTTAGTTTTGAAGCATCCATCAAGAACTTAACCTTCCTTGAAGAGACTTGCCGGAAGGAAAATCTGAAAGCCAAAAAGAAACTGCCCTTCATATCGAAGGTCACTACGACCTTATTATATGATGATCGTTGGCCTGCCGACCTCAAAGTATCGTGGTTTGCCCGGACCATTCAGTACAACTGGCAGTTTTCGTGTACTCCCTTTGTACGCATTTCCATTCCCTCTCCTCCCCTATCTCCTACACTGGTTCTCCTTTTTCTGACTCACATGCAGGGAAGCACCACTTTCAACCAGGGACACCGGTTTGACCTTTTTGAACGCTGGGTACCGCTTCGCTTTGAGGCATATCTAGACCAGCAGCTCGAGGAATCCTTATATCCACCGAATATTGTTGGTATGTATGCCTTACGGTTTCCTCGATCTCAACTCTTCTCTCATCGCTAATATCTCTTCCAGCGAAAGCTCGCATATTCAGAGGAATTGATTGAACAATGGGAATGATAGGGTCCATACGGTAAGACTGCGAAACATTGTTTCTGTTTTTCATAAATTACAGCCCGTCATTTATTGACCCAAGTCTTCCGCGGGCGAGGTAGGACGAACGAACAATCCGCGGGCCGCTGCGGATTCGAATAATCTGGGAATTAGGTCCAAGTACTGTAATCCGGACCTTGCTGTATTTATAGATAAGTTGTGACATTCTCGTCGAAATACAAGCTCTATAATTTTCTAGACAATAATAACGAGGTTGCCAGGGCTCCTTACAGAGTTGAGAGCTACGGTGCGCCGCACTCCTCGAGAGAAATCTTCGCCAACATCTCGATGCTCGTGTTCTTTCAGGATAGGCGCACATGGAACTATGTCGAGAGGCCAATCGATGGATTTCTCGTTGATGTTTGAGGGATAGCAGACCTCCCCCTCAGAACCGGCCCAGTCGAAGTCAATCAACTGTGCTCGCCATTCTCCATCGGCTTTATCCTTCTTGTCCAAATATACTGACACGTTGGACTGTCGCAAATCTCCAAATACAAGGCCCTTGGTATGTAAGGTGTCGAGAGCGGACTTCAAGTCGGCCGTGACAGTGGTAGGAAGTTTCTGGCCATTAAATTGCTGGAAGGCGGGCTGGCCTTGTGGGACATCTGTAACAACCATCAATCCTCCTCCCACCAATTGAGCTACGTAATGAAGGCGTGGTGCAAGACCTTGATCAGCAACGATGTGATGTGCATTGGTGCCATATCGTTCACAAAACTTGACGAGGACGGGGTGGCAGTTGTGAAGTTGTGCTTTGAAGAGGGAGCGATTCAGTGTGTGTGTTTCCCAACCTGAGAGTCGGAAACACTCTTGGAAGTCCGGTTTAGGCATTGGGCGCATTGTTGAGGGGATGTCATCGGGTTTGGGTAGCACAAGCATTGGTGAGGGGTAAAGCCGTGAACGGTCAGGGAAATCATCGGGGCGAAGGCCAGCATAGTGGGTAGTCAAGCTTGGCAGTGTGTCTCGGAAGATACTAAAGACCTTTGACACATATTCTACTTGATCCTGATGAAAGTGGTCGGCACCGAGAAAAAAATGATCTGTGAACGATTGAGTGACAAAAACGTCGACGAAGACAGATCCAGAGAATTGGATATAAGGGCCAGCAATAGAGATAATAATGCATGGACAATGGGAGACATTGCGGGTTCTGGCGTACTACTTTTAGAATTAGCGCGGAGCTGTAAGGAAAAGAAAAAAACTTCAAACATACGCTCCAATCTGCTTGAAACTCGCTCACAGAACGAGGACCTTCAATAGCAGTCTGGCCAGCGCAGCCGAACTCGTTCCTTGTTTCGACAAGACAGGCGATAGCGTCAGAACCGTCCAGCTTCTGACACACATAAACGGTGGTCTCGTGCGATAAAAAAGCAGTCTCCAAATTTATCGACAGGAGCTTCTCGATTATCGGTTTCGTGGCTTTGTCACGTTTACGCTCGTCTGCATAGGTGGCAGTTGCAACGCGAAACAAGTTCGAGGTCAAATCAAATAGGCTCGCATCCGGAGGCACGTCAGATATGTTGTTTAGCCTGTCCATGGCTATGGCAAACGACGGCTCGTAGATGGTGATAGGGGGGCCAGTGCGGGAGTGTAGGACGTCCGGTTATTGAATCATGCTTAACTAGACTCTGTGAGTGGTCAATTTCTCTGTAACTCAGGAGAACTTCCCAACCTTGAAGTGGATTGTAAGAGGCTGGGGAATGTGAGCCTGGAATATAGTGACGAAGGCTAAGGGCATACTTACGAGGCCGTATAGCCAGAAAAAGCCAACAGTTGCATTCGTCTTCGTACCAGTCTGGCAATAGCAGTGTTATCTCCGCAACCGGCGTTCGTGCTTGTGCTTTGAATTGCTTGAGACATTGTTCCGGTGCAAATTCGGTGACCGGCTCATCCTGAAGCTACTCAATAAAAATTCGCTGGAAGAAGAGATGGATGCACCAGAGCAAAGAGTCGCAGATCAGTCCTTGCGACTTCAGCACGACGGAATTCGAGGCTGTATTGGTTGTAGATCTTGTGCAGGAGATCACCACAATCACGATCAGATGAAGGGTCTATGGGTACTCTGGTCCAATGTTCATGATGGCTCAGCAATGGACAGAATATGGCGAGCGTGTAGTTCGACGACATGGTGGGCCGTGTTTAGGGGGTTAGGAGGGTTTAGGGAATAGGGGGTCGTGTGGAGGCTGGGCAGAACGTTCGTATAGCAGCTAGGTAACCAAAAAGACGGAGTCAAGCTTCCAACGGGAAAAAAGTTAACGTCGATCGACTCCTAAATAGGCGGCAAATACAAGGTGTTGAGAGGGCAAGTTCTCCGTTTTTCTGCCTGGAGCTTCTGAATCTATCAAGCTCTCGAGCGTGATATGGGGCGTTTCATTGAAAGCGTTGTATCGACGTAGGAAGGGAGGTGATGGGTGGAACAGAAACAGAATAGTTGATTACCTATGAAACGGGTACTGTAGTATTCTAATCAATTCAACACGGGGTGTGACGCGTGACCAGCAGAACGAAATGGGGATTTCAACAACCGCGCCGAAGGCGCGGGACCGCTCCCAGATTTCGACAATCGGGGACAAGGTTTGTGACCGACGGTTGCCCGACGCTGGGCGGGGGGCTCGGTAACCACCGAACCTAAGCCTCTTTAGATTGCGGCGGGGTTGTAACTTGAGAACGATGTTGAGGAGGGCGAATTCCGGGACGAGGGGTGGTGAAGCTGGACTGATCTTGGGCTGATCTTAATGGGGACAGATTGATGCATCGGATATAGGGATTTTAGATAGCTAGATGTCTGTAGTTAGCAAATAGCATGAATGGAAACCCATTTACGATGTCTGGCGTGGCCTCCACATCGTCCAAGAGGCGTCCTACAATGGGTCACGAAATTTTCGACAACTGGCGCCGCCTTGCGTGACATGCGTGACATTTCGCTAATTCTGGACCCCCCGTGACGCGTGACCAGACGAATTGATTAGAATACTACAGTATCATGGTTGAGATAACTTGGGGACCTTGTATGGTGAGGGCTCTCCTGGGTGAGTTGTTAGCTATAGTGAGGGACGTTGCAGCACTCACGCAGCACGCGCTGGTCCCACGGTTCAAACGTTCAAACAGTCACGTTCAACGTTCGCCGTCTTCACCTCACCTCTGACATGTCGCCACACAGTGCCTTCGTTTTGGGCTCCACTACATGCATCCTTTGTGAAATTTTTTATGAACGCCGAGATGGAATTGCCACGGAGTTCATTGAATCGCGCGACGAATGGTCGCCGACGAAGCTGATGCTAACGGTGTTATAGGCCCTGGAATGAACCAACCTCCACCCACTCCGAGTCGAACGACTTGTATTCAAATGTAGGCCGTCGCAGCATGCATGTCTTGGCTGTAAATTCGGGGCGCGTCGAGCCCTTGCTTCAACAAGGTGACGCAGAGGAGTGCGAAATCGGATGGTGCGTGCTAGGTTCAGATGACTTGGGGGTTCGTTAGGAAAGAAAGCGTTGGTGTCGCCTGGTGTAAGTTTTAACTCAATGATGGATCGATGGAATACTGCCAGACGAACTCTGAAATCGGCCACTGCAGACGCTCGTGTGGTCACATCATCTTGCCTGTTATCTCTCATAGCCTCATAGGAACGGTCAACTCAAAGCCGTAAGTCCACACAGCCATTCGCCATCATCACACGCACGTTGGTTTCCTCTATCGCACAATTCGTACTGCAGCACCCTTTTACTGACTGTTCTTGATCAAACAAAGACGGGGTCAGCTTGGCAAGTACAGCCGCATTATGCCGTTCGATGACGAGACTCCGATGTGGTAGGTGTTGCAGGATCTGGCTTCTGGCTGTGCGTTGATCAATGATTGTTCCTAGCCCCGATCACCATAAATAACCTTACTGCACGCCTCCGCACGAAGACTTTCCTTCCAAGATGAACTTCTTCTCTCGCATCGAGAAAGCCCGTAATCCTTGGGCTGTCGTGTTGAACCCGCCACCGCCTTCTCCTCCTCTCCCAGCGTTGCCACTGGCAGCTGAGGCATCCTCGCCTCATGCTGTACCCAATACTGGTCACGCGCAACAACCACCCCCAGTACAGTACCAGCCACCTCCAACGGCTATTCCGAATGGCCCTCTGCAGAGCGTCCCTACTTCGAGATACGCTTCCCTTTCGTTGCACAACACGTCAGTCGTCTGTCATCCTAAGGTTGTCTCAGCCTGCTTACGGTCTATCTCACCGTTATTATAGGGACCGCTTGCGTTGCTTCCAATTCTCGACCGAGGACATTGGCGCGATACGAGAGGGTAAGCAAGCCAAGTACACTCATCTACACGCCTGATCACCTCCAAGAATCTTGCCCTGTTTAAGCCATAAATCAGTCGGCGTTCGGCGTTCAAGTCAGTGTCTTACTTTAATGCGCTTCGATGGTAACGCATCATGCCTGCAGTCCGAGCGGCCTTATTATGGCTGCCACGAAATCAAGATAAGGGGAACTCCCTGGACACCCAGCCCAGGAAAGGAGACAGAGCGTGCTCGTCTTCTCCTGGTAGGACCGTTTCCGAGCCCATATCAAAGACCCTCCATTCTAAGTTATCACACAGTGCTATATCTTCGCCAATCTGTATAATTTCGGCTGGGTGATCAGGACTTCCACCCGTCCAGGTTGTCAACTCGTGTGTTATTATCTATATGTTGATTCATACAATGATTTATCGTCGTACGGTGGACAGGTCGACAAAGACAATCTACTCTTTCGGTATCAGTACCCGCCCCCTCCGCTCGCTGAATGGTTTTGCGTCATGTTCTCGTCGGGAGATCGGTTGAGACTGGTAGGGGCACCGCTGGACCTCAAGACGCCCATTGGTGAAGTCATTTCTCTGGGCTCTTAAGATGTTACGTCTCACTCATAAGCGTGCATTGTAGCCGACATGTTAGGTCCGCTGTTGCAGAGACAAGGTACATAGCATAGCGCCTTGCGCATGCCTGACTAAACACTCTATTTCCGTCCTTGACAGATTCAAACTCCAATGGCTAGTGAGTACTCCATTCCACCAACTTTGATTTTACTAGAAGCGTTGCAGTGAATTTAAGTGTAGGGGCCACCCATGGCTGGCCACCTCAGGTCCAGACGTCGTCGCCGCTAAAATTCTCCTCCTTCGCTTGATGGAAGTCTTGGAGATGCACGGTGTCGCGTTGTATGCATCGGTCGATAACACTAACGTCGTCAACGTGAGTCCCTCCCACTCGCCATGTTACAGGCTGATTGCTCACGGACATGGCGCATCAATGAATCGTGGTTGCAGAAAGACGATGATTCCCCGCCTCCCGTATACTCGGATACGTGGTTCTGTTGCAGACAGGTTGGATGGGTTCCTGGGATGCCGCTGTTATACTGACGCCGAGTATATTTCCCGGCCAAAGATAAATTGTAAGTATACAGAGTGCATGCTAACTGTACAACGCAAAGACGATTGAAGCGGAAAGTGAGATATCATGAAATAAGAAGGAATTGCTGGTATACTAGAATGTACAAAAGAGAGAGAATTTTGGTGTATTATACAGTGTGGGACAGAGTGATGGAAAGGATGAAAAGAAGAGATCGAGAATGGTATGCTTATATAAAAACGAGGAGAAAAGAAACGGAGTCAACCATACACACGGAAGTGTGAGTGGGTGATGCACCACCTCTGAGCATCACGCACTAATATACTTCTCATTCAACTTATGCACCTCCCTCGCCAACCACGGCCAACTAACCGCTCTCGCCAACTCAACCCTCAACCGGCCTTCATCGCCCCCAGCCCTCTCCTTCGCAAGCTTAATCTCCCACCCACACAAATTATACAACAACCGCATATTCGGCTGAATCAACACGCTTAACCGCCGAGACCGGACGATGAGGTACGCATCCACGAGAGGAAGCCGCAGGTGTTTCATGACGTAAGCGATCTGTCCAACAGCACACGCATGCCATGCCATGCCAGCGGGGAGAGGTGTGCGTGCGGAAAAATTACGTGTGTGCGTGCGCAGAGAGCGGAGAAAATCAGCCGGATAATTCATATATATAGCGAAGGGAAAACTCACGACGACAGTAGCACTCCTCGATACCCCAACTCTACAATGCACAAGCACCTGTCCTCCCTCCGCCCTCGCTCGGTCAATCCACTCGCATATCGGCTCCAACTGCGGTTCAAGTGTATCTATCCCGTCGTCGCAGATACCCTTGATGTCTAGCACTTTGATTCTCCCTTCCCGCTCCTCTATCCAGAGCGAGCCTTGTCCGCCAGGACCTTTGCCAGGAACGAAGTGGCCGTGAGCGTAAGCTCTGGATTGCGAGGGGCATGAAGGATGTGAGTGGCCGATGCTGTTGTTGTTGTTGTAGTTGTTGAGGTGCGGCGGAGGAACAAGCGCACATTCGCCGACGGAGACAACGTGGGTGATGCCCAGAGCATGCAACATGTACGCATTCGAAGCATGGTTCCTATAAAAACGAGGTAAGAAGAAAAAAGGGTAATCCACGTCAGTAGTCGTCCTCCAAGATCGATCCATGACGTATATGAAGCAAAGACTCACAAATTCCCCAAATACAAAAACGGCAACACACGACTCGGGAAGCTCCCATCAAACCTCGAATCATTGAACCAGCTCTGATGATCACCGAACAAACTAGGCAACCACGGACTCGTGCTCGCTCTAGGACGGCCTTTGAAGATCAGCTGGCCGTGACCTTGAGCGCCGTTTGCTTGCCCTTGCCCTTGCCCTGCACCTGCGCCTTGAGGCAGTGGATATCCGTGGGGATTGATACTACCACCATGACCGAACCCATGCGAAGGTAGGACGACACTCGGACTCGGTGCAGGAGCAGACGATGGTCCTGGTACCATCACAGTAACCGGTGACTCAGGCGACCCACCGACTCCTCCTCCTCCACCACCACCACCACCATGTGTGTGATTCGCCAAAGGTAAGTGTGCCGAATGCGCCGCCGACGACGACGACGGTATGGGTATGACAGTCGTGCCCGAAGCAGACACCGACGAAACAGCAGGTGGGAGCGGAGTGCTCACTGTAGGCGGCGGCGGCAAGATAATCGGCGCTTGAGCAAACGAGACCGATTTCGCAGCAGGTCGTCGACCACCACCACCACCAACAGCATTATTCATCACCTTTCTAATAATGCTCTCCCCCATGCTGGCACTGCTACTGACACTGACACTTCCATTCTCAGCGGGAGCCGCATCACCAGCGCCACCTCTACTCGCAGCCGAAGACGCCGTCTTGGGATAAACACCAACATCACCCACATTCTGTCTTCTCTCCCTCTCCCTCTCTCTTTCTCTCTCCCTCTCCCTTTCGCGTTCCCTCTCCCTCTCCTCCTCCCTCCTCCTCCTCTCCCTCTCCTCCCCAACCCTCCCCTCAACCCTCCTCAATACACCCACATCATCCCCATACACAAAAAAACTCCTCCTCTTCACCACCTGCAGCTCCAAATACGCTTCCGGGAGCTTCAGCCCCTTGAGCCGCATCAGCAGGCTCAGCGCGGCGCCGGAGGACTCGGTGTACCCGTCGTTGGAGTAGATGAGGATTTTGAGGGGGCGGGTGAGCGGGGAGGAGGGGGGAGAGGCGAGGGAGAGGGAGGAGACGGGGATGGAGTTCGAGGTGGAGGTGGAGGTAGGTGTGGAAGTGGAAGTGGAAGTGGGGGAAGATGAGAAGGGCGGTGGATGGTTGGACGAAGGATAAGGAGGATGCGATGATGCTGAGTCGTGGGCGTTTGCATGATTCTGATTCGAGTGCGTAGGCGGGGGAGGCTGAACGTAGCTATGATGATTACTATTATTATTAAATCCACCTGGGCCAGGCATCGAATTCGGAGGCGAAGTAAAGGACCTATTCCTCGGCGGCGGATGATGATGATGATATCCGCTCGCACCACCCGTATTACTCTCCGTAGACGTGTTGGAAGCGAAGAACGAAGACCCCGACGAAGGCCCAAAACCCGGGAACAGGGACGACACAGCCGACCACCTCCTCCCTCCGCTCTTCTCTTTCCCTCCCGCTTCTCTCGACATCGCATTGTTATTGTTATTATTGTTGTTGTTGGTGGGGGTGGAGGTAGCAGTGGGGGTAGAGGTGGAGGGTGACGGCGACGGAGATGGCGATGGCGATGGGGGAGGGGGAGGAGCAGGCGGGGACGTAGAATAAACGACCTCAACACCCGACGGCTTCAACCACTTCTCCACAAACTCCAAAACCGACATCAACGACGCCATCCTCGCATTATTCACAGGCGGCGAGCTGGGGAACGGTAAGTGGATGACTGCGTTGGCGTTCGGCGGTGGTCGGGGAGGTAAAATTTTCTTCTTCGCCTTCTTCTCATCCTTCCTCCTCCCCTTCTTCCCCTTACTGGAATTCGAATTCGTCCCACCACTCCGCTCAACGGCAACCTCCCTCTCCACACACCTCCTCGCCCACATAACCTCCAACATCCCCAAATGCTCCTCCGCAGCCTTCAAATGCGCAAGACTAGGATACGGCGCCCGATCATGGCACTCAAAACATATATCGTAGCCCATACCCTTCGCGGGATCGTTCGTAGGTAAGTAGTTAAATGGGTCGTCTTCGGAGAGACCTTCGAGGAGTGCGCGTTGGTCTATGAGTACGTCCGTTTCTTCATCTTCATCATGATCACCATCGTCTCCATGATGGTCATCATCCTCATCATCCCACACCGCCTCATCCACATCCATACTCATACCCATATCCACATCCATCCTATCACAATCACAATCACAATCCCCACCACCCTCACTTTCACTTTCCCCCCACCCACTCGCACCCGCACCCGCACTCTCATTCGCACCAACCAACCCATCCATAACCCCAACCCACCCCCCACTCCCACCCCCATTCCCCCGCGCACTCCCATATCCACTCGCGTGTGGATGCGCATGCCCCGGGCCCCCACTATGAAAATGCATCATCGGCCCATTCGGGTCCTTCATCAACGGCACATCATCCGCATTCCCCAAAAACACCTGCCCCAACTCGCTCGTCCAGCCCAAAGGCCCGCCTGCGCCAACTTGCGCTGCTGTCGCGTGGGTGTTAGGTGTTGTTGAAGACGCGGAGAAAAGGGTAGCGGTAGTGGAGGCGGAGGTGGTGGTGGCGATGGAGGAGGTAGTGGTGGTGGTGGTGGTGGTGGTGGTGGAGACAACAACCGCCGGATTCGCAGGCCAAACACTCAAAATCTCCGAAGCCCTCGTCAAATCCCTCATCTCCTCCTTCTCGCGCACCGCGAAATCAACCGTGTTCGGAGCTGTTGCTGTTGCTGTTGCTGTGGTTGATGCAGCTAATGCAAATTCCTCCTGTACGTCTTTGGGAGATGGAGAGGTGGTGGTGGTGGTGAGGTAGAGGGCGGAGGTGGGAGGAAGAAGATGATGACGAGGAAGAATGGAATCGGGATCTTCGACCTCGCATTCAAATACGTCCATAGCATCGATCCGACCGTCCGTACCAACGGTATGCGCACCCAAATCCTTATGATGTTGATGCCTGCCGTGCGCGCTCTCGCCCCGGCCACTACCAAGTTCTTGTTCTTGTTCTTTGCCTTCCAACACGCATACGCATACGCAGGCACATATGTACGTAGAAGGACGCGCGGAGGGTTGAGGTTAGTGGGACAGTTGAAGGTGAGGTTGAAGCCGTCAACAAACATGCCACCCAACAAAACCCAAAAAACACTCACCTCTATCTGCACTCAACACACCCCCAGGCTCACACATCCTCACAACAAGATGCGGCAACTCCCTCCTCATACACTCCGCATCCGCATCTAGGACGAAAACGTTATACTTGACGAGTTCTTCTTCATCACCTCCACCCTTCTCATCATTCCCATTCCCATTCCCATCCCCATTGTCATTGTCATTGTCATCGTCACACTCGCCCACACCCCTCCTCACGCGCCTCCACCCCCTCTTCCTCTCCACCGCCTCCGCAAACCTCTCCGCGAGCCTAATCGCATTCGCCGACGCCCCCTTGGGTGAGTAGACGACGATGTCGGAGATGGTCGCGTACACCGGCTGTAAAATAGATAAATAAATGAGTGAGTGAGGGTGCGTGCGTGGGAAAAGGGAAAAGGGAAAAGGGAAGGGAAGGGGAAGGGACGGGAGAGTCGGTGAAAATATCGTGTACGTGTACGTGTACGCGTACGTGCGAAGAGAGGGAGATGGAGAGGGAGATAGAGGGAGAAGGGAATGGAAGGGGAACGGAAGGAATAAATGACGAGCACACCACGAATGAAGAGACAAAAAAAACATGAAATACAATACAATTGACGGACGACGACGACGACACACGTTCAGGTCGGCGTGCGTCGGGGTGACGTCACGTCAAGCGTCGAAGCTGCCAGGGAAGAGAAACCGAACGAAATGACCCCCGCTGATCCCGATCACCAGCACCCAAAGATGATAATGATGATGGTGACAATCAATAATACGGCGAGTCCTGTCGCCCAAGGGTTGGTACCGCGCCTCGCCATCTCATCACCATCCACACATGCACACATCCTCTCCGCAATCGCAACAGAAATAGAAATAGAAATAGAAATAGAAATAAAATAAAAAAACACAAAGACGAGGAAGGAATACTCGTACTCACCACCTGAATCCCAAAATTCCTCAACGAAATCCCATCAGGGACTTTCGGCTTCACGAACTCCCATCCTCCTCCTTCCCCCATTTCCCCTTCCCCTCCTCCACCTCCTTCTCGGACCCCTCCTTCTCCTCCTCCTGCATCCTTCGCAATAGTAGTAGCACCGGTAAGCGTGAAGGTAAGCACCTCCCCAGGCCTGAACGACGACGTCAACAACGGCGGCGTTTGCGTCTGCGTTCTCTCCTTCGTTCTTTCCTTCTCCTTCTCTCTTTGCTTGTCTCTCTCCTTCTCCTTCTCCAATTTCCTTTCTCTTTCCTTCTCCTTCTCCTTCTCCTTCTCCTTATCGTCAATGTCGACGTCGACGGTATTCTTCGACTTTTCGCGCCGGGGGCGTTTCTGCGTCTGCGCGTGCGCGTGTGTGCGTTTCGAATGTGTAGTCGTAGTTGCACTTGACGGAGGAGGAGGAGGAGGAGGAGGGACGGGAAGTGTAGAATTAGTAGAAGTCAAAGATGCTGGCGTTGTTGAGGTGGTTGATATCGGAGGCAAGTCGACGCCAGCATGCGCGGTTCCATTATGGTGTTGTTGTTGTTGAGGATGTTGGTGATGGTTCGAATGTTGATGGGGGAGATGATGTGGGTGTGGGTGTGGGTGTGGATGCTGCCGTCTTTGCGCAACAGGGTGCATATGCTTCCCCTCTTCCCTCTCCCTCTCCCTCTTCTCGTGCTCCTTCCCTCTCATCGCATCATCAACTCTAACAACCCCATCAACCCCACCCACTCCATCTCCACCCATCTCCACATCGACGTCGACGTCCATATCCACGTTGATGTTTATGTTTACCGAGGGCGGGAGAGAAAGAGGGAGAGGGAGAGGCAAAGGCATGATACCAGTTTCCTCGCTCTCGCTCGAAGGCGACGATGTAGCGCTCCCACTCCCACTATCCTGGTCCTCCTCTCCTCCCCCTCCCCCTCCTCCTCCGATATCGCTGGTGTTGTTGGGGGTAGCGATTATACGAGGACTCCCCGAGTCGACGGTAGTATCAGCATCGATAGAGTACCCATCTGAGTATAACGATTCGTCGTCTTCGTCGTCGTCATCATCATCATCGTCGCCGAAGGAATCGTCGTCATCCCAATCCTCGTCGTCATCATACTCTTCACCCTCCACTTGGTGCTGGTGGTGGTGCTGATCACCACCATGCATCACAACATCTCCACTCGCACCACCACATTTCTCCTCCCCTACACCACCTCCCTCACCCTCCCCAAACCCAAACCCAAACTCATCTTGCTCTCCACCTTCATCTACATCCGCATCGTCACCAAGATCAAGATCATCATCAGGATTTACGGAGGAGACGGTGCGTCGTCGGAAGAGTTTGCGTTTTTGGTCGGGAGTGAGGTCGTCCTCGCAGATGACGCATATGAGGCCGCGGTAGTGGGGGAGGGGGGTTGAGGCGTCGTCTAGAAACGGGTGTTGGGTGGGTGAGATAAGGAGGGGATGAGATGGGGGGAGGAGAGAGGGTGGTGCGTGGGAGGAGTGGAGAGAGGAGGAGAAGAGAGGTTAGTAAGAGTTATTTGACGGAGCGTGCGAGAGTGTCAAGATATAGGACGGAGAGGGCAGTGATGGATCAACAAGCGACAGAGACAAGGCAGGCATCAAGCATCAATCTGGATACACTGTCGCTGAGAGACAGGCACCCAGCGAAAGCGTTGATAGCAGAGATAGCGAGAGAGAACGAGAAAGCCAGGACAGACGCTCACCATCTACGCCAAAAAAGAGATTCTGTGCATCGTTATCGCCTTCCAAGCCATGCAAGAAGGGGAAGAGGACTGTGTCTGGAGGGTGGGAGACGATATGGCTGAGGTGGAGAGCGGAGAATTGGGAGGGCGAGAGCGCGCGGATGCTTGAAGAGGACGGTGATGACGAGAGTGTGAGGAGGGAGTCTAGGAACTGGGGCGAATAGTCGAGGCCATTCACCATCGCTGTCGTTGTCGCTGTCGTGTGTGTGGTGCGTGGGGCAACCCAGAGCCAGAGCTTCTCGCGCTTTGCGTGTATTTGGTGCCAACATTGATAAGCGAGATCCACACGCTCGATCTCCACTCCGAACCGCCAGCCTAGTCCCCTTTAGGCAATTCCTTGATGGAGTCGATCAAATACGCAACGGATGCTATATTTGGAGGGGCTCCACCTTTCTAAGCGGCGCTTACTCTCCCTCCCTCCCTCCCTTTTTCTTCTCTCATGACCTCGACTTCTGCTGGACGTCCTCAGTGCACACCCTCTCTCAAATGTCCGGGTCCTTGCCTCACTCTGCGCCTCAGCCTCCTCATCCGCTTAGCACTACACCGGCGGTGATGCATGAACCGAACCCTAATAGTAAGAATCAGATCGACGTCGACCTCCGCACCACACCCCATTTCCTTTCGATCGATGGAATTAGCCGCTCGTTGACATCGCCGCAGCACAGGTCGTTAAGGAGATGTGGAGCACCAACAGTTTTACAGCTGTTTGCAAAATTCATGACAGTGAGTGAAAAGCGAGTGTTTAAAATCAAAAATGACTTAGTGAAATTTGGAGCATTTGCCGCGCTCCACCCGCCTCGGATAGACCTACTTATGAGCGGGAACTGAATTTGCACCTCTCAAGTTGATAATTCGGGCAAATAGACATCCTTTTTCAGCCTCCCGACAGGTGGACCGCTGTCAAATGTCAACACGGATGACGTCGGCCCTCGGAAAAGTAGCGGGAATTAGAGAGGCACTCGTTGAATTCTACTAAGTCATTTTTGATTTATTGAAGACTCTTTTTCGCCCACTGTCATGAATTTTGCAAACAGCTGTAAAGGGGGATTTACTTCCAGGTTTCGAGTTCCCACCTCCCAGCTTTCAGGTTCAAGTTCCCACCTCCTCCCGCTGCCACCTTCTCACACGACTCGGATTTATCACATGAGGCCGCGCGGCGTCCTTATCCTTATCCTTGTCATCAAGCCCGTACCAATTGTGCTGAATCTATTCAGGAATCTGCTGGTGCTTGGTACAACCATCGGAGAGACCCCTCGATCCTGAATTCCGGCCAGTACTCCCTCCAAGATCTGATACTGGATACCTTGTCCACATACACCAAGTGACCTTATCTTTGACTTTGTTTCAACGTACGTCTGTCATCCACTCTACCGCTTTTTCACTCCCTACCACCCGTACTCGCACTGATCAACCTCGAATAATCCTTTACCCTTCTCGATCATGCTGCCTGCTTCCGGATCCCTGGATTCCTTCGTTTCGCTGCACAACATCCCACTGACCTCGTCCTTTCGCGCTTCACGTTATCGACTCCCGTCCAATACGTCAAGGACATCCGATGAGCATTCAGAACTAGGAACAGGACTCGAGACGCAGTACTTCCCAAATGGAATACCCCTTCCCCTTTACCTCCTCTGGCTTCGGTGTCGACACCGTCCGATGCACATCTCGCTTGCACCCCGCGTCTTACTCCGAGCACTAGTCCATCTTTGCGGTATCATATATGCGCAGTGCAGTGCAGCGACGCGGTGACACCGCTATGTTGATCAGTCCGTCGGATCCCTCTGAGATTCGCTGTGGCCTCCCTCCGTCCTTCCGCCCCTTTCCCCAATCTCATGAATTCATACAATATTTCTGCCGTCAAGTTGCGTTCACCGTCCCGTTCACCTTCCGTCGTGCGCAAGCTGGCACCACGTACTTGTATATCCTCGACAGAACCCACGATCCCATTGGTCATCGCCCGCCGATTTTCTCAACAAGTCATCATCGGGTCGGCACTTAAAACGACCCCGAGTCAGCGCGTCTGAGCATTGACCCATGCTGCTACTATTATACCTAGTTTGTTGACCATCCACCGTCGGTCCATCCACTTTTCGAATCTCAAATTTCAAGCTTCATCGACCACCCATCATATGATCGCCCGAAAATTTCCTTACCTGTTTCTTGTTTCTCCCTCCCTACCACGAGCCCCCGCACCGGACAGCGGACAGCCTCCGGGCCACATAAGTATATATCCCAGCGACCAGCAACGAAATGGACATTTCGACTCGGAGCCTTGTCCACCACCGCCGTTCGTCCCACCCGAGTTTGAATTATCCATTTAACCGCTACGATTTGTCAAAGCTTGCTCCTATAAGATCGTTTTCGCTGTAGTACACCGACTGGGGCCTTGTCTGCGTAATCGACTTCGTAATTATATACATAACATCCGGGAAACCAGCCTGGCTGATCATCGATCAGGGCTGAAATTCTGAACAGGAGCAGGAGTCCTAGTCGCAGTACTGTACATCCGAGTTGTAGTACTGTACATACAAGTTCCCGTTACGTCCCCCGGTTTCATTTCACTGTTGTCCACGCATACGGCACCGTCTCACTCGAAATCCACTACACAGCTCGTTTACTCCTGGGGCCCGGGCCCGGCCTACAGTATGAACCGATCAACAACAACGGTTTGCCGTACCCTCCCTCGCTGGCGAAAGCAAACCATTGAATAATACATAAACAATGACTCCGAGAGTAAGTAGAGTACAGTACATACCGAGTCACGTCAGTATGCGCATGACGCGATGGCACTCAAATGGCAATGCTACTAGTATGTGATTTTCAATCTGTTCTTCCAACACCTTGTCCGTGTCGTCAAGTTCAGCGTCTCGCTCACCTTTCATTGTCCGCAAGCTGGCATCGTACTCTATACACCATCCAGGCCAACCTTCAACCCCCCACCACCCCCACCACCCCCAATATCGTTCCCGTTCACCTATGTTCATTCACAAGCCGTTATTATTATCGTCCGGGTCGTAGACTCGCCATGGCGGCCTGAGTTCGTTCGCGCATGCGCATGCGCCTCCAACAACAACTCCCGCTGATGGCCATTCTATTTTCAGCAAACTTCTGTATATTATGTAAGATTCGAAGCTCCAGCATGCGCTTTATAGTGTACCAAGTAGTTAGGGGTCGGAGGCTGGTCACCTACCAAGTGGTAGTCTTTGTTCACACACACAAACACCCAGACACCAAACCCCACAAACAGACGGGACAGATTGTCTATCAAATTAAAGAACCTGATGAATTCCTTTCTCCACTGAATATTGAATGCCCAAGTTGGTCTGACATCAGCCAATAAGAACGTAAGTTTGGCAGGTACTGCTGTCGTGTGGGAACGAGCATCGGGCCCTCAGGCCTCAGGCTTCATCATGCACGTGCCAAGCCATGGAGCAACAACTTGAACAACAGGCGACGCGAGACACGCCAGAGACCCGGAACATTTACATAAAGGAAATAAGCTGCGTCTGAAGGAATGAGCTCGTACTTTCCTCCCTCTCACCGCAGGTGCGCCGCCCACTGTTGTTTACTCATATCGGTAGACGATTCTCCATACAATGCACAGGATATAATATTCGTAATTGACGACTACACTACCATGACGAGCACGCCGCCCTCACCTCTTGTGGGCGCTAACGCACACCTGCCCGCGCTGTCGCAGTTGCGATCGAAGACTTCGCTGCGTATGCATTCATTGTCACTTTATTATCATACCAGACTAATAAATGAATGGTTGGACAGTCCAGAAATTACTACGATCTAGAGCACATGGTGTCACCCGCGAGTCCACGAGTAGTACACCACCATCCTCCTCCTCCTCCCCCTCACCGCCGTGGAATGTTAACGACGTCTACAACGGCCCCATAAATGGTGCTATTGTTGGCGGTACCTACAACGTCAACACCTTCTACTCGTTGTCAGTGGGGACTGAAGCGAGCATTGGTCTTTTATGCGGAATGGTATGTTATATGATTTACTCATGATAATCGTAGGACCTTGAGATTGACGTCGAATACATTGTAGATTTTAGTTGCGGGTGTCGCTTTATGCAGACATGCAAAGATGTAGATGAACGGTAGAAAAAATGTATTGCAGTCTCCTATCCCCTGTATTCTCCTCTATCTTCTTGCTATTTATAAGCTCCGCGCCACATCAGTGTATTACACGGACGCGGCCACATGTCCACCGTCATCCCGAAAGCGCAACAGTATGTTCAGCTTCAACCTACACATCCAATTTTCCAATGCGGTGATATTCGCATTCTCGCACTACCTAATTCCTCTTTCGTTCAACTATTACATTATCCAACCGAATGAGTATTCAAGGATATCGATATCGCGCACCGCGACGGCTCGATATCATACGCCATAACGGTAGCACGATTCTCAACATGCGCTACGAACCACGAACTCTTTCAAGTCTCGCAGGACGGCTGGACCATTTCCGTATCATATATTTGATTTTGCCGTACTCACCGCGTGTACACGGTAGGCGAAGCTCGCACTCGCTGGTCACCGGCCAACAGCTGCCTTGTAAACCTATTATCTGGTATAAAATCATCGTGACTCTGCGCCCTGCCCCATCTGTGGTTCGAGTCTGTTCGAGTATACGTCTCCGCTCAGCACTACACAGTGGTCAACCCCTCTCTCTACTCAGCGCTACATGACTCTAGATTTCTGCCTCGTTCCTTGGGCCACGACCTGTGTGTGCCCTTCGATTATATCTACATTATGACGGCATTTTCCCAGACCGCATACATTGAACGTTTAGCACCTGTACTGTATTATACATCTCGAGCACCAGGTGGGCGAGTAAAAGTGGCGCAACTAGAGGAGATGCAACAAGTATTGGCCATTTTATTGTGTAGACAGCCATTCGTTGTGATTGTAAATTTCTAGAACCCTTCTCCTGAGCACCTTTTCGAACCCCTGTACGGCCAACCATCACGTGCGGCGAGTTGGACAACGCTGTCGTGTCGCCCAGCTCTGGACTGGACGATGACATGGACACTCCTCCGTTCTGGCCTTCTTCAAGATGCTCTCCTCCTAGCCTCTGCGTGGGCACATGTCCTCCTTGCGCCGTATAGCAAAGTCGAGGAAAGCTTCAATCTTCACGCTACTCATGATGTGATCATGTACGGTATTCAGCCTTCAGACTCAGGCTGGGATGGCAGAGGCTACGGTAACCTGTATAAGGTGAGTCATCGTGGGCTCGTGCTGCCCGATTTCTTATTCCTTCTTGCCAGTATGATCATTTCACATTTCCCGGGGCTGTTCCGCGCACATTCTTGGGCAGCGTCCTGCTGGCATACTTGACTGTACCATTCTTGTATTTTGGGAATGCTTTGGGCATATTAGAAACCAAGTTCAGCGCGCAGGTTGCTGGTTAGTACGTCGTACGGCCGGCCTCTATGTTTGGCAGCTGATTCTCGACAGCTCGCCTGGTGCTGGCTAGTGTCAATGCCCTCGGATTGATATTCATTCGAAGAGCTGTCACTGCGCGCTTTGGCCCTTCTACGGCGCGATTCTATACCCTTCTCACAGCGTCTCAGTTTCATCTCCCTTTTTGGATGGGGAGGACACTTCCAAACATGTTTGCTTTATTCCCAGGTCCGTTTGTCTCCTCTGGCCTCATTACTGCCCCCGGCTGACCTACGATATCCAAGTTAATTTATCAACTTCCATTCTCGTCTCGCCGTATCCAAATCCATATGCTCAAAGGCGAGCTGTCTTGAAGGCCTTGTGTATCATCATATTCACTGCGGTCGTTTTCCGCGCTGAGCTTGCGTTGCTTCTCGTACCGATTGTCATTCAACATCTGTATCGAGCCATTTTCCGGTCCAACACGTTCTTCTCGACGCTCAGGCAGTTAATTACGGTTGGTGCGTTGACGGCGGGTGTATCTATCGGTGAGATGCGCTTCTGTTTAGCGTGGTCAAATCGATGAGACCCATCCTCGACCATCTATCTAGCCTTGACGACTGTCGTTGACTCATACTTTTGGGATCGCTTCAGCTCCCCCTTGTGGCCCGAATTCTCAAGCGTATGGTTCAACGTTGTTGAGGGTAAATCCGTAGAATGGGGTGTTAGTCTTTCCACCCTTTCATCGTGTCCTTGCTTGTTATTGACCATTGCCGCAGGTATCTCCATATCGAACATACCTAGTTTCCTCACTCCCCAAGTTGCTCCTGACAGCATACCCCTTATCCTTACTCCCTCTTCTGGAACCAGTGCGGAGAAGCAAAGTGAGGTATGTGGCGACAATCCTTGAATAATAACGCTAGTAACTCTAAGTTGTTCCCATAGATCTGTCGTCTTCCCTTATCTGACTTTCGTCCTCCTTATATCGTGTCTCGCCCATAAAGAATGGCGATTCATCATTTATGTTGTCCCAGTATTCAACATTGCGGCTGCGCGAACGTTAGTCTGGGCGAGCAGCTTTCAGTAGGCCATTTTCGTTCTTCTAGTTCAATAATGTTTGATTTACTCGAAACAAGGACGAAGCCTTCTACAGCGAAAGCCAGCAGCAAAGGCAGGGGGAAGCGTTCTCTTGCTCCGACTCGCACGCTCGTCGCGAAGATCTTTTCCCTTCCACTTAGGCTCCTTCCGTCGTTCTGCCTCACTGCAAATTTTGCTGTGACGGTGCTCTTGACCCTTGCATCAAGGAGGAATTATCCCGGTGGCGAAGTTATGCGCGTCTTGGATACCGAGCTAGTAGATTACGCGGGGTATGATAATGATAGCTATGTAGATGACCAGCGTAAGTTCTTCCGCCGACCTCCCAATTTGCTGAATTGTGTTCCTGATCCCTTGTTATATGAATAGGTCCCTACGTTCATATTTGCAACCTCGCGGCGCAGACTGGGGCTTCCCTATTCTCACAAACCTACGCACCGCCATACTTCATACGCCCCCCTCCAAACCAACTATCCGTGAAGTATAGCAAAACCGAATCACTAACGCCCAGTCAACTTGCGTCACCCGAGCTGGGCTTCACGCATTTGATTGTTGAAGAGGAGCCATCTACGTTCATTGCTGCCCTGCCTAGAAGCGTGCGGCATCATTGGGATGTGGTTGCGTCTGTTCGGGGTTTCGACCGATGGGTACTATTCGCGGATGACGATGCATTGAAACATCCCCGCAAGTTGAAGAAAGCGTTGGTGAGAGTGGAGGATGGCCTAAAGGAGTTGCGTTCTGACGTGTGGAATGTGGCGAAATGGAGAGAAGTAGCTTCGCTGGTGCTGCGGATGGAAGAGAGCGAGAAACTGTGGATTCTGGAGAGGCGGTGATTTCGAATGACCACCTGTTACATCTGCGGCGGGAAACGCTTGGTTTCCCCCAAATGTTTTGGTTTGTCTGGAATGCTTTGTGTCGCGCAATGTATTGATAACTACAGTTAGTCCTTAGTGTTCAAATGTGATGTCTATTAATATACAACCTGTATACAAGCTCGAGGGGCTCGGTCGGACCGGTCGGAGAAATTATGGCGAAACCGACACTCTCGGAGGTACGCCCTTGTGCTCTGCCAGTGGGAGTCTGAGTGCCCGGGAAACTGATTCATATGTCCAAGGCGCGAAAACCAAGGACCCAGAGGAACCTCAATTCGAACCTGATATCTGGTGAATGTGTTCATGTTCTTGTAAGTGCTGCGTATTACAGCTTCGTCTTGGTGCAAGATCGTTGATACTGGGAATCGATGCAGCCCGTGTAAGTTTTGTAGGTATCCCTGCAGTGCCAAGTTCAATTGGCTACAAAGATATCCAGAGATCTTCTCTTCATCTTCACCATGGTGGCCTGGTTGAGGGCGACTCCCGCGGGACACCGGCGAAACTCTGCTGGGCCTGATTTTTTCGACCATTCTCATGGATGATTTACGGTTATCTATTGGGTACGTGCCACTCAACTACCGGGAAAATGTTTAACTAACCCAGGATAACAGGCAACAGCGGTTAAATCAAAACAATAACGACAACATTTGCCTTTCCCCGCTTGGACTGACTGCCTCCGAGATGTCAATCGGCAAACTCTCAAACCTTAACAAAGTGGTCCTGTGGGTGTCCGATCCATCAAGCTCTACGTCGGAAGCGGACCCTTCTACTCTGACTCTATGATCCCCAGACAATGCGAGGATTCTAACCCATGTCACCTTTGACCGGTCCTAATTCAATTACCCCTCTTTCGGGCATGGAGCCGCCCTGGCTTGAGCTCCGAAGGGGAAAAATATTGTCATGGGAATATTGGCTAAGTTTGATGGAGAGCACTCTATTGTTCTGGCCGGCCACTGTTTCAAACTGAAAATACATATGAATCCACAACTCCCTTGGATCACACTCACTGCATGTTCATTCGCACCCTCTCTTTGTCCCGCCTCTAAAGGGCCCAAATGCCTAGCGAAATCCAACTGCCCGACCTCTTTCAGCGCTGCTCTTTCGAACTTCGCATCAGTTCACACTGTAAACAAGCATCGTTGGCATCAGATGAGTGGTTACGACGAGGGGCGGGACTTTCGGATGAAAAGATGGTAGCAGTCAAGGGTTTGAAGGCGGGACTTTTGGCTGCGATGTGTTATCCAACCGTTGATGCTGGCCAATTTCGAGTCTGTTGCGACTTCATCAACCTGTTCTTCTTCATTCGAGGGCTTGCGAATTCCATGGATGCTGAAGGCATTACTGAACTGGCGGACGTGATACTCAATACTCTTTATCACCCGCATTTCGTCTCTGATTGTGTTGTGTCCGCGCTACTCCGAAGGTTGGCTGCGCCTTATTCTACGCATGTGAATCCTGACTAATTGCACCCCATTACGCTAGTGTATGGACGCGTCTCCGTAAGACCAGCTCTAGCACGGTTCTGAGGCGTCTTGCTCAGAGTCTTGAGGACCTTCTCAAAGGACTCGAGCAGCAAGCTTATAATCGTATGACCAACACGGTCCCAGATCTCGAGTCGTTCGTTGAGCTGCAACAACTCACGAGTGCTTGCATTCCCGCCTTTATTCTCCTGGAATATGCTCACGGCATGCGATTACCTCACGATGTGTATTTGGATCCACGCATCGTACAGCTCAACCAACTTGCCTCAAATCTAGTGTGCTGGTCGAATGTGAGCTATCTAATCCTTAGACTCCATTCGTACACTGAGTGCCCATCTTCTAGGACATACTCTCCTTTACCTTCGATCAAGCCCACGGGTCGACGCACAATATGGTGTTTATCGCAATGGACACCAACGGCTTCAGTGTCCAGCAGGCGGTCAACTACGTGGCGGCGCTTTATCAATCAACCATGGAAGTTTTCATTCATGGAGTGGCCGAGGTCCATCGTGGATATCCCCATTCTTCTGACCCACCGTATGATCCCATCGCTGCAGATGTTGCAACGTATGTGCGAGGCTTACAAGATTGGATTATTGGATCCTTGCACTGGGGCTTTGAGACCGAACGTTATTTCGGTGATCAAGGAGACCGGATACGGATGCGTCGCAGAGTGGTGCTTGGCCTGTGACTTGACTGCTTCGACTATCCTTCTTCTCTTCATCAGTCTGTTCTTCTGTATGATTTTTTCACTTCGTTTTGGTCACCTAAGACCTTATCCTAGTTCGTCTTCACAACACCAATCTACCATCATTGCCTGTATAATATATATTCACCAGATATTTCTATTCGACAAGTACATTCACCCTATTATAGTGCTTATTCCTTGTCTTTCGACTTTTCATCCCCCCGTGTTTCCACTGCCCACCGTTGAGCGCTTATTGAGCGCCAAATGCTCCACATTTACATCCTGATCCATCCCGATGCTCCGGACGCCCACCACACTCGCAAGTGCCTAACAAAGCTTGATCGCAATGCGCATTCATTTCAAGCGAGGACTATGGTAGATTATCATAGAACAAAGGTGACAAAGGGTATTGCTGCGTGCTGACATCGCGGCTGCCAACGGCTAGCCACGAGCCTCTACGCAGGCAGGCTGGGTGGAAGATGTGACAAGCTTTTCAATCCTTTCCCATTATCCACCGGAACGTTGAACGCACACCTTTCTCTCTGCTGTCGTTGATCAACAGCACAGACGATGGCAACACTCCGCAGCTCGAGATTCTCGAAGATCATGTCTGGTGTGACCACCGTCGTCATTGCCGTCCTAGCCATTCTCTATCTCTGCGCAGTCTATTGGTGTTATCGACTTATGTCGGCTACACCGAGACCTCTGAACAAGACACTCGGGGTGCGTTTGCAGCGTTATGCTCCTGGTGCGTCACCTAGGTCCGCACAATTTCGAAATCCCTGATCCCGCTTTGGAAGTCGTTTATGCATTCTCTGTGTTTGTGAGCCTTTCTTCGGTACGACCTTCGGCTCCATGATGGATAGCAAACTCACCAACCGAACCTAGCTAGGCATATCAAGCTGGCTCTTGGCACAATACAATTTCAACCATAATTCCCCAAACCAAGACCTACTAACTGGGCTTAAACTCGCTATGTACTATGCCGTATACCGCCTCTATCATATTTGCTCATCTTTATGCCAGATTCTGCTCATCCTGGACATTCTTGACAGGCAGCGCCTTCACAATTTTGTTCATGCATCCTGTGTGGTCTACGCTACCCCTATCGTCAATCGGCGTACAGGGGCTTTGGGTAGTGGTCACTTGGTCGTTTTGGGTCGCAGAGGCGGCCATTTTGAATTCTGCTCTCCCAGCTCTCTTTGCACGCGCCATTTGCTTCGACCTCGTGTACTGCAGCCAGATTCAGGCACTGTTTGGTGCGTCATTGATTCCCGTGAGCCTGATTCTATTGGATACCAACACGCATTTTCGCAGCGCTCTCAGTACTTGAAATGTAAGTGCCGATAAAACGGCTGCTATCAATAATTCAGTCGCTAATTAAATGCATACGCTAGTCTCTCTTTAGCTGCCGGCATGCTGACAATCGTGTGGCTGGTCTGGCACTCCACACGCGATATCCTGCTTCCGCCTATGCAGACGTAGCCTTCATGATCATTCATTTGTACCTGGCCTGGTGCGAGGAAATTCCCTACACTTCTTCTACATGTGCTACATACTGTATTCTACGGCAGGAGAGTTGGTCGTCGTAATCGCTATCTAACCACCGAATAATGTATGTAATGACATAGATAAATAACGAATATCGAGCTTCGGGTCTCAGATAAAAAGGTGCATGACAATAAATATGGGAAACTACGGTTCATACATGACAAGGAAAGATGGTCGGATGGCGTCGTTAGTGTACACTACGAGTTCATCGTAATTGAGACTTCCGCCCTTCTCGGCAAGGACCTACGATCGTGGATGAGCAAGAGGGAATGCAAAGAAAAGAACACCAACCGAGTCGTATCCAGCAGGAGGCGCTTGTAGGGACGTATTGTCGTAGGTCATCTTGCATCCCTTGCCCACAATGACTTTATTCAAAAGCATGGCTTTCAAGTTGGATTTGCAGTCGTTGGTAGAGTAATCATTGGATCTATTGACAAAGACGGTCAGACCGGAGGTTGAGAGGTAAAGAACGGTAGACTACTTTGAGGAAGTCGACGAAGTGTAAATTCCTTTTCCGAATCTTGATCAACAGAAATGAGGCCAGCTGATAATAAACAAACGCAGAGTCAAGCTCACCTTCCCCACCCAGTCTTCTTGCCAAATAGGCGAAGATCGTAGGACGTCTTGACGATGCAGCACAAGGAACACGTTGTCGAAGAGCAGAATGCCGTTTGCCCTGGGTCACCCAAATTGCATTCTCTCTTCGTGCCGTGCCAGCGGCGATTTTCATTTCCTGGTGATCTTCCTGCAGCGACGAATTGACCACGGCCCTCGACGGCGGTGCTGACAGAGAATGGCATAGGTCAAAGGGTTGGTAAAAGTGCGAAATCTGACCTACCGGTAGGCACTGTAATTCGCAAGCGAGGCTTGAGGGGAAAGGATCTTATACACGTGTCGAACAGGCGGACTGACGGTACCAGCGTGCCGCCAGGAAGATTTAAATTGGTCAGCAACTGGATGTTGAATCGAAGTGATTAGCTGCGATGGCACGACAAGAAGCTCCGACATACCGCTCTTGAACGTGACGTGTCCTTGAGGTACTTCTAGAATCATGGGTCCCTTGGTCTCTGCATCGTCACTGCACGTCTTGCTGCAGAAATGAGAACCCGGTTGCTTTGGGGCTTGAAGACAAAGAATACATATGGTTTCGACGAGCCTAGCTGTGGATGAGCAGGTCTGTCTGGTGGGGAAGCGATGGAGCTTACGTCTTGTGCGCCATGGAACAAAATTCGCTCTGGGTGCCATTTGGAGTGGTGAAGGTAGGCTTTTGGCAACCCGGGGCGCGACAGATCGAACCTTTCAAGATGCGTTAGTAATTCCATCTCATCGTGAAGAATGACGAACTTTTACCACCGCCGTGAGCCTTCTTTGCGCACGCTTTACTACAGAAAGCGTGGGTCTTATGACCATCGTTGTACTTGGGCCGAATATGACAGACCTATCAGAAGCTAAGTAAGACGCGATGATCAAGAGCATAGTACCCACATCGCAGTTCGACGAAGTTTGGCTGCCAGCAGCGTACGCATTGTTCCCATTGTTGGACTTGCCCTTTGATGCGCAACCTTTGCTGCAATACGGGTGCGTCTTAGTCCCATCATGATACTTGGGGCGGATGTGGCAAGTCTAGATGAGAAAAGGAGTGAGAGATGAAGGTAGCTTGAGGCGGTGAAACCGACCTCGCAAAGGGTAGACGTCGTCGGTGGCGTGCTCTGCGTCCCAGCGCTTGCTTTGGATATCGAACCAGGGGGAGCAGGAATATTGATGGGGGCAGATGGAGCCGAAGGTGCGCTCGCTGGTGCCGTAGGTTGTGATGGAGCCATGGAAGAGAGGCTGGGCATAGCCTTCTGGATGCTCTGCAGACCAGGGTGGCTAGCAGCCATTGTAGATAGTAACGACACGGCCAGAGGGATTGCTGAAGCCATCGGAAGACGAAACGAGGAGACTTCTGGACTCCGTTAGATAGAGTGATAATAGTTAAAAGTATTGGGGAACTCAACTGGCGTCTTAGTCGGAATTCTTATAATAACGGTCGACTGATGGAAAGGGCCCTCCGAGTGGCAGGGATGTGCATGTTATCCGCGTGCTCAAGTAAAACCATCGATGGTCTGGTCACCCAACTTGAGGCACAGGACAACAACGTGGTGATGACACACTCACCGCTTGGTATTTTACGGCTGCTCTTTATCAGCGTAGCCTTTGTTAGCTTTCTCTCCATGCCTTCCTTCGTCAAGAACCTCGTCCACTGGAGTTCTCATCAGAAACCACAGATGCCGATACAACCACCAGACGATCTATGTGAAGTGCGTGCCCTTTCATAATTCGATGCCGTTCAGCCCTGAAACCGTCGCAGATATGCGGAATAAAGCCCAAATTTGTGGAAGGAGGATTCAAACACCCGTATTGCAGCAGGAGCTGCGCACGAAACGGAGGACAAGGCCCGAGCTTGTCCGCATGTGCATTCCCAGGCTGTCGAGCCACAGGCAAGCCGGCATTCATGGGCTTCTGTTCAGACAAACATGCAAGGTGAGTATGTGTGTTCGAGACCGTCAAGCGTGCTGTCGAACGGACATTCACTTTAGGGATGGTGTCCGCGCTGGACATGTGAAAGGATGTGAATCGTGCCAGATACAGCCAAGGAACGCGGGGAGTACTTTGTGTATCGCATGCGACAGAAACTCGCGGCTGGGACCGCGAATGAAGGAACTAGGATTGGACGGTCCAGCTTTCAAGACATGTAAGCCACATTCATTCTGGTTTCATGACCTGTGAATCGTTGACATGTTTACGAAGTGAGAGATCATTTTGTTGGATCGTGGACTTCGAGGGAAGGGGGCCAGCCTAGTGTTGAAAAGGTCTATGAGGTGGCGGCAAATAGGGACGTTAGAGCGAGGCACGATGCATACCGGTAGAGTGTACACCCTCCAACGCAGCCGCGCCATCGCTTACTCGAGCCCCCAAGCACTTCACATCCGGTATCGGAGCAAATCCGAGTCTTTCACAGCGCCCAGTGTATTTGCGATATGGGTACAAAAGGTCCGATCCTTTGCGACTTCAAGTCTTGTGGGATTTGCAACGTCATCAAGACTTCATTCAAGTCTTTCGCGTTCGGGGCACCTGCAAATAACGGCCGGTAATGGATTTTCCTTCATGTTGCAGCGAGTCGAGGCTAACAAGCTGGAAAGGTACGGCGATGGAATATATTCCTACAGAAACCCGAGCCTTGCCGACAAGTTCGCGACAAGTTGTACGACGTCCCCATACCGTGTTATGATAGCCTGTGATGTCGTTATCGAGCCTGGTCAATCGCCTGGCGGCACACAAACGGTGAGACTTGTAAAAATACGGGAAATCAGTAACTAACCAAGCAATCGCGAATCGCAGAGTCCAGATGAACAGTCAATTTTCGTGGCTTCAGCGGACGCAATCATCCCGAGATACATTGTGATGTATATCAAACATTGAACGCCGGCCGTTTTCCATCACCTTATGTCGTTAATTTAATAAATGTCCTGTCGCGTAGTGCAGTGAGATGAAACTGGGGTAGAGACGAATGCGGTGTGGACATGGATGCAAAGACCTCGAGGCACATTGATCGTGGGAATTGGATTTGGCCCCTAATTTAGTGGGCACGTGTAAGACAGGAGTCTCCTTTAACAGCAGGGGTTTCAGATCTTCTCATGCCTCAACCCGTCTTTACGCTTGTGGAGCGTATCGGATGTTTAGCAGACAATCATACGATATAATTAGGTGCGACTAATGGTGATGCTATGTAGCCACAAAAATATGATTTAAGAAGACCCTAATAGTCCCCAGCGAAACCAAGGAGAAATAGGCACTTGGTGATTACGTGGCCAGTGGTGTGCTAAAGAGGGTAGTCCAAAATGCCATTGACTTCGACTGCGGCTCCGTCCGAACGGGCTGGTTGCTGTATACAATAAGGAATGCCGGGCGAATCGCATCATTATTGTATACAACGGTTTCCTCATAGTTGAGGTCACCACCCGGTAAGCCAACCACCTACATAATTTCATGTAAGTAGGACGGTTCGCCGAAATGAATGAGCGGAGGGAACCCACAGAGTCATATCCAGTGGGTGGGTTGGTGAGATGACTTGCATTTCGAAGACGCTTCGCCGGATTGCCGACTACTACGCGATTGACCAGCATCACGCGAAACGGCGAAGTACTTGTAACGTTGGCGACATAGTCGTCTGCTTCTGTCGTACGCGTTAGAAGGGGTTATTAACGGAGGAATAAGATCACATACTCGAAGAACATGAAGATGTATATATGCCGGTTCCAAATCTACGCAGATAAGTCAGTGTCCTCGGCAAAATGGGCAATAAGTTGAAGCTTCAATACCGTTTGAACCTATTCTTGGAGCCTAGCAAAGTCATGGTGAGATATAGCCCCCCCAAGATAAGACGATGAGCCCACCGCATTTGGCTACGTCAAAAGACCCTCGGAGGACGCAGCACAAGAAGCATTCCGGGAGCGAACAGAGCATGACATTAGCCTTGTCATCCCCAAGGAGACAGCGTCTATTCGTCCCGTGAAAGAGCAGGCACTCATTCCCGGGTAGCAGCTTGAGCGTAGTACTGCTCAACTTCGAGTCGACCAAGGATCTATTCAAACCAAGTCAGGGTTTATACATACAATGGACTATTGTTTCAAGGTTACCGGTAGTCTAGAAACGGCTTCAAAGAATGTTCTGGGAACGTGACTTTGAATATTCGATGGACTTGTGGCTTCGCTTTGTTGGGATGCTTCCAGCCCGTATGAAAATAGCGTTCCACTATGAGGAAAATTCTCAGTCCCGTAAACTGACGCTACGTAGTTGAAACGTGAGCACCTACAATGTGAATACGTGTGGTCTCCCTCTTTCAAAGGCACGAGTCGGCTGCGTTTGCCAGGAGTTGGGAAGTTGGTGACGTGGTCGAAACTAAAGAAATCCGTCATTGCGACGAACAAAGAGGAGAACGATTCGGAGGTGGTATCGGTCTGCTTCATTTTAATATATGGCGGGTTAAGGTGGCGGGGTCGGCCAGTCAAGTACGATCTCCGGGTTTCGCCATGGAAGGGGACGAGGGACGCGTCAACTCATGTCATTTGTCGCGTTGCCCCAACGTGTAATGGTACGCGTAGTACGTCCATGAGCCGATCAGCGAGCAAGCTTTGCATTCTTGAAACAAGAATTGACACAAGGGAGTCGTGAGGCAAGCCTCGACAAACCCTAACCTCAGTTTCTCAGAGGCGCCTTGGGCGTCAAAACGGCTCATGTTTTTGTCTTTCATCATCGCTTTCTGACATATTTTCCCCCATTGACATCTGACTCTACCCAGATCCGTTCTGAATACTGACCGATATAAGCAATGCTTGATCCACGAGGATAACCCACTCTGGCACGCAGTGCGGCAGAGTCGATCGATTGTAGTCGCAGCTCGCCTCGTGTCTGTGTTTGCTGGATGTATAACACCGAGCCCCTTGTTGCTGCTGTTGCTCACTAGCAAGCAACTCCATCACTACGCGCATCCCGAGCCATTCGTCATTAACATTCTATTCACCGGAAGTCCGTTCTTGCCCACCCGCCATGTCCCCCCGCGTCAACACCCCGATCGCAATAATTACTTCACCTGCTGGAGTAACAACCGCACTTCCCCAGATGCAAGCCATCTTATCGCCTACTTCGTCCAAATCGTCTCAAACCTTTCAATACCGTGTGGAGGAACGTCGACGTACGGTCATTGTCACCAGCGATACGCCAGCCGACCAATGGACCTCGCAGACGATGCAAGAGATCATTAAACTGGCCGACATCCCTGAAGGAGAGTCGGAGAGTCATAGCGAGCAAGAGAAGCTTTCCCCGCCACAGTCATCCAGACGTACACAAAGCATGACCGAGAGGGAATACCTTATCTATCAGGAGGAACCCAGTCCCCAGCAGACCCGCAGTGAAGGAGAGGCAGAGGTCCGGGGGTCAAACCGCAAGACTATGTATCTCAAACGGCCCAGTTCCAAAAGCGAATCTGCGCTTCGTCGCTCTGTTCTTAATACTCCTCCCAATAGCCCTGCTATTTCTCTCCCTTCCTCAGGCAGAACGCCTCAACGACGTTCCGGGCCCAGGTCCCGCGTTCTCTTCTACCACAAGCATGACCCTCATTATGGGTTTACAAACTTCTCCGCTCATCCCGTCATTTACAAGGGGAAGAAATATCCAACTAGCGAGCATCTCTTCCAGTCCTTCAAAGTAAGCAGCACGCTTATTGAGCAGAATCCTTGCTGAGACTCGTCCCACAGTTTCAAGACCACCGACCGGGTCTTGCTGAGCACATTAGGACTTGCTCGGAGCGTCCAAGCGTAGCCTTCTCTGAAGCTCGTCGATTCCAGCCTGAAGTCCGTCCCGACTGGCTGAAGGTTAACATACAGAAGGTTTCCTTTCTCGCTTGCTATCCGTCCATGATTCTGATTTATGTGATCACTAGATGGATGAAGCCATCTACCACAAGTTCACTCAGCACTCTGACCTAAAGCAGGAGCTTCTTGCTACCGGTGATGCTGAGCTGGTAGAGGTGAGTGCTAACCCTACGCCCCTGCACTCGGGGCTCTGATGATCGTTGATAGGATTCCGATAAAGACGCCTTCTGGGGCGTAGGTGCAGATGGCCGAGGCCGCAATGAGCTTGGTAAAGCCCTTGAAAGACTGCGGGACAGACTCCGCGAGGCTTAGGCATGTCCAACAAACGTATCTGATTGGCGATGCAGCGCACTACGAAGCTCCCTTTTGTTCTCCTTTGTTTGCATTATTTGTATGTTTCGTCCTCGAGTTTCGAAATCATGCGTTCACGGATTTGTGTCCAAATGACGAGGAACGTGCACTCAAGAAACGGGGTCGTCTGCAATGTTGCGTGTTGTCAATCATGCCATGAGCAAAGGGTGAGGCTGGCTTTGATAGCCACTCTACTTCGCGTTGAGGCTATGAATGCATGAAACACGAGGTGGAGTATAAAGGCCACACGAGTCCTTGACCTTTGATCAGACCTTTGATACGACGATACCTACCTAACGCAACCAAGTACCAGTACAAGCATGGCCACCCGCTCTAACACTACCAAGGCTAATCCAAATGCGAATAACGCTGCGAGTCCAATGTGTGAGGTACGTCTCAGATATCGTCTGTCGTCGTCCGCTCTGAATCTCGGCCTCTACGCAGTACTGCAGACAGAAACCCAAGTTCGGCGGATACCAATACTGTTCGAAGACGTGTGCAAAGCAGGTCTCTACCCTATGTAACGTGAGTGCATTCTTGTCGTGTAGCCTTTCCCTCGCTCATGTTGCAGCATCTATCATCAGCATTGCCATAAGAAGCCCAAATTTGCGAACTTTGAATATTGTGGAAAGAATTGCGCTGCGGCTGCTGGGGGGAGCATTGGTACCGCCCCAACCCGTAACGCCGCGAATGCAGGAGCGAAGGGGTCGAATAATGGCCCACAACAGCGGTCGGCTAAGGCGCCTGCTAACGCCGGCCCAGCTATTAGCATCAACCCAACGCAGATTGCTCGTACGTATGCCTTGTCTAATGCAAGCACGGCCATTCTCGCTCATTCCATTTGTAGAACTAGTTGCTCAGCAAATGCCTCAAGTTCAGGCGTTATTAGCGAATGCTGCGGCTGGAGCGGCTGGAGCGGCTCTGGCCTCCGCCGTAGGTGCTGGTGTAGGTATCACGGCAGCGCCTCCCACTCGAAATGGTGGCGCTTCAGCTCAATCCCAGCCACATGCAAGCCAGGCACCGTCCAATCGAACCGCGGCGGTTCCCAAGGCTCCTGTTAATAACCCTTTCCTCAATAGCCTGAATGCGAACTCAGGAAGCACAAATACCGCAGCCTCCAAGAACGCCAGTGCTTCCACGGTTCCAGCTCTCGACCCCGATGACGATGACGAGTCAGACGAGATGGAGCCAGATGAGGAGGATGACCTCCCCGAATGTCTCATTCCAGGGTGCGAGAAACCGATCCACGTAGACTCCAACGGATCGAAGGCGAGCCAATATTGCTCCAAGAAACACCGAGAGTATGTCGTCCAAGCTAATCTTTTGATTTGATTATCATGCTCATCGCTGCGCTGCGAGTAGGGAGGCCGTTGCTGATGGGCTGGTTCCCGCATGCATCATGTGCTTGACGATGCCTCAGAGTGGGGCTGATTACTTCTGTGGTAGAGCTTGTAGGGAGGAGGCCATGCATAAGGCTGCTGGACTTTCGACTTGAGTTTGCCATGCACAACGTCCTGGCTAGGAAGCCTTTGCTTGGCTTCATAACGACTGATAAATGATAGCTGTGTCTGATATTTTGGGATAGTCATTGTGCCTTGAATATTTTTTAGACTCTAGCGATTAGGAGGGAACATGAACCGATAGGGGCAACGTCCCTTGGTCTCCTACTACAACTATCAAACATGTCGTCAATCTGCATCCCCATATTCTGTGCGAAACCAGAACAATATCTGAGAGTACGCATAGACCCTGAGTCTGATAAATACTGTTGCTATCTCTTGCACAAAGCCTTCGAGCAGTACAAGGAGTGTTATGACTACGCCCATCACCCCCTGATTACCAATAAAAGTCATGACACCTGACGCGTAATCACGGTCACTTCGGAAGTTCTCGGAATCCGTCGGAACAGAACCGACTCATTGGTAACACATGAAACCCTCATGTATTTAATTATGATATCATAACACACGGCATTCCACGGAATCCTGATGCAAACAATGAGGATTTTAGTCATCTTTAGTAATTCGTATTATGTATAACGCCTGCAGGATACGGCATGTAAACTAGTATATAAAGGGAATATATTCTTAAGGGAACGGTAGATTCGTTCTCTTAAGACCTGCCGCTAATTGCGTGTAGTCTGGTAGTCAACGCATCTTAAGTCTCACTTCTTATTCTAGTATTCTTGTGAGGTCACGCTCTAAGTGTCGCCTTAACAGAAGAACGAATCTCCCATCGCGTCCCCTCACACTCTACTACCCCACTCATCGTTATCCCTTCCAAAACCCCTCGACAATTCACTACACAACCTTCCTCTCTTCGCTCGCACTCCTAGTGCTCGTAGCTCTGTTGAGACAGGTCGAAAATCTTACCGTAAAAACTTTTATCCTTTTTCTTAACTTCCTTACCCTTTATTCTTCTTTCCGATCGCTCCGTTTGAGCGTGATTGTCCTTTTCATCCATTCTATAGTTGCTGCCTCTATTCGCGTAATTGGCGCTTACACCCTAGCGGAGTAACGTTTAGACGACTCTCTGGGTATAGCAGCCGGAAGCGGTGACTTCATCACTGACCTTCGGGGAAGGGTGACCGCGCAGAGTGCTTCGTGAAGTAGCAGACGATACTCTGTTTACGCAGCAAGACAGGCAGTGACTCCGGATCAGAAGCTGAAGAAACCTTCCTCGTTAATATCGTTTGCTCAAGTGCCGGCGCGCACTAGTTTGAAACTCGATATTGATTGACAGGCACCATTCCACCCAACTCTACCCCCACATATAATTGACGTGCCATTGAGCCCGGATTATATGCCCGCTTATCGTCATCCTCTTAACCAACGTCTCACTCGATCCCATCCCGCTGCCCAAAAACCATACGTCTACATCCCCGACATTACCGCCGATAAACAAGATTTAAAAATCGTCAACCGAATCCGAACTTACCGCAGACAATACGCCCACCACTTTGATTCGAGCATCGTATTCCCATTCTTTACGAAAGTACGAGACGAACAAAGTACTGAATACGAACTATCTTGGACGGGAGAAACGTTATACAGTCGGACCCCTCAGCAAAGACAGTTTGCGATTGAACTCATCCGACGATCAGATCACCCATATCTCGATCCACCCCTTCAGTTCCCTGTAGTAGCACCTAGAAACTTCGAAATCCCTTACTAAAGAAACAAAACCAAAACGTCGGTCTCTTACTTTGGAATAGCAATGACGGAACCAGTTGCAAGTTCCTCAAATACTATGGATGTGGATATCCAAGGCCAATTAGAGGCTTTTAAAACGATGTTCGAAGCCAAGACAGCGGAAATGACAGCGGAAGTCGAAAAAAGATTCCGAGGTGGCGCAGGAGATCTACAGAAAGTAGTGGATGACTTGAAAGTTGACTTTGAACGAAGATTGGATACGCGAGATGCGAAGATCAGAGAGCTCGACCAAAAATTGCAAAGAGCAAATGAGGAAATTGCAGCGCTAAAGGCCACACCACCCGGGACGAGTAGAGAATCCAAGGGACCGAAGATCGCGGTACCGAAAGCATTCACTGGTGAACGAACAGAATGCAACAATTTCATCGGCGATGTAGCCTCCTACGTTCAGTTCAAACCACAAGAATTCCGAACTGAGCCATCGAAGATCGTCTTCGCATTATCCTATGTTGAAGGCAAGAGGATGAATGACTGGAAGCGTATGATGCAAGAGAAGGTCACAAGATGGGCACGAACGGGTGAAAGACTAGAGGAATTCAATGACTTTGAAGGATTCTTAATACATTTTGAATCTCGATATGGCGAACCAGATCCGAAACAAAACGCCATTACCAAAATCAAAGGATTCCGACAAGGCAATCGTCCCATTGAGGATTATATTGGAGAATACGACACCTATGGCATTCGCTCGGGACTAGGCGAAGAAGCGTTACTTAGCTTCTTTAAAGAAGGCATGAACAGTGCCCTGCTTAATAGGATGTATATCCTTGGAGAAGTACCTCAGACGTTCAAGGATTGGAAAAATCGCTGTATTCAACAAGAACATTACTGGCGAGAACGACAAGGATACCAAACAGGCCGAGCTGGTGGGGCATCAGCAACGACAGCCCGTAAGGATCCGGTTCCTCCTCGAATGTCGATGACAAACACCTTCGCACCAACCACCACCCCAGTACAACGATATCCTCCCCCCGTTGGTCCACCCCCTTCATCCCCTCCCCGACACTTTGTATCATCGCAACGACCCACGTCTACTCCACGTGACCCAATGGCCATGGACGTAGATAGAAATGCACGACAATCATTTCCCCCGCCGAAGGACAATAGGCCGATATGTTACAAATGCGGACGAAGAGGACATCTCGCACGAAATTGTCAAAACCCGCAAGACATGCGTCTAATGAACATGGAGGAAAAGATAACGTACCTAATGAAGATAGCAAAAGAAACAGAGAAGCCTCAGCAAAGTGAGGGTTTTCTCGAAGAGGCCAAGGAGTCGTCAACCTAAAGCCTCAAACCAATCCCTATGCAGTTCTTGAAGGACATCACGATACGTCTCTCGTGAATAATCTATCACCATTCGCACCTGTATTTGTACCGAAATCATCTGTTGTAAATATTCCCGATAAATCTAAAACTATTACTTCTGAATTGCAAAAGACGCAAAAACCTGAAAAAATCTTATATAGGTCTATGACCGATAAAAACTACCTGCCGATGGATTTAACAATCCAAACCCTCGACACGCATAAAAAAATGACTCCTATATCTATGCTTGACTGTGGCGCATCTGATTGTTTTATTGACATCAAATACGCACAGAAACAAGGTCTAAATCCTTCTAAATTATCGTACCCAGCCATCGTCAGAAATGCAGATGGAACTCATAATAATGCTGGTACTATCATGGAAAAAATCGAAGTAACAATGCATCTAAAGGAACATCGTGAACGGATCACATTCTATTTGACCAACCTAGGGAAAATCGACGTTATTATTGGACTCAATTGGCTCGAAAAACATAACCCTGAGGTAAATTGGAAAACGGGTGAAATAGCAATGACACGATGTCCCAAAGAATGCCTTATGCCTCAAAAAAGACGAGAGAAAAAACAACAAAAAAAGAAACAGCAAATTCCCACTATGCAAGAAGATGAAATCGTCGAAGGAGAAGAGCCCTACGTCTATCATCAACCTCGAGAGCGAAACATCAAAATCGCAGGAGTAAGACAATGGAAGAAACTGCGAAGTACTCAACTAAGGGAGATGGATGCCATGACGGCTGTCTACTTCGAAAGTGTTGCACAGATGAGGATCAAACGTCTGATGAAAGAAGAAGAGGCGGAAGCAAAGGAAAACTCTGATTTCCATATCCGAGCTGTAGGAAAATATGATTATATCGTGGAACACAATCAGGAAAAGATCCAAAGCGATGCCAAGAAGACAGAGGAAGAAATGGTTCCTGATTACTACCACGAATTCATGAAAGTGTTCCGAAAACGCGATTCTGAAAGAATTCCAATTAGTCGACCATGGGATCATGCCATTGACATGAAACTGGAATTCTATCAGAACAACAATGATCAGCGTAATGCGAAACTTTATCCGCTAAGCCCTGATGAAATCAAGGAGTTAAATGAATTCCTAGATGAAAATTTGAGGAAAGGATATATTGCCCCTTCTCAATCAAAAATGAGCTCTCCAGTGTTCTTTATCCAGAAGAAAGATGGGAAGAAACGACTTGTGCAGGACTATCGTTATCTAAATGAATTTACTATATGCAATGACTACCCCCTTCCCTTAATCTCAACCCTTATTGATCAGGTATCAAAAGCGAAACTCTTCACCAAGATGGATCTGCGATGGGGATATCATAATGTCTTGATCAAACCAGAAGATCGATGGAAAGCAGCATTCAAAACTCATCGAGGGTTATTTGAACCTACCGTCATGTTCTTTGGGCTCAACAACTCCCCCGCCACATTTCAATCCATGATGAACGCTCTTTTCAAAGACTTAATCGATGAAGGAGTCGTAGTTATATATTTGGATGACCTGCTTATTTATATGGATGATGACATCGAAAAGCATCGAGAGATAGTACGACGGGTTCTACAAATCATGATTGACAACGATCTCTATGTAAAACCTGAGAAGTGCTTATTTGAAGTTCGCGAAGTAGAATTCCTTGGAGTAATATTGAAGGATGGAGAAGCTAAAATGGAGAAAGCGAAAATTGAAGCAGTAAAAAGTTGGCCCAAACCAGAGAAAGTGCAGCACGTGCAACAATTCTTAGGATTCTCCAATTATTACAGACGATTTATCAAAGATTTTGCAAAACGAGCTCGTTCTTTGCATGACCTCACTCGAAAAGATCGATCGTTCACCTGGGGAGATAAAGAACAAGCTGCATTCGATGACTTAAAGAAAGCATTCACTGAAGAACCGATCTTAGTACTTCCTGATACAGATCGGCAAATGAAATTAGAATGCGACTCGTCAACTTTTGCTACTGGAGCAGTGCTGTCAATGATGTGTGAAGATGGCAAGTGGAGACCTTGTGCTTATTTATCGAAAGGATTGAATGAAGCGGAAAGAAATTATGATATTCACGACAAAGAAATGTTAGCTATTATTCGAGCCTTAGAAGCATGGCGCCATTATCTAGAAGGCAACCGACATAAGTTCGACATTTGGAGTGATCATCGAAATTTGACCTATTTCATGACTACCAAAAAATTGAACCGACGACAAGCTAGATGGGCTCTATATTTATCACGATTCAACTTTACACTCAAACATCTCCCTGGAAAATCCAATATGAAAGCAGATGTCCTTTCTAGACGACCAGACTTCGATGATGGGAAAGAAGACAATAGTATGACGCTTTTAAAACCCGAGTACTTTGAGATCAAAGCCTTACAACAAGGCCACGTCCTGATTGAAGGAAGAGAAAGTGAAATACTATCGAAAATTAGAAAATCCAAAGAATATGATGAGGCCGTAGTAAAAGCAGTAGAGGAATTGAAACGATCACCTACTAAAATACTACGAGGAGAAGAGTGGTCGGAAGAACAAGATCTTATCCTGCATCATGGAAAGATATACGTACCCAAAGATGTTGAGCTCCGAAGACAGATCGTTAAATTATACCACGACTCTATACTTGCAGGCCATCCAGGAAGATGGAAAACTCATGAATTAGTCTCTCGTAATTATTGGTGGCCAGGAATGACCAAGTTCATAGCCGCATATGTAGAAGGATGCGATCAATGCCAACGAGGAAAAGCTCCTAATCATCCTCCTCAAGGTAAACTCCGTCCCAACCCAATCCCTACAAAACCTTGGGCAGATATCTCCGCCGATTTCATTGTGAAGTTACCAGAATCGCAAGGACACAATGCGATTCTAACGGTAGTCGATCGGTTTACCAAGATGGTGCGACTTATCCCAGCCCATGAAGAGACCTCTACCTTAGGATTGGCTAAACTCTACCGGGACTATGTATGGAAAGATTTCGGTCTACCAGAGACCATTATTTCCGATAGAGGACCACAATTCGCCTCAAATCTTATGCAAGAAATCAATAAATTATTAGGAATTGAAACTAAATTGTCCACGGCATATCATCCCCAAACGGATGGACAAACTGAACGATTGAATCGTGAAGTTGAAACATATTTAAGGATGTTCATAAATTATCGACAAAATGATTGGGCTGAATGGCTTTCCATTTGCGAATTTGTGATCAACAACCGAATTCAAGCCAGTTCGCAGCATTCCCCCTTTTACTTAAATTATGGACGACATCCACGAATGGGATTTGAACCTATCCAATACTCCAAAGCGCAGTCGGCCTCAGACTTTGTCAACAAAATGAAACAGCTTCATGAAGAATCACGATCAGCCTTAGTCAAAGCCGGCGAATCAATGAAAATCTTCGCAGACAGACATAAGATGGAAGCGCCAAAGTATGAAATCGGAGACAAAGTTTTCCTGTCCATGGAAAACTTACGAACAACGCGACCATCACGCAAGTTGGACCATAAAAAGATTGGACCTTATCCCATCGTAGCCATTCCTTCGCAAAATGCTGTAACCTTAAAACTACCACCCTCATTAAAAATTCACCCTACAATATCCACATATAATACAGAGCGGTATAAAGAGCCAACGATTCCTGGACAAAAACCAGAACCCCCTCCACCTGTAACTATCCAAGGCCAACTAGAATACGAGGTGGAAAAGATCTTGGAATCAGAGATGGACTCGAGCCGGGGCCTCCTATATTTAGTAAAATGGAAAGGGTACACCGATGAGCATAATACTTGGCAAACTGCAGAAGATCTACAAAACGCACCGGAAGTCGTCCAGGAATTCCATCGACGACAGGCTGGAGCTCCACGTCGATTGAGGAGGGTTGACTTTGAGAAACTACGTTTTAGACCCTACGAAAACCTCACGGAAATAACTGACTCACTTGCGTGGCTCCCAAAACCAAGCAACCCAAACGTCGATAGCCAACACGACGGCCATAATCGACAGAATGGGAACACAAATGCTGATGATAGTACGATCTTCAGGCGACATGAGGACAAGAAGCAAGCTCGATTTCAGAATCAAACGGAGTTGATCCGACCTAAGAGGGGATAGTTGTTATGACTACGCCCATCACCCCCTGATTACCAATAAAAGTCATGACACCTGACGCGTAATCACGGTCACTTCGGAAGTTCTCGGAATCCGTCGGAACAGAACCGACTCATTGGTAACACATGAAACCCTCATGTATTTAATTATGATATCATAACACACGGCATTCCACGGAATCCTGATGCAAACAATGAGGATTTTAGTCATCTTTAGTAATTCGTATTATGTATAACGCCTGCAGGATACGGCATGTAAACTAGTATATAAAGGGAATATATTCTTAAGGGAACGGTAGATTCGTTCTCTTAAGACCTGCCGCTAATTGCGTGTAGTCTGGTAGTCAACGCATCTTAAGTCTCACTTCTTATTCTAGTATTCTTGTGAGGTCACGCTCTAAGTGTCGCCTTAACAAGGAGGAATTCACTCGCGTCGAAGTTGCAAGGGCTGACCTGGAGCTCTATGTACTGGTGCGTCCACCCTTTCTTCCAGCTTATGTTTACTGAGTAGATTCAGGATGAGCCTGCCACCGAATTGACACCAGAAGCATCTGTCAAGCAATTCCAAGAACGAAAGCGAACGCCAGTTGATGAACTAGCACCCCTATCGCCATTGTGGCTCAAAGACTTGGGTATGTGGGCCAATGCACAGCATGGCATGTACGGGTCCCGTATGGGATGACTCTGAGGCAGCCGCGCTACATTTGATCTCGCAAAGCTTGATGGTCCGGATTGGAGGACCCTTCAACTAGGTAGGGCCTCCAACTTGTACCATACACGGGCATTGGATACGGCCGTATACTTACAGCTAAAATATGGGCCAGTGATGGTTATGCCCGTCCGTACTCCCACAACCAGACGGTGCAGTACCATTCAAAAATGGGTTGATGGCCGTATTTACGGTAGCGCATATTGTGGTCTTTATCGATTTAATTCAATCACTGGCAATCCAAAGGTGTGGCTTGTGAGGACACGGTACAGACAGTGGCATCGAAGAGATCCAGAAAACGATGTATTGGTGTCACTGAAGTATAAGCATAGGTGGTTCGGGAGAGACCAAGAGATGGGGGCCAGGCGGAAGAGATCGCTTGCTGATGCTAGAAGGTTGGATGATGCTCTGCGTGAAGGTGGGAGTTAATGTTTGGATACTAATAGCGTTTGGGAGCAGCAGGGGCAAGACGATGGAGGTTGGTTAAGGGGGCCTGGAACGCTAGGATCGTTTGCTGTCAAATTATATAAAAGGTGAGGGCATTTTCGATAAAGACAGTGTTATCACTCACCCAGCTTTTCTCTACTTTCCCTCCTCTTCTTCTCCTCTGCCTCTCTTGTCTGTACGCCATCGGCGTTGTCACCCTCAGCATCGTTCACACCGGCCCTACGCATCTCGCCAACCTTCTTCCTATCTAGCTATACACACTGTCGCTGTCGCTGGTCAGACAGCCAGCAAAGGCCCTCGCATTCCTCAGCAATCATTCAACTCTGCAGGATACCGTCGTCACCATTGATGAGGTCAGAACGGTCAACCCCTTCGAGCTCCCTCACTCCGAATAGGCTGGAATGATGTGTAAGTCAATTGTAATGCTAGACCATACTACTATACTCACATCCCTGCCTCTACTGCTTCATGACACCTACACCGCCCCAGCCATTCAACGTGGCCATTAACCCGTATTCGAGAGGGCAGTTTGTCATCTGCGCTGTGTGCAACATCCCAACATCTGTCGGAATGATGATATAAAAGGTCAGTGGGGTGACCACCTAACGAAACTAGCACTTACCCCGCCACGGTCAGGCTCACCTCGCCTCCTAGAAGCAGAGAGCGGATGTGCTGTACAGACTGAAAGGAAACGGGGATTTGAAGTGGCGATGCGACTCTCAACACGTGGAAGCGGTGAATCACGATAAGATAAACAAGGACTGATAAGATAATTATTAATCTAAGATTACGTAGATAAGCGGAGTTAAGCGAGCGCTTGTCACGGCGTTCAAAGAAATCGCCGCCCACTTTAGGAAGCGCCCGCGCAAACGCTCTAGTTAAGAAGACGGATCCCTTCGTGTTACTTCGGGACCCGTAACTGTTCCAAATGTTGGCTATTCCTGGTCATACAACCTCGTGAGTATTTCATAACGTAGCCTTGTCAACACTGCTCGGACTTACTCACGCTTCGTGAGCTTTTTCCGGTTCATGGCTTGTCCCACTGCTGTCCTCGCCGTCAGGTGCAGGTTTCGACTTTGACGACAACGATTCAGACGAGACGGATCCTGGTAAAGAGGATGGTCTGCCCGAATTTCTTATTCCAGCATTGAAGAAATCGGTCTACGTAGACTCCACCGGGTCGAAGACAAGCCAATATTGCTCTAAGAAACATCGAGAGTACGTTTTCAAGCCGTTCCCTTTGATTTGATACCATGCTCATCGCAGCGAGTAGAGATACATCTGCTGACGTGCCGGTCTCCGCATGTATTCTGTGCTTGACGAAGCCTCAACGCGAAACCGATTATTTCTGTGGTAAAGCTTGCAGGGACAAGGCTATGCATAAGACTGCTGGGCTTTCGACTCGCGCAACGTCCTAGCTAGATGCCTTTTCGCGCATCATCATAATAACGACTGCCGGATGATAAATAGCAGTATCGTGGGATTAGGAGCGAAATTGTACGGATAGGGGCAACGCAGAGTCGACGAAGACCCGTCACTTACTAGTCTCTAAGTCACTTAGTCTCCAACCACAGCCTTCAAGCATGCCGTCAACCTGCATCCCCATATTCTGTCCGCTCCTGCATCCACATAGAGTACATTAATCGTCTATGTACCCATAGACCGTGCCTGACCGCTTATGTTCTCATCTCCTGAACAAAATCCACGACGAGTACAACGTCGTATTCAATGATGTCAAAGTGGAGAGGTGGCAGCTTCGACTGTTTGTTCTAGTGCGGCAATCTTTTTTTCCAGTTTCTCTTTTTTTTTGAGTACTTTTAGAATGAGCCAGTCACGGAAACTGATCCAGAGGCATGCCTCAAGCAACTTAAGGCGCAAACTCGAACGCCGGTTGACGAAGCAGCTCGCCTGCCAGTGTTGCCAGATTGGTATGCAGATAGATACAACTGCTGGCTTTTCCTGGTTACAGGTCTTCGTGAGGATTCCGGTAGTCTTCGTTGATACGTCGTAGACTCACACTCGCCCAGCCACTTCAAATTTACCACATCCTGACGAGAGAGGTGCGTTCTTCTACGTTACGGGGAATTACACCACTCAAAGAATCTTAGCCTGCGATGAAACAATAGTCCATGCGTTGAGCGCACCCTCGCCTTCCCAGATTGCGAGCAGCGTTGCTGTATTCCAAGAAGAGCAAGAAAGACGTCCTATCTACAACGGTCGTCCTGCCTCCTGTATTGGCCCCCCTATCACCATCTACGAGCCGTCGTTTGCCACCGCCAAGGACAGGCTTCAGAATATATCTGGCATTCCATCCGACGCGAACCTTGTAAATTTGACCTGTCAGCTTTTGGACGTCGCAAGCGACATTTACGAAGATGAGTGTGAACGCGCGGCAGCCATGTATCCGATCATCGAGCAGCTCTTGTCAATGAAATTGAAGACCCCCTTCACATTGTGCTAGCGAACGGAGTTCTTCAGAGACTGACGCATTTCATCAGACGAAGACGCTGGACGGCTCCGACGCGATCGTGGGTCATATCCGCACATACGATGAGTTTGGCGGTAGCCATGTACATGGCCTCCACGGTCCTCTTCTGGTGAGAAGGTACCAAGCAGACCAGACCGTATGGATACTTTTTCTCTGCTCCAAACTCCTCCATTGACTTCCGAAAAGTACACTAGAATCCGAAATGTCTCTCATTCCCCTTGCCTCATCATCTCCGTTGTTGGCCCTCGCATCCGATTTTATGGGTCTCTCTTCATCGATGTTTTTGTCGCTCAACCACTGGAACATGATATCATGATGTTGGAGAAGATCCATAGCAAGAATTGATTGGCTTGTAGCCGAAAGGCCTACTCATGCTGTCGTACTCGGGGCCTGACATAGGCTTTGATTTCGATGGGGGCCAGTTGATAGTCTGTTGAAATTGCAAGGCCAGTATGAATAATGGACTCGAATAGAGCTATGTGTCAGTGCAATAGCGGCATCCCAGGAGTCCACCCAACCTGTCTGCAGCAGTACCATGTATCCGAGTATACGGGAATCGGAGCGTTATCATCTTCCTGCAGCAAATTGGAAGTCTATGAGCAACCAGGTCGTTGTAGAGTTCGAGCAAAACTTCGACTCACGTTTATGACATTGCTATTCTCAGCTGAAGCGTACACTACGACGCCGTTCATCTCTAAGACTTCCATTAAGCGAAGGAGGAGAAGCTTCGCGGCGGACCCGAAGTTGCTTGCCATGGGTAGCCCCTGCACTGGAATTCACTGTGACGGTTCTAGTTAACAATCAATGTGCCGGGAATACGGCTACCCACTATCCACTGCGGTTTGTCTCTTTTATGGCCAGAAAATAAGGCGTTCAGACTGTGAGAGGTGGGAGTAGATTTGTTACCTTGTCTCTGCAAAAGCGGACCCAACATGTCGGCTATGTAACGAACATTTATTTACATTGAGGCGAACGAGTGGCAAGGAAGACTTTACCGATGGGCTTCTTCAGGTCCAGCGGCGCTCCCATAAGCCTCAACCGATCGCCTGTCGCGAAAGCTATGCAAAACCATTCGGCGAGCGGAGGAGGCGGGTGTTGATACCGGAACAGAAAATTATCTTTGTCGACCTATCCAGCATGCCAATAAAGCAAAATGTGAAGCAATGAACATAGAGACTTACCGGTTGGCAGCCTGTACGTGTGGCAGCCCTGACAATCCATCCAAAATTATACAAATTGGCAAAGATATAGCACTGTGTGATAGGATGGTACGAGTAGTCGTAAGGACGATGGGGAACAAATACCTACTATAAGAAGACAGGATGAGTGTTTTGTGTCCCAACCTGTGCCGGGTGTCCAGGGAGTTCCCCTTAATTGGATTTCGTGGCACCCATAATAAGATCGCTCAGACTACTGGCATTGGTTTATTATTATTTCGCTGGGTAAGATTGAGCAGGCTGACTTGTACACCAAAAGCCGATTGATTGATGGCTTGATCAGGTAATCAGGCGCGTATACAGGTGAACTGGGCATGCTTACCGTCCCGTATTGCGCCAATGTCCTCGGTAGAGAATTGAAAGCAGCGCAAGCGATCTCTGCGAGATGATTAAGTATAGATAAGCGGCTTAGAATGGATGACCGACGTGTGGTGCAATGAAAGGGAAGCGTATCTTGAAGTAGGGACACTCTGCAAAGGGCCATTCGGAATGGCCGTTGGAGGTGTTTGGTAGTGCACGGGGGGTGGTTGTTGCCCATGACCAGCATTGGGTACAGCATGAATTGAGGACGCTTCAGCCGGCAACGCTGGGAGAGGAGGAGAAGGTGGTGGCGGATTCAAAACGACGGCCCATGGATTACGACGTTTCTCGTTACGAGAGAAGAGGTTCATCTTGGAAGGAAAGTCTTGGGGTGGAGATGTATTCAAAGGTTATTTATGGTGACCGGGGCAAGGTACGATCAGCGCACAGCCCGATGGCGGATCCAACTACATCTACGACATCGGAGTCTCGACATCGAACGGCATAATGCGGCTGTACTTGCCAAGCTGATATCAGTCTTGGTTTGATCAAGAACAATCAGAAAGAGGGTGTTGCAGTACGAACTGTACGGCAGAGGAAACCAACGTGCGCGTAATGATGGCAAATGGCTGTGTGCACTCAAAACGTCGAGCTGACTATTCCTCGGAGAGAAAACAGGCCTACAGCGATGTGCCGTGTATAAATTCGATATAGAGGAGCAAGGCTTAGTCGTTGTCTAAGTCGAGTCTTTGATGGCTTTGATGAAGTGGGTTGTAACAAATTAACGAGGATGTCGTTTACCGCAGGCTTATTATACCCCCGACAATAGAAGCGCAAAGGTTCAGCCACTTCCTCTTAGCTTGTGAACTTTCTCTGCGAAGAGTACAATGAGTTGTTAACAATGAGAAATGAGCCGCTTGAGAGAACCATGCGCAAGACATACGTACCAACTATATCTGACGAATATAAGGATTCCTCAAGTTGCTGGTCTAGATATGCCTCAAAGCGAAGTGGTACCCAGCGAGAAAAAAGTTGAAAGTGGAGCGGTCGTTGGAAAGGTTTTGCGGGAGTCGTTGACTGGGTTTAAGTCAGAAAAGGAGAGTAGAAACAGGGGCTAGGGGCACGGGAGGCATACCAAGGGGCCACAGGAAAACTTCCACTCGTAGTCAAGGGTTCGTGCACAGTATGAATATTTGTGGGTATTAGGCCAACCATCGTCGTATGTTAACTTCGTAGTGACCTTCGATATGGGTGGCACTTTCCTCGTGGAATTCTTCTGCAATTCCTTCTGGTAAGTCTCTTCGAGGAAGGTCAAGTTCTTGATGGATGATTCGACACTAAGGACATCAAAGTCCTGAGGATCGCGCAAATCACCAAAGAGACTAGTCGATCTCACCGTATCATTTGTGTATTAGCTTCGAAGGTACCGAAAACCATATTGGTCGACGTCTGAGAGCTCTCTGGTGTTGCATCACCACCGCCGACTCCACCAAAAGAGAAGGCTGAGCGGTGAAGCCACTTGAAGAATGAATGAGTGTGAGGGAAGATGATGCGCCAAACACATGTCGTACCTCAGCTGCTCGCCAGACATCAGTGCGAGGCCAGAAGTCGGTTGCTACCTAATTGGAATCTTGTCAAGCGTACGGGAGCGGCGGACGACATATGTTAGTCATACCAACGTTGCAGACACTCCCATAGCCGCAAACTGCGATGGCTTCCGTACTTTGATCGTCGATGCCTGCTGCATTTTACGTATCGTCAAGTCCGTTTCTGTCACGCCGGCACCTTGCTTCGCGATCCCATAATCCCTCATCACCGATGCAACGAGATCTTTGTTAGGTCGAGGTCGTTTGTTGGTTCCCAAGCCCTTGTCGCGAAGATGGTCGAAATCCGTGGCTGATACATATGTCGTGTAAAGACCGAGGATATGGGACCCCACTTCCACGAGGTTACCTTGAGTGAAATTGCTCAGTTTCTTGTAAACGAAGTTAGGTTGAAAGGGAGGATCTTTAGATATGACCTCCTTGACGCATTCTTTCACAGTTTCCACTGCGTTCGTGCCAAGGAGCTTGTCATTGACGACGATGGTGAGGGTGATGCCATCGACATCCTTATCCCAGAAACGTGCATAGACGTCCCAAGAGCTAGGAAGCGACACCGAGACAAGTCGCGTCAAATCTGTGGGAGACCTCATAAATCAATAGATCTTAGATCCAACAATAGAGCAACACGTACTGTAGTAATGTATAAATTGATCTATCATTTGATGTTTATAGCCTTTATGATGATACTTACACCACCCGGAGGGGTTGCCCAGCCTGGTAAGTCTCTTTCCCTCATCGTCCCACAAAGGAATGTATGTTTTGCCCAGGATCTGCTCTCGATACCAGTCCCACTGGTAAAGCAACATGAGCTTGTCAACGGGCAACGAGATACGATCCTGGAGGTCGGAAAGGCGAATAAACCTGGGTTCAGAGGAACCCTTAATGACAGTGTTGAAAAAGACATATCGCTTGCCGTCGTCCTTGTTCTTGTTCTGTTTGGTCCAGCCTCGATACAGTCGAATGGGGTATTCTTTATCTTTCTCGTCTTCAAAGTCACTGAATCGTTTCGTCTTCGCCTTAGTTTTGGTAAGATAGAAAGTTTCGCCATTAGACGCCACATAAAGAGGAATTGTATCTTGGTCTCCAAGTCCGAAGGTTGGTCGTGTGAGCTTGATTTGAAGAGGCTTGTCCTCGTCTATGAGCATAAAACCTACAACCACAATAGGTCAATGAAAGCAGTGAGAAGAGAAGCGAGCGAACAAACCATCATAATCGGGTAAACCGTCAAAGTTTACAGTCAAAGGGCAGCTACCAAACACATCACGCGGCTTTCGTTTTGCCCATTGTCTTTGACGCAATGCCAACGCGGAAATTAGCAAGTGTATCAAAACTAAGGATTTAACAGAAACTCACTGAATATCATCATCAGCATCTGATTTAAAGTATCGCCCTTGGCTCGTAGAAAGGCTATCGAGTTCCCGTTTTCCTCTAAGGGGAGTTCTAAAGTTTAGGGATGGAAGGTACATAGTAGTCAGCTCATCATCGTTCTGAATATATTGGAATCAGCTGACCTGTCTCGGTCTCGACTCTGACGGTCGCCGGCTCCGTCAGTCTTCTGTGGACGCGTTGACCGGCTGCGACCTTTTTGAGTCTTGACTGGACGGCCTGGACTCCGTGCCAACCTTGGACGACCGCGAGCTTGCACACTTGGGGTTTTGGTGTTAGGCTTACTTGAAGTTCGTAGAACCTGCTGGCCCTTTGAAGTACTTCGAGCCTTAGGAGTTTGATTACCCTTCTGAAGAGGGCGACCACGGGCTGGGGACCTAATGGGACAGCAAAAGGAATGAACGATGTCTTAGTGGTGAATGGGCAAAGTGAGGGAAGCGCTACGAACTGTGCCTTCTTCTCCTTCGCTTTCTGAGCCTGTAATGCCTTCTTCTTGGCTTGAAGTGCCCTTTGCTTCTCGGCCAACAGAGTCTGCTGGCTCTTCTTCTTGACTTTCTGACTTGTGTCCGTATCATCTAAGGGTGTTCCAGATTAGCGTGAATGAAGGCACAGGTGGTATTTAAGGGCTGGGAGGGTGCGTTACTGACCACCTGCATCGACCGACTGATCTCTCCTTTGCTATATCGCCAGACTGAGGTCGGATACGATGCCACAAACGAGGTGCACGACCCACCGATGCTGAGCGGTCTTTCTTCACTTGCTTTGTAGTTTTAAGCTCATCCCCTTATGCCGCCGTTTCAAGATATGCCAGAAACTGAGTTGATGGTCGGCTTACCCCGCTGAGATTTGCCTCTCTTCCCTAGGTTTGTAGTTGAGCTCATACCAGCGGTTCACCAAACAGATGGGGGGGATACGTTGAGGTACATCGAGGGATCCGGAACTATATAGGATATTCATCATGCATCACGTTCCTTGTTTTCCCAGAAGTGTCGGTCATGAACCTTAGGCGACGTTGTCCTGTGCGTTCGGAAGCAGAGGACCTGAATAAGGAGACGTGAACATGATGGACAAGGACATCCGCATACAGCAATCCTAACGCAACATACGTACCTCCGGCATCGCGTGCCTTGACGGCTCAACTGTCTGCGGTCGACCTGACCAAGGGCCCAGGGGTAATCCGCTTCCCCCCGAACTCTCTCATCCCTAGAACTCTCCAAATGACGGCGAAGTGGGCTGTGCTTGATTTTGATGAACGGGCTGTAGTGTATGCCTCCACGCCAGCTTCCCGATTAAAAATGGGTCCGACTGGCTACATAGCAGCAGGCTGAGATTTAAGGCGAACAAAGAGTAAAATGGGGTCAATGGCGCGTAGTTGACGACATCGATACATGTAAGGACCTTGCTGCCTTGGCCTGCGAACGCGTACGGCCATTGAGGCCCAATGTCGTGCAAAGTGAACGTTTGACATTCGGTTGGCAGTCACACCATGTCACGCGACGATCTCGAGACTACGAGGTAAATGACTGTTGGTATTTTGGTCACGATAGGGCTAATCGACACCCAAAACTGTGGTGGGCCAATGAACAGTGTATCAAAGTACGGCATGGTCTCAAGAGACACAGTCGTAATTTCATGTTCAAGGGAGACGCTGCCAATGGGTTCTTTGCCCCAGATAGGACCCATTCGGTCGACAACGTTGCCCGAACGCCCACTGGCAAAGAACCCCTTCAGCCCTACGCATCCATCATATGGGACGTACTCAATCGTATGCCCGGAAACTTCATTTCCAACAGACTTGTACTGCCCAAGGTTAGTCCTGACTTCCAAGTAGGTTACACCATTCACGCCCCAGACGACCCCCCTTGCCCATCTTAATCCTATTGATACGTTCATCAGGAGCCCCAAGTCGAGCTTGAGCGTATCGACCAAGCGCCCCCCGTTGGTTCCGTGTTCCAGCCGCATCTGATCGTAAGTTAACCTGACAAGGCCAACAAGTTGGTTCGGCTCTTCCCAGGAGACCATCTGTACTTCAAGGCAGGTCGGCCAAGTCGCAGGAACGGAAGCACTTTGTAGGGTATGGCAGTCGTTAAAATTGCAATCGCCTTCTTCAGAATTTCCCTGCGGAGAATCGAAGCGATATTTGGACCAACCGTTGCGGTTCTCGTCCTTGTCCAGGATATTGCGCTCGCTTTGAAGGAGACTTGGCCCGATGGACTTGGAATCATAAGCATCGGGGGAGGGGGTTCCGCGAAAGGATTGACTGGTGGTGGGGTAGGGGCAGGGGCTGGCGGCGGGGGTGGGGTGACAGCTTCTTTCACTACAGCTGCGGCACCTTCAGTCTCTCGCCGCGCTTGGTCAAGCAAGATACCGGATTCCGTGGTTGGTGCCGGTTGGGAAGGCGCGGCGGGCGGTGCCGCAGGAGTTGGTGGACCCATGAATGGGAATTTGCTAAGAACATCTTCAATGGACACTTCCTGGGCTGCGTGAGGTGTTTCTTTGATGAAAACCTAAGAATTGCGGCGTCAACGAAGGCAGGCAATGGGAGAGTGGCTGTTATTACCGGAAGGCGTGAAGCACGTAGCTCTGGATATTCATTCTTCGCATTAGCCAATTCGACCTCAGCAACGCGTCGGGGTTTCTTGTTTCTGAAGACAGAAAGTCGTAGGTAAGGTTAGATATTGCTTAGACAAAGTTCCAAGGCATCTTACATTTGATAGATTTGGTCAACAATATTAGCCATAGCCTTCTTCGTTTCCTCGCGTTCGTGGAGGAGCGCTTCCATGCTGACGTTGAGTGCACCCGAGGTAGGGGCGAGTTGGTATGCAGTCGGGTTCGCCACAACATTCTGTAAAACGGCAAGAATGTTCTTGTACTCCATGTAATTGTCCAATAGATCAGAAGTACAGCGTTGGGCGATTGTGTAATCGCGGATTCTGATTCTACGTTTCTGGGCATAGGCCAAAAAGTGGAGATCATCGTCATACTTGCTGAGGATGGCGTATGTACGCCGAGGACAAGCAGTCACCTTCGCGGGAAATGCTGCTGCTGCACGGAGAAGCGTTTCAAGAGTCCACTCCTCGTTTCTACGGAAGCCGGTTAGGGAAGGCTGCAGTAACAGGCGCGATGCTAACCTGGCTTGATTTGGCCGCAGCCGGACCAATTCACGGAGATCGTGGTCTCTGTCTCCTTTGGAGCAGAAGAGAGACCAGAATAGCCGCTGCCCGTGCTGAGAGAGAATTCGTCTTCCCTCTACCCTTAATCTGCCCTTTCAATCTGCGGTATCTCGTCAGATGGGGAAACAGAATATCGCGACGACGGCATACAATGCGTTGATTTTCTCTCTCTTGGAGACGTCAAGGACTTTGATGGAAACGATGCCGTGCAAATCGCCACCTTCAACAAAGCCTGTCTTGCCGCGTTAGATGCTGCGCATTTAGCAAGTACAGATGGGCGTACCGGAAATAGAGGAGTCTCCGTATTAATCATGGAATTTGTCCGAGTCAAGTGGAAACTTGGGAGGGATACTGTTGACAGGACGTCAGATTGAAATTAGAACAAAGTGATTCACTCACAGCTGCGCGTCGTCTCTCAGCCTCGCTTGCTCTGTAGACGAATTCGAAAGAATCAAAAAGAGAATAAATTGTCTGCAGATGTTGCTTACAATTGACAACCTAGAACCGCCACATCAAAGGATTGTTCGAAAACGGAGACAGCTATGAGCTCACCTTCACAGAAACTACAACGTTGAGGTCACTAGCAGTGAACTTGAGCTCATCGACATTCAGCGAGTTACCCGAAATGGCCAAGGCGCATCGAGTCATTGTACGGCACAAGGAGCAGAGAGGACATTAGGCGGAATGGAAGGGAATGTAGAAGGTCCCATTATTGAGAGTGGACACGGATATATGAACGGTTCAACGTTTGGTTCGTTGGGAAACGGGGACATGGGAGGACAGAAGCAACCATGACGCGTCTCAGGGGCGCATGTGACACCATGTGTATGGAAAGGGGCGGGCGATGTCACAGAACGTTGTCCGTCGGCGCGAAACCGTAATCCTTGTGCTCCAGGTACACATCACTGACCAGGATGCCACAGTAGGTTATGTACGGAAGGACCTGCATCGGGAATAATGGCGGTAGCGCATGAATAAGGTAGCAAGGGACCGGAAGTTTTCACCGCTGTTAGCGTGCAACGAAGATTGATTCGTTTAGTTGCAGGCGGAGCGGGGGGGTTGAGCGCGTTACGTACTGTAACTCGGTCAACTCTAATGTGCAGAGCAAGGGTGTCGATAAGGGATGGATATAACATACAGAACAACACGAAAGCAACACGAAAGCAAAACATACGATACAGACTCGAAAAGCGGATCCATGTCATAGATCATGGAGTAGGTATTGGTGGAACACGCCTAACAACGTAAGATATCCGTCGAGTCCAGTGAGCAACAGCGCGAAAGAAACCGAAGAAGTAGGTGTCGCCTTTCTTGACTATTCGAGTCCGAAGCTTCCAAGAGCTTAGGCCCTTTCGGATGGCTTCAAACCTTTCGACAACCTCATCCATTGTCGGTCGCTTGGAAGGGTCAACTTGAGTCATGTCGGCAACCAACGGCTTCATGAAGTCGAGTCCATATGAGGCAGTGGTAAATACGGAACCCTGGCTGACTATTAGAAGGTATGTGAAGCATTATTACGGACCAAGCTTACTTCTGTGAACCGTTCCCTGATCAAGTTTCCCAGTGTATAGACATCGATCGGGAAGGGATCACAGGCGGTCATGGTGGCATACTCAGGGACTGTCTTGTCGCCTCCCATTATGATGGGTTCGAGAGGCGGGCGATCCTCTGGGGAATATTTACAAGACAATCCGAAGTCAGTGAAGTAGTACTTGACTGGGATTTGTGTACGCGTGTAGTGCTTTGCGTTTCCACTTAGGTTCCGGTTAAGGTCGGGGCGCATTGGATGATAGGACTCGGGAAAGAGACGGCCTGCGTCCATCATAATATTAGGAAACATGGCATCCCTATAATTCTTTCAGAAAGGTCTCAGAGTACAGAGGTACAACATACCGATGAGCTACATTATGGGCATGCATGAATTGTAAACCCTAATTTGTAATTGTAAAAGGTAAGTACAACTGGGGGACGGGATGAGAGGGCGTACCTCAAAGATTTGGCGAAGGAAATCGACGACTTCGCCAATAGTATCGAAACGGGGGTCGTCAAGCCTTCGCAGAAGCGGCATGACCAAGACAAGATCGTCGTCATCATCAGGTAATTGTAAGACATCGACAATAGGGACACAGTGGTTGCGAGAGTCGCCTCTGAGAGTACCAGCAGAGAAGAATTGACCTATCTCAGCTTCATGTGGGGAAAGAGATTTGCTGACACGTTTGAGCATGACGAATGAACCGTCCGAAACGCGCTGTGCATCCAAGGCACGGTCATGCTAACGACAGAGTCAGAGGGAGTGAAGTTGACCTTAGTACGTAACGACTGACACGGGATGATATGCCATCCTCACACTGAAACCACTTCTTGTTTGACCCTTCCCATGAAGGTTTCCAACCAGGTCGATACCGTGGACGAAGTTGGTACCCGTGTTCAAGCAGCCACTGATAGTGATCCCTCCAGAAGCTCTCAAAAGGTAAAAGATAGCCAGGGGCAAGCACTGGGGAGGGTTTTGCGGCTGAAGCAATGTCCCCAGGCTGCACCATCATGGGGCGCGATGCAACTGGAGTGGGCGGTTCAACGCGGGCCGTGATCGCGTGATCAACCAACAGTAAATTCTCACGCTCACAAACACCAGCATTACTTCTGGAATCTGAAGCTTGTGTAAATGTAATCAAAGCTACAGACGTGCGGTCAGGTCGACGATACTATCAAGACCTTCACAATCGTGACATGATGCCATCATGATTAACCCCTCCTTCCTCGTTGACTTCCAAGCAAGTAAAGCCTGCATCAACTAGGAAGCATTTCACCTGGGGCGTTGACTCACCACTGGCACTTCCTCGCTACCTGTTTGAGCTCTGTCGATGAACGCTTCGATATCCGGATCGATTGTAGGCCAGAATGATAGTCGGAATGTTGACCAATCCACAAACGTACACGGCAACATTCACATAACCAACTTGCCTCAAAGAGGTTCAAACTCCAGCGATGCTACTATCGACATTATCCCTCTAGTAGGTACGTTTGATAGCCTTGCTTTTATCATGATGAGCCTGAAATGTGATTAAGGCATCCGAAAATCTATCCATGCTGAAGTAGACCATCTTCCAGTTCTCTGCTTCACCGCTGGGGCTCATCTCGAACATGCATTCCGCTACCTTCAATCCGCAGTATATATGACTGGCGTGCTACAACGCCAAAAGAGTCACCCCAGTACCCTTGATAAATTTGAACAGCAACTGACCGCGTAAGCCACCACCTACCCCAGTCCTCAACCGACCTCATCAACTTCCAACAAGGCGGAGGTGCGAGTACTTGGATCTAGTCGAATCTACGAGAGGACTATTAGCAAGCTTCACGCAGCTTATTGCTGCTCGATCGTTCAAGCAATCCGTATGCGAGTTATACCAAGAGATGATCGTAAATTTAATTGATCCTCCTCTCTCGTCACTTTCTGACTTGCCACGGGTTTTAGGAGGAGTCCAACCGCGCCCAACTCGAAAGGTCTGCGTTGAAAACTCAACAAAAGTTAAAGCGTGCGCGCGAGGCACCACTTTAGCCTCGTTTTTCCCCGATGAAGATCTACATGTCAATTAGTTTCACCGTCCGTCGCCGCACGACGGGGCTGTGATGATATGTTTGCTTTCAAGCTATAGTAAGACAGGGAGTTGGATCGCTAAGCGACCTAAACGTAAGAACCGTGGCGTGAGTGAAGGCAGGCAATGGGAGAGTCGCTGGTAGTACCGGAAGGCGTGACGCACGAAGCTGTCTGGATATTCATTCTTCGCATTAGCCAATTCGACCTCAGCAACGCACTGGGGTTTCTTGTTCTGAAGACGAAAGTCGCAGATAAGGCTAGATATTGCTTAGACAAAGGTTGAGAGGCATCTTACATTCGATCGACTTGGTTGACAATATTAGCCACGGCCTTCTTCGTTTCCTCGCGTACGTGGAGGAGGAGCGCTTCGATACTAGGTACCTGCATCGGTGAATGATAGTGGCGGCGCATTACGTACTGTAACTCTGTCAACTCTAATTTGCAAAGCAAGGGTGTCAATAAGGGATGGACATAACTACAGAGCAACATCAAAACAACGCGAGAGCAAAACATACGATAGCTAGGGGAGCAGACTCGAAAAGCGGATCCATGCCATAGATCATGGTGTGGGTACTGGCGGAACACGTCTAATCACATAAGATATCCGTCGAGTCCAGTGAGCAACAGCACGAAAGAAACCGAAGAAGTAGGTGTCGCCTTTCTTGACTATTCGAGTCCGAAGCTTCCAAGAGCTTAGGCCCTTTCGGATGGCTTCAAACCTTTCGACAACCTCATCCATTGTCGGTCGCTTGGAAGGGTCAACTTGAGTCATGTCGGCAACCAGAGGTTTCATGAAGTCGAATCCACGCGATGCAGTGGTAAATACGGAACCCTAGGTCGACTATTAGAAGGTATGTGAAGCAGGATTACGGACCAAGCTTACTTCTGTGAACCGTTCCCTGATCAAGTTTCCTAGTGTATAGACATCGATCTGGAATGGATCACAGGCGGTCATGGTAGCATATTCAGGGACCGTCTTGTCGCCTCCCATAATAATGGGTTCGACCGGTGGGCGATCTTCCGGGGCGTATTTACGAGATAATCCGAAGTCGGTGAAATAGTACTTGACTGGGACTTGCGTGCGTGTGTAGTGCTTCGCGTTGCCACTCAAGTCCCGCTTATAGTCTGTACGCAAAGGATGATATGACTCGGGAAAGAGATGGCTTGCGTCCATCATAATATTAGGAAACATGGCATCGCTATAAATCACTAAGAACGGACTCTGAGGTGAGGCAAACCCAACGTACCGATGAGCTACGTTATGGACGTGCATGAACCGTAGACCCTGGATTGAAATTGAGATATCGAAGAGAACGGGATCCAGTGTGTAGGCACCTCAAAAATTTGGTGGAAAAACTCGACCACTTCCCCAATGGTGTCGAAACGGGGATCGTCGAGACTTCGCAGAAGTGGCATGACGATGACGAGGTGATCATCATCATCTGGGAATGGCAGGACATCGAGTAGAGGGACACTATGGTTGGAAGAGTCACCCCTGATAGCGTCAGCAGAGAAGAATTGGCCTATTTCAACTTCGTGTGGAAAGACAGACTTGCAGACACGTTTGAGCATGACGAATGAACCGTCCGAAACGCGCTGCGCGTCCAAGGTACGGTCATGCTAGTGACGGAGTCAGAGGACAAGGCGACCTGAGTACGTCGTGACTGACATAGGGCGATATACCATCCTCACACTCGATGCGCAGTTTCTTCGACCCTTCCCATGATGGTTTCCAGTCAGGTCGATACCGCGGACGAAGTTGGTACCCCTGCTCAAGCAACCACTCATAGTGATCCCGCCAGAAAACCTCAAACGGTAGAAGTCGGTCAGGGGAGAACACTGAGGAAGGCTTTGAGGCTGAAGTGCTGTCCTCGGCCTGTACCATGGTCGTTGCTGAGTGGTGCGACGCGGCGCGAGGCCAACGTTGCGGCTCTGACAATGATCATGAAATACTCATCACTAGGAGATTCTCACGCTCACTGAACTACTTTACTGATGAATCGATGACCTTATATACCATTTAGATGTCAAGAACAACGTCAACACTGCAGCCTGCAGCGCACGGGTATCTTCACAATCAGATTCACACCATGGCGTGATGCATCATGATTAGCCCCTCCTTCCCCGCTGACTACCAAGCAAGTAACTTGCAACCATTGTGTTGGTTCCAAATTTGAAGGCCTTGTAACGCGACGAGCTCCTCAGTTGATATCTGGAGTCTCTGGCTCTCGACTCTCCCCCTACTCGACCATTGTCGATGAACGCTTCAATCTCCAGATCGATTGTCGGCCAGAATGATAGTCGCAATATCGACCAATCTACAAACGTGCACGGCGATCTTCACATCACCAACTTGCCCCAATCCAATTCGAGTGGCGAAACTATTGATATCAGCTCTCTCAAAGGTATGTCCGGTAATACCCATAATCTTCCTCCTAGCTTGGTCTAACATGTGTCAGAGATACGAGACTCTATTCATGCCGATGTGGAAAATATCCCCCGTTTCTGCTTCACGGCTGGGGCAGAGGTCCGATGCGGCTACCGCTACCTACAATCCTCGATATATCTGCTTGGTGTACTGCAACGCCAAAAGAGTCAACCTCATATCCTTGACAAATTTAATACAGTATTGAGAGCGTAAGCTGTAGACCTACCTTAGTATTCGCAACCAACCTCATCAACCATAGGCACCAGTGCGACTATTTGGATCTAGTTGAATCCACGAGTGGAGTACTGGCAAGTCTCACAAAGCTTAAAACCGCCCGACTGTTCAAACAGTCCGCGTTCAAGTTATACAGAGACATGCTTGTAATTGTCTCGATCCTCCATCTCATCAAACTCTCACTGACCAGTACTTCTAGCAAGAGTCTGACTCAACCCAGCTCGATAGGTCAGAATTAAAAACTTATCGCAAATTGAAGCGTGCTCGTGAGGCACCACTGTAGCTTTTCCTTTGGCACTACCTATCACGATGAAGATCTATCACGCTCGTCCAAAGTTATGTGATGAACGTTATGCTTCACTATCCAACACGACGTGGCCTGGTCTAACAGCCTCATTACAACATGATCATCATTTCACTCCGTATACCTAATTCCTGACGTTGACGTTTAGGTGAGTATGCTAGTGGTGCCATTTTCAGATCCCAGGTCATCCTGCAGTGCGAGCCCCTCCAGCGAGTCGCTAGGCGAAATGAATTGCCGCTCTTGTCGGGAGATTGTGCGCCTAAGCACCGGAACAACTGGCTATTCGATCTCACAGCCTATGGACCATTCCCATCGTCACCATGCCAATGAGGACAGACTATCATAAACCATTGGATACTGCTCCGGTGTTGAATAGTGCGGAGGGGTCCATACTGATGGAGGAGCATTCAATTTACACCGATGGAGCGGCTTGATGCAGGCACTTTCACGGGTCTACCGCTCCACCATCGCGTACCGATCAACCGTGCGTCCTGGGCGCATCATATCCCAATATACGGGCTCGTCCCATATGTATCTTGCTTTATAAACCAAAACATTTGATGTTGTTCCAGCCATCCCCAACTACCTTCTTCTCTCTCCTGCGCAGGCTGCGGCTCTCGTTGCGAGCAACGATTTCCCTTCTTTCATTCAACCGATTTCCACTCATTTCTCTTCCATACCTTTCTTCTCTATCCCGCTCGTTTCTGTAGGCTGGCATGGGTGGTCTCTCTATAACACGCTACATCGTTTTTGGTCGGTCAGCAGTATCTCACATATCATTGAACTCACCAACATATTTTCATTTGACAGGACTTGTGGCACTCTTTGCATTGGTGGTGATTGGCATAGACGGGCACTTCACGGCTACGCTGAAGGCCAACAATGGCAATGCCACTGCAGCGGTTATACCAGGGCTGGGTCTGTCTAGTGCTATATTCACCCTCATCACCGTACCCGTTCTGTGAGTCTCGCTTCAAAGCACTTCAGCCACTCAGCGCCTCATTCGGCCATCCTTGTGCATAGAATATTCTCTCATCGGTCATTCATCTCGACGGTTATGTTTGAAGTAATCTGGCTTGGTGAGTGGTTGGCTAGTCTTCTCAAAGGTACATAACTTATGAACACCCCTTTTGATGTAGGAATATTGTGCATCCTCTGGATCGCAACTGCTGGCGTTTCCACTCAGAGATACCTGGAAGTCGCCCCTAGTTGCCGGGTTCTCACATGTACGTGTTTACGGCATACACATCCTTGTGGTACCTACTCATATTCTCCTGCTTATATACATGAAGTCAAACTCACTGTCCAGCTTTGCAGCGAAGTCCTAGCGATCGCAGCTATCTCTCACGTCGAATGGATCCTCCGTGCGTCTCACAGATCCCTACCCATAAGATATACTTTTGAACCTTTTGCGGCTCTAGTATTTGGCTACACCATCACCCTTATCTGCCTCGCTTGCATAGGGCGTCGGAGCTGGTCTGCTTCTGTTTCCGACCGCGGCGCCACGTCGCAACACGAAGGGAAGCGGCTTGAGATTATTTGACCGGATTGTCCCATCGAGGTAGTTGTCGTACGCTACCGGTTTACTTGTATACATCTAACACCAAGTCATGCCATGGATGCATGGTCGATGAAGTGATTCTAATTACCCCTATTAGTCCCCTGAGAGGACTCAGGCGTCTCCTGCCTGGAGTCTGGGCACGGCCTCGTCGATGTCCTCCGGCCGTTCTTATGTCTTCTTATGTTCGTCCGCGCTCTGATTGACCATTCGCGCTGATTGCTTTGCAGCTGATTGATGAGATAGTCAGGCGCTCCTGTCAACTACAAAATATATTCTCGAAACCGTTCGGGGTGTACGGGCTCCAACGTCCTAATTACTTCTTTCACTCTGCTGTCCAATGCTCAACCGCTCTACAACACCGTCGATAATGCCAATTCTATCAAGCAAATTCTATCAAAAGGAAGTTCTATCATATCATCACCAAGAGTCGGACTGATAAGGGAGTGGTGGGTTCGCTCAACGTGCTTTCCATTTATTTCTGAGATATGACGGGCGAAGGTATTGCTTGTAATCGCCGGAATATCGTACGCATCAATTCGGCAGATCTGCTGAGCCCATAGCAAGATAAGTCGTGAAGAGGAAGTGTAAAAGCTAATGTAGTTACCTAAGATGGCCCGCGGGGATGTAGAGCGAGCGCGGATGATGGCTTCTGCTTCCTCCCAAACATCAAGTCCGGTGTGGAACATCCCCCATTCCAGGTCGAGGCACCCATCGCGACGAATACACGGAAATGATGCGGCGCCACAAAAAGAATCTAGAGCTACCACAATTCGAGGGTCGAATTCACCCACTGCGAGTGGACTTGCGATCGAAACCTCATCATCATTTAGCGGCTGAATGTTGCACAGAATGCAGACCTTCAGGTTGATAGGAAGACAAGGCAGAAGAGAGGAGACTTCATCCTTGTCAGGAGAGAAGTCATTGACTACGATAAAGAGGTATGAGAGGTTGACCAGGTGGATCAATGTCGGATACCAAGCCTCATGTTCATGGGAATAGACATCGAGATGCGTGATTTGCATGATCGGGGAATTTGGGGTGGGATCATCGCCAGGACGTAAGCCAAGGATGGATGGATCGCATGAAATGCGGACAAGCGCTGTATGGTTGGAGAAGTCACATCCCGGAAGATGCGACACGGGGGTGGCCCCGTAAAACAGCCTCGTCAGCCCAAGACATGGAGCAACGATGTTTGCAACTTGGGAAGTGGTGCCATCATCGCTCGGGAACACAAGGATGCGCACGAAGAGGGCCAGAGAGGGGGAAGCTACCAGAGTTCGTTCCAGAGGCTGAATTTGTTGCTCGCCGACACAAATGGATCTATAAAAGACGGGATACGACCTTTTTTACATCTCAGACGATTGGCGACCCTGTCGAAATGACGAGTGACGAAACTGACCAAGCCTTGAACTTGCGACATGTCATAACTAGAGCAGGAATACCGCGCCGGCGTCCCCTCGCCTGAAAAACAAACTCTTCCACCGCAGATTCTACAATTAATCGCTGGACATCCTGCGGAATCCTTGACAAGCTGCCAGGGAGAGTCATTGAGTGAGGGAAGAGTTGTCGATGGGCGCTTGTATGGACAGCGGCGCTCTCAGATCCAAAACGGGAGGTCGAGAGCAAAATCCAGTTACTAGGGAATATATCTCTGGTACTGACTGGAGGCTCCGTCACTCATACTGAGATGGCTTCAGGATAAGTCATAGGTTGTTAGCCCTTATGGAGGAGCTTATTTCTACGATTCAACCATCGAGCTTAATGGGCATTCCCTGAGCCCCTGATCTTCAGGAGTTCCGGCTTCATTTCGCGTACTTACAGGACACACGTCAGTTATCAAGGAGCAATTTCCGGGCTTCTTACGCCCAAGATTACTTGCTGCATCAGAACGCACCCTCTCATCAACCGAGAAAAGACGATATACTCCAAAGTCATAACCTCCAGCTTGCGATTGTGTAGGCCCATCTCGGATCCATTCGCGCAGTGCATTCGCTCGAAAAAAAGTGCATGGTGATAAGAAAGACCCAGAATTTATTATCTCAATAGAATGAGCACACTTCAGGTACCATTACACGCACCTATACCAGAATACAACCGCCTTGACACGGCTGTCGAACTTACGAGTAGAAATCCCTGGCTTTGTTGGCCATTTACTTCGACGTATCCATTAGCCTGGTGCCTGACTTCGGTGTGCGACTCCGTTGAGAGACTCACCCGCTAAAAAAAACTAAAATGAGGTAAGTCACCTTGCGTCTCCGTCCACCCTTCCAGTCGCTAACCTGACTGTCCGGGACAGTCCTTAGTTATACCTGCACCGGCCAGCTAACATTCCACTGTCCCTGGAGACGTTTGCTTCAATCCGGATAGTAGGACCCCACCATTCATTTTGCGACGGCCCGATGATGAAACGCAGTATGTCGGGAACTCGAACCGGTGGGCGTGGTCGTGCGACCAATGAGATGACGGTTGTTGTGCGGAGATGTCTCTTCAAGGATGTAAATATTGGCGATGGGCTTCATGATGTAGTTGTCGCGTATAGGTAGGAGTATCAACGTGGTGCAATCGCTCGACATGTAGCCTACCATCTGGACGTCTATTCCTGACGTATAGCTACGGTCCGAGGTGCTGCCAAGTTTCAACAGTGGTCAATGAAGATCGTACGTATCAATTTGGCGGACCCTGTAGCCAAATAAACCGTCATGGGATGATATCTGAGATGGTCCGCGACGATTCAGCGCGAGTGCGAATGTCAGCTTCTGCAGTGCTTCCACTCGGATGTCAGGACCGGTGCTGAACATACCCCATTCCAAATCGAGGCTTTCCACAGATGACGACAAATGCACTAAATGATGTCCTCAGCGACCCCAGATTCCAGAAAAATAATCTAGGACTGGCACAATTCGTGGGTCAACTTCGTTTACTACGAGTGCCAGCCTTCCAACTGAGAGTAGCATCGTCGTGTAGTAGCCAAGCATTGCGCAAAAGGCAGACGGGGAGTGATTGAAGGGATAGAAGAGATGTCGCAATTGTCAGCGTGCCCAAGCACAAGCAAATAGTGATGGGAAGGGAACAAAGGCGCCGCTCTTATCATGGTACTCGTGGTACTGCAACAAATATTGCTTTTCAGAAGGATTCATTTCGAGCTAGTCCCTTGGAAGCATCGCAGTCACTCGACCACATTTTGGCCTTCGAAATCTGACAGATCTCGCCTCCGGGCCGCTCATCACTCCGGTAATGGTGAATAGGCACCGACTAGTCGTCTAGCTTGCCGCAAAAATGAAATTAAAGTCCCCTCATGCGAAGTTAATGCCAACTGCCACCCCCTTCTTATAGTTCCTCGTCCATCTTGTATCATGTCTTCTTGGTCACTGGAACAAGTTGCTCAACACAACTCTCCAAGGTGGCGTGTGTTGTTCTCGGTGCTTTTATACGTTTTCCTAACCGGCAGGGTCATGTTCATTTTTTCCGTAATGACGCACATCGCTACCGCAGTTCCTGCTGGGTCATCATCCACAACCAAGTTTACGACGTTACCGACTTCTTACAAGTACGTACTTTCCATCGAGCTACCAAACCTTGTCCTGGTAATGGGTCTTCCTAGGAACATCCAGGTGGAGCTCAAATAATCCTGAAATACGCAGGTCGAGACGCAACTAGTGTATACGAGCCGATTCATCCGCCTGACGCGCTCGAGAAGAACCTGCCGAAAGACAAGCACTTAGGCCCATTGAACAACGATGCTGCCGGTACCTTGACTCTTGCACAACAGAGCCGAAAGAAGAGCAAGGATGAGCTGCGAGTGGAAGAAGCCATGAAACAGAGGCCTCCTTTAGCTCACATCCTCAGCCTTGCCGATATGGAAGTACGTGGCCTGACATCCCCCTAACCATTTTACTCAAGCCTTGATAAGGACGTAGCAAAGAAAGTTCTTTCGTATAAAGCTTGGGCCTATTATTCCTCAGCAGCTGATGATGAAATCAGTAAGTTCTTTGCTTCAAGACCGTTGTAGTGATTTAACCTGAACGTTAGGCTACATTGAAAACGCCCGGGCATTTTCTCGATTCTTTTTCAAGGCGCGCGTGATGCGCCCAGTCTCCCAATGTGATCCATCTACGACAATCCTTGGTTATCGATCTCGTCTACCCGTATTCGTGTCCGGCTCTGCACTCGCAAAACTAGGACATCCGCTTGGAGAGGAAAACATCACCCGCGGCGTAGCCTCAGCACCTTTGATTCAAATGGTCTCATCCAACGCTTCGCTATCGTATGAGCAGATTATGAACGCTGCGTCGCCATCACAAGTTCTCTTTTTCCAGCTATACAAGCACGCTAATGACTCCATTGCTGAGAAACGCGTACGCGAAGTCGAACGGCTTGGATACAAGGCTATCTTCCTCACCGTCGATGCCTTGGTACCGGGTAACCGCGAAATGGACATAAGAAGTCCTTGGGAGTTGGAAGATATGGAAAAATCGCCAGATAGTCGGAAGGATTCCGCCGATGTAGAGAGAGACGAACAGGATGAAGATGGGCTGGGTATGGCGGGCGCATTGATAGCCAACGATGACAAGGATATGACGTGGGAGAAGGTCAACTCGTTCCATTTTATTCGTCAGAAACTCTTTGACGCAGAACAGACCATTCCATGGCTTCGTAGAATCACCAAACTGCCTATAGTTATTAAAGGTGACCAACCAGCCAACTTGCTTGTGCTGCGGTGCCTGACCTCCTAATAAATCAGGTATACAGTGTCTCGAAGACGCCGTCCTGGCTGCAGAGGCAGGAGTGGATGGTATCTTGCTGTCGAACCACGGAGGTTGGTCCTTCTTTCCTCGCTTCGGACGTTGACTAAGATACTACACCCTTTAGGCCGTCAGTTAGATTAGTATGTTCAATATCTTTCCTTTCCTTGTCCAATGCTAACAGCTGTTATTAGTTCGCTACCGCCACTTGAAGTTCTGTACCGCCTTAGACAGCAGAGGCCCGATATATTTGATCGACTCGAAGGTGCACCATTCTTGTTTGCACACCTTTCAATTTGCCTTACCATCTTATTTTCGCAGTATACATTGATGGTGCGTGGTCGCACATTTAATACGCTTATGCAGATTCACGAGCCATGCCCATCTCTTATAGGCGGTATACAACGCGGCACAGGTATGTGCACGTCTATCAGCCTTAGTTTCTCTCCGATCTCAGTGTCCGCCAGATATCATGAAAGCTTTGTGTTTAGGGGCCAAAGCCGTTGGCCTTGGTCGACCATTCCTTTACGCCCAATCGGTATGCGCTTTCACTCCTTCGCCAAATATAATTGGAAGCTTCACATATTTTCACCATAGGCTTACGGAGCTGCGGGTGTTACTAAGATTATTCGCATCCTAGAACGCGAGCTTATCCTTGGTATGAGATCGGTTGGTGCTAATACGGTCAAGGACTTGGTACCCGATATGGTATTCTCTCTTCCTCCCCCAGGGAAGGGATGAACTCACTTAGTCTTGCAGGTGGAGCGGGTAGACTGGCAGCCCGTGGCTCGTTCCAGGTTATGAGAGCCTAGAGCCGTAGCTGTTAGCATGCACACGGGTGGTGTAACGTGGTGGAAGATACTGGTGGCATACGTTAGTCATCATGTATCAAGGACCAGTACTTCAGTAGCCATTGCGTGCAAGATTACTTGCTGAATCAAGTGCTGCCTCCTATAATTCCCAACAAAGCCGTGTCTCGATAACTTATGATCGATAAATTATTTCTGTAAGTCATTACTAACGGAAGCCCAAACCGCAGCAAAATAATGAGCCGGCCACGCCTAGCTCATCAGCTTCAGCCAGCGATTGTGTCGGCATCGATCTATTATTGATAGGACTAAGTGAACTTGCTTGGCGCAGAGCATTCGCTCGGAAAATCTACACGACCATAAGGAAGGCCCAGAATTCATCTCAATGGAATGGGCGACTCACCTCGTTCGCGTATTTGTCAAAACCAGCTTCTTGTTTCTGCCAAACGTTCTTCAACACTCTCAGACCCGACAAGTCGTCACGGCCGCTAAGATATTCAACTCCTGCAACCAAGCCGAACCAAAAATGGTCTAGGTCCTCAAGTTTGTAAATCAGGACCCGCAAATCGTCTAACAGAGACAACACCAGCTCTAGTACATCATGGGCTAGGAGTATCCGTACAGAGGAAGAAGACTCACTTGAGACTTTGGCCTCACGTCCGGTGTCGGTATTATTGACACCGTTCTATGGAAGCAGGCTGTAATGACGCAGAGAAGGCGCAACATGTTCTTACGTTTAGAAGTTGGGCATAGATACCATCATATTCGTTGAGTAGCGTCTGCAGAAGGACACGGACTTCCAGCGCCGTTGCACGCAGGGATGCTGGAATACGGCCACCTTGACATAACTGTCGAGCTTGCGAGTAAAAGTCCCTGGCTTTGGTTGCCATTTTGTAAGCATTCGATATCGATGTGGCGTATCTTTCAGCCTGATACCTGACTTCGAGAAGAGGATCCATGTCATCCTGACTAACCAGAGTATTTATGAGCTTCGCAAGACAAGCCAAGGAGTGAACGCTACCGTGTCAGTCCGATAATCGCTTGAAAGCGTCTTCGTACTCTGGATGTCGCCGCAGTGAGGCCAGAAATGTCGTATGGATTCTGTGCAGTCAAAACTTCATAGTAGCCAGCTTCTTGTATCTTCGGGTCCTGTTGAACGCTCAGGTCCAAACTAATCGACGAGCGAGTATCCATTCAGCAATAGTGTGATTGAAAGATTGAAGGCTAACCTATCAATACGTGCTCTGAAGCTGCCCCTCCCTTGACGAGAAATGCCCATGGGGACCACCGTCATGGCATCACAATAAGCTGTTATATTGGACGTAGCCTGCCGTAGAGAATTATGGATAGTAGACCATAACTCTATTTGCTCTTTCAGTTGACCACTGCGGACAAGTTCTTCGACATTTATCTGGGAAGCAGCAAGCTTGGAGACATAGGAAAAGTGATCACCCCAGAAAGTGGTGATGTTGTCAAAGCAGCGACTTGAAGATTGGAGAGCTGTAAGAGAGATTGAGAAGGTCCGGAGTATAATGGGTAAGTTATGAATAGCTTTCCGGCGGTGTGGTTGGGGGAGGGCTGATCGAGGAGGTGGATCATACATCTGGGATAACGACGCAAACTGCCGAAGCGCATGGGCGTACGAGCGCCTGCACCCGTTTGCTTCCTTCACAAGTAGACCTGCGTCGGAAACGACCATACTCGCAGCGACTGCATGTCCATCAGTCTGCAGAGAGTTGCAAAGAGTGATATAATTCCGAGCGTATGCAAGGGACCGACGCAAGAAAGATAGCCAGATTTCCCATTCTTGTCTAATGTTTTCTTTCGTCTTTGCAAAGAGCCGAACTTGGTGGGATGACGGTCCGTAAGCACCAGCTATAGCGGCGTGGAGGGAGTATAGCGGAGGAATCGTGTCGGATGCGCTTTCTGCTAAGGAGGTAATGAGAATAGCAAGCTCGGGATTGCGCTAAAAGGGAGTCGTTAGCTTCGACAAGGGAAAAAGGGGATTGCAATTTGACGTACGACTTCACCGCTAGAAACGTGGGTCTGAGACCGCCTGGAGCTCGTCAAGGACATGCTTGTGTTCTTGCGTATTAGTCTGTATGGAATTGACACATGTATATATACAGCCTAAGCACGCATCTCCATGAAGGCTGAGGCTGTACATCACACCGGGCAAGGACGACTTCGATCGGAGATACTTACCTGCATGGCATGAAACAAAACAAGCGCTACTGACACTTGGATCACATACAAGGGAGTAGCCATGAACTCTTCCCATTTCAGTTCGCAGATAACTGGGAGCCTGGCCATGGAATGAGTGCCGTCAGCCTCATGCCCGCCGCGAGGTTTGCGTGACCTCACTATTTGCACCGAGGTGGGAGTTCCGCAAGAAACTGCGCCTGATCATTAGGCAGCTAGGACTAGGAAGCAGGCGATAACATTATCAAAGTTTGGCTGATTTCATATCGGCTAGCTTCGCCATGTGATGTGCATGCTAGGAAGCTGCATATATCGGTGGTCGGTGGTGATTGAAGCAGCCACTGGCATAAGATAGTGTGCACTGTGTGCAGAGACCCTGCAAAATTACGGACCAGAGCGAAGTGAGCTAGAAATATCCCATGATCTCCTTATCCTTAACATCAGACTGGGACAAGCATCCGGTCTGTGTGGTGCTAGACATGGCCGAGAACGACAGAGTTAGGAGGTGATGCCTAGACATGGAGACCTGTTTGAAGTTCGCATGAGGACGACCTGCAACCGCATTCCAACGTTGCCGCCGGGGGCTTCTGCGAACAGCGATATAAGTTTCAAGGCAACAGAGAGACGTTAGTCAAGCAAGGGTCTGATGAACTGCAGTCGCGTTACTCACCTCACGAATCTACGAGACAATAGAGTGTCCATATAAAGTACACGGCGGCATTGTTAACGCAAACTTCCGGTGATTAGGAAGGAACAATATCTGAAAATGTTGCGAGACGATTGCTTGTGTGCCAAGGTATATCGAAGCCACTAAGTAGCAGGTCATCTCCGCGCGGAGCTCTAGGGAAAAAGAAACTCCAGAGGCGATGAGAAGAAGAGGGCATCCACAGCAAGTAATATGTTACCGGAGGGAGCGGACAAGCCCTACGCTAGAGTCAAAAAGGCCTATTCTGGATGAAGCAGATTTAATTACCTGTAGCTCTGAAGCGGCACGGTCTGTGGGACCACTTGAATTAAGTTGGTTGTGGGGCTGATGTGACATAGCATCCTGGCTTGAGGCAATGGGTAGGAAACGTGTCGTACAGCAGTAATAAGGGATCGATGTTACGAATGTACTCGTAACCCACTTACCGTAGCTGCAGAGACCAGGCCGCACCTAGTCTATGAGCAGGTGAACACACCGCTGCTCCCACTGCCGGTCTTTCGACTTTTTCAATGAAAAGCAGGTTGTGCGAAGGTCCAATTTCGCAGCGAAATCAATAGGAGCCGTGTGGAATTCATGCAGACGAAGGCTTAAGAAGGAAACGTATACAAAGCGTTGAAGAATACTGAATGTGAGGACGTCGGTTACAGGGTAGGTAGAAACCGCACAAACGACATACCTAGGAAGCCAAAGTCACAGTCGAGGACGTATAAAATTAAGAAGGCCAGCGTATACCGCGAAACATCGTCTACGAGGTTCGTTCCAAGCTACCTCAAGTTCAACGGTCAAGATTCACAGCAAGGCGAGATCAGTGTAACTCGACCTAACGGGCGGTCTAGGTTGTGGCATATGTGGCAAAAAATCCAAAGACTTCAAGCGTTTGCTACAAGGCTCCCGAAGCGATTGTCGACCGTTTAGCAGCGTACCAGTAAGTGAGTGGGTGGAACCGAACAGTGGCCCGGCCGGGCGGCGGCGCGGCTAAACGTTGACGCGTGACCCGATCATGTGCTCAGAATGGCTCAGGGGTCCGGAAAAGTTCAGGGGTCATGCTAAGATTTAACATTTGCGACAGGCAACAAACACCGTTACGTTAGCTAAATATAAATTATGTATGTAATCTAAACTTTTGATAATGGTGTGTAAGATACGAAATGTCCAGAGTGATCGATGCTCCTCAAGGAAGACTTACGTGGTTAACCTAGCACACCCTTTTACACCATAGGATGGGAAGGCTGAGAGGATGGCGGGAAGCTGGCAGCATTTGCTATCCCATAATTAGTGATATTTGAAGGGATCTGCGCAGGAGGGTATTGATACTGAGGCGTGGAGGCGGCTATCGCAGGGGAAGCCTGAGACAGCTTGTCCGAGTTGCCGGCGACGAGGAACTTGACTTCGCTGACGGGAACCATCCAGACTCGATTCCCTCGGCTTTGCGCGACCACGGCCATGATTAAAATCGTAAGGGAGTAGCACATTACTGAAAGTGTAGGACCGAGTCCGTGAGGTCCACTATGAAGCTGAGGAAAGGATTCAGTACTCACATAGTAGCCACGTCACAAAAGATATTCCTTGAACAGCCGTGAGCTCCGTGCAAAGTCCCATGTAGAACGCTGCATGAAATACAGCAGTCAACCTTGATAATTTCACAGCGAAGGAGGCAACACCCACGAATATAAGCACCGCAGCCCAGCGGAAAGTTAAAATTGATAACATCGGTGGCAACAGCAGCCAGGGCAATCCAGATAACCCACAATAAGGCTGGAAAAAGGTATCAGTGCGCAGGGGACGGGACGAACTTGAAATTACATACAAAGTACGGAAACCTCCGTCACGATCATCGACGTGAAGGCGTTTCGGCGGAGCAAGCTCACAAGAAGCCTGTGAAAGGTGATCTAGCAGGGTACATAGGTATTTTCCGCCGAACTAACATGGTTTTGAGGCCAGCTATCGAAAAGCCTGCGACGATGAGGCCTAAGATCTCGACGGGTGCAGGAACGTGCAGGAACGTGACGCTCTGTTGGATCAAGTGCGCGCTGAGACCCAGGACAACGAAGGAAAACAACAAGGATAGGCCTGATATAACCGAAAATAAATTCACCACTTGACGTTATGATGGGCAACTCACCCAGAACCACATAACGAGCGATAGACCAAGCTGACATGGCAGTCAAAAGATCTTGGAGGGAAGAAAGTTAAGTAAGAACAGAAAACGAAGGGAAGGGATGCGTCCGAAAGACGAGCGGCGAGAATTTAAACCAAAGAGTGGTCGGCCATACACCGAGACTCATCAATGCGGGACTGTCACTCTGTTGATGGATGGGCGTTCCACTGCGGCAACTCCGGGAACGGCGGGAAAACCACGATGTAGCATGGACAAGAACTTGTAATCTGAAAATAAAAATCCATAGATCAGCGAAGAACGCAAACTAGAGTGGCTTAACATAGAATCGCACCATACGAAAGGTGTGGCAGGAAGGGGGCGGTAGCTTTGGGAAGCAAGACTGAGAATTGTGCATCCAGCCATGAGGTGAAGACGCCCAGCAGTCATGTCGCTGCCACCGCCCAATGTTGCCTCAGAGTTACTTGAGCAACCATCTATCAAAAAGACTACGAGGCGATATATGTGTCTGTCCCGAGAGAAGCGAGGGTGCCTAAAAGCATGAGGTAGAGCAGAACGATGACGATAAAAGTCTCATCGGCGATGATATCTAGCCTACCGCATTACACAAATATGTGGTGATAACTAAAAATACAGCAACGAAGCACGAGGGTAGAGCTAACTAACAATAAGCTGCGTAGACGATACCAGTTACTGGACAAACGCACCCTGAAATTATGCTACAACACATGGAATGATAATAATGTAGAAAAAAGCAAACAAAGCGGCAAAGTAGAATAATGTAAGAGTAGAGACAGCGGGCTTGTGATCATACATGAACCCGTTTCGCGCTCCCAGTGCGGGTATCCTCCGGGGGTCGAATACGTTTGTTGTTTCGATTCCATGCAACGTCTTGATCACCGACCGGGTTGACTGCCGTCGAAGGAGGTAGAAAATATTTTTCGATCGAAGGCATGATCTTGCTCCGGCGCGCTGTCTTCCCACTTCGATGCGAACTGTGAGTCGCATGGTTATGAGGACTGATGGGTGAGGAATGAACTAAGGAATCAAGCGTCAGTGCCGTACCACCCGGAGTGCTGGGTACGTCACCCCCAAGGGTACCACTGGCGCCTGAGATCGATGGCGGGGGATTTTTCTTGTACTACACAAAAGTAAAGGCGCCAATTAGCACAACAGCCAGAAACGGCGGTTCCTGGAAAGAAAGAAAAAACTTACCGTCTCTAGTTCTGGTTTCCCCCGCCATCTACTTATGGCTTCGCAAAAGCGTACCGCGGCGCGCTCAACAGGTTCCGCCGGGTATTGCCATGCAAGATCTTCCATGTGGGTAGACAGATCGGGGGTGGATTCAGGGATGTCGTAGAACTGGATGGCGATCAGAATTCGAAGGATCAAGAGGAAAGGAGACGATAAACATGGCAATCAGTATCGCAAGACAGGCGGGCGTGAAACAGACATACCCGCCGAAGTCGGTCCATCATCTCAACTGCATATTCGTCTTCTGTGAAGGTTCGGGAACTAGGCATTTGGGCGCCCCCATCCTCACCATTGGATTCACTACGACTGCGCAAGGAGGGAAACATGATGCGCGTTGCATCTTGCAAGTTGGGCAGATCGTCCGGATCAAACTCCTCAAATATGTTCGATGGCCGATCTTGTGAACTCGCTTCGCTCGACCCACGGTCCCCGCTAAGAGGTTCGTTGGCTTCCGTAGGAGACCCTTGCGACCCTGGAGCATCAATCATGCCCAAGCCAACAGTTAGCAAGCACTCGATGGCTTCGACACCACGCCAGCCAGCAGTCAAGTAACCTTCCAGCACCGCACGGGTTAGTAACCCAGCTGTCAACATATACCACTCTCGCGAGGGCTGAAGGGCATATGTATACGGTGAGACTTTCTGTGGTGATGATGGGGGGAGGGATTGGCTTGACATCTGAGGTTGAGTTGAAGCAGTAGTACCGGAGATAGAGCTGCGTCGTATTGATGGAGAGGAAGGACCAGCCAGGGGATACAGCTGCATCGGGGAACGAGGGCTCCCGACGTTTGGATCAGTCATAAGTGCAGTATTTCCAATGCTCTCCCGGCGTTCAAACCAGAGAGGATCTTGGTTGATGACAGTGGATCCTGAAGTTGAACCAGCCAATGAAGATCGATCCTCTTCCATTTCCCGGCCTAATTCCATAGCCACTAAAGCAGATAATCGCAAATATCGGAGAATAAGCTCCGATAACTTCGTATTACCAGCGCCAGTAACCCCCGACGGCGATGAGCCCGACTGATGTGATGTGAAGGATGGCGTTCGCCTTAGGCAAGAGCCACCAGCACCCGGTCGCGATAAACCAGAGCCAATCCCGCTACCGTCCTGCCATCCGCTGAGAGCACCACCACCACTCGAAAGAGAGGATGCACTGTGGGCCCTGGGGTATGTGCTTGTGTAGGACGAAACTGGATTGTATGATAGATTATAGGCAGTTGAGGATGGGGTATAAACAGATGAAGTGGCAGGGGAAGGGGCAGATTGCGGTGTAGAACCAGGGGGGTAGGGGTGAGATACAACCGGAGACTTAGAATGGGAGGTATTCCGGTTCCCGGTTCCACTCTGCCCGAGTTTGACACGGGATTTCGCTTCAACGCAAATCTCGCAGCTAGTATGAAGGTGACGAGGACAACGCAATGCTGGAGGAGCGTTGGCAGTGTTGGGATCCGCACCAGCTGTATACATCGACAACACGCGATCGGAGGGCCTTGGACGGGCGTAAGGGGGAAGATCTGATGAGTTGGGGCGAGAGGATATTGTATACAGTGCCCGGAGTGTCGGAGGGGCTGCATACTCAGAATCAATGGCCGTGACTTCATCACTACGGTCATCTTTGGCGCGATGGTGATGGCGATAAACTGGCGGGGGTGCTTGTCGGGCGAAAAAATCATTGATCATAGTACCCAGTGACAGCCTGAGTCTAACTCCGTTGGGAAGAACGTGGGGTGGTTTTGAGGGACCCAGCTTCGGTGAGGTTGGTGGAGAGAAGATATCGTCTTCGTCGATCGGGTGTACAGTAATTGGTGGTTGGTCAAGCATGGCCGTAACGACCCTCTCCAATCCTTCGGCACGCAGTCTCAGACTCCTCGCCAAAGCAAAATCCTGATCGCTCATGCGCTCTTCTTCATCGTCGTCTGCGGGGCGCAAAGCACGAGATTTCAAGCGCTCGACGTCCTCACCGTCGGAACCAGCCTGATCATCCTCGTCGTAATTCTCTGGGCGATGCCGATGGGAGTAGTGGGTTGAAGAGTGACCCCCAGTGCGATCAGTCATTCCAAGCTCGGCACGGGCTTGGGCGAATCGTGTTCTCCCTGCCTCAACATACGAGGTTAGCAATCCTGTAACACCACCTGTCACAGGTAAATGCAAGTAATAGGCGCCTGTCAAGCGCCCCTATCTAGGAGAGTAGCCCTCCGAAGAATGTAGGGAATGTAAGGATGGACGCGGTCGCTCGAAGACCTCCTTATTTCCAATACAGGAGACGGATGCACTCCTCGACACGTATATGAGGCATCCCAGTAAAAAATAAAGCCATAAGTAAGGCTGCGCTTACCATGGACCCATAGCATATGATCAATGATTAACGTTCGCGTCGACTTCTCTCTCGGGGGAATTGAATGGAGATGATGCGCATGCTTGTGAGCAGGAGGCTTGTATCCTTGAACTTGTGGTTTCGGTTGTGGTATGCTTGTCGAAGTCGAAGGAATCTGCACGCTCGATGTCGTAGATGGGATCCGAGAAAATGATGGTGCAATGCTGTAATTTTGGACGAAAGCGGGTGATAATGTAAAGGGATTGTGGCCAGAGGCCATGCTGCCTAGCAATGAGGCGAAATGTGACGAAACAGCGTTGCCCCTCTGATGAGCTTGAAGAGTTGGCCAGATCCAAACAGTGGTGGAGGAACAAGTCGGGATCACTCCCTTGACCGAACCCTGACTAGTGCTCATGCCGATTGGCTCGGCTCTTTCCGATCGGGCGTCTAACATTCAATATTTCTTTCTTTGGTAACGCACAGGGGCGCCTAAGCGTAATTCGGTCGCCATAAGTTGGTAAATACATGGGACACCAGCAAGACTCAAGCGAGGCTATCTCCTTCGTTATGTTCTAATGTGGGCACAGGCATGCTAATCCAAAAATATATTACATTCATCATCCAACTCCAAAAGTTTTTCACCATCATCCCCAGTAGCAGCAGAGATTGACGAAGGCCCTCTTCGAGAGCAGGCCTAACCGCTATTGGAGGGCTGTTTCTCGCTTGTGAGGTCACCTATGCGAGAGGATCGGAGGCACAGAACGCGCCGAATACATTCCTGCTCATCTTGGCTGGGCAACTAACAGGTTCAATCAACCCGGTCCAATGCCCACATGTCGTCCTACCAGCGGTAGTTCAGGTTTGCTGTGCCCTTTTGAACGTCGTCAGCAGATGGACCGGCACTTTGGTAGCATTGACATCGCAAGGGATAAGGGGAAATGTCAGCTTAAACCTATCGTCCAAAATTACATTTCCTCTTACTGCGGTCAACGCTAACCGAAGGCGATATTGACATGCTAGGCCAGCACAATGCGAGAGTTGCGGACGTTCTGAACAATGATATCGTTGCTCTCCTTGTCCGCGTGTTGCTGGCTTGATGTTGTGGAGCAGTGAATAAGCAAGCAGTGTAGCTTGATCGCTGGAAGTCTCTCCCTTGCGGTTGGTGAAACCGAATGTGGTCGGGACGGGTAGGCGAAGAGAAAGAGTCCCATGTTACCAATGGCTATTCGGACGGCCTAGTTCATTAGAAAATACGCGTTGAGGGCGAGAAGACCTTGTTTGGCCTGAGACCCGAGTTAATGAGCATTCATCGATATCATCAGTCATCCAGCGTGATTACCGTCGAAATAAAGACACGTTCGGCAATATGGTGGTGGCTGAGTCGACGTGCGATACCGTGCCAGTAATCCCCGACAGTAAAAGTCTGGTGTGACTAATTATGCATATCAGATATAGTGCGACGATGGACGACGAGCGAATAGGCGTCCTATTCAGACTAGGTCAAACCATCGTACAGAGCCAGCAAAATACACTGCATGATGCTCTGATTGGTCCAAAAGTACATTGGTGGAGACAGCGTGACATACCTCAAGACACGATACATATCAATTTTCCAGGCACGGTCCAGAGTAAAAACAATGGTGTTCATAGATCGTGGACCGCATAATAAACTGGGAATGACAGCCCCAAGACATGCCCGCGCCCACTAGATAGGGTGTACCTGCTAAGATAGTGGAGCAAAATGAGGGAAAACGCAACAATCTTCACGCCAAAAGAGGTTGGCGACGTGGGGCAATGCGCGCGGTGGCTCAGAAGTAGCCCTACGTGAATAGAAAGATCAGCTTCCAAGGAATTTAACCAGCCACACCTGTAGCACGATGTACGGAATTCATGGAAACCGAATAACGTCAAAACGGCTTACTCGGACAAGAACGATGGAATATAGGTCCAGACTCCACTTATGTATCCCATGGACGCGAAACGATGAGAAAGACCCACTGGGAGGTCGTTTTGAGTTCAATGTCGCCACCGTGACTAGAACGTAGAAGAGGGGGTTGAACAAATTTCTAGCAGGTTCGGACCGGGCGCCGATCAAAGGATCTGGCGATTACAGACTTTTGTACCAACAAGTGAACGGTTCAAGTTGTGCAATCATCGCAGCGAGGACCCGGTCAGGGATTTGGCCAGCGAATGACTAGGAGGTGCGGCAACACGTTTTGTTGAGAGGAAAAAAGCGCGTGAACGGAGCGTCTAATAGGTGCTAAGTGAGTGCGCAGCCAAGTCCCAAGTCACTATGCACTACTACTTACCTGACTGACCTCGCTCGCAGAATGGTCGCCCTGGCGGTTCTTTGTCTCGACACCTCGCTGGTCTTTGGCCGTCTTTGGCGACCAGTACCTTTCAGCTTGGGCTAGGGCGCCTGTTGAAGCCACACAAACAGCAACACCCGTTCGTCGCATAAAAATGTTTAAATCGACGTCCCCCCCTTGACATATTTTCCATCTCGATTTCTCATGCCCCTAGGTATCTGTTTTCGAGTGGCAGTTCTTGATCTACATGTGGATTATCATCGGCCTCGACCGCCCGCCAGCAATTGCCGGTATCACCGACCTTAGTTGACTTCATTTTTCGTCCTGGGCTTCCTTCTGTATTGACTCACCGTTGAACTCAATGACCAGATCTTTCTCCTTGGTGTACACATGGCCGACAGTTTAATTCTCCCGGCATGATCGAGAGTACCGACACCCTTGGCGCGTCCCGCGTAGACTGGTTTCAGGCGCAGCCCCATCCCGCTGCTCTAAGCGCTCTCCTCCAAGGCGACCTTGTTCTAAGAATGGTGTGTCTTAGGAGTGACGAGGGATCATTCGACCAGCGCTTCTTTCATACTAGATAATTTTTCGAGGCCGAGGGTGAAGGCCATGCTCCGTACGACATGGAGTTATGCATATGCTGGACCGTAGACTTGCCTTCCGTCCGTTGTACGATGATGGCTGTTTAGGAGAAGCTCGTCTGCTACAGATCCCATCCGCTTTATATACCACCAAGTGGCTACGAGTTTACCATCCCTCAGCTCGAGGAGCACAAGATGAGCGATTTACCTCACAATCTAGAGCACCAGCACCAGTCCATGTTCTACTCATCCTCTTCTACCTGCGAAATTCCGCGAGACTATGCTCAAGGCGGCGGTCATCACTCCTTTCATTCAAGAAGTCATTCCATGTCGTATATGACGACACATCCAGGTGCGGCCGCGCCTCAGCAACCATACTACAATTACTACTTCCAATCCGGGGAGGTCTCGTCAGCTTTCCTAGGAAATTACTCACATCCGGATGCGGGTACTAGTGGGCAATATCCGTCTTCCGGCGAAGTCACCAATCGTACGTCCGTCATTTGTAACTTGTGGGGCCATTTAACCATGCCGCAAATACTTAGCATATCCTAATTACATCTGGGGTCAACAGAGCTACGCCTCGCATGAGAACGATGCCCCACCTTCCCACTCGGTAGTCCCACCGAACAATGCGTACAATGCAACCTTCTCAGGCGAGTGCCACCTAATTTCACTTATGAGTATCATTTCACGCTAGCACAGGCGTACCTGACCCGAATCAGATGCACTCTGCCACTCCTCCTGCACAGCCGCCTGTGCGGCAGATAATTGCAACCGACGCTGTCATGTTTGCCGCTGAGCGGCGACGGCTAAATCCGCACAAGTATTTCTGTCAACATTGTTCCAGAGGATTCACCGCGAAGCACAATCTGAATCGTCCGTATTGACTTTATCCGTTTCAAATGACGCTATTCTCATCCTACGTTCAGGTCACCTAGGGGCACACAATGATGAGAAGCCATTTAGCTGCGACTGTGGTGCATCCTTTACCACAAAGGCCGATCTTAAACGACATATGTCAAAATCCAAGAAGCACAACGAACGTTCTAATTTACTTGCGCAGGAGGCGTAGGATCTTGCTCCCACTCTCCCCACTTTAGCTTCCAGAAAAGGTCATTTTCAACTTCAGGTGAGTGCCGAGTGCTTTTAAGTTTCAACGCATGTGGTTTCAGTTATCGCCATTATAGAATGACGTTCACAACGTCGATCGGATGTCAATGGATATATTTATCTTTCCTGGTTATACATTCGACCATACGGTACTACCAGGTGTCCAATCCTTCTAGGCATTATAGGCCTACCAGTCACTACTTATCATCGGGTCAAGGTTGAAGGTTTCTAATCATTATCAGCATAGCCACCACACCATGCCTGTCTATTTGATCAGAACTGCCAAACATACAAGTTTGTTGGACCTTACGGCTTCGTTATGGTTTCTTGTATCTCCAGACGGTGTCGCTGTAACTTTGTGCTGCAGGCTGGTTTTGGCGGAATAAGTCAGCTGTCATTGGTCCCCACATATTGTTTCACGATACAGTTACGTAGACTTACGTTGGCAAGAGGCCCCACGGCGGACGTAACGCCCCAATTCGCTTCAATCGTCCGGCCATAGTGGGACGATACGGAAAGGAGACGGAACCAGACGCTCTCGGCATAATGTCCGTTGAATGTGCGACTACAAAGTACAAGTTATACGAAGTTGAGCGAGTCGACTTGAAACGCGGCCATGAACTACGAAGCACGCGTGTACTCTAGAGGATACAGCTCGAGGCGAGAAGAGAATTTGAGTAAGTTGGGGTAGGGGGTATCACGGGCGACGAGAATGGGAAAAAAAAAACTCTAGGAAAACTGGACGATCCCATGGCGGGCTTCTCCGGCTGCTTAAGTCGGGGACGATAACAGACATTTAGCTTGTTTGCGATGTCGCTCCTTGTCTCCTTTGGTGGTAAACATATTACCGCAAACACACTCATGGTCCTTGATACCGTAGTGCGCATTAACGTGTCCTTGAGCGGAAAATGAGCGCGTTGGACTAACAGATTCAAAATGACAACGTACTTCGCAAGTTGTGCCTCGCGGTTAGTTTCTGACCGCATATTTCGCAAACGAACTTGGGTTCACGCTTCCTTCGTACCTCGGATGCCAGCGCAGTAGCTGCAGTAGTGACCACGGGGCGAACGACCAATTGTGAGGTCGATGGCGAGGAAGATGTGGGCGACAAGGGGGAAACGACCGGCCCTCCATCATCCGTCGGCGAGAAAGGTTGCCACTGATAGTTGGAATAACTTGCCTGTGGCGAGCGAGCAGGGGATGTAGGCCCGGATCGCCCGGGGGGTGTCTAGAGGAGATTTCAAGATTTCGATCAAAGTGTTTCCATCGAGAATGCATGTGAACCTACGAGGTGAGGAAAGCAATGCGAATGTCCTGCATGGGGTTGAGCAACTGATGGTAAAACCGGAGCGCCTGAAGACGACGAACCAATGTAGGGCCCTCGTGCCGATTGCGAAGAGGACGAAGAAAGCGACTAATACGTGGAGGTTAATAAAAGGGGTGAGCGAGCTACTCGAGAGCAGATCCTACGGTGTCAGCCGAGGTTGGACTGAACTTGAACGACGATGCGGACGAGTTTGAGGCCGAAAGATAGGCGTCCCCTCCTGGTGCAAGGGAAACCTTGGTATCTATCGGCGCCAATCTACTGCGAGATTGCTGATTCGGTTCCTGTGAGGTAGGAGACCTAGAATGGATGGCTGGGACGGAGAGGGCATGCAAGCCGGATGTCGCGTAATTCGAGTATGTGCTGGGAACGGAATAGTTGGTTGAAGACTGCCTGTGAGGAGTAACTCGACAGGATTCGAAGGTTCCACCTAGAATATTTACAAGCATGCTTGTAAGCGAAAAATCCTTCGGGAGGTTACGACTCACCAACTGAGCCGCTCACAAAGTAATCACCGGAGGTGACAGACGGACTCAGGGAAGCGTGGCTGGAAGGCAGGATAGCACCCATGGGGGACCATCCCCCGTCGTACAAAGGCTGGACGTGAATCATCGGACCGGACAATTCTTCACTTGGGAGGGTGCCAACTTTTGGGGAGAGGAGAGATATGGGTCGGGGAGTGTCCCAGAGAAGGTAACAAACAACCTACAGTGGTCCGCTTGGACATCGTTGGATGACATGTAAAGACCGCACAGGCCTTGTAGAGTTATTAGGTGCGACTGAACCGAGGTTCTGAACAAGACGTACTCGCGACGTTGATATCGTACAGCAACGTCTGAGCTCCATAAGACGCATCCACAGGAGGAAGAGCCCTATGGTTGAGAATTAGTCTGAGTGAGTCCGTTCGCATTGAAGAAAAATACCCTTCATAGACAGGAAGAGCCTCCTGAACAGTGGTAGGGAGGTCTACGATTTGGGGGATGTCGCCGTCCATGGCATGGTCTTTCCGGGGCACTGATGGAGGCCTATATAGCCGTACCAAAGCTGTAGTCCAGGTAGACTGGTCCTGGTACGAGAGTCAACAGCTTTGTTGACGAAGTACGTGACCCCTAGTAGCGCAGCTCTGGAACGCAAGGACCACTTGCTAATCCAATCACATCGATTGGGTAGCCTGGGTCTGTAGGCAGTAGTAATATCGACAAAAAGAGCATACCATTGCATTGGTGGGGGATTCTTCCACAAGTATCGATGGACTTAGCAGGCTATCCAATGATTGGGAACTCCGGCCGCAGCGATGCATACGTGACTGTCTTCAGACATGAAGACATGGTGCAATAAACAACGACTTTGGTTATATTGCGACCTAAATGTAGGATTAATGACAGACGGAGGGCCCTTTGTCTGAGTGCAAGTCCGCCTGTAGATGTCGGGATCAGAACGAGCTACGAGGTGGATAGGAAGATAGGCGTACCGGTGCCATGCAGCCAACGCAGAAATGGTGTAGGGAGGAACTGAGGTCAGGCTGCCGGTGGGCTTTAATATACAATGCTTAGCCCATGACAATCGTGTGCAATGATCTAGATGGAACAAGGGATGATGTTGATATGACAGTCTCCAGCGCCTCCCAGCCATTGAGCATCATGATTCATGATGGGGGTCCCGGAGGTGCTGTCGCGGAAGGCTCTTCTCGAATGCGTACGCAAGTTTTGCGGACTGGGTGCAAGCAGTGCGGGACCATTCTTTGGGCTTTCAGAAACGTAAATTCTCGAAAACAAACAGAAGTAAGAAGTAGATACTAGAGGCTGTGCTTCAGCTCGGAGTTCAATCCAGAGGTCCGTTGGAGGACCGCTGACTCTGGCGCTGAGAACGTGCTGAGTCTCGTGGACTCGCGGACTAAATACACACATCATGTGACTTGGCGGCTCAGGGGAACCACGTGGAGCAGTAATGTCTGCCCGACGCGGGATTTCGCTTCAACGCAAGTCTCGCAGCTAGTAGGACAACGTAATGCTGGTCCCTGGAGGAGCGTTGGCAGTGTTGGGGTCCGCACCAGCTGTATACATCGACGAGACGCGATCGGCGGGCCTCGGACGGGCGTAAGGAGGAAGATTTGATGAGTTGGGCTGAGGGGATATTGCCCGGAGCGTCGGAGGGGCTGTATACCCAGCATTAATGGCCGTGACTTCATCACTACAGTCATCTTTGGGGCGATGGTGATGCCGATACACTGGCGGGGGTGCTTGTCGGGCGAAAAAATCATTGATCATTGTACCAATGACAGCCTGAGTCTAACTTCGAAGAACGTGGGCTGGTTTTGAGGGACCCAGCTTCGGTGAGGTTGGTGGAGAGAAGATATCGTCTTCGTCAAACGGGATGCATGTACCACATTGCGTCGTATTGAGGAGGTTAGATTATTGATGGATAAGAACAACTTGATAGCGTCAGAGAACAATATACAACGAACTGAATGAAATGACCGAAGCAAAACGAAGAACTCTGTATGTGTAAGCGACCTCGACAGCCCGAAAACATATTAAAATAAATGAACAATTAGTTGAGTTGTTTGTAACGAAAGGGAAGGGTGCGGGGGTATCGCGAAAATGGGTATCTGTGCAGTGCGACCTGGACGAGTAAGGGTACTATCGGCAAAGGATAAAACGCAGAGTTCATCGAAGTGCTTAACGGTGGCGGTAATCTAGGAGTCCATCAAATGCGGGAGAAGACCACGAAACGACATCACGGCTGATCAATAGGCGGCGCCTTGCACTCGTCTTTCAGAGATTTACTGATATGGCGTTTACGATCTGATTTGCTAGTGAAAGCAGTACCGCAGGCGCACAGGAATGGGCGTCGGCCTTCGTGGGCTTGAAGATGTCCTGAGGGATCCTTTGTCAATACAACGTGCCAACCAACAAAAAACGCTCCACTCACGCTCATAATTGTGGCGAGCAGTAAAATCCTCGCCACACTCGCAGAAGAACTTGGGAGGTTTGGTCCGACGTTTAAGAGAGGCTTCACGAGTAGCATCGGACGTGACGGTAGGCCTTTGAACACCCAAAGATATGGGAGGCATAAGCGAGGGTACATTCATCTCGGTCTTGATCGCCGACTGGAGGAAGGTGGCTTGCTCATTCAAACTAAGGTGACGACCGTGCGTCATGCCGCTAGCAGAGGCACCGCGGTTAGCTGCCGTCTCCATTCCAAGAGAACCGTATCTGCCGCCCATGGGGTTACTGGGACTCCGCTTAACAGTCACGTTGAGGGGAAGTGGGACATGATTAGGCGAACCAGCGGGGACGGTGCGATTCCTGTTGAGGCCTGGACCACCTGAGAGACAGAGCGTGAATTCCTGGTCTTCAGGCTTAATGAATTGATCAACAGCTTCCGACAGGCCATTTACGGGGGCTGTGGTAGCAGAATAGGACTCAAGCTCTCCGGGTGGCATTGGTAATTTGTTGGCTTGGGGATAAGGGCTGTGGCGCCTGGAGCCGGGAGTGCTTCTCACGATTCCACGACCTCTGGGAGAGGATGAATTTATGGACGTGCTCCTTTGTCTGGAATTGATAGATGATAAGTCCGGAATGACAGCGTTGGCGAAGGCGGCCGAGTAGACCTGAAGGGACTGAGGAGAGAGCTGCTGCTGCGTGATGGGTATCGTGTGCGCCTGTTCACTGGTAGCAGCTGCGGCGGTGGGACGAAATCTGAACGCAGCGGGTTGATGAGCCTGTATTTGATGGATGGTGGGTTTCACCATGGCTCCTGTGTCGCTTCTGCGGCGGCGATTATCAGTTCGGGGAATTGGGGTAATCCAGTGTTCCTGGCCGAGGGCTCCGAAGAGAGTCGAAGAGGTTGATTTCATCGAGTCAACGGGGGAGTGCGGATTTGGAAAAAAGTCGTCGGCAATCGCAGAGTCAGCAGTGGAAAACTGTTGCTTGTAAGCAGCGGAGTCATCCGGAGAAAAGATGGAGAAGGTGGCGGGCGGAAAGACATCTTTGGGAGCGACAGTGGGTATCGTTCCTTCATGAGTGTTGCTACGGGGGCGATTTGGCTTAGCGGGGACGTGGAGGAAAGCATCTACATGAGGACCGATAACTGGTGCAGTTTGGAGCCCGAAAGCACTCAGGTCAAGCTGAGAATCAACAGGACTGGGGGCTTGCTGGCCATCACTGAAGAGGCCACCGCAGGAAGTAGAGCCGAAGAGCAGAGCGTCGCCGTCATCAGTGTCTGGGAACTCTGAAGGGAATTCAGTACCAGTAGACATGGACCACAAGAGGTACTGACCGTGGCCAGCAAATGCGTCCTCCGGACTGAAAATGGGGTCTTGCGCGGTACTACGATAGTCATGGAATCTGGTGTCAACAGCGGGCGGCCTTATAGGCGGCGGAGAAAGATGGTTTACTGCGCCACGTTCAGCGACACTTCAAAAAGAAATGACTGGGATACCCACGACTGAGGGAGCTACTCGAGTCCGTCCGAACATGAACGGCGCTGGCATGGGTCAATCCCACGACAGGTACATCTTTAGCATCAACGAGGCGTGGAGCTATCATAAAGGTTAGCTAAGGCCCATCACAATGGCAAGAGCAAGACTGACCATGGGCGGCGGGGCTGGCAGGACCGCTGCTCCCCGAGGTCCAAACCACCTCATCATCAGAAACATGGAAAAACTCAGAGAACCGGGGGCTTTCGGTGTAAGAGGCAGAGTCACTAGAAAATGTATATGAGTATATGAAAACGCCACGACGAGAAGAGTACAGTCATACTCAGCAACAGGCACGGTGTCGTCGTCGAATGACTCGACCTGAATGTTGATCATCTCATCTTGACCACTCGCATGGTGGGTCATCACGGTGTATGGGACTTCCAGTGGTACAGTGTGTAGTGGATGGGTAGAGGAAAGGGTTACTGCCGCTCATAACGGTCTTTTAAGGAGGGTAGGGCTACAGCTATCTCTTGATGTGGTCGCATTGCTGTCCAAGGAAGGCATTGGCGGTGCGCAGGGACGGTTTCGGCGCCAAATTAGACGCAGAACATCAGCTGAGTGTCTTATCATGTTCGTCTGTGGAAAAATCAGTCCATCGATAGAAACGAGGCTATTCGGTTACCACCACGGCTGTCGGCCGCTGTGCATAATGCGTTGTATAGCCTCTGGCAACACTTGCGTTGCAAAGATGCCCTACACGCAGCATGCAAACAGATGTTTTGAACGATTGAGACGCAATTCATCGTTAGGGACCACCCAAAGACCACCGCGGGGAGCAGGCCGCAGAGACCGAAGACACCGGGGCGAGCGCTTTCCCTCGACTTCCTCGGATGTTTATCTGATGGTGATTCACCTCTCTCCTGATGTCATGACGGAACAAATGCTGCTCGTTCATGAGCTTATATGATGTCGCTGATGAGCAAACGGTGCGGCAATGTAGGCAGCCCACAATGTCTCCCCTGATGGGGGCGAAAGTGCAGCCTTCAATCCATGAGGCAGCCTCGTGGCAGTCGCACGCACGCTGTGTCGTTCAAGGTACGCTTGTCACATCACTAGGACTGTACGTAAGTGAAATACGCGCTAGGTATGTATGCGATTCGTGACGCCTCACTCACGGGTATTCTTAACCGTGCTCCACCAAACCTACACCGAGGTCTAAACATAAGGACATAAGTATCTGTGGAACACACGTCATCCTGGACCGACTGACATCATGCCGTAGGCCCAAACAATACGTCAGGCGGGCTGGAGACAGCGTCAAGTGTCTTGACTACCGGGAAGCCTGTTACGCTACTGCAATTAGGGGTTACCCCTATACCCCTGTAAGAGCGCTAGCCCTTTATGATGTTGTTTTTGGCCAACAGTTCAGCTCACGAAGCTGGGCTATTTCTCGATCTCGATCTCGATCGAGTGGCTAAACACATCCCTCATTTGGGATGAAGACAATCGAGGGGCAAGTGGATTTGATTCCAGGAAGTCAACAGAATACAATGGGTTCGAGGAACTAGAGTAACGACAGAGGTGAACCGAAAGACTCCGTCGACGAGAATAAACCCCATGTGAAATACAAAGGACGTAAAGACTCAAAGAATGCAACGGTAATTAGAGTCAAACGCGGAGGAAACAGTTGTTGTAGTGGTCGCGTGCTAGATCAGATGCGCTTCCCTGACAGATCTGTATTACAGATGATCGCAGATGAGCTCCATGTGTGTGGACGACTTTTTGAAACAACTAGGATGGAAAGTTACTTACACACGCGAGGCCGTGGCTAGTTGCAAATATGTCCAATGATTGCCACCTTGCGAGGGCGCCGGTAATTTGAGTTACGTTCAGGGAAGGGCTAGCAACAACGTTTCCATAGGATCCGCAGATGACTACGTGGCATCGGTGAACGAGTGGTGGACGGATACGACGGCGGAAACAAAGGGCAAGGGGAGGGTGTGCCGTATATTTCTGCGAAGTGCTACACACTCCCCAAATGACGAGGGGTTCAACTGGGCTTGCGAAGGTCGAACGAACCGCAGGGAGAAGGTCGGTGAAGGCTATCGTCGTCGGTATGGTCGACTGAAGTGGTACTTCCCCAGCGACTTGTTGAGGGGGAAGGAGGAATCGGATCCTAAGGAAATGTAAGGACACAACGACCCCTTATATACGCTTGGTAAAGAGCGCTAAATATCACCTCGCACCATTTCCAGTAGCAATGTTCACATGTCCTCCGATCAGGACGTGTCGAGAATGCTCGATGGCACAAGGCGCATGTCCATCGAGTGAATGATGGAACTCCGGTTAAGCGCTGAAGCTCAGAAGTGCTGAGGCTTCGAAGGGGGGAGGAGGAGTCAGCTGAAAGCTCGAGGACTTCTACCCATTGAATGAGGCAAGCCATAGGACATGGATTGGGGGAGAAGGAACCGGGATAGTGGAGTCAGCAGTTCGCACATTAATACAGTCCGAGATACGCAAGGAGGATCCCCCAACCGGGCAGTGTATGTGCGTCTAGCTGGAGAAACTTCTCGAATGCACGGAAAAATTGCGATTAACAAGTGGGCCAATCGAGGGGCGAAATCCTGAGGGGGGGTGCAAATTGGACGCCGGTCTCGAAAGCCATGGTGCAAGAGTTCCTGATATGGTTCAATGTATCCTTCGCTGACCGGGGAAATGAACTGGGGAGCCTATAATCCAGCCCGAAATTGGGGTTCGAGGGCTCCATCGACCTCAACGCAAGCAGGAGGCATTTTGCCCCGGTTTGGACGTCGCCTCAGCGTCAGTGAGCGAGCACGAGTCCAAGACGCTGCCAAAGTAATCCTTGCATGCAACATAGATGGAACCCTCGCTGTCGGCAGTGGTCCCGGACGAGAGTCAATCAATGAGCTTGGTCAACGCGAAGATTGATTGTTCCGTCTGATAACGTTGGAAGTAAGTTAACTCTAAAAGAATTCCCACGATAATTACGAGAATCCCACGATAATTGCGAGGATCCCACGCTCATAAAGCTAAGTACCTGCAAGGGGTTTTAAAATTTATATTCCAGGAGGAAGATGTACGTATAGTATTGAAGAGAGGTATGATGAAATTTGTTTCTACGTAGATACAATGGACCACTTGGATGGGTCCATACTAGGTGCGACAGGATGCAATGGGTAAATGCTTTACTTGAGGTGATAAACCGAAGGCTCCCGTCAAGGGCGGCGGTAATATACATTAGACAGGCTCTTAATATGCATAAGAAGGGGGGATCCGGGGGAAGAGAATGCGCAGCAGGAAAGCGGAGGAAGAGAAGAGCAGAGCGGAAGCAGAAAGGTCTAAGATCCACGAGAGTAGACTGAGAAGTAATGGATACAGGAGGTGGAGGATCGAGAGGGAATGCATACAGTGAATTCCAACGTGAAAGGGAGAGATGAATTCATTATTTGGAGCAGGCCGGTATCCGGGACTTCTTCTGGTGTCTGGTGCGATCCCATTTGTTAGTGAAGGACTGCCCACACTTGCAGGTGAACGGCTTTTCCCCTTTATGAGCTAAGAGATGTCCTTGATATGGGCGTCATTGAATCAGCATGGATCCCATAACCCTGGAAGCACGGAAGCAACGACTCACGTTGGAGGTTATGCTTGGCAGTGAATCCGTTATTACATATATGACAGTGGAACTTCACTTCATTCTTACGGCGATTACCACTAGCCTTCAGGGTAGCAGAGCTAGCGATAGTTTCCCGACGGACGTCCCCCCGGGACGAGGCGTCATCTGCGTCGAGTTCAGACCCAGAAGGCTCCTCCTCCTGAGCGGCAGCACGCACACGAGCACTGCGGCGGGGAGGAACCACCCTCTCGGGTATCGACTCGTCTGTGTCTTGCCGTCGAGAGGGACCAGCTCCAGGTGACTCCAGTTCGGCTGGGTGCTGGAAGCGAGACTGAAAAGCTTCAGGCGACAAGCTTATCCCACTCTCGCTTGTGCTGCAGCGATGCATGGTTGGCATCGGCACGGTGAATCCCCTCGGCTGCGCAGGAACCGACAAACTTGTGGACTGCTCGGGAGGAGAATCACGCTGATGATTCCCCGTACTGTGCCGTCGATGGTGAGAGCTGCCTTGACTAGGAGGCTGCAACCGCATCGTCGGGCCCATACCAGGGACGTTGAGGAATTGGTCGTACGTCTTGTTACGCTTATGCCCGTTCCCGCTTGCTTGGGAGGCATCCTTGGTTTCTGAAGGCGGACGGGCATAAGGACTACGGCTAGCCCTTCTCGAGCCCGGTGTGCTTAAAGCGAGCCGATCAGCTGCACGACCCCGCGATATGTCGTGGCCTACTCCTTCTAGCTGGAGACGGGGAAGTTCAGGCGTGAGAGCACCAGGCCGTGAAGTGCCTCCGGCCCGAGGTAGGATCCCCAGATTACCTAGGGTGGATGAAAGGTCCCGAGAGTCATCTTCCATCGACGTGCCCATCAGAATTAGCGGCACGTCTCCCCTGAGACCGGTATGACTATGTCTCCGGCTAGGACCTGCGAATAAGCCTGCTCGTGTGGCATCGGTGGGATCCTCGAGCCCGCTGTCTGATACAGCCGTGTCATCTAACGCTCCCGAAAGAGTGGAGTAGTTGGAAGCTGGGTGGAGTAGTGACGATGGCAGAGACACATGCGGAGAATAGGCGGACGGCGATGAGTGAGTTAAGGACGGTGGTGGTAAGGGGGACGATGTGAAAGGAGAAGGTTCGGAGAGTGGAGATGGTGAGTGCAGGATGCCTTCAGGCGATGAGAGAATAGTGTCCACGCGAAGACTTGGCAGGGAGCGATCAAATAAAACGTTTTTGTGCTCATCACCAAACAAAGCCGAACTACGGTCTACAGCGAGGAAGCTTGGACTTGACGACCCAGACGACAGAACATTGCCGGGAAGTTGGAGCAGCGGTGGGTGGGAGAAATCAAAACTATGCTCTGGCCGCGAGTAGGCATCGTGCGGTGAATGGTCGAAGTCAGTGGTCGGTGAAGGGAGGAGAGGCGAAGATATGGACAAGCTGTTAAACGAAGGTACCAAAGGCGAATTCAACGATGTGGTGCTGGTATGGAAGTCGTCTGTGGAGAAAGGCAGAAGGGGGGACGGCGGATATGGGTCTGGATCGGGGCTCGGTTGGTGAAGTCCTGCAGGAAAATAATCTTGATCGCTGTGAGCAGACAGAATTGTGCCGACGCCGTCCAACCAAGCGGGGCCTAGAGAATCTGCAGGGGTAAACTGAGCGCCATACGACTTGTGCTGAGCAATTCTACACGCACCCGCATACGCAGAAAAAAGAGGGGCGTCCAAAGGAAAGTTCGACGGCGATGCTGTATAGTCGCCATGGTAAGGAGATGGGCTGCAAGTGATGGGATCAGCATAGGGCGTGGCCGCGCAGGATAAAGCACATACGAGGCACTCTGGTCAAAGTCGGTGTTGGAGATGGGGACATCCTCGCCTCCATCACGGTTGACTACGATGCTGATGCCAGCGGCGGGGATCATACGTCCGGGGTCGTTGTCCTCGCGTTGTGACATCAAACAAAGACGATTTGCGATGGGTAACAGCGGATGAGAGGTTTGGAATCCCAATCATGTACGGAGAACTTATATCAGAGGTGAAGGCAGAGAAATCTTGCTGCATACTGACGGTAGGTGTTGGTGCACCGCCTTGCCTTAAGCGCCTTAACAACATGCCCAAAGTGTATGACCAAAATCGTCTGCGCGACACCAGAATCGCTGCTCTAATCTCTCGTTCATTGTCGGCGCGAGATTCACTGCGTCTCAAACAGGGTACTCTCGATGTTCCCGCCGTCCGCTATCGTGGATTCGGAATGGTATCGGGGCAATTATATGCATCGTCAGTGGCACAATCTCGTATCGGGTGCCCTTCAGGCGCCAGTTCTATCTCACTGACATCAGAGATGGGTTTACAGATCATTTCTTTCCATTTATAACGGCTGTATATCCTCACTGACTCACATCCTGACGTGCCCTGATGATACCACCGATGTTCTTCTAAATAGGTCAACCGGTCGGCCGCTCAGAAGCCGAGCGAAGTAGATGGTGGCGACTGAGCATACCATCTATGGCACCCATGAAATAGCACGCCCACATCGTGCGGCCTACGACAACTCTCCTCAACAGCTTTCGTCGGCTCTCGTCCAAATCGTTTGTGGCGATCCCACGCCACAACATGGCGAACTGGAGGTGAAGATTTTGATCAGGTTCCTCGTGACGTGAGCATCCCTTGTTTTCGAATTCGGAATTTCCTCGAATTGCGCATCTCTCGATGCCATCTGCGGCAAGTTTCGTGGCTGCAAAGTTTGCGGCTCGTTTTCAACGGTAGAGTGGCCCCTATCGATTTTCAGGGGCTCCTATTTTTGCATTCACTCAGTTCGCATGTTTTCCTTGGAAAATCGAGATGTTATACATATTCGGTCCGAGAATTCTCGAGGCCCAGTAACCCAGTTTAGCGCTACCACGCATCAACCGCGTGTCGAGAATGCCTCGTGGATCAGGCCACTCCCCCTCGAAAGCTGTCCTCCTAACCAGGACGACGGCTATAGAACGATCCTCAGCGCTGACCAGCGTCCCGCCTTACTGATCACGCCAGCTATCCTCTCATTCCTCCTCGCTGCAAACACCCCCATGACCACACAGAACGCACAGATATTCATCACCTCTGACAATCTGTTGCACAGGATTGAAGATGGCCAGCTTTGTAATTCCGTTCCGCATCGGTGTCAAGAACAAACAGTTGTCATCTTCCTCATTGATAGGTCGCGTCAAAGCGTGCCTTCCCCGTGCTGTTTTGATTGTTTTACCTCCTGCTGACTTGGTCGTGGATCAGGATAGCCTCTTCGATGATCCTCCAAGTCAAGTGTCTTCTTTCTACCGACGCCACCTACCGTCCTTGCATTTCTGCTGTTATTACTGGCATATAATTAAATCGGGCCCAGTGCTTGCGTCGAGGAAGCACATGGACGTTTAACTCAAGTATTGCTTCAGACAGGCAGGCCCTTGGCTAACGGCATATTGCTGACCATTTCTCCGTCCTTCATGTCGTTGCCTGAAGGCCACACTTCTTTCCTTACACTGGTGTCAGCTGGCACGCACTATTTACGTACACGCGCCTCCCACATATGGTCACAACGCGTATGCTTAGCTGCGAGGTGATCGCTGATCACCGCCTTCATCAGTGAGTTCTATCGATAGCCGATTTTCCATCATGACGACCACACATCTGACGCGCTTCCCTCTATTTTCAGCCGAGCTTCTCGCCCGCAGCTGTTTTTGTGTACCTCCTTAAGCAACAATGCGATCAGACCAGCAGTATACTAACAAGGAAGCCGCACCATCATGATTTTCAGTTGACTATGGCCTCCTTCCAAGTTATTCATGACCGGTCCTTGACCGCCTGTACGTTCCGACACCTTTCATCTGGTATCAGGTTGACCAAGTTATTCTGGATACATAGTAGCCTTCCGCATATATTCCGTGGTCCTTACATTCCTCCCGTGGATTTCAACAAACGTTGGTAGTACATATATACAGGACGGTGGGGCCAACGTTCCTCGTATCCGCCCCACTTCCCCATTCTGCCTGCATAGCTCGTGTACGGAGCACATGCGCATGAAATGATCGACCACTAGTTGACGCTTTGTCTCTGCCTTAGAGCTACCGTGACCACAATCAATCAATCGATATATGTTATCATCACCAGCGCTCCGTCTCAAGGCGGTGAATCCGATGTCAACTTCAAGCTTCAACCTCGAGCAACATATGTATGTCATTCTGTCAGAAGGGGCTACTCTATTATTTCTGCCTGCTGTAGAGTATGCACATACGGAGCCTGAAGCGCTTTCGCGACAATCGGCCAAATTACATCAGATTCTTAGCCTGCATAGTACGCATCGATCTTGTTTGAACATATGGCTTGCATGAAAGACATGTGTACGGAAATTTATGGTTATGAGTGTCATGAGCCCGAGGCCGGTGCCATATGGTGCTTGTACTGCTCCTCCAGTAGCCTATACTGGGTGGCGTCGGATCCGACGCCGAAGGCCCAATCGCCTGAGTCCTTTGCGCTGTATTCGCGGCCCAATTACAATACTGAATAAAGTACTTCCGGATGATTTGATTGGGACTTCGACGGAGTTCTTACGGAATGATCGGTGTGTCATGTACGATGGTTGTGGTTGATCAGGGTGCGCCAGTCGGCTAATAATCAACTAACCAAGAAGTAGCTATAGGAACTATAGCAGTACCAGAATTTCCAATCTTCAACGTTTCAGCCCGCGGTGGGAAGGTTGACGCACAGAAATGCGGTGGTTATTCGGAGAGCCTGAGAGAGAGGGGAGAATGAAAATAAACTATAGCTACAGCTTAAATGACTAACAACGCATGTGCAATGGAAGGGACTAGTGGATATGTATGGATACTTAATGACGTCGTGAACTTGTTCCGAGAAAATAAATAGGACAATGATGACGATATATATGCAGAGAAAGGGTGCAAGAGAAATGATGCTGAGGACAAACACATCGAGTTGTTCAGGAGAAAGTCAAAGGGGAATGATGAGGATATGTACGGAAAATGGTCGCAAGAAACATGATGTCACGGACTCAACCCATAGTGATATCAGGAGGCTGATTGCTTGATTTTTTTTCGGTAAGTGCGGAGGAGGACGGCGACGACGAGGGTTCGACATCCTGGCAGGCCTGCCTATGTCGTGCCAGCGCATCCATCCTGGCAAAGTCCTTCGCGCATCCCGGGCAAATAAACGGCCTCACACGGGCGTGGGCAGAACTAGACCGCAAATGCCGGATGAGATCAGCTCGACGACTGAACGACACATCAGGGCATTCGTCGCACGTGTAGTCGCCCGTGCCTTTATCACGTCGTCGACGCGCATTTCCATTTCCATTTCTCTTAGCCCGCCGAGGTGAGGTAGGAGGAACTCGAAGGTCAACGGGGCTTCGGCACCCCGTGTTCCTGGCGAGGAGGTTCGAGAGGCTGTAGTTGACTGCTGCTTTGAGACGAGCAGAGCGGCGAAGAGGCGGAGGTGGGATTGACGAAATCAAGCTCTCTTTGCGAAAAGGGCGAAGGGAAGGCAACGACGCCAGTGGATGTGGATTAGTGGGAGCCGCTTGAGGATTGTCGGCCTGCGGTCTCTCGGGTGTTGGTGTCCGATGAGCCTGAATGGGTGCTGACGACGCATCGGGGGGATCCTGAGAGGCTGCGCTTGGAGCTGGAGTGATAAGGCTATTATTGGAGAGTTGTTGAGGTGGTTGAGAGAGGAACGTCGAGATCGGGTCTGGAAAAGGAGATGACCCATTTGCCCATCGCGCGACGTCAGCGCAGAATGAGTCCTGCATGGCCTCGGTCCATGAAGTAAGAGCGAACCAATTGAAATCAGAATCTTCTGGTTGACTATGAGGAGCTGAGGTGGTGTTTGAGGAGTCTGGTGTAGACGACCTCTCGAGCTCGAGCTCAACCGGATCGAGGGTGTTTTGATCGTCGATGTTTGTAGAACTATGAACCATGAATGGGTAATTGGGAATCGGGAGTGCGCTAGTGTGATGAATAGACTTGATTAGCCCATCTGCGGCGCTTATAAAGGCACGACGCCTTACAATGAGCCACATCCGTAGGTGGCGAAATCGCCGCCAACGTAGTCAATTGTGAGGAAGGTCATCGAGGACTATGGCGTCGCGATTCAACGAGAGAGAAAAAGTATGTCATGGTTATAAAGACACGGTGTTTTTTGTTTCAGCGATATGGCTTTGATACGTTTTGGGTCAAAGGATATGGAGCAGTTGTGGGCGTCAAAATCTCGGTGGGTCATGATGTATGACTACCTGAAGAGCATGCGTCAGCACTAAGCAGAAGAGATCATATATCACAGTTGGTAGGGTCCACGGGTCCACGGGGAAGTGCTGCACACACAGTGTCAGGGAGGTCGCTGATATCGACGGAGCCAGAGAAGGTGAGCCAGCTTCGCGGAACTCGTTGAGGCGTCTCCAAAAATTCTACGCCAACCGTCAAACTGAGGCATATCGCGAGCCAGCGCAAAATAGAGAATGATCGCGAAACCGGTTCCAGGACAAAAAAAATCCGATAAAGCCAGCCAAAAAATCAGATGCAATGATACAAGGACGGACCACAGTTCCTGATGCATACCAAAATGGCGTCGAGAGCCTCGTGCGGAGTGCGTATTTACCAGGGCCAAAGCTGAAAAGACAAGAGCATAAATTTCCTGATAATCGTTTGTAGGCGCATCTGTGGGGGGGAGATAGACGCGTTGATGCCGAGCCATACCGTTTTCTGTACGATGGTGGGCAGAACAAGTTAGCAGCTCGTTGGGTCGGCCGGCAGAAGCCGTATCCAGATGTTGGCCTCTCATGCGACACACATACAGTTATCAGGAAAAAGCGGGGATTGTTTTGAGCTAGCATTTTCGTAGAATGTAACATCGTAAAGTCCGACGAGCAGGACAGCCATCTGCCGTGTGGGGAACCAGTAGAAGTTGAACTCGAAGGCGTTAAGCTGGACCCACAAGAATTGGCGTCTTGAGGCCAGTTCTAGGAATAATAGGTAGGCATGGAAACTCATAAGGTTAACTACTAGGCGGCGCCGTTGGCGCCCATTACACCTTGCTTCCACTTAGCGCTTTTGCACCAATAGTCGTCATCTTTCTCGTCTCCATTTACCGCACACGGAGCAAGTTCTTATTCAAAAAGTCCATATTTATGTGGTCATAACTTTTAATTACTAGTCGTTCTGGTCGGGAAATCGTTGACCTTCTCTATAGTTGCTAATTCAGCCTCTGACAGGACATTGATTGATGTGACTCAATGCCTTCAACGCTCACGCCGCACTTTACTGATGAGAGTGTCGCGATACTGTCCGGCAAGTTTGACCTTTAGAGAGGAACATGTCGACCGACCGCCCTAACGAGCAAACGAGAAACATGGCGATGTAAAAAGGGGGTGGGGCGTTGTGGTGTGAAAGTGGACCCAAATTTGGATATACCTTCAAAAAACGACCGAAGAGGCAGGACCCTAGAAATCCACAGATGAGTGTTTAAACGCCCATTAAACGCTCTTAATATAACCAAAGAAGACAACTATAAACTTATATGGTGATTTTTGACCCTAAATTTGGGCCCCCAAAGGCAAGTATTGACTTTTACGGCGCTGACGACGAAGATAGACCTTGCTTTGGGAAGCAAGGTGATTCCGGAACATGCCTCGGCCAAAGCAGGCGGCCCGGCGGGGCTTGCAATTTCAATTTCCTCAATTTGTTATCATTTATAGGGGCATTTGGATCGTGACAACGTTGACCATGGCCACGGAATACTTTCTATCATTTGCACAATTTTGCACAGTCACTTACATAGTACTTTTCGCAGGATCCCTCTAATATTGGTAAGAATCCGTAAGATTGATCAACGCAGTAGCGGATTTTGGCCACGCCCCTATTGACAGTTTTAAATCCGCGAATATCGGAGATTGAAGTCGGCACGACGGCAACTCTGGCGACTGTTTGCCTGATACTTATGCTTATCGCAGGTGTTGCGCTTCTAATTGTCGTAATTCTCGGAAAGAAGTGGCGCGCCATGGCCGGGCTGGTGTCCAAACGTTCATGGCGCAATGGCTAGGTCAGCATTCAAGTTCGGGATTCTGCATCAACTAGGCTTTCTCAGCGTACCGAGTCCTTCAACGCTAGTTTCTTTCATAAATCTGGGTAATACAGGAAGCTCTTCGGCTGCAAATGCCTAGCGATGAGCGTGATGGACTACAAACCGCCCTTCGCGCTGCCAGCCCCTTGGCGGATGGTGGCTTCAATGTGGGGATGGCGGGCGCCAATGAATGGTGATGGTATACTCCGCATTACGGTTCTGTACGTGGTGAGCAGGACCTGCCTATGAGATGGTTACCTTGCATATGGTTTGTTGCACTCTCCATCATGTTGGCTGGCCCCGGGGGCCGCACATGGAATAAGAGTGGCGTGACTAGTTCGCGATCGGCCATCGTACGTCGTTGACCTCAAGGACGTATCCCGAGACAATGTCATAGCTATGAGTGGGTTCGTTAGCGTCAGCCCACTCCATGATGTGGAATACTATGGTGGACTCGCCTTTCCTTGGCGAAGACTCAATTGGGGAGAATTGCACCTTAACTCCCCTGGTGCCACAGGGTGGTGCTGGTCTAAGACTACCCGACCGGGCTACGCCTAGTCCTACCCCGAAGCATGTATCGTGGCGCAACGATCGTGACGGCAATACATCCTTCAGGGTACGCCACTGCATGAAGCCTAACGAGTGCATTAGCGGAAACTGTGGAGGATTTACTAGGGTTCCTACACAGAGGGTACACCGGGCGCGTTCAGTTAGCATGAATAGTTATCCGTGAGGGCGATGAATGGCAGAAGAGTTGTCTGAGAACGCCCGACGTCGAATCCGTGAGCTGCCGGCGGAGGTGAGTTGGGGCACGATTGTCCAGGCGTTGCGGTAAGCGTGTGGTTCTCCGAGCACATCGTGCATTGCAGTGGCTGGGTTCACGTTTGTCGGTCTTGGCTGATGCAAAAGGCCGCCCCCAGCGGTGGAGGATAAGCTCGCCGTTGACATGGTTTGAGGAGAGTGGGCCAATCACGTGGTGCGGGGAACACACTGCCATCTGAGTACAAGTTGCCAGGCTTGTCATCGGACAGCCATCCTTCCTTACCTCCTCCTTCTCCCGCCGTCACCGTCAACAACGATGGCCAGAGGTCTCCCAATACTGTCGTCAACGGCGCCGACTGCGATCGTGCCAGCGCCGGTTCACATCGGTCATGTGTGAGTCACACGTCCAGCCTGGTCCCATACCCCGCACTCACTGGTAGCCATCGCAAACCAGTCAGCTTCGCGATCTTATCATCTGTCCTCGTGAATCCGGAGTAGTCAATTACGTGCAGCAACATGCCATTGTCGAGCATAATCTCAGGGCTCCGGATACTGTGCGTCGTATAGTCGTGGCAACTTTGCGGAATTTGTGCGACACTAATCCCCGACACAGCCAACACGCATCGTTTCTAATTTATCATTCTCTCCAAACACCCTCGCCTCCCTGCCGATCCACGATGTAGAGTCGACACTCATTGCTGCTGGCGGCCAAGAGGCTGAAATCCATTTATCGCTGCATCGGAAAAGGAGGTCAATATGGCAGTTTGAGAATCCTTTGTCTGGCTCCATAAACAACTCCGTGCTCCTCACGTCACTCAGTCTGTCTCGATCCAATGAATCTAGCGTTGAGCCCAGAGTTGGGATCAGTAACAATGATTGCTCGGTCAAATTCTATGACGTCCCACTTCGTGGTCACAGCCAGCCCAAGGAGTTGAAGGATGCCGGACACTTACGTCTGAACGTACCCGTCAACCACTGTGAGTCATTCCTTTTCATGTGGGGTCCATCCATCTTTGACGTCCCCTCGTGCAGCGTCAATATCCCCAGACGGTCGAACATTGCTGTCTGTCGGTGATTCTCCCAAGGTTTACCTACATCGCATAACTGGCGGCTCCCGGATAACCTTCACGCCTATCCACACGCTCACGCTTCCACCTCCGGATTCCTACCCACTGAACTATTCCTCGTCGCTCGCCGCATCTTTTTCGACCGCCTTCTCGGCCAACGGTTCTAAATTTGCCGTTGCATCACAAGAAGGGCTAGTGGCCGTATGGGATGTTCGCAGCACGAAGCCACTCAAGGTCTTCCAGACGGACAAGTCTAGAATGCCTGGTGCTTCCGGCACCGGCTCAGCCTCGGGTTGGTTGTCCGACGATCCATGGGATTGGACTCGTGGAAATTCGAAAGCACCTGGCTGGAGTGTGCGAAGCGTGAAATTCGGTAGTGGCGGCAATGGGCTTGGAAAAGAACTCATGGTTTTTACCGAGCATACGTCTCTTGTCCACGTTGTTGACGCACGGACATTTGAGACGGAGGAAATCGTTCATATGCCTGGCCTTCGTCCTTCTGGCACTGCCGCCCCAACTTCGGCCCCATTGCGTCATCACCGACCCGCTTCCCCTATCCACGTGACACGAAACAGATCACCAGCGCCTTTGCCTCGACCCCCGATGATTGTCCTCGCCTTGGAAGACACTTTCCGAATCTCACGGTCCTCATCTCGCCCTGCCACCGACTCGGACCGACGCTGGAACGGTAGGAATGATGGTGATCATCGCGAAGATGATGTTGTGGTCATTCCCCCTTTAGGGGACCGAGAAATGGAACATGATGTCCAAGCTTTACTTGGGCAGCATGGTATACGAGCCCGTCAATACTCCGAAGATGCGGAATCGGAGAGAATGGCCGCCTACATTCCCTACCGAAGTCGTGCTGACGATGACATGGAAGTCGATGAGCTGGAATCTGATTGTTTATCGTCCCACACGCCCTCCCGATCATCCTCTCCATCACCATCGAATAACTTGCCAAGGCAGTCATCCCCAGCACGCTTCACCCTTTCTCCGTCGCAAAATAATCCAGGCACAACTGCACGACGCACACGTCATCGTCTGCGCCCCCGCCATGATCTTAATGCACAGTCGCAATCTGATCATCAACGAGGCAATCATGCCACCGCCCCTAGCACCACTTCAGGAATGTTCGAATATTCCGAGGATCGCGATTGCGGGCTAGATCTTGCTGGGCTTTGCTTTGATCCTAGCGGGGAGCATATTTACGTTGCAAGCACCAACGGTGTTGCCGAATGGAGTGTACGCGGGGCTGAGAAACGGTGGTGGGTTGATAATCAGTGGATATAATTATTTTCAGCAGACGAGGTCAGCCATTGATGACGTTGGTGATTCTTCTAGTGGGTACCTCCCTATTATCGTGGATCATGTCCCTTTTTTGTTTGTCAGCACTCTTAGTCGTCCATAGCTTCTTCCTTGGCTACCCATTCACCGCTTGAGGCTGCTTTTTTGTATCTTCTCTTGGTATCGTTATTCTGTGGATCTCCGTACTGATGTACTCATATGGACTCTGTACGACATAGTGTTTTTTGTATGTAGCAATTTGTACTCGCATTCTTGACGCAATTCCTGTCAGTGGCGGTATGCATGGCACCAGCTTCAATGACCCCGCGTCTAACTCCGCGACTTCAAATTAGTTTGACGCGTGAGCTTGAGAGAGAAGTACTTAGATTGGTGTAGATTGGTTCTTGAGTCACGGTGAGCCGATTATCAGACGAACTTCGAAGACTCTGATGTCAGATGAACTGCGACATACCCAGAAAGGAAAGAAGTATTCGCGATCTTAAGCGACTTGATATCCTCGGATGGAGACTACAGTGAAACGTCTGTGGTATTAACGTACGGAGTCCCGACGGTAGGGGGATAGGGCAGGTAGCTAGTCAAAGATAGAGCTGTCTGAGCCCAGGCTGGCATTTCTTGGCGGTGGGTCTCAGCTTCGATTGAACGGTTAGCGGGTTTCGTCGACGTCACACCGTGGAGGAAAACAATCTATACATATATGCCAGCGTTGGTAATGGACGTTGTATTAGTAGCGCAGCAATACTGATAGCCGTGCACTATACTAGCAGGAACGACATGGGCGAAGGTTGACTTATGGGGGCAAAAGTACTATAACGGCCGTAAACATCGAATAGCTTAACGTTGAACGTTGAACGCTGATGTCCATCTCCCCCATAAGTGATAGAGAGATAGTACCTGCTTCGCGGGGAATTTGGCAATGGTTGATCAATGATTTTCCTACATGAGCGTGAGTTCTGATGAGAGCGAGATGTGGGTTCTGGGGAAAACACGGAGCTAAGGCTAATGCAAATGGCTTGAACTGGGCGACTCGTTGTGCCTTGATAAATCGCCACCGGGTCCATTAGACCCAATATCCGGTAGAAAATCGGGAATAGGGCCGTACTCGGCGGTGGCAACTACCAGTAGTAGAGAGATAGTCGTGAAATATCAGATGAGCTATGTATGCCAATCTATGAATGACAGCGTCAGCAAGGCCGATGTCACGCTGAGGGAGGTGGGCTTGAACTTACTTGTAATAGCATGGAGTCTAGCAAGTCAGCAGCCTCAACGACGAGCGTGCAAACATCTGACAGGCAATGCCATCCTTGTACGCTCAGCTGCGTGCTCCTATGCGACGCGCAAGCAAAAAGAACAAACAAGCGGTCAAGGCAGCAGGTGCGACGCAGTAAGCGACAAGAATGGCATAGGCCTGCCACATGTATGGTATAGGCCCAGGAACAGGGTCTTGCCGCACGGCAGAATCGATGGAAGCCGCAGGCTTCTACGAAGCCCAAGAAGCAATTAAGCGATGAGCACACGAACAGAGCCATCCATACATCTGCTGATGTCGGAGAAGAGAGTGGCATAGTGGTTCGCTGAGATGCGCTATGTCTATGCATGTTCATGCCCATAGACATGGACAGAGAAGTGGAGGGGGAACTAGGGGGAAAGGAAGAATGGATTGGTCGAAAACGCTACCGCGGTACCCTTTATATACGTCCCAGAGCGCTATGAGCCCTTGATTGGGCCCTTTGGCCCAGGTGTGAATATCCCACTGTCACGAAACAAGGTAGTATTATCGTTATCACCTTGGTGGGGGGCGTCTGGTGGAAATCTTGATGCCGGCGTTATTCCAGGTTCGGAACTTGATGGGGAGACCTCTAAGCATGTCGTTGTCACATAGCCGTTTCCAATAATGATATCATGACAACCTTCCGTAGGATGCCATCGATGATCGGACATAGAAAGCGAGATGGAAGTTTATTCGAGAAAAAGCTTATGAGCCGAGCAGCCGTTGGGCGAGTTCAGCGAGTATGACATCTGCATCTAAAAGGTATGCTGCGTCGGAAATTCGAGTGGCCGCATAAACCAGTTTGCACAGCAATCCACTCTCTAGACGTCCTATAAAGAGGCCATCAGTACGCGTCAGCATACAAAACCGTTTAAGAACTACAAACCTTATCAAGTTATCGACTACGATTCGAAGTCAATACTAGCAACTCGCAGGGCCTAATCACGTCACGCCTAACCCGCCAACTGCGCCATGACAAGTTTATGTGGAATTAACGGGTCACATGTAATGCACTGTGAGTAAGGAAATGCAAAAGGGTCTGTTTGTATTCTACTCACCGTCTACCTTGATCAACACCTGTTCATCCAATAACACCGCCAACAGGCAGCGTTGTTTTGGCATCAAACACTGTTGGTCATGGGGCGCATCTTTTCGGACAGATGCCAGTCGCCCAGTAGATTCGATAACCGCTTGATATGACAAGGTCGGTCTCAATCACTTCCCGCATCAGGCGTAGTGAATGTTCGATGAATTCATATCCCCCTGAAAACAAAAAACCAGAAAAACCGCGAATAACGGTACTCAACTAATTTGGTGCTACAATCGCCTTAGAGTGGCTCTGGGGCAACTCGCCGTTTGCCCCATCCGGAGCGGGTGACTTGGAGGCAACAGGTAGTGCATTTTGGAACTACGGCCGGGGTCCTAACGATCAGTACAAGAACGATAGCATAGCCATACAGGCGGCTGAGCGTGAAGTTTCGATAAGCAACGGTATGGTCCTTTCATGACGGCATAGGGAACTCACTGAGAGGGAGGTATTGAATTGACAATTACGGCGTCCAATGCCCAATAACACAGGCAAAGCTACGAAAGGGTGAATGTCATTTGTCTCGTTGGCGGCCCCCAGTCACCACGTACCTAGCCATCATAAAGAATCCGGCTCTGAAAGTAACGGTCGCTTCTCCAGAGCCAGGGCGCGTAACGTTTCGTGACTATCACATTCTCCAGATTGGTACGGCCGATGAAATTATGTTGCTCAGGAGGCTTGAGAGGGGCATAGACTTGTACTAGATGGGGCGCCATCAGCATCCCAACGTGTCTGTCATCTGACGCTCCCAGGGTATGAAGGAGGGTTGCTTCAAGCGAAACTGGACGGCCTGCAGGCAGGTGAGTGAGCTTGATGACTCCGTTTAGCAACGGCGTTCCTTACGCTCGAGGCTGACAAAAGATTTCGTCCCGGGAGGCAATGCAAGCCCGCAAAACCCGTGCTGGTGATGGAACGGCAGACACGGGAACTTGAACGACACTTCAATCTTGGGTGCTTGCTGAGGATTACCGCAATCCGGAAGTGCCGGCTATAATACGTAAAAAGATAGATCCTGATACCAACCAGCTTGATGGACGGCATCAAAAGCCGCTGGTCTGAGATAGTGGTTTGTTCATGATGAATACGAACGTTTCCCGTAGTCATATTTGGACTTGGGAAAGGCGGGTAAGCTGTCCTGGATTGGAAGTATCAATCAGCAAGAAAAGGGAATTATTGAACGGTGGATAACTCAGCTGTAAGCAACTTAAGCTGGAGGGTGTATCGGCGGCCTATGCACTCTCGACAATGGGCGAAGGAGACGAAATTCCCTGCCCCACCAACGGACTTGGGGCGCGATAGAAAGTAACGATACTCTCAATTCGAAAGCCAACGTACGAGCCTGCTTCCTAGAGGGATATATAGTTAATTAAGAGGTTTATCGCTTGTGCTGGCTGAACACTATTTTCCGAATGGAGAATGTCGTTATCCAGCCAAGCTATTAATGTCTATCTGAGCTCCAAAATGATGGGAATGTAGGATGTAGCGCTTGGTTCGAGCCATCCCTGAGACGTACATGCGTTGATATGGCGTCCACGATGTACACGGATGCCCTAAGGGTTTCAGGCCACCTGAGAGCAACACAACCTAGACGGGGCCGTTTACTTGATTCGGTACATACGTCCGTAGTACGGCAGTGACCCTGGAGGACAAAGGCAAGAACGTAAAAGCTACGAGGCTCCAAGAGGGTCTGGTAAAAGTCCGTGGCCGGCGGTGATATTGCAGAAGGCGAGTTTTATTGGTATGGAACCAAATCATAGAAACTACAGCTCGTGCAGAAGTTTCGAACCACCGGAAGCAGAAGCCACAGTCAGGAACGCTGAGCCCAAGGCCAGAGATTATGGATTTGAGATGAACTTGAGTTGGCGCTTGTCTGCGGTCTTTGTTTGTGGCGAAAGTGTTTGACAAACAACGCGAAGCCCACACGCGCCGTAATTCCCGATGAAATTCTCTGCACTCGACCATGAACTCTCGCGTTTCGTCTAATCGTCCTCGAGGCTCGCCCTCGAAGCCGACCACGCCTCTAAGGCCCAAATCATCAACTTCTTCGTTTAGTGCCGCGACTCGCAGTAAACCTCCTGTTAAACCATTAGCCGATCCCATCACAGACGATGCTCCATCTACGTCTGCGCCTCTGAGTATAAGAGAGGCAATTGCGCTGAAGCGAGCTGCAGCAAAGAAAGCAAAGGACAGCAAATTGAGTACGGGCTTCGGTGATCTTGAGAGCTTGGCGGATGCTTTACCATCCCCGGCTCCTCAGGAAGAAGAGGACATATTGGGCCGGGGATCGCTGCGTGAAGTAATTGAAAGGGGGAAAAGCACAGGTAGTTGCCTTAATGCTCTACTATATTTGCCCCGCTTAGCTGATCAAGCCTATCTGCAGGTTCTGTAAATCTTGCCGCTCGGTCACTGCCCTGTATCCCATCTGGCCTTTTCGAGCTTCACCTCGGTGTAACTCCTGATCGTCTGAAATCAGTTCCCCATGAGCCACCCTTACCACCCGCAGATTCGGGGCCTCCGTCAAAACGACGAAATGGACGTGACGTGCCAGCATGGTATGACTCTAAGGACTTGCATGTCCTGAAAGCGCCAAACAACGAGATTGAAGAAATCCAACATGAAATATCTATGTTCGGCTCGCTTAGGACAGTTGATGTGCGTCGAGCCAGCTTTCTGAGGCTATCTTACTTATTTCGACTGTAGCTCCACAAGAACAAAATCGTCTCAATCCCGGACACTTTTGCCGATTTGACTGCGTTAACACACCTTGATTTGTCGTATAACGCGCTGACAGCTCTTCCCAAAACTATTTTCGCCCTTCCAGAGCTTGTCAATCTGAATATCTCACATAACGGGCTGTCTGCCCTGCCGTTCAGTTCGCCGTTCGTCAAAGCAGCCGGTTCGCGTTCACGGACTAATCAAAGTACTGGAAGTTTCTTCATGCCGACCATCACTCGAGCCACTTCTCCCCTCCCACGTCTTACCACTCTTGATGCTTCACATAACCAAATTTCTGGGGATGCCATCGATTTGGCGTTACCATCAGGGATTGTGAAATTTGACCTCTCTTCGAATCCTTTGTCATCGGTGAATCCTGAGCTCCTGAATGCTTTGGCCGCTCTAGGGAAACTCAAGGAGCTTCATCTGGAAAAAGCAGGTGTTAGTGACGCATTTTTCCCAAAGGACCCCCTTCCTGCCTCCAGTTTCCCCAGCCTTCGCATTGTCGACCTCAGCGAAACGCAAGCCACGCCCGATGCTACACAGGCCGCCTTTGGGGGTCTAGGCAAGCAGCTTTCCTTCGAAGCAACCCGTGAAGAACCACCAGAAGGTATCTTGCAAGTCCTCGTCGGTAAGAAGGTAATCCGGGAAACATGGGAAATTGAGCTCGAGCAGCGCACTGGACCGAAGTTAAAAGCTCTACCTCAAGACAGCAACAATCCCTCTTTATCCCCTGCGCTTGCGGTGGAAGTCGTCAAGGAAGCCTGGGAAATCGAAGCTGAGCAGGGACTCCTCACTGAGGGCGGAAGACGGAGGGCGAGGGCCGCTGCGGCCGTAGTAGAAGCAGAAAAGCTACCCGACGCTAGCAAGGAGCCCTCGAAGCCTTCATCTCCTCCATCGCCGGCTAAGTCCTCGGCCTCAGTCCTCAGCAACGCACAGTACTACAACCCGTCGTCCCAGACCCTGACTCTTCCGCCGTCATTCCCACCTACGAAGTCCCCGGGCCATTCTCGCACATTCTCCGCCGCATTCCCTTCGAATCCTAGGCCGTTAGCAAGTTCCTCGAGTAGCACGGATGTATTGGTGCCGGCGCCGACGCTTCCGCTCTCCTTAATCGCTCAACTGCCTTTAGCACAGACGCTAACGGCGTTGGTCCTCAACAAGCGAAGGCTGGATAAATCCTTTGACCTCCCCTTCGGTGACGGGCCTGACTCGAGCCTGCCTTGTCTAGAGGAACTCGTCATCACGGGTTGTGATCTAGAAGACACCATCCAAGTGATGCGGACCGACAGTGAATCATACTCAACGGTGCCCACTCGAAGTAGCGAGCCGCTGTTGCCACTCATAGCAAAATTATTTCCGTCTTTGCGGATTTTAGATCTGTCGTATAACACCTTGACGAGTGCCTCGTTGACGGCAGATAACCTCACCCTACTCATTCTCTCCGATCCAGCGGCAAGCCCGCCGCGTAAAGGTCTCACCCACCTTCGTCTGCAAGGCAATAAAATTAGCGATCTCAATGGCTTCACCAAAATTGCCGAACAGTTCAAAGGGAACAGAGATGTGCCGGCGTGGAAGATGGAGGAGCTGGATGTACGAGACAATGAGATCGCCAAACTAGCTCCCGAACTTGGACTATTACCTCTGGATGTCTTCTTAGTTGACGGTAACTTGTGCGTAATTGTTCCCACCCCACAGCTGGCTTCTCTCACGAAGACATTGTTTTCAGATTCCGTGTTCCTCAGCGACGAGTCTGGGAACGGGAAGGCACCAAAGGCCTTCTCAGCTGGCTTAGAGGCAGGATCGAGTGAGCGCTGCCTGATTAGGCATACCTCTCTCACATTGTACCTCAGACCTAGCCCCTCGCCTTCTCTTTGTGATTCCCCTCATCGATATTGTGTTGATTGCGCTGCTTGTACTTACATGCTATCCGAATATCAAGCCGTGTTTGATATTGTTTGGCTGGATGTTGCCGACGCTTATCAGATAAGATGAGCGGACTGAATTGACCAAATCTCCGTCAATTTTGCGTCACTGGTGCTCACACTGCCTGCACCATTAGAGTCCCAGCACCCGAGATTTTTGATTTTCATCTTGTTTCTTGACCTCTACTTGCGGTATCTTGCATGAGCTGGCTTCCCAGCGCCGCTTTGAGAGCTGCCTGTACGAAACGGGTCTTGGCTGTGCCGTGCATCCGGCCTTCAGTATGGACTTCACGTTATCCTCAACCTCAGCGATTGCAAGCATCGTTTACAACCAAGTCATATAGGTGCTACCAGCACTTGGCTTCAAGGTCGGGATCGAAACGCGCCTTTAGCTCAACACCAACGCCTCCGAAGAAGCCGAATGACCCACTTGACACGGGGCATGTAACGCAGGCTGAGCAGCGGCGAACAGACTGGCGCATACTCAAGCAGTTGATGGTCTATGTGTGGCCGAGAGGCGACTGGAAGACTCGTGGGATCGTTGTCCTTGGGTTTACCTTGTTGATTGCGGGAAAGGTATGTCCCTGCATGTTCTAGTTCTGTGGGTGTTGAACGAGTGCGAATAGGTCTTGAATGTCCAAGTACCAATAATTTTCAAGCATATTATCGATTCTCTCAATGTGGATATCACCCCGGGCTCGACTGTCTGGGTAGTTGCTGGGTCGCTCGTTCTTGGATGTTGGTCTCTCCTGGTGCTTTGCCCCGCAGTTGCTTACCTTCGGCCCGCATAGATGGTGCCGCTCGCATAGGTGCAAGCCTATTCGGTGAACTGCTTAATGCTGTATTTGCTGGGATTGGTCAACATGCTATCAGGAAAGTTGCTCGTGAGACCTTCGAGCACCTCCTCAACCTCGACATGCGGTTTCACCTCTCTCGGCAAACTGGCGGGCTAACTCGGGCAATTGATCGGGGTACCAAGTAGGCAACCCCCGCTATCCGTAGTTTCTATGAGCTTAAGTGTCTGCAGGGGTATCACCTTCATTCTCCAGTCAATACTGTTTCGGATTGCGCCAACGGCACTGGAAATATCCATGGTGTGTGGTATCTTGGTAAGTGATTTGTTCGTCGACCACACTATGATTATTAACACCGAGAAACAGACCTATAAGTTTGGGTGGGACTTCGCGGCTATCACTACTCTCGCCCTTGTCGCGTACACGTGGTTTACTGTCCGGACGACCTCGTGGCGGTAAGTATCCAAGGGGGCTGATATCCCTTATGAACTCACGCGGCTTCATTAGTACTCGATTCCGACGTGAAGCGAACCAGGCCGACAACAAAGCCGCTACCGTAGCTGTTGACTCACTTATCAATTTCGAGGCTGTCAAGGTACTCCCCCTCCCCGTTAGCGTTGACCAAATTAACCGTCAACAATCAGTAGCATTTTAACAATGAGAAATATGAGATCGCGCAATATGACAAGCATCTCCAGCAGTATGAGAAGTCCTCTATCAAGATCACCACATCCCTTGCGTTCTTGAACTCTGGTCAAAACGTCATCTTCTCAAGCGCTCTGACAATGGCTATGTTCCTGGCTGCACAGGGTGTTGTCAACGGTATGCGTGTTATATTCATTTTCCTTTTCGTGTCTAACTGCGACATATGCGCAGGCACCATGACTGTAGGTGATCTCGTCATGGTCAACCAGCTCATTTTCCAGTTATCACTTCCCCTTAACTTTCTTGGGTCTATATACCGGGAGATGCGGCAGAATCTCCTCGATATGGAAGTTTTGTTTAAACTGATCGAACAAAACCCTCCGCCTAAGGATGCGCCTACTGCTCGTCCCATTCACTTACGTGGGGGTTCCATCCGCTTTGAGAATGTCAGCTTTGCATACCATCCGGACCGTCCGATATTCCGTGACCTGTCATTCACCATCCCCGCCGGGAAGAAGGTTGCTATCGTCGGTCCTTCTGGTTGCGGCAAATCGACCATCTTCAGACTTCTCTATCGCTTCTATGACCCAGCATCAGGTCGAATCTTCATTGACGACCAAGATGTTCAAGACCTTCAGCTGGGATCCATACGGAAAGTGATTGGTGTCGTTCCTCAGGATACCCCTCTATTCCACTCCGACATCTTGCATAATATTCGATATGGTCGATTGGACGCGTCAGATGAGGAGGTAATGCAAGCTGCGAAGAAGGCCAATGTTCATGACACCATTATGAAGCTACCTGAGGGTTATGCCACTAAGGTTGGCGAGAGAGGCTTGATGATTAGTGGTGGTGAAAAGCAGCGACTGGCTGTGGCTAGGGTCATGCTTAAAGATCCGCCCATCCTTTTCTTTGACGAGGCGGTAAGGATGCCCCTTCCTTTAACCTTCTCCGCCTTTCACTAATTCCCGGCCCCTGCATCTCTAGACCTCTGCACTGGATGCCCATACCGAAGCTGAGTTAATGAGCAACATTAACAATAAGTTATTAGACCAATCCCGAACAAGTATATTTATTGCACATCGCCTGCGGACCGTCGTCGAAGCTGGTAAGCCACCGGATCTGTCATGAAGCTACATTCCTTTTCACTTGCGCATCTATTCAGATCTTATCATCGTCCTGAAAGACGGTGAAGTCGTTGAGCAAGGCAATCACGAAGAACTGCTGCGCAAGGGTGGACTGTATTATAGCATGTGGCTGCAGCAAGCCTCAGATGCGTTTACGGACGATCGCCCCGAGGACTTAACAGCTTGAGTACCCGCGAAGTATAATATCATTTTCGTAGCTTAGCCGATTCTTACATAGCATCATAGTGATCAAAAACTTGATACATCTCCTCTCAAACTACACTTCGCGGACGCCACTGGCCATCCAGTATTCGGCCCCGACACTCGGACGCTCATGCAGTGCCATGGACATTGTCCTTGACCGCCACCCACGAGGGACGGGAGGAGATTTCGTTGAACCATCTGTGGATCGCCACCATTAGACATAATCAGGGCACACTATTGATACGAAAACGCACCTAGCAACGTTGGGATATTCCTGAATGGAGTTGTTGCCAGCACGGGGCAGCAGCGTACCATAAGGAAGGTGATATAGATCGGCGAGGGTGACCTCCTGTCGAGATATTAGTTTCTAGGACAATGACGAAGGCGAGTTAGGCGAAAGCTCACGTCTCCGGCTAGGTACTTCTGCTTGCCCAAGATGTCATTGTAGACCGCGAGCTTCGCTTTCAAAGTCTCTGTTCTTGCCTTAACAACTTCCTCGTCGGTAGTCAGGCCTCTCATCCTGGAAGCTCAGTCAACGCAAGGCCTCAGCTTATGGGTTCGAAATAGTCTAACTCACGGCTTAAACAGCTTTTCATAGACAATGCCCGAGGCAAATGGATCGAAGTTGCATAATTCGATGGAAGCTGCCTCCTCGAACTTCGCAAGCGCCTTTGGGTCCTTGGGGACTAGAGAAGTTCCTTGTGATGGGTACTTGGCCTCGATATAACGACCGATAGCACGGCTCTCATAGAGAATGAATCCTTCGTCATCCTGGTGATGATTGCATCAGCGCTTGGCCATTCCTGCCGATTACTGAGCGCGTAAAGTCATACGTACGATATAGGGAACCTGCCCAAACGGTTGATGCTTGAGGAACTCAGGAGTCTTGTGTTCGGCCTTTGCGAAATCGATGGGAACAAACACGAAAGGGACATTCTTCTCGTGCAACACAGTTGCGACACGCTTGGTGCAAGTGGAGAAGGGGGATCCGACTAGTTTCAGGACCATGGTGGTTGATGAAGCTAGTAATGGGGGGAAAGACTAAGGCTGGAGGTTTTGAAATGCGCTTCGATGATGATTCTGACATTGCGCAACACTGCGCCTTTTAAGAGCAATCGATAACAGCGCTGAGTGTATTTCTGGAATCACTTTCAGATCCAAACTCATGTCAACCAGCTGACGAGATGAGAAGACTTTGTCAGCCTAGTCAACGAGATCAATGCTTCGCTATGCTTCGTCGACGTCCGTCGGACTGAGTGGGATCACGAGTCTTGCTCTTGCCAATACAAATGAGTAAGCTTAGCGCGTTGTGACTAAGGTGAACACGTAGGGTATTTCACGGTGGTCCCACGCCGTGGTAGGCTTGGGTACTATGGGAGCAACGAATCGCAGTGAGCTGTTTAGATGCCCGCGCACGTTTGCGAGGATGGACGCTTGTGTATCTGTACAAATCATTGCCTCGTAATCCGTACTTTGGAGTTGGGAGCCTCATACCCAGCTCAAATAAAGATGATCTGCGCAGGTGCCCATGCCGTCGCCGATAACCGCGTACCCGCATGGGTTCGTTGCTGAGTAAAATCCTCGTACCATCGTCATAACATCGCCTGATGAGCTGATGGGTACGAAGCAGGAGGTAAATCGAGAGATCGTCGATCCGCATTAACGAAAGAAGTAATATAAGACGCGTGGGAGGGCATAATAAGTCGTTGGAAGGAATCCATCGCAGAGGGAGGTGGGCTTGTTTTGTGAACTAGAATACAACATTAAAATTCTTGATAAACGTAGTCCAATGAAGAAGGCAGAGCGCGGGATTGCAGAGATAGCTGAATATAATAACGAAGATGACCAGTAAATGGATGGGGAGACTGCATGCTGCCGTCGAAACAGTGGGAAGGAGGGAGAAGACTATGGTGGGGAGTTAGGAAACCTTGCCGGGGTAGGCGAGCACACATTTCCCCACAAGCCATTGACGAATGAGTGCACCGAGTTTGGGAACTCCTGAGGGTCACGGATAGGGGCTGACCTGTGAAAGTCGTTACGCAGTGGTTGAACTGTTCGTCCACCGAAGAATCCATTCGACCGGAAATCTGATACACCATGGCAGGCATGCAACATCGTCATGAGCTCATCTGCACCGTTACAATGATGTCCAATTGCTCTAGGTGATTGTGAGGTCGTAGGACTGAGCATGCCTAACGACGGAGGGGTCCGTGGGCTGGGCGATGCATCGATGGACGGCGCTGATGAATGAGTAGAAGTCAAGGGGAGTGCCGGGAAGTCATCGACAGGGAATGGGAAAGTGAAAGGTCGGCCGGGAAGTGGCTGCTGAGTCGAGACATATGACATATTCGAAGCCGAAGCTGAAGTTTCCGGGAGCCATGGAGGTTGCACACGCTGTGGGTCAAACGAGTTTGAATCGGAGAAAGATGGGTGGGTGGCCATCCTAGGCCTATGTGGGCGGAATCGCGGCTGTGGATTGGGAGTAGGATCGAAAGCAAACGAATTGCTTAGTTCGTTCATCAGTGCATCAAGGGAGGAGGATGGCGTGTGTGTCGAGTTTGACGGCTTGTGCGGGGCCATGTTGAGGTAGCCAGGGCTCGAGGAATTGATGATGTCGGTGTCTATCATCCCAGGCGTCTCGGGGGCGAGTGACCCACGGAAAGGTAAATCCTCAAGGGCTGGGGACAATGGCCCGACAGGTGAGAACTCAGGAACATCGGCGATGCATGGAAACACAGGATCTATTCCCGGGCTGATACCCGGTGTGTTTTCGGACGACGATGACGCTGTGGTGGGTGACCGATGTCGAGCGTATGGAGTGGTGCTAATCGACCGTCTTCTTGTCCGAGCACCCTTGGTGGCGTCAGAGGAGACCCTTACGAGGCGACTGTACCTGGAAGGCTTGTCGTAAGGACTAAGCATTAATGGTGAGCATGGGGATGCCTACCGATTTTTGGCCGAAAGTCCTGTCCTGCCAGGGAAATACGTTTTCACTATTTTTGTCCAGGACTTCCCCATTGATTGAACTGCTTCGAGGAGCTGAGCATCCTGGAGAGGTGGTCAACTAAAGGACAGTCAAGACTCGTAATCAGTACCTCTTCAGAAGACCATACGGTACGGTCAATGTCAGGATTAAGAGTGTCGCTCCATCGCTTCGCACATTCTACGGCGGCTTTAAGCAAGACCATAGATGTGTACCCAACGATTCTCCTTACGGTCATTATTTCTCGTTTGCACCACCCCTGCAACCAACGACCACCTAGATCGGATCTTCAGTAAAAACATGGTATTTTGGAGGAAGAAGATGACGTACTTGGTACCATATTTACGAACAGCCTCAATCAACCGTTCATCTTCATCCGCCGACCATCCGCCTTTCGCAACGACCGAAGCCATCTTTGCAAACCATCGTTTCCGACAATCTTTGTTGGTGCGATTCGGAACATGTTTAGCAATCTGGTGCCATTTCGATGGGGGATTTCCTTCCGGGTCCTCTGCTCAATTGAGTCATCGAGGTCGACCCGAAGTAAAATAGGAGCGATTAAACATACCTTGCTTTACGGCACTCCGAAGCAGCTCATCCTCTTCCTCTGTCCACGATCTGCGCTCCCTGCACGACATCAGGCGTACAACACAACACGACAGGAAATAGCTGTACTTTGGTTAAGCGTAGTAGCAGCTGGGGTGCTTTAGGAGCAGCCGAACCATCGACTCGGCAAGTTTTTGTAAGGGCGAGGGTGGCTCAAATTAGAATCCCCCATGCATTTGGAGCTGATGGAATCAGAGAGAAGCTGCTGCTGATGCGACGCGGATGCATTCGCAGAGGATTGCGGAGAAGGCCAGAAATTTGAAGCGTTACTCCGTATCTGTCCGAGGGTTGAATTACGTCCAGATCTGCTGCAATCTTAATGTTTTTTCTTTTGTTTTGTAATGAAAAGATGGGCTGATTGACATGCGAATCCAAAGCTGGCGAGGCATGACCCATATCCAAACTCCTTCGGGAGCCTGCGGTCCGTCTGGTCGATACCCAAGTGGAAGGGGGCAATGGACACATCGTGGTAGGAAGCTTAGCCAAGCCAGCACACTGGCGGTACCATGGCCAGTCCAAGGGAAGCAGCGACTTGCGCGGAATCGTGTGTAAGTGAATCCTGCGCCGGGATCTTGCTCCGTGGGTCAAAAGGCGCCGGCGCCAGCGCTTATTGCTTGGAGGTAAACTTTGTTTGCTCCTGCTTCGAGTTCTCTGGACGCCCACTACGTGGACGAAGGTATATATTTCCTCCTGAATTCCTCAAATCCTTCTCCAGTTGCTGACCGACTCTGCTCAGCATTTCTCTCGAACGCTTGCTATGGCCCACATCAATAACAACGGTGAATCCCATGGTATTAGATAGTACTATGGGGTCACGTTCACTCGGCGCAGAAGTGGGTTCAGCGACTTGGTAAGGTCACGACTTCAATTAGCTATACCTGAACAAGATTTTGACTATACTGTCTCCTCGGCTCTGGCGAACTGCTTCTCTACCAGTAAGCATTTGCAACGAGGATATGAATCAGTGAAGACGAAGGATCGCCCGGACTGTAACGGGAATCCCATTCCTCTACTCAGACTGTCCGAACGCACGCACTCTCACGTCTTCATATCTCGGTCATGAGCCCTTTCTCAGGAGGTGGGTTCGCATGGCCATGCGCTCGCACCGGCTAATGAGTGGCTTCTGGTGCTAGGTTTCTCTAACATTGAGCTCAATGTACCAGCACCTTCGAGGCTTCGGCCTGATCCTCGTCTGTATATGACCTCCGCAGTGCCTTCTATGATTTGAACTCGATCATGGCCGAGGACTTGAACCTGCCCCACAGCTCATGGCAAACCATGGACCGGCAGAATAAGCTTTCCTCCTAACTGTAATTTACAATCAGGTCACGACGGGTTAATCAGCCAGGCACTCTCTCCGCCTCGCAATCGAAATCTCGGACGCAATCAGCTACTATCTATCAAATTTAAAATATCCTACCATGCAGACGACGCAGAGACCCGTCCGCTTCTCCTGCCGAATATTGTTCTTCATAGGAGGGAGGGAGATCGCCCATCCGGTCACGGTAGAATGCAAAGCCAATGATAGGCGAGAGCCTATCGATCCCGCGGATGCTTTCAACGGCACGGCCCAGCCCTGACACTCGTGTCTTCAATATGATCGGCCTCATCGCAACTTGCCAATCGAATGGGAGTGGTCTCATGTCAGTGCTGTATTTACTGGACTTCGTATAGCGCGAAGCCGTATTCCAGCCCGACGCCATCGTCTGCTATGAATGTCTATTCTGGTGGTACTTATGTGTCTTTCAAACCGTCCAATCAGCTCCCGTTGAAAGACCTCTCAGGTTCGAGTTATGACCTACTAAATTGTTCCATTATCTCCTCACCTTGCTGACGGTGGCGATCCTGCTTCTCTGTCGTCCCACTTTCCGCTCAGTGTCATTGTCAATTGTTGCGATCAGAATCACGGGAGAAGCTGATGTGCTTTGGCTATTAACAAGGACAAGACCCGGTACTCGGCGAGTCCATCCCATACATTTCCTGTATGACAAGTGACCCCTACAATGTTACGGCATGCCCACCTTCCACCTTATCTGTTCGAGTGGCCACGACGGAGTTAACAGCCATTATAAGTGAATTAGTATGTAGGTGAACTTGAACGCGGTTTTGAGAGACAAAAATAACAACGCTCCGTCATTGGCTGAACAAAGTTTCCTGACTGTCGGTCGCGGTGAAGCTCAAACGTTCGTCCCAAGGAATTCAATTACGATGTAGAAATGAAAACAAACTTGACCTCGCGTGTCAGTATTCGCAGCACAGTTATGCACCGCGGCCGAATGCGCCTTTCCACCACAGCTTCGTTTATTTATTCAACATCCCTGCGACGTCGTAAGCAATAGATTCCAGCAGATTATCGGCGCACCAGCGTCCTTCTGGCCGTGTGTGCACATTGCGGCTTGATGCAAATACGACCCGCCTCAGTGATTCGTCGGCCACACCAAACTAGGCTAACGACTTGCCTAACTCGTCTTACTTGAATTGCGTCGGGACTATTACGTAAATCCGAGTCGGGAGCGAGGGACATCCCTTGCCTTGTCAGAAGCCCAGACCGTCAGCGCGTCACTCGGACTATAGTCTGAGGTCCTTCTGCTGTACATTACCAATCTTAGTTGCCCAATTAAAATCCGCAGATATGTCAATTCCACTGCCGCCCACAAGGTTCCCCGAGACTTTCAAGAGTAACGCTAAAGACTGTAGAGTAGGATTTCTGATGAAAGAAGATCCGATGAGAAATTAAAGCATTCGAATCTGAGGGGAGCGGGAAGACATCATGCCTCCCCCCCGCCTAGGCTAAGGGGCGACGTTGCCAAATCCAAAAATGTACACCATTCGATTAGTTCAGCTAAACGATAAGGTTATATTTACATTCCATTCTCCTTCTCTATAGCCATTCTACAGTCTAGCAAGCAGTGAAGTCAGGTCAGATGCGTGGCGGATGAAGGAAATAAGAGGCTTTCGTACCGCAGGCGGTTTGGAAGATATATCATAGGTAACTCGGTTGATTCCAGCCACCTCATTCGTTATGCGAGAGGATATCCGCTTCAACACTGCTGGTGGGAAGACATACCAATCTGCCGTCATGAAGTCTTCTGATTGGACAGCTCGGAGCGCGATAACCTGGCACACAACAAAACCAAAAAAGAAACACGATAAGCCCACAAGAAAGATTTACGCGAGATAAGAAGACAACAACAACGGAGAAACTGGATGATGCAATCTGACCTGTTCGTAGGTCCTGGCATCTCCCATGACGCCGACAGCTTTGACGGGCAGCAGGACAGCGAACGCCTGGGAAATTTGGTCGTAAAGTCCGGCTTTGCGAATCTCCTCGATGTAGATGCTATCCGCGAGTTGGAGGATTTTGACTTGCTCGCGAGTGACGGGTCCAAGAATACGGATCGCGAGACCTGGTCCCGGGAAAGGATGACGTTGGACAAGCGGGGCGGGGATGGAGAGTAGTCGACCCAATTTGCGAACTTCATCTGCGTGTGTGTGAAAGGGACATCCAGAAGCGTTAATATTCCGAAAAAATCGGTGTAGTATAGGGCTGCTGTACCTTTGAATAACTCCCGCAATGGTTCGATGAGTTTCAGTTTCATGTCTTTGAGAAGCCCCCCGACGTTGTGGTGGGTTTTGATGGTAGCACTCGGACCTTTGAAGCTTATACTTTCGATGACATCAGGATACAAGGTGCCTTGTAGTAGCCATTCAACCCTGCCCTTGGCTTCTGCGCCATCCTTTTCCTCCTCCTCGGCAGCAGCTTCAATCTTCGCGGCCTCTGTCTCGAAGACGTTAATGAATGTGTTGCCGATGATTTTTCTCTTCTGTTCCGGATCTTCTACGCCGTCTAATCTAGAGAGGAACAGTTCCGAGGCATCGACAACGGTGAGGTTAACGCCGAGGTCTCTGTTTAGCATTTCATTGACTTGTTTAGCCTCGTTCAGGCGAAGTACGCCGTTGTCTACCATGATGGCATGGAACCTGAGTACTGAGGGGTTAATTGGAGTCAAGGGTCTATAGAGTATACATCGCTTGCCTGTCGCCGATTGCTTCATGCATCAACTTAGCGGCTACGGTACTATCCACACCACCGCTGACTGCGCCGATGACTCGCCCTTTGGTACCACAGATCTCGCGAATGCGGGCAATCTCCTTGCCGATGAACTCTTCCTATAGAAGTGAGATAAGAAAGAAGGTACAGCGACGGAAGCATCCAAGTCCTGGCTTACCATAGTCCAATTGGGCCGGCATCCACATATGTTGAGAATAAACCTTCCGATGACTTCTCTGCCTCGGGGTGAGTGGGTGACTTCGGGGTGGAACTGAATGCCATAGAACGGGTTGGAGTCGTGAGCGATCGCAGCGTAAGGAGCCGAGGTGGTCCGCCCTATGACATGGAAGTCTGCAGGGATTTCCGACAGCTGATCTCCGTGAGACATCCAAACCTAATATCAGTGGGTAGAAAGTTACAATTGGCTGACACAACAGCCTATTCTGCTTATCCTACCTGCATCTCTTCACCGAGGCCATCGAAGAGGGCGTCCACTGATGATCCGTTCTCACCGACTTTGGTGATCTGCACTGACGCGTAGCCGTACTCGCGGTGGTCACACTTAGCGACCTTGCCTTTGAGGTTCCACGCCATTTCCTACTTACATTAGAGGCAGACCTTTGACGGCGAACTAATCCTACCTGAAGCCCATAGCAGATGCCTAGTATAGGAACCCCGAGCGAAAAGACTTCCGGGTCAACATGAGGGGCATCCTTGTCGTAGACGGAATACGGTGACCCAGAGAGAATGATTCCTTTGTAAACGTGAGCTTATACAGAATCAATATGAAACATAACGAACCTTTGGGTTTGAAGTTGACATCCTTGAGCTTGGTGGTGCAAGGCATCAGCTCGGCGTACACTTTATGTTCTCGACATCTCCGTGTGATAAGATGGCTGTACTGGGATTGATCTTGAACAACTGAGCTTGTAGCACTGGATTAGGATGATACCTGAGAGCCAAAGTCGAGGATTAGGATGGTGTCGAATTGGTCGTGGATTTCGGCCATCGCTGGTGAAAATAAAGGTTGAACGGACCTCTTATCGAAATCACACTGGATGATCGTCCCCAAATGAGATAAGATAATCTATGGGCGCTTACACCGCCGCTCGTCGACACTGTCAAACAAACTTTCAAGGACCCTGAACGACCATTGGACTCATTCACCAACAACAGCCACTCACACTCACATCACTTACCTTAACTTATGGGTGCGCTGCGCTAAGCTGCCTCTTTTGCGGAGACTGGGTTGACTCATCCTTGCCCTTTAGGTATCCCAAAGGTCAGCTTGAGCCACTTGCTTCTTCCACCTTTACTCACACTCCCTCCAGTTCTTTCGCTACATTTCGTGCGGTGCTCTGCTTAGCTCTGGTGCTTGCTGCTGACGCTGCATGTAGAGAGCGGTATCCCCTTACTTCTCAGCTAATTCAAGAGAACAAGATACCAGAATTCGGTGTGCACAGCCCTTTCACCTTATTTGAATTTCGCTAACGGACCTCGTTAAAGACAATTTGTACCTCGATTTCAACGGAATCATACATAACTGTAAGGCACCAAGGCTCTGCCACCGGATATACTGACGGCGCCCAAGGTTCGCATCCAAATGACGATGACCCGCACTTCCGGTTGACCGAGGAACAAATATTTACTTCCATCTTCGCCTATGTCGACCATCTCTTTAGCAAAGTCAAGCCAAAGAAGCTTTTCTTTATGGCCGTCGATGGCGTCGCCCCTCGCGCCAAGATGAATCAGCAACGGAGTCGGCGCTTCCGGACAGCGAAGGAGGCTAAAGAACTGAGGGAGAAGGCAGAACGGAAGGGAGAGAAGTTGCCACCGGAGAAAGCCTTTGACAGCAATTGCATTACTCCTGGTACGTCTCTTGCTATCCCTTGCAATTGCCTTATACCCATCTCCCTATCCCTAGGAACTCCGTTCATGGTCCGCCTATCCGACCAGCTACGTTATTTCATCAACAAGAAGATATCAGAAGATTCTGCGTGGAGGGACATTGAAGTGGTGCTATCTGGGCACGAAGTTCCAGGAGAGGGAGAACACAAGATTATGGAATATATAAGGCTTTCGCGGGCGCAGCCAGATTACAATCCGAACGTGCGCCATTGCTTGTATGGGCTTGATGCTGACTTGATCATGCTGGGTCTGGTGAGCCATGACCCGCATTTCTGTTTACTACGTGAGGAAGTCAAGTTCGGGCCTTCAAAGAAGAAGAACAACTCGAGGTTTGTCGTTTTCGGTATAGGTGCCTCTGTGCGTGACGTTAAACGGTGCATATTCGTCATGCAGCTTAGAGTCCATCAACTTTTATCTGTTGCACCTCTCGTTGATGCGAGAGTATCTTGATCTCGAATTTCACGAAATTCAGCACGTACTGCCGTTCGCGTACAATCTTGAAAGAGTGATCGACGATTTCATCCTGCTGGCTGTATTCGTCGGCAATGATTTCTTGCCAAATCTCCCGGACCTACATATCCACGAGAATGGGCTTGAACGCCTGTTCGAAGTATATAAGAAGGTCCTGCCGTCAATGGGTAAGCCATGATCAGCGTCTGTGGGATGTGACGAACTCATTCGTGTTGCAGACGGCTATATTAACGATGGCGGTACCATCAATACCCGGAGGCTACAGGTTGTTCTGGACGAGATGGCACACTGGGAGAGGGAAGTGTTCGAGAAGGAGTACGCCGATCTGAATTGGTATAAAGGAAAACAGGCGAAGCATCTCAAGGAGATGGAAATGGGACGCAAGCGGTCGAAGCTAGGTGCGTTGATTTCTTTTTTTCTCGACGAACCCCGGAGCTTACACCCACACCAGTGTTGACCCAGCCCCAGCGCGAAATCTTCGACCAGGTTAAGGCTTTCGTCAGGGATAATCGGGGTTCCATGTCGGCGTCACAGACGCAGAACGCGCGTCTGACGATGCCAAATACATTCCCCGCCCGGGAGCGTGCTTTCATCACGACGCTTGCGCAAGAGCTCCACCTATCTATTACATGGGACGAATATGATGACGCGGATCAGAATCTGGTAACGTGGCGATTTCCTGGAGCGGCGTTGGAGGCACCCATCCCAGAATCGCGAACTGGGAGTGACAAAGGAGCGGAGGAAGATGGAGAGGGAGAGTGGGAAGATGTGGATGAGGAAGAGGATGAAGAGGCTCGAGCCGCTGTAGACCGGGTGTTGCAGAAATATGAGAAGGCACCTGTGATGGATGAAGATGCCGACGGAGGATTTGATGCAAGATACGAGCGGTCTGTGAAGGAGAAGATGGACGAATGGAAAAGGGGATATTATACGGTATGCTTGTCCTTTACTCTGTCATTGTCCCGGACTCAAGCAATTCGTTTTAGAGCAAACTGGAGTTCTCGTATGATGATCCCCAGAAGATGGGCGATTTGGTGTATAGATATGTAGAAGGATTGCAATGGGTGATGCACTATTATTATTCTGGTGTTGCATCTTGGGGATGGTTCTACAACTACCATTATGCGCCGCGCATATCCGGTGAGCGCGCGCGTTGTTCATCTTGTCTTTTCTTCATATTGATGCATTCCAGATCTCAAGGGCATCGACAAGATGGAATTCCATTTCGAACTTGGCAAGCCCTTTAGGCCGTTCGAACAGCTCATGGGGGTGTTGCCTGTGGCCAGTATGGAACACATCCCCGAAGCTTACCGGGTAAATTCTTCACCCTTCGCCTGCATGCACCAATTAACCCTTGTTCGGGCAGGAACTTATGTACGATTCTAATTCGCCCATTCTGGATTTCTACCCCCTCGAATTTGAGCAAGACCTCAACGGGAAGAAGCAGGACTGGGAGGCCATCGTGAAGATTCCTTTCATCGAAGAGGCCAGACTATTGAAGGCTATGGCTTGTTAGTGGCCACCTGCTTCGTTTCTTCTGTAATCTAATCAACCTTTCTATAGCCCGGGAGCACCGATTAACCCCAACTGAGAAGCAACGAAATGGCTTCGGGACGAGTACCAAGTTCACCCATAGTTCCGGAGAACCTACGGTGTACCCATCCTCGCTTCCCGGTTTCTTCCCCCCATTATACCGATGTACATGCACAATGGAGCCATTCGACCTTCCTACTCTAGATGGCCTCCATCTCGTACAAGGCCTATGTGATGGGGTGTACTTGGGCGCAGAGGCGCTCGCTGGTTTCCCCTCCCTCAAGACGCTCCCGCATACTGCTCAACTCGGCTTCCACGGCGTCAACGTCCACGGCTCTGAGAGTCGTAACAAATCCATGGTCGTCCACATCGACAACGTGTACGAGGGTCGGAAGACGGAGGATGTAGCGAAAGAGTTTATTGGGAAGCGGGTGTTTACTGGTTGGCCTTTCCTTCAAGAGGGTATGGTGGTTTCGGTCTCGGACTCGTTGTTTAAGTACGAGAAGATGGCGGTTGTACAGGGGTCGCCGTTGAAGGTCGTTTCGAACCCTCATGCGCCCCAGGGTCTTGGACATTGGAAGATGAAGGCCGAGAGAATTGAGCAGTTCTATTCGAAGAAGGGTGGTGTTATCACCGGCGATGTGGAAGTTCTACTTCATGTGCGACCACTTAAAGGTGAGCTGCCCCCCTCCGTTTCTGAGATGCATCGCTAAATTGTGTACTCTTGACTAGGTCTGAAGCGCCTGGAAACTGGCGCCTTGGTCAAGGATTACGAAGGTCCCGATAAAGAGATTGAGAGCGCCGTACAGATTTCCTTGGACGAGGTCATGTCGGAGGATCCACGGTACCTGGAGAAGGATGCGCCACCTCTGGCAGAGGAATTCCCCGAAGGCAGCAAGATTTTCTTTTTAGGAGAACACGCCTATGGTGTGCCCGCGCAAGTATCTGCGACCAGCGACACTACACTATCGGTCATCTTAGCCGTAAGTATAGCCCGACCTTCCCTCATCACTCATATCCTTATGTTTGCTAATCACCTTTTACTAGTTCTTCCCGTCAGAAAGAGCTGAAATTGCCAAGTTCAAGGAAGTCGTGGACTCGCGGAAGTCGGGTCAATGGTATCCTTCGTTCAAGGCTGCCGAGATGCTTGGTTTGTCTGGACGTGCGCTCTCGAAGATTACGTCCAGTTTTATGGTTATATCTGCGGATAACCAGAAGACGAATATTGGGCTCAGTTTGAAGTTCGAGGCGAAAGGGCTGAAGGTTATCAATTATTCGAAGAAGGATGGGAGGTTGTGGGAGTTTAGTGAGAAGGCTGTTGAGCTCATACGAGATTACAAGGTTAGCGAGCGCTTTATTGTCATTGAGAGTTGGTTTTCTTATGGGTTATTAGACACAATTCCCAGAGATATTCAGAACCTTGGAGAGGGGCGGAGATGGTAGGTGTAGATACTATGGCGCTGATCCCATTGCTGACTTCCTGTTTAGCGATCGCTAGGGCCGAGGAGGTACTTCCCGGACCAGATCCTGAGGGCAAAGTCAAGGAGATCAAGGCTTGGCTCAAAGCAAAGGGCGTCAGAGATTTCGAGCCTGTTTCTCTCTTCGCAGACCAGCTGACAAAAGTTAGCATGCTCCCGGTGTTATGTTTCAATTCCACACTCATACTCATTTTCGTTCTCGTCCATCCTAGGAGACCGTCATGGAGATCGAGAAGCTCGCCGACACTCTGATTGCTGCTAAGCCCTCTTCGGCCATCAAGAAAGCTATTGTCAAAGGAATTCCTCGGCAGGCGGTCTTGAAACCATCCCATGCTATGTATCGTTTGCAGAATCAGCACTTTGCGTTAGGAGACAGGGTTATTATGGTCCAAGACTCAGGCAGCGTGCCCCTTGCTGTGAAAGGTGTCGTCGTGGGCCTGAACCCGAAGTCAATGGATGTCGTCTGGGATGTTGCGTTTATGTCTGGTGTCACACTGGGTGATCGGTGTGTATTCGCCTCCTTCCTCAGAGTACAGTATTAAATTTTCGGTTGTGAGAACAGGTGCTCGCAGTATCGTGGATTGACCGTCGAGTTCAACACCTGCGTAAATCTCAGCAATCCTCAGTTCGTCACTTCGACAAATCCCAAAGCGCCGCCGCCTGTCAACACCAATACACCATTCAAGCCACGAGCTGGGCCATACCCGCATATTCGTCCTGCCAATGGACAGGCCCCAGCCTCTGGTTTCCGGCCGGCACCACAAAAGTGCGTATCCGTTTTTTCCTAGTTATTTTCAACGATGCTCAATGATGGCCGATGTAGCCATCACCCCCAGCCTCCTGTACAAATCATGGCCAATCCAAATGGAACAAGTAGAGGTCGCGGCGTATTCCCCCATCGAGGAGGTCCGCCGATGCAAAACGGTCGAGGAGTCCCCATGCATGTAGTCAGTGAACCCCATCAACCCCGTCCTACGGTCAACACGTCGCAGGGTTCTCCTCCTGTTCATAAGCCGCTGCCGCCTCCTGAGGATTTTGATCATGGACATGGTGGGCGTGGTGCGCCTAGAGGAAGGGGATTTCCACATTTTCGCGGGCGTGGTGTTCCTCCCATGTTTCCCCGTGGAAGAGGAGGCCCTGTAAGGCGTATGTTTAGTAGGGGAAGAGGACGAGGGTCTAACGCGCCTCAGGTTCCTTCGTAGTGATTTAATGTAGTTTTACTCGAGTTATGGGATATGTGTATTGTGTAGCCTTTCAGGGGTCGTCATAGGGGCATATGGTCATATGATAGTATGCAAAAATGGCGTACAAACATGTGTAAACCCGCATTGTTCGAACATAGCGCTGTGGCCAGTCTGTGGTGAATCCCATGTATCACGATGACCACCACCTTCTCCTCCTCGTACGGCCGCAGCAGAGAATCCATTGGCGACATTGAAGAGCAACTCCACGCCATTTTTGCGCAAAACCCTCATGTATACTACAAGGACGACTCCGATATCCCGTATGTCCCAGCAGACCAGCTGGTGAACATTATACCCGCGTTTTCTGAAGCCTATGGCGTCGAGCTTATGTCGGACGACGAATATGCGCATCTTCAGCAAATAACAAGCGATCATCCTGGCTTGGACGTCACACCGCAAATTCTCACTCAACTTATTGCTGAACGGGCACCGAAGAAATCAGATTCACCGGAACGGCCACCAAGTCGTCCGCCATCGCGGGGACCACCACAAACCCCAGGCACTGGCAAGGGGCCTTCGCCATTCGACCGAAGACAACGCTCGACGCCTCTCGGAGGCGAAACACGCGCGCCTTCAAGCTGGGCTAAACGACCACCACCATCCCGACGCAAGAGTGACGCCGGAAGCCGTAGCGATTCGGAATCCTACACCTCACCGCCGAGTGCGTATGGCCGCGCAAGAGCACCCTCTAATCCCACCTCCCCGTCAACGAATTACGCGTCTCTCGCGTCCCCTACATTTTCATCCCAGACGCCCTCGCGACCACATTCTCGCCAGTCCCTTAGGATGGTCGGCTCCCCCGAACTCATCGACGAATCGACCATGATGCGACCACTCGCATTGTTCGGGTCTGATTCCGATCCCGATAGTGATGAAGAGGTTGCCTTAAGCTTAGGCTTAATTCCAGACCGCGGGCCTGGCGCCTCGACCACCTCCCTCCTTGAATCAGCGGATCAGGAGACCCTTCACCGCGAAAATGGGGATCTCAAGAAGAAACTCCTCGAGGCCGAATCGAGCTTGCAAAAGCGACTCATCGAACATGACAACGAACTCGAAGAACTTCAGGCCAAGTTGGATGAGCTACGGAGTGAGCTTAATGCTGCTAAGCGAGAGGAAAAGGAATTACGCTCGAAGGAGGTCAGTTCTTGATTGGTTTCATCTATGTGGTGATAGCTTATGCGGATATAGCGACAAAACGTTGCGCAAATTACGATGCTAGAATCGGAAGTCGCTAAGATTAGCGATCAGCTCAGGAATGCTAAGGAGACGTATTCCTCCCTCCAACGACAATACCAAGAGCAATGTTCCGCCTCCGAAAAGTACCGAGACGATCTTCGGAAACGCGATGAAACCGTCAGGAGTCTACGGGATGCCGTTGGCCTCCATGAGCATGAAGCATCCAAGTGGGCTCGAGAACAGCAGCAATATGAAGACCGTCTGTCTCAGCTGGATGCCGAACTCGCCATCGCCAATCAACTACAAGCCGAGCTTGATGCGCAGAAGCAAGAGAACCTCACGCTCAAGGAGACGATAGACCGACTGCATTTTGAGTTGGATGAACAGCGGACTGCTGCGACGCAAGGTGCCAATGTGGGCCACGGCAGTAATAGCGTGCCGGGAACGATGAGTAAGAGTTTGGGTGCGGAGCTGGCGAAGAATGGGTGGGTTGAGGAGGAGGAGAAGGAGGAAGTTCACGTTACCCAACCAGCAGATGATGCGGGTAACGCCAGCTTTGATTTGGACGATGAGAGTCCCGAGGAGGCGGATTTCATTGAGACCATTGTTACTCGCCGAAGGGTACGCCATCACTTTTGCAGCCTGCTTAGTTTGTGCTGACCATCTTCGTAGCGTGTTCCAACACGGACCCATAAACATGAGCCCCTCACTTTCGAACAAGTGAAAGAATACTCTGATGCCTTCACACAGTATGAGTCATCCGAGTTCGTCACTTCAAGCACGATTCAGACCGATCCCGAACCTATCATTCTCACCGCCTCTTCAAGCATTCAAACCGACAGCCCATTGATCAGCTCTTTCGCCATACAAACTGAACCTGAACCTGAGCCCGTAGCTAAAGTCACCGTCGATATAGATATCCAAACCGACGACCTGGATGAATTCATATTTTCGACCTCTGAGCCAGAAGAACCTATCGCCTCGACGTCCTCCTCAGCTTCCGAATCTACGCCAACGCCTTCAACGCCGAAGGCCAAGTCAAAGGAAATCGGCGAAATTCCTCTACATGACCAGCCACCCGCATATACGCAAGTTCCTCAAGACGACGGCGCGGTTTTGAAGAAATGGCACCCTAATCTATCGGATCCAGAGAATCTCACGCTTTCTGGCCCCATATCAGAGGAAGCTGTCGAGGAATGGAAAGCCCTCAAGGAGGAGCTTGGCATTGACTGCCTCGTCATCGACAAGCTTCTCGCATCCGCCGAGCGCACGCCCTCCCCACCCACCGCAAGTTCCTCCGAAGGCAAACAAATACGCCGTGGCCGCTTTTACAACATCTACAACACATATATCTATGGCAAATCCCAATCGCCGTCTGCTTCACCGTCAGGCAACATTTACACCGTTTTTGGCGTGGGGTTGGCTGCGTTTGTTGCTGGATATTGGCTGAATTTTTATCCACAAGTGGATTATGTCACGCCAGGGCAGTTGGGTTATGCCGATAGACATTTGTGGAGGACGGTCAATTCGATGTCGCCTACGGGAGAAGGGTTCACTGCTGATGGGACTTCGGCGGTGTGGAGTATCCTTGGGCGCGTCGGAGGTGGGGCGGCGAGGATTGCTAGAGGATGGCCGACGTGAGTCTCACTAGCTGCGTATTCCTCCCCCGCCTATTTCACCATGCTTCTTAACGACAAGTCATGACCATCATTGCATTACTGAACTTTCTCTGTCATACTTTCTATGTTTATAGCCCCCATAGTTGTTCCTTATGCACCGTATATAGGCACCTTTTAACCACCACTCCCGTCGTTCCTTAGAGGTATATGCACTCCTTTGTCCCCTTCTCTATTTCTCTCCCTCTCCCTCTTATCATTGTTCACGTAACTTATTCACGCTCTGCCTGCAATTCATTCTCGGTATATCGTTTATCTTAGATATTCCCCGACCTCTCCACTACCACTCCTTTTGATTTTTTTCTCGAGCTCGTTTTTCGTGTAAAGAATCATTTGGGTGTTTTTTCGTGCTGGTGATCCCACAGCCCAGGGCATACGTTGTACTATAGCACAGTGGCTTGTATTTATGCATACTATGTAATCGAACGCAGGGATCCCTCTCTCGCCTTTAGACCTGTCATCTTCTATGTACGCCTGCCTCTAGCGTAAATTGCTCACGCAGGCATTGACACGAGGAGACGAGATCTACTTATGGCACGTTACGCGTTACGCCTGGTAGTGGGAATCGGGAAAGGCCCCAGTTGCCTTCGGTCCCATTTCGGCAGCTTGATGATAGAGGGGCGTAAGAAGCTGCCTCCCCCCCCTTCTTGTCCCTTCTTCGCGAATGCGAATAAAAATACTCGGTGCGAAAAAGTTGACCCTGGCCAGATCTCACCCACTGTCTGTCAGCCTGACTCGGTGTACAGTCTTGATATGTATGGTATTGAAGTAAAAAATGGTTTAATTTACGTGTCGGGTCCCTTACCTACATACCTACGCACATACGCACATACCGCGGCCGAACCGATCTTCAGCACAAATAAGCAACCCTTAGATCGCGCCGGGACACGCTGCGCAACTAGCCGGACCGAGACCCTGGATACCATAACGGGAAAGGCAAGTCGGCCAGCGGCGCGCGAGAGGGCGTAGGGAGGGCGAACGGGCTCGGGCAGTGGTAAAAAAAATTGTGCGTAGTCTTCGTAATTTACTGTACTCTATTCCTGAGTTTCAGAGTGTGAGGATGAGCACACACCCCAGGAGATAGAGAATATGGTGGGCACACACTTATCCAGGGGGAGCAAATCCCTACCCTGTGTCCCAGGGATCTATCGTGCACTTAAGACTTTGTGGGACATGCTCGGTCTCGCTTAGACTGAGTGCATAATAGCCGCCAAGCATGTCCCATGGAAAATAAGTGGCTTAGTGCGCCATGGGACATGGGTACACGTAAATATTATTTTTTTCGGCAGGGCGCTCATTGTTCTCCATCTTATCTGCTAACAGCTCGCTTAGATCGCTCACAAATATTATGTACAAGACTCGGCTAGCGTAACTACGTGATCTCGCTATCTCCGGTGTGAACTCCCCCTATCTGCACCTGGGGGAACGTCGACGACGACGACCGACGCTTTTCCACAACGGTCCCCGGGGGTACATCACAGCCACCGTGTCCCGGGACACGCACCCAATAGGGGCGCCCGCCAGAGCCGCATGTCCCGTAACCACTAAGCAACCCTTAGATCGCGCCGGGACACGCTGCGCAACTAGCCGGACCGAGACCCTGGATACCATAACGGGAAAGGCAAGTCGGCCAGCGGCGCGCGAGAGGGCGTAGGGAGGGCGAACGGGCTCGGGCAGTGGTAAAAAAAATTGTGCGTAGTCTTCGTAATTTACTGTACTCTATTCCTGAGTTTCAGAGTGTGAGGATGAGCACACACCCCAGGAGATAGAGAATATGGTGGGCACACACTTATCCAGGGGGAGCAAATCCCTACCCTGTGTCCCAGGGATCTATCGTGCACTTAAGACTTTGTGGGACATGCTCGGTCTCGCTTAGACTGAGTGCATAATAGCCGCCAAGCATGTCCCATGGAAAATAAGTGGCTTAGTGCGCCATGGGACATGGGTACACGTAAATATTATTTTTTTCGGCAGGGCGCTCATTGTTCTCCATCTTATCTGCTAACAGCTCGCTTAGATCGCTCACAAATATTATGTACAAGACTCGGCTAGCGTAACTACGTGATCTCGCTATCTCCGGTGTGAACTCCCCCTATCTGCACCTGGGGGAACGTCGACGACGACGACCGACGCTTTTCCACAACGGTCCCCGGGGGTACATCACAGCCACCGTGTCCCGGGACACGCACCCAATAGGGGCGCCCGCCAGAGCCGCATGTCCCGTAACCACTAAGCACCCTCGAATTCAGAATGCCACTCGTGAGAGTGAAGCACAGTATTGTATGTATGTATGTGGTATGTAGAAAGCTTGGCAGGCGAGGGTGTCTCATGGCTTCCACGAATCACCAGTCACAGCCAGTCACTTGCTAGTAGTAGCACTAGCCCCGTGGAGATCCGTGTTTATGAATTGATTTAGAAACCTTCGCGGGAAGCCCAACCCCCCTTAAATTCACCCCTGTTCCCTGTACTGATTATTCGTAGCGTAACTCTAATAGAAAGAAAGAAGGAAGGAGGGAAGCGTTGCTTCTTTACAGATCGAGAAGGAAAGGAAAGTCAATTGATTTCTTATGCTAGGTGTCACAGTGACAGTGGCCATGGGATATCCTCCTACCTAAGTCCACTGCAGGATTGTGATTGTAAGCTATAGAAAGGGCGACATCAGGAGCTAGGAATGGATACGTTTACTTATTGCAGGGTGCAAACTCGAAAACGGGCCGTACACCGTCAACAAGCTTTGGCGTTGGAAGCTTGTTCGAAAGGCAGGCACCCTTCGCATGAGTCGATGCTCTTCATCATCTCCCGGCGAAAGGAGCCATACGGAGACATGTATGCTAAAACTCTTTGGCCAGCCTTTGTCGAGAAGGACACTGGAGTCTGGAAGCAGTCGGGGCGAAGGCTGCTCATACTGAGACCCCACTGGCACGCCGGCAGCTGGATCTGATGGAGATGTGCCGAGAGGTTGTATAGCGATGTAAGGCTAAACCTCATAGAAGAGGAAGTAGAGGAACCGCCGGGCGTGAATCGCCCGTTCACATGTCCACATACTCTATGGCATACATAGGAAGCTCAGAATCGTAGAATCTAAGTAGCTTACAGTCATACTGATGATAGTCTGGGGGGGCGCAGGGGTGCCCCTACCGTCGGCGGTGTTCGCGCATCATGCGCATCCTCAAAAACCACAACTCCATATCCACATCATCATCGAACAAGTCAATCAGAAAACCCCGCCTCATCCAGGAAGTGAATAAAGAAAACTAAAAGGCCGATTGGCACCATCGGCCCAAGGAGACGGACGTCGTCCCTTACGGGTACCTACCATAACTAAATAAATCAACAAATAAATACAGTGCCAGGAATGTAGTCATCAGAAGATCGAACAGCATGTCTATTGCTGATCACAATACATACATATACAGGCAGGACGGGAAATGCATGCGCGGTGGTTGGCCATTCATGTGTATATGGATGGGGTCTATAGAATTCTAATAACGATGGCAGGAAATGAGGCTCGGCTAGGGGTCCGTGGTCCGTGGAAGGAGAGGCCTGGGTGGATCAGGATTTCGATGACGATGATGATAATACACAAGGATGGATGATAGAAATGGAAAATGTACCTACTCAAAAAATCGAAGCGAAAGAGAGAGAAGAAGTGAAGTGGGAGAAGGAAAAGAAACATCAGAAAAAAGATATTCAAATCCGAGAGAGTGGTGGTGGGTTTTAGAGAAAGAAAGAAAGAATGCTGGTGGTATCATGAGTGGATATGGGAATATATGATCTGTCCATCGTTCACGAGCGTGTGAGTCAAGGGAGTGAATGCCACGCGCATGAAACAGGAAAGGAGGATCCAATGCAGAGGTAGAGGGAAAGGGGAAAGAAAAGACACCGATGCACCGGTGCCCTCAAGAATAAATAAGGTAAGCATTTGTTGGGTTATTTCTCAGGAAGTGGCTGGGGGCTGGGGCTCCTCACTGTTGTCGTCGTCGCAGGCTCTTGTATGCGCCGCCGTTGAGTGTCAAATGATAGATGACCTTCGTGTCCTTCCGAAGTAGTCTCGTCGTCTTCATTTTCATCATCATCATCGTCATCATATTCAAAATCGTCATTTCGAGACCCTTCGTCACCGATGATGAGGGTGCTACCGCCTTGGCCACGAATAGGCTCGTCGTCAACGCTACGCGCGCTGGCAAACGTCGAAGAGTCGTCAAGAAGCTGATCTTCATAGTCCGGGTAAACATATCCCTCTTGACCGACGTTGTAAGCCACTTGCGCAAGGGGACTCGAGTTCAAGGTCATCCCAAACGAGGTACTACGACGGAAAGGCAGTTCGTTTGACATACCACCAGCACCGACAAGGATACAGTGGTCGTCCAGGTCGTGGTCCTCGGAGTTGAGGCTCGTAACATCGTTGAACTCCGTAGGATTGTCTCCCCACGACGAAGCCCGCCGAGCCGCAGTCAATGGACCACCACTGCTGCTGCTACGACCAGACCGTTGGCCACGCAGAGCTTCTTCGCTACGTCGAACCCCTCGGCCGATAAGATCCGAGTTGATGCTGAGGTCCGGAGACATAGGCGACGAAGGCGAATGCGTGCTAGGAGTTCTCGTAGTCGGCGAACATACCGCTGAGGACTGAGGCGTGATGCGTGAAGACGGAGGAAGTGTACGGTTAGGGGTACTCCCACTAAGGGGAGACGTAGATTGCGACGAAAGCGTTAAATTTTTAGACGAACGCCAGTTATGCCAGGTGGAGGGCGAGTATATGCTAAAGCGGGATTTTGGACGGCCTTCCGTAGGACTCGTTTGGGTAGATGATGTAGCACGAGATGCAAGGTTGGCATCAGAAGCCCCGCTCCTCGCCACGGACGTATTTAAACTGCTCGGCTGTGGAGCGGCCGTGCCGCCTGGCCAGCGCTCGACCGATTTGGCGCAATGAGTTTTGCTCTTTTCGCTGCGGATATCGGCGCGTTTCTTGCCCTTGTCTCGACCTGCGCTGGTGGTGGGTTGACTCCCCCCTCCCTTGGAACTCGACGCAGACGAGCTGGGTTCGGTTATGTCTAAGGCTACACGAAGCTGGCTTGGTTTGATCTGGACCCGGGGCGCAGACCTCGTGTGCTGTGGGTTATCCTTCTCTTCGGTGTTTGTGACTGAACTATGAGATCGGGAAACCCGGCGAAAGAAGGTAGAAACGGTCCGGGTGATTTGGGCATGCCATCGCCAGCTGAAACGAACTTTGACCATAGCAGTGGCGGTTTCAGCAGAAGTAACTTCTATCTTCCTCGGCGACGTATCCCGCAGCCATTTATCTGGTTTCTGGACCTCACGTAGGAACCATGGATGGCGCTAAGGGAAAAGAATTTTTGAAAAAAAATATACGTAAGTTTGACTCAACGGAGCTCGTCGATGAACGAAGCCTACGGACCTTAACTTCTGCCAAGGTGATACGCACGGCCGGGTCTTTAGTCAAAAGGTGATCGAGAAGGTGGATTACTTGTCCTCCCAGGGAGCTGTCGTCGGTCGGGTGGCGACCACCCGTAGGGGTGCGACCCAAAGCCATAGTCTCTGGTACCGGCCAGTCGTTGTTGCAGATGGCATTGTACATGCTGAACTCAGAGCCAACAGCTGGGTCAGCATGGAACGGAGTGTTGCCGAAGAGCAAGCAGTATAAAGTGACACCGAGCGCCCATATATCTATGGCCTTGGTGATATCAGGGCGGGGTTGCGACGGCTCGTATCCCTCAGTATGCTCGTAAATAACCTCCGGGGCTAGAAACGACGGTGTGCCAGCTCGCTTAGACAAGTCAGAGTCGTCAAGGAGAATGGGGTCATGCGGGTCGTCGGTATCGGCCCCGGCGCCTGCGTGAGCCAGTAGCTGGGCGTAGGAGAAGTGAGACACGCCAAAGTCTGCAATTTTGATGTGGCTGCGGTCGGCGGTCCAGAGCAAATTTGCAGGCTTTATGTCACGGTGGATAATTCCCTGGAAATGGACTGATGGCGGAGGTTACGTGAGATGATGGCGGACAGTAGGCGACGGTAGAAGTCTTACGGTACTCCAAGCCTAGAATGGCATCACGCATGATGCGATTCGTCTGGCAGAGGGCCAAGATGGGCTGGTCGTCGCTATTCCTCCATTTGACCTCGCCCCCACCAAGGTATTCCATGACTAGAAGGACATACATTAGTTAAACGCTTTGACCAACCCTGGTTGCACCGAGGTGCCCGAGCCAAATGAAAGGTGGTAGCCAAACGCACCCATGTAGATTTTGTCCCTCAGACGATCGTCAATGACCTCTATCAGCCGCACAGTGTGAGGATGGCGGCACTTTTTCATGATAGCGATTTCCTTGCGAATTTTGGCTTCAGTGGTACTGAGCTTGTCGCCCACCGGGAGATGAGGCGACGTAGGCAATGCCGACCGTCGCAGCATCTTCCACTGCTCCTCGCGGGGATTGTTGCGTCGAACTGATTTCATAGCCTTTGCAAACGAGTCACGACAACCCACGAAGGCAAACCATGAGCTGTGTGCACTCACCACGAGCCTGCGCACCACCGTCCCTTCGCCCCTGTCGCCCGACCTCTGTATGACCTCCTCGCATAAATAGACCTTGCCGTGTTGTCCTACTCCAATTCGTTCCCGACGGATGTATTGGTTGAGCATGGGCAATTTATCGTTCATGTAGCCGACCTCGAGATGAGCTGTGGTGCGCACATCACCTGGCGGGTCGAATACGGCTTCTGGGGGCGGCGTTGTTGGCAACATCGCAGGAGGTGGTGGACGCGCCGCCATCACAGGATGTGTGACATGTAGAAATAATGTACAAGAAACAAGAAGAAGGGATGCGTTGAAGCGCTACTGCGTGCTGGCTGGTATTAAGGAGCCTTTTGAAGATCATCATCCAGCCTTCTGAATTTGCTTCTGCGAGTACCCCGATCACCCTGTCATTTCACACGCTACTAAATACAGATAAAACATATTTCGGCCCATGTGTCCAGGCTAGATTACAATGCATTGGTTCACCAGGCCGGTACGTGGGCAGGTGCATTTGTCTTCTTCTTTCACGTCCTTCATCGCCTGTAACACATACAATCAGCATCATCGATCAATGTCAGTCGCGACTGCAGCGCCACTCTGCTCGCTTTGATGAAGGGCCGTAAACGACGCCTTGTATAATCGAGGGTGCAATTATTATTCACAAGGGACTTACCGACTCGACATGTTGTCCGCAGCCCTGCAAAAGAAAAAAAGTATCGTGTAAGTAAGCCACATCACGCAACAAGCAAGTGGAACCGAAGCAAGAACCAGACGCGAAGAGGTAATGCTCCACGACTCGGATTAGCGAGATGAAATCTCCAAATGCGTGTGCGTATTACACACACCCACATCAGTGAGAATGTCGAAAGAGGTATGTATATGTGGAGAAAGATGATCACTAAGGAAACAGATCTCACCGCCCAAGTAGTCTTGCCGCATTGAGAGCATTTGACAAGGTAGCAGGCGTTCACCGGAACAGTAAGCAAGAAGGCACTAGACATGATCACCTCAAAGGATCTGAGTATAGGTGCCGCCTGCCAGGGGAGAGGGGAAAGCTTACTTGGTTGATGTATAGGCGGTGATTCGAGTAGGAGTTAAGATGGATCACCCAAATGTCACTTACCCTCTTGCTTTTATACACATCACCACCAAGAGAGCTGTATAGATCGGGTTAGAGCAGCAAGTCACGATTTCTGACATTGATTGCTCGCCTGCTCAATGATTTGGCGGAAACATACCCCACACGTGATGCACGTCGCAGCGGTATGAGTGAGCAAGTCTTGCAGAGCCCGTGCGCGAACGTGATGTGCATTTCTAACAATTCCGAATGTTTTGAAGATCTAGACATCGCGCCCTGCGTTCGGGACCACGCATTGGAGACCTAGCCACCATGTAGGGTCTCTCACCACTCGAGCTTAGTCGGCTGCGGGGTCACACGAAGGCAGATCTGCACCAAAAATTTCACGTCCTCACCGGGAACATAAGGGAACATGCACGAGAATCTACTAATCTAGGCGTCAGGACATGTCTGAGAACACCATTGACAAATTACGCCGAAGATTCATCATTCCACCACCCGGGCGTCAAGAATCACTTTCCGCAACCTTCTCATCGCTTCGTCTACCTCCTCGTCGCTTGTCAAGCTGAAAGCGGCTCGGACATACGCAGTCTTCCGGCCGTTCGGTAAGAACGCGGTCCCTGGAAGCGCAAGCACGCCTCCCTCAAGCGCCTTCGTACGAATCACAGCTTCAGAGTCACCACCATGCGAGTCACCAGCAGTCCCATCATTCTGTCCTGTGGGAAGAAGAAGCTTAAACCTAAGGTTGGGGAAGGGAAGGGCAGAAGTCAGCGTAGGTGGAGGCCGATGCCAAGGCGTAGCACTGATGATTGGAGGCGCAGGGTGTACATACCAGAAAAACATCCCTGCCTGCGGGGAGCTCCATTCGGCGAGCCCAGAAAGATGCTTCTCAAGCGCCTTCTCAAACACATCCCGCTTATGTCGATAGAAGGCCGCCACAGTTTTCGTATGGGACATAAACCCTTCGTATCCCCATGAGTCGAGCAGTGTGCGGATTATCACCTGGGTGAGAGTCGACGTTTGTAGATTGGACGTGGCGGTCTGCGTGGCACCATTTTTTGTGAATAATGAATTGAACGTGTGAATGTGGAGAGGAAAATTTTGTGTGGGGGAGGGGAAGGGGAAGGAGGAGGGGATAAAGATCAATACGCACATGCCGATCAATTGCATCGAGGAGGGGAGTAGGACCAGAAGCGAAGCCGATTCGAATACCAGCTGAAAGAATCTTGGACAGACTATCGAACCGCAATACCCGGCCAACGACAGGTTCCTCGAGCTCCAGCTTAAAGTACGAAGGCGGTCGCTCAGCATCACCGTAGTACAAGTAATAATACGGATCGTCTAAACAAAAATTTCCCCGTTAGCATCATCATCATCGCCGTGGATAGGACCGAAGTGGTAAGCAAGCTTACCTTCCAAGATCAAGAAATCGTGCTCCCGCGCTAGGGCCAAAACTTCCTTACGGCGCTCCAGCGTAGCTGTCATGCCCGTAGGGTTGCATCCATACTGTGAATTTGCATCCGATCATCATTTGAGTGTGGGTTGACGGACGGGAATGAGTCAGGAAGCCGGTACTCACAGGGACGGAGTAGAGGACCTTGGGTTTGGGCTTGCCTGCAGGCCAGTTCTCCAGGATTGACTTCAGGGAGGCGGAGGAAATCCCATTCGCGTCGGTGTCCACCTCTAGGGGGTGATAGGAGCGATGAATTGGTGAACTTATTACTGTAATATCATGAGGGATAATCCCTACGCACCTATTTGGTCGCAGTTCAAGGAATGGAACATTGGAATCACGCCACTGGCAGTTGTGTGAAAAACGGAATCCCACGTCCAAGTAGAAAAAGTAAACACTCACGCGTAGACAGGAGATTCGACCAAGACAGGATCTCCTGGGTTAACCAAAGCCGCGACAGCCTGCGCCGATTCGGATCACAGAAATTGGAAGACAAGTCAATCAATCAGACTTGGAGGAATGCAAAGAGGACAAGTGGCGTTACCTTGAAAATCAGATCTTGAGAGCCCGAACCAATGCTCACTCTCCACCCCTCGCCCTGTTTTCGGCCGTGCTGATTCGCTTGTAAACCATTGATCCAGTCGACTAAACCTTTCAGCCCGGCGGTAGCCCCGTACTGAAGTCCCTCCGCAAGAGCAGCCCCATCCACTGTTAGCGCCGTCTCTTTCTCCGGGTTAACGGGGTCCCGAGCCGTAAAGCTGAAGGAGGTGAATGGAAACGTAGAAGCGTTGGGCTTTCCCGCTAGGAACGAGATAAGCCCTGGGCGCGATTCCAAGGGGAAGAGACTGCGAACTGTAAGAAGAGATGGAGATAAGCTGTCGTCATCGATGATGATGACTCTCCGCTTGGCAGAGATAAGGTCATTGTTGACTTACTGGGACTAGGCTTCCGATTTTTCGCATTGTCCGAAAGGAAGGAGGCGTAGTAACTCTCAGGTAGATACTTTACGCCATCATTACTGGTGAGGGGAGTTATCTCCATTGAATCGACCTGGTAGCGTTTTCCATCAGTGAAAATGATGATCGCATCATTGCTATCTACGAACGAAAGTAACTTTAAGACTTACCTTTCGTTACTGGGACTGCCGTTCTTCGGGATGATGAAAGGAAAGTTTGGCTCAATGGCTGAATCTCAGCCGATATCACTGATTATATCACCTGGTCGTGGAATTATATATCGGCCAACCGGGACGTCGAGAACATGTCTGACTCGACCGATGATCAGAGTCACTCGTGCTCGCCATCCATCACGTACGCCAAAAGCCTTATGTGGAGTGCAAAATTGATTCATCAGTTACCCACTCCAGCTCCCAATGATGGCGCACAAAAGCCCCGCCGAGGATGCCCAGACTTGGAGAACTGTGGGGCTCTTGAACTTGCTAGAACGTGGATCCGTGTCGCGATGTTGACAGCAGCTGCAAGAACTTCAAAGGATAAGTTCTTGATCTGACGGAACTCCGGGATACACACGTGTGGGCATCTGTGGTCACGGGAGGGAGCAGCGGGACACCCACGTCTCTGGCTGGTCGGCCAGTGAGAAAATTGGTCTAGCCGTAACATTGATGCTAGTCCAGAAAGGCATAGACGCATGGTGTCGCTGAGACAGCGCGGAAGGTGGGCAAAGCGCGTCGCGTCCAGAGGACTTGGGCGCTGAAAAGACGACTCTCATAGCCTCCGCGCCTTCTCAAGGACCCCAGTACACCAGTGACATCAGATCATTCTTGCTTTTCTTGTTATCATAGGGTCCGGACTTTACAATCAGAAAATCGCTGGAGAAACTTAACTATAATCTGGCCCACAATGGTTATGGGCACCGACCTTCAGAGGTTCCAGAATAGGATGGTTCGGCGTGGAGCCATAACAACGCCGTTGAGGTCAGGAATTTCGGAAACAAGGGCCAGGGGTAGCGTTAGGGGTTCGGGTGTCGTGCGGTTGAAGAGTTGGTCGAGGGGAGAGCTAAAGAAAGCGACTGACTCGTTGGTGCCAAGTCACAATCTTACCTCCACCCGTGACAAAGTATCTGCATCCAACAACCCGGATGCAATACCACTCGCAGCAGCACCGAGGGCGTACGATCTCGCCCTCTGGCTACCCCGGGGCATCGAAAAAACACTCAAGTACTTCGGTATCTGCCCCGCATCCATCATAGCTCTAAACCTCGGCTCTAACTCCTTCTCCCATAACTCGTTCTTAAAGATATGCGGGTAGTCAGCCATCTTGGTGATGGTGGCGTCCTGGAAGGCGGATATTTCGATTAGTATAAGCGGGATCTCATCGGGGCTGAAGGTGGTGGAAGCGAGGAGATTGTTGAGACGTGGTTTTTGGTATGATATAAGGTTGGTCTCCAGTAATGCCAGGAAGAGAAAGCCGCGGCAACCACCGATCAGAGAGGAATGGGCTGAATAGAAGGGTTGAGTTGGTAGATAAGGATGCGAAAACTGGCTTACCTTGGCTTAATTGAAACAGTTTACAATGGAGTCGATGACCCTGATATCGACCTATGCGCTGGCACTCGGCGGAGCAATATAAAATGGTGCGACAACCGCTGCAGATTTTCAGCTCACGTTGGCATCGCGGGACCATGCACTAAGTATGTGGAAACGATCAGCACCATTCCTGACAAACCAACAATTAAATGGTAAATTCGACTCACTGTGGAACATTTTTCAAACCGTTGTGCAACTTCGCCGGCTAAATTCCACACTGCCCCATACTGGCCTACTGCTTGGTCGAATCTCGACCAGGGGTCCGTTCCTGGTTGTTGAAAGGGTTCCAATAGTTTGCAAGTGTGTCTGAGTATGGCGGGGTAGGTAGAATGGGCGATCATGTAATCCACAAAAAAATCGAAGCTTGGTGGAGCATCCTGAGACGGCTTGATTCGTGTCACGCTGCGGAGGTATTTCAGAGTCCCTGACTTGAGTGATTGCAACAGCCGTGGGGGCGAAAAGGCCCAAGGGTCTGTTAAGATGAAGCAACAATAACGATAAACCACTTGCAATGTTCGGCTAGGAAGGTTGTCGCTATTAGGCAAAGGCAGATGACAAACGGCGTTATAGTGTTCAATCAACTGGTTGACCACAACTGAGATGCGATGCATGACATTATGGGCGCCGATTTCAGGTCCGAAGTCTTCGTCCGCGAAGCAAGCGAACATGAAGACTAAGCTGTGGGTGAGGGCTTTGAAAGCTATACCGCTCTTCTTAAGACGAAGAATGGCGAAACGTCCGGTGGTCTGTTCGATGTGAGTCAACCATAGGACTACGATCGATGATCTGCCACCTAGTTTGTCAATCACGACGTTGGAGGTCGGGGAGGCTAGGAGGTGCGCAATGAACTGTCCGAGATGGACAGTTAGGAGGGAAGCATCAATTTGAAGCTCCACCGAGGAGATTTCGATATAAAGCAGTTTGCGCCATATATCAACGACTACGTCCACAGTGGACGAAAGTACATCGGATTGCAGATCCGTTCCAGATGGATTGAGACAGCTAAGGATGCCAGCTACGGTGGTCATCACCGACTGATTGGTTATCACCCGCAATCGACTGGCTGTAGGCGATAATTCTTGGGTGCCGACGAATTGAACTGATAGAAAGGTAAGCCATGGGAAGATTCGATGGTGGTGAGTGGATATGAAAGTTGTTAAGTCTTGTGGGAGGGATAGGTATTTAGCGAATAAAGAGATGAGTTCCAAGCAGTAGTTAGCACGCAGAATAAGCGTTTCAGTCGCTAGATCCCTTGCGAGATAGTCGGGTATATCGCTTGGATCTAAGCCGACCAGGAGGACTGGGAGAAGCACGCCACAGGTTTGGTCGGTTAGCCTGATCAGTCGGGATGGACTCCAGCAGTATCTGTGGAGGGCGTGAATACTCGAAAGAGATCCTGAGCTGGCATTCAGAGCTAATGTCTGTAGTGGTACATGAGAGATTTTCGGATGAGAAATTCGGTTTGACATACACGCAGTGGGAGGGGTCGGAGTCGTTGGAGGTCAGCGCGTTGAGCAGCTGTCAACATTATGGCACCAGTAGGCTCAAAGTAGACGTGAAAAGGTGTGAAGGATTCTAATGGGCCAAACACTGGTCACTCGGGTATGATATGTCTTCGGTGTTCGTGGAACAGGTGGCGTGTCCGAGAGCGTATCTCCACAAAGTCATCAAGACTGAACGCGCTTCTTGGAGGATAAGCCGTCCTTAAGTATGTCGCATATTAGCTGCTAGACCCAAATACTCAAGTCTAAAAGGTACTCACCAGGCGCCCGTTATTGCCTGTGTACGTACACTGCCAAGTTCTGATCAATCGATTGCGATGTGTGAAAATCCGAGTGTGGCTGTGTTACTGAAGACTTGACGGTGACTGGGACGGTTGCAACAGATGACATGGGCATGGCAAGATCGTCAGAACGGCCTCATCGAACTGTCCACTTGAACGTTAATTCCAGCCCAGCGCACCAAGCCTCCATGGGTGTAGACCAGGGGACAATGATACAAAGAGGGTTTGAAAAGCGGTGGGGAACGTAGATGTAGACGGTCAAAGGACAGCCAGTGAACTTTTTTGAGATCGAAATTTTCATTCAAGCAGTAGGCAGCTGTAGGCCCTTCGGCCCCTGAACGTCCAGGAACTCCTAATTTCACGTGTTAAGCATGCATGAGGAGTACTAGCACCGTTCATCCTCTTCCCAACAGCTGCTGCCAGAGCTGCTGCGCGCGACTTTGCATACGCTCGCATAACGAACAGGAAACACCTCATAGCCGAAGTGGATGAGCACTACCCGTCTCAACCGAAGGTAGCTCGAGACGTTCGACACGGTCGTCCGCCGACATCGTCCAGCATTGAGCTGGATCGCATTATCCTAGGACTCACTGACGGTCTGAGTGTAGCAAACGTGGGCCGTTACCAACATGGTCTGGTCATTACGACGAACACGACTGTGGATATGTGCCTTCACTTTGCCAACTGTCATCTCCAGAACCCTTAATTCTTCCAGTCCCATATTACGATCAAATGGTTACGGGCACCGACCTTGAAAGTTCCAGAATAGGATGGTTCGGCGTGGAGCCATAACAGCACTGTGAAGGTCAGAAATTTGATCTATCCTGCTCGACTGGGTGAACGAATGTGAATTCGTTGTCGCCTAAGGCTCTCTCGCTCAACGGTAGAACGTGCCAGCAGCGTGAGAGCGACTGGACGAACTAGCCAACCCCGACCGGAGGTAGATACCCAACCCGGGAAGGGGAAGGATAGCCAAACCCCAGAGGGGGCCGAGCTCAAGCCGGCCACGGCGAAGTATGTAGTACAAGCTGTGTATACTAACGGAATAAATGAAATGTGATGAAGTAGATATCTAGGGAAAGCGGTAAGGGTGGGAGAGAAAAGAGAGAGCTCGATGTACAGGACTATCGAGCGCGAACGTAAGAAAGAGAGGCCGTGAGGGAAGCAGTATAGACTATACCTATCGAGCGCGAACGTAAGAAAGAGAGGCAGCGGAGTATGTACATGAGGCGAAGCTAAATAGACATGCGAACAAAGGGAAAGGGAGATAGGGGACAGGGGACCTCACGTGCATCACCTGATAGACCTTGGATAAACTACGTCTATCCAACTCATCTATCCTGCTCGACTGGGTGAACGAATGTGAATTCGTTGTCGCCTAAGGCTCTCTCGCTCAACGGTAGAACGTGCCAGCAGCGTGAGAGCGACTGGACGAACTAGCCAACCCCGACCGGAGGTAGATACCCAACCCGGGAAGGGGAAGGATAGCCAAACCCCAGAGGGGGCCGAGCTCAAGCCATGGAGGGGGCGAAGGGAAGAGACGGAGGCTCGAAAGGCTGAGCCTGAGAATCGGCCCAGTGGAGACGAGAAGATAAGTTCAAGAGGCGCTCCCTTGAAGTGTCGATGTATAATTTGTAAGCGTCGCTACGCCAGCGTCCTAGTTGTTGGATTTCGTGGTCGACGAAGCCAGCTGCAGCCGCTGCAGTTGCAGCACCCCGACGGAAACTATGGCCAGAGTAACCCGAAGGGTTGATGCCCACCTCGAGTAAAGCGGATTTGAGGCGGGCGATGAAGACAGCGCGTGTGAGCGGGTTACCGTCAGCAGAAAGGAAAAGAGGGGACTCGGGGGGAAGGGGAGAAGAGGTAAATAAACGGGAGAGAGCAGAAACTGGGCAGGTGGAGGAATTGGGAGCAGCCGAAACAAAAATAGAGACCCCTTTACGAAAGGGGTCCGTCTTTGAAGAAGGTAAAGTAAGTACAATGTGGGTAGCATTGTCGGTCGAGGGGACGAATTGAATAGAGGAGCGAGTAAGGTGAATATTGGGGTTGAAGGAGTTAGGATTAGTTAAAGTAAATTCACCGCAGCGAAGGAAACCAGCGTAAGCTAGTTTCGCTGCGGTGAGGAAGATGAAGTCGTCGTGAGAAGAGGAAGGAATTGAACAGAGGCGACGGAGGATGGGTAAAGTAATAGGAAGTTTGGCTAAACGATCCCGCTCACCGTGATAGCGCTTGATCCCGCGGATGAGGCGTTGTACGACGGGAGACTCGCAGGCGTCGAAGGCGACATCAGCGTCCAAGTGCATGGAACGAACGGCGGAGCAGTAGGATTTAATGGTTTTAGGTTGCAAGCCCCTAGCCCCCAAGGAGGCGATCCACTCCATGATAGCCCGCGGTGAAGCTGGGAGGACGGAACTGTCAGCGTTGGCAAGATAGGGGCGGTCCTTAATAAACTCGAGGAAGGACTTCTGACCGGTAGAGTAGGTCGACCGAGTGCTAGAGGCGAGTCCGTGCCAAAGATAAAAGGCGACGAGGCGGGAGACGTTAGGGTGCGTTTCATACCACGTGTTGGGGGGTGCGGAGAGCAGGGCTGCTTCGGTAGGTAAGGGGCCAGTGCGAAAAGGCGAGCATATTGAAAACGGGAGGCAGCGTCAGCAAGCGAGTTCTCGGAAGAAGAAAGCCAGACAGAAGAAAAGGAGAAGCCTAAAGCGGCAGCAAGCATGAGCACGACCCGCAGCAGAGAGGCCAAGTCGGGGGAGCGATTCGAGTGTGAGTTGAGCGCGTTGAAGACGGAGGAGTTATCGATGTGAAAGACGACGTGGGCATCCGTCCAGAGATGACCCCAGCACAGAATAGCATGTAGGACAGCAAACAGTTCCTTGAACTGGATATCGCGGGTGCGGTAACGACGAGGGCAGCGAGCAGAAAACCAGGAAGAGTCCCAGACGCCCCCGAGACCTTTTGTACCACTCGCATCAGTGTAGATATGGATCGTACGGAGATGACGGTCGATTACTGAGACTCCATTCCAGCGGACAGCGTAGCATGCCCACCAATGAATATCACCCCGAGCATAACGAGGTATATTGCGAGTAGCAAATGGGGAGGAGAAGGACGCCATGAATCGATAGAGGCGCCGTAAGAAGGCACGGGAATAAGGGACTACCTGAGAGGTGAAGTGGAGGAAACCAGTGAGCTCCTGAAGATCAGATAGGGTACACCGCCGACGAGCGGACCAATCCGAGAGGAGGGTCGTGAGGTAGACGAGTTTATCAGGAGGCAGTCGCGCTTCCATGGCATCCGTATCGAGCTCGATACCGAGGAATTCGAGGCGTGTCGTCGGCCAGACCGTTTTCTCCGGCTGGAATTGGAGGCCCAGTTGAGCCCCTAATCCCTGAATCCAGTGAACCGCCGCAGATGCGAAATCGAGAGGCGTCTCAGGGGTGAATAGGGTGAGGAAGTCGTCGAGGTAGTGCTTCAAATGTGCGGGTATGTGGCGTTGGATGATCCAGTGGAGAGCCTCCGCAAAGAGGTTGAATATATAAGGAGCCGTCTTCAAACCAAAGATGAGAACTAAGAACTCATAGAAGGCGCCGTTCCAGAAGCAGCCTGCGAGGTGACGGTCGCGAGCGCTCAGCGGGATGTGGCGAAAAGCGTCCTTCAAGTCGAGTTTCGCTAGGAGTGCACCTCGACCGAGTTCGCGAATAGTATGTATGGCTTGGGGTATAGACTCGTATTGGATGTGGGCCTCGTCGTCAGGAATGCCGTCGTTGACAGAACTACCTTCCGGCCAAGAAAGGTGGTTGATAACACGGAATTTGTTGGGCTGGCGTTTGCTCTTAGGGATAACACCTAAGGGCGACGCACGGAATGAGGGGTGAGGCGGGGATGGGAAGGGGCCCCTAGCTTTCCCTTGAGCCAACAAGTTACCGAGGTCGATGTCGACGATGTCTGGGCGTTCCAGAGCTGAGTGAAGATTGTTGCAGCGCTGTAGTCGTTGGTCTGAGGAAAAACCGACGGTAGCGCCGAACTGTATTATATGGAGGATAGATTGTACAAATGCGGTATCGGGATAATCAGAAAGGTAGAACGCCCAAGCATCTAAAACCAACGACGACGAAACCGGCTCCAGATCCTCTACCGACGTGGGCGCCGCATTGCAGCGAGGGTCGGAATTCGGGCGAGGTGGAGGAGGAGGTCCGGGGGGAAATAACGCAGCGAAGGGGAGGGGCGTGTGGAGTGAGGCGGGAGCACGAACCGGTGAGACGGGAGCTACGACAGTACCAAGTTGGTTAGGACAAGGGGCGGACAGGGGCGTACCGCCCCTCACCCCACCGGGACCTCAAGTAGAGGCTGGAGTGGTCTTGGGTTTAAATGAGCACGTGTTACGGCCATGGGCTGGCGACTCGCAGAGGTAACAACGGTGAGCGCGACCCGCAGAACAGGGGGATGAGCAGCGACCCTCGTTGAACTTCCGGCAGATCTGATGAGAGAAGTCGCGAGTCGACGACGAAGCAGCCTTGGATTTAGCTGCTGGCTTGGAATCGGAAACGGGGGAGTGGGTGAGAATACGGCCGATGTTGGCGTCCTCCTGACCCCAACGAGAATAGTCCCCACGCAACATTTCCGTGAGACGACGAGAGTGGAAGGCCATGTGGTAATCGAGGATCGCCGAATAAGAGAATGTACGAGCGAAGGCCTGAAGCGAGCGAGAGTACGCCCAGAGACCGCAAGAGACCTCAAGTAAAGCCGTGATGTTGCCCGATGTAGCTACATAACGGAGCAGGATCTCGCAATAGAGACCGAAGGCCTCCATGAACGTATGGAAGTCAGGGAGGTCCTTAGTAGGAGCATGCTCGAGGGATGTAACGCCCTCGTCCGTGAAGGTGAAGGTGGTGGTCGTGCGCCGCTGCGTGAGCTTGAGAACCAGCTTGCCAAGCTGCTGGGGGCGGAACTCATGCTTGCCGATCGATTGAACGATCGACGCTTCGACCTCAGGGAAGTATGTAGGAATGGGTAACGCACCAGCAGAGAGATTACCCGTCGCGGGTGGTACAAAGCCCATGTACGGCAGCGATGGGGCAGCCACCAGCATGGGGGTAGGCAAGGATTGAAGGGGTTGAACAGGGGCTTGGGGAGCAGGAGCAGGTGCCGACGTGGGTGGGACGTTAGCCGCGGGTGCCGGGAAAGGAAGAGGGACCGAAGGGGCCGACAGGGGAGCGGCTGAGGGGAGGGACTTAGCTAGTGTGGCCATCGCGCTCATCAAACCGTCCATCGTCCCCGAAAAGCTATTCAACTTCGACACAGACTCCGAGAAGGACGCGGCTATCGCGTCGAGCGTAGCCCCAGGAGCGGGGGGCGGAGAGGCCGGAGGTTGAGGAGATTGGGAGGTGGAAGGGATATTGGAGAAGGAGTCCGTTGACATGACAGGCGACGGCGGCGGATTTGGAGAGGGCTCCCTTTCAGAAGGTGGCTCAGAGGTGCGTAGGAAACGACCGTTGGCGTCGCGAAGGCGGGGAGTGCCACGGGAAGAGTTACGATGCACCGTGTTGAGAAAAGAGAGAGCTCGATGTACAGGACTATCGAGCGCGAACGTAAGAAAGAGAGGCCGTGAGGGAAGCAGTATAGACTATACCTATCGAGCGCGAACGTAAGAAAGAGAGGCAGCGGAGTATGTACATGAGGCGAAGCTAAATAGACATGCGAACAAAGGGAAAGGGAGATAGGGGACAGGGGACCTCACGTGCATCACCTGATAGACCTTGGATAAACTACGTCTATCCAACTCATAAAAGAGGGCCAGGGGTAGCGTCAGGGGGTGGGCTGTTGTGCGGTGAGAGAGCGGGTCGAGCTAAGCGACTCTTTGGGTCACAATCTTGTCTCTGCCAGTGACAGAGTCCCCGAATCCAACAATCCGGATGCAATAGCAGTCGCAACAGCACCGAGGGAGTACGAGTTCTCTACACCCCGGGGCAGCGCGAAAACGCTCAGGTACTTCGGTATCCGCCCCGCATCCATCATAGCTCTAAACCTCGGCTCTAACTCCTTCTCCCATAACTCATTCCTAAAGATATGCGGGTAGTCAGCCATCTTGCTGATGGTGGCGTCTTTGAAGGCGGATATTTCGACCAGTATAAGCGGGATCTCATTGGGGCCGAATGTGGTGGAAGCGAGGAGCTTATCGAGATGTTGTTTTCGGATGGATAAAATGTTGGCCTCAAGTAGTGCCAGGAAGAGAAAGCCGCGGCAACCACCGATCAGGGAGGAATGGGCTGAATAGAAGAATTGAGCTTGCAGGTAGGGGAAGGTTGACTGAAATAGTGAAAGAAAAGGATGCGGCAACTGACTGACCTTGGCTCAATTGAAGCAGTTTGCAATGGAGTCGATGACCTTGATGTCTGCCTATGCGCTGGCACTCGGCAGAACAATATAAAATGGTGCGACAGCCACCGCAGACTTTCAGCTTTCGTTGGCATCGCGGTACCATGCACTAAGTACGTGCACATGCTCAGCGACTAGTACCACCCCCAAAAAACCAATAGATTAAAAGTAAGCTCGACTTACTGTGGAACATTTTTCAAACTGTTGCGCCACTTCGCCAGCCAAACACCACACTCGATAATACTGGGCTACCGCTGTATCGAACGTCCTCCAGGCGAGCGTTTCTGAGCCATCGGGATAAGCTTGCACCAATTTGCAAGTGTGTTTGAGTATGGGAGGATAGATGGAATGAGCGGTCATGTAAGCCACGAAAATTTCGAAGTTTTTTGAGTTATTGCGAGACGGGGAAATTCGTGTCATGGCACGGAGATATCTCAGAGTGCCTGACTTGAGTGATTGCAATAGCAGTGGGGGCGAAAGGGCCCAAAGGTCTGTCATGATGAACCAACAATACCGATAAACCATTCCCGAGGTTTTGCGAGGAAGGGTGTCGGTATCGGGCAAACGCAAGTGCCGAACGGCGTTAAGCCGTTCAACCAACAGGCTGACAACAACTGAGATGCGAGGGAGGACATTATGGGGGTTGATTTCAGGCCTGAAGTCTTCATCGGCGAAGCAGGAGAATGTGAAGACTAAGTCGAGGGTGAGGGCTTGGAAAGCCCCGCAGATGTCCGTGAGAGGAATGGCAGCAAAACGTTGGGCGGCCTGCTCGATGTGAGTCATCCAAAGAGCTACGATCGATGATCTGCCACCTAGTTTGTCAATCACGGCGAGGGAGGTTGGGGAACCTAGGAGGTGCGCAAGGATCTGTGAGAGGTGGGTGGTTAGGAGGGAAGCATCACCCCCAAACGCTGACCCCAACGCTGAGGAGACATCAATATAAAGCATTTTGCGCCATATATCAATGACTACGTCCACAATGAACGTATGTGTATCGGGTTGGAGATTCATTTTAGTTGGGCTGAGCCAGTTGAGGATGCCGGCTAAGGTGAAAATCATCGACCGATCAGTTATCACTGGCAATCGACTGGCGGCGGGCGATAATCCTTGGGTGCCGACAAAGTGAACGGATAGAAAGTAAAGCCATGGGAAGATTTGATGGTGGTGAGCGGATATGAAAGTGGATAAGGCTTCTGAGGCCATTAGGCAGTGAGCAAATAGAGCGATGAGATCTAAGCAGCGGTTAGCACGTAGAATGAGCAATTGAGTCGCTCGGTCTTCTGGGATTGAGTCGGGCACATCCCTTGGGTCTAAACTGACCAGGAGGACTGGGAGGAGGGCGCAACAGGTTTGTTCATCGATCAGTACTATTTCGGGTGTATTCCAGTATCTGCGGAGGGCGAGAATACTCGGAAAAGATCCTGTGCTGGCATTCAAAGCTAAGGTCTGTAGTGATACATGAGAGACTTTCGGGTAAGAAATTCGGTTTGACATACTCGCAATGGTAGTGGAAGTCGTTGGATGTCTGCTCGTTGAGCGGCTGTCAAAGGCATGATTTGGAACAGCGTGTGAGGACTCTAGAGACACCGTAGGATGTGACCGTAGGATGTGAATGCAAATGAATCTCAGAGTCGTGGCACTTTGATGGCATTACCAAACCGGGGTACACGCGAACCAGGAGATGACCATTCGTCGGCTCGAAAAGCGAGACTCGTCCAGGACTTTACCTCTCAGTGATGGCACAGTCAACAAACCAAGCACGTTCAAGTTGGAAGGATGCATGGGAATATATTCACTAGTCATGTCTTATATTAGCAGCGTGCCAATCTGAGCCTTCCAAAGCTGAAGTGCAAGGGACTAACGCGTGAATACCAACTTCTAAAACTCAGTGGTCGCCTGGTAAGCTTGAATCATTATTTGACGCTGGATAGTTAGAGACAGAGGTGGAGGATCCATCCAAGGATTCAGTGGAGAGAAGGCGGGAGTAGAATTTCTTCGATGGTTTGGCCGAGCTAGCTTCGTTCAGCTGGTAAGGTTGAAGCGCGAGGGCGAAGGAAATGATGGAGGCTAGGCTGTTCAAGCTGTAAGAGGTTTTGGTATGCCCCTTGCTCCCATCACGACTGATGATTCCCTTGTCGAGCGGACGGCTTCTCACTACGCGAACAATAATCGCGTCGGGCCAACTAACGTCTCGAGGGGACGAAGTCACTTCGACGCTATCGATATTGAGTTCAGCAATGCCTACGGAAGCGTTCAGCTGGTTGCTGAATATCTTGGAAACCTGAATTGCGACTAAATGGCATCACGACGGGTCCGGAGACTCTGGATATATGCCCTTGACTTTACCAACAGCCGCCCCAGCGACTCTTGATTCATCCAGCCCCATGTTTTCTTCAACTCCGGTGCAGGACAACCTCTCTTCCCGTCTAGCCGCATCACTACGACCAAAATGGGTGGCACGAAGAGGGTCAGGGTTGGCGGCCAACGCGAATTCAAGGTCGTATCTTCATGCTAGGCTCAACGAGAAGTCGATAGCGGGAGTTGATAGGACAAGACGGAAACAATTCCATGGCTGACGTATGGGAGAATAGACCACTTCGGGATCAACTTTGACAAGGCCACAATAACAAAATGAGCAAACGATGCTGAATTGAAGGGGTTCCTCACATGTGTACCTTGCAGAGCCCATGGAGGTTGGAGTTGAGCAATGAGCGAGTGATCGCTTGGCCCCTACTGTACCTGTCATCGAAGGGTTGAAGTGGGAGCATACATGACATGAGTAATTGACAATCCTCTGTACCTGCTTCTGTGGCTCAGTTGGCTAGAGCGTTGGTCTCATACTGCAGTATGATCACAGTTCCTGTGAGCAATCCAAAGGTCGCAAGTTCGAGCCTTGCCAGGAGCATGAAGAAATACTTGGCATATGTTTTTGCTGCTTCCAGACACGCCCCATGACGACCATGCCATAATGTTCCTCAAGACTAATACAAATAAAACGAACAACTAAAGTACTGTCGACTATCGTTTTTCCTTAACGAAGTAGTGAAGCGTAATAAAGCTAGCGACGGTGAACGAAGTGAAGAAGATGACCAACAATGAGATGTTCGGCCACCAGAAAGACTACAGCGCCGTCGCTAGATGTGAGCAAACGCTGCGAACTGATAACAGTGAGCAATAAGCACATACCTGAGCACGCAAGCCAAAGGTCGAAAGAATCGTTGCTGCAGGAACATCCAACTCGACGCCATACTGTATCACAGAATGTTGTTAGCAACGAAAGGGATATCGTCCTGAGGATGCAAACCTTGGTCTCTTTGAGCTGCAAGTACCGAAGTTCGTTCACCGCAAGCGCTTCAAAAGCCGCATGGAAGAACGAGACTGTATGCAGCCACTGGAACATAGGTACAACCGTTTCCCGATTGATCAGCAGGCCAGTGAAGAGGAGACTAGACAATAGACAACATCACTATCTGCTAGATGATAAAAGCGAAGGTGTAAACCCACTTGAACAACATGACTAAAGTTCCAACCAAGCTTGCAACACTAATGGAATCGAAGGCAATGGAAAGCCACAAGACGACACTTGCGGTTGTCAAGTTGAAGAGGACGAGGGTGAGCATGAACTTCCAAAAGCCTTGAACGGTGGGTACCAGCCCGACTAGGCCGTAGACGATGCCACCGAACATTAAGGGAGGGATCATTCGAAGTGGCAGGATGTCGAAGAGGATCTAAAGTAGTGGTCAGACAGCTAAGTCTGCCAGCGGGGCGAGGCGTACCTTGGAGGAGAAGTAGGTGAATGAAGAGTAGTATCCGTTCGCTCTGTAGAGGAGGTGCGTCAGGTACAGTATTGTTACAAGCGCACTGCTCACCTCTCGCGAATGAAAAGGATTCGCTCGTTAGCGAAAAGCCCAAGACTTGACAGACACGAGAACCCAAACAATGCAAGCGTGAAGAAGAAAATACCTATGCAAGATAACCCAAAACCTCTTGTCATCTATATGAGACCATTGACTCACCAAGCCGGTTCTGGAACCCAGCGATATCATTCCTATTGGAATCTTGTCAGCACACCATTCGGAGGCCCTATAACACTGAACTCACGTAACGTTGTGGAAAAACAGCCCACAAATCACTGCAAGAGGCGTTAACGATCCGGCGGGTGCGAAGGTACGAGAACAGACGTACGTGCTAAACCAATGGAACTCAAATAATGCGCTGTGAGCAACGCCGGATCTCTATACAAATTCTTGAACGCCCTCCCGCTCAAAATCCGGAATTGTGTTCCCCAGCTAGCACGCTTCCTCCCTCTCAAAAGCGATGTCTCCAGCGCAACGTCAGGGAGTTCCGAGCTAGCGGCTCCATTTTCCCCGTTGGGAGCAGCGGGACCAGCTTGCGCATTCCGTTGCATCTCCTCGCCGTTCTCCTTGATTTCTTTAGCGATCCTGCTTTGCTGGTATGCATCAACAAGGGCTTGAAGTTTGGGCGTTAGAGCCTTTGCGTGACCGCCACTACGGCCTTTACGCAAGCTCGAAGCAGCAGAAGACAGAATTTCAGATGCCTTCCGTTTGATGAAGTTACCAGCACCTTCGTTGCTTCCGCCAACGGCGGTGGAGTCGCCTGTGGACACGTTAGAATGAATTTGATCGAGCTCAGTTTCGTCGACGACGTCCTCGGATGATGCGTGACGTCCCCGTCTTGAATGTGGGCGAAGGCCTCGTTCTTCGTCGGCGAGGTTAGACTGCGGATCTATTGGGATGTTGATTTCGAGTGCGGCAGGGGTGGCACGGCTTGAGTTGGAGTCCATGCCGGCATGCATGGTGAGATCAACTAGAGCATATAACCAGGACGATGAAACCGTGTCTTCACATAGTGGGTCAAATTGACTTACTCAGATAATCAGCAATATTAAATCCGGGTGGACATTTACATCCAATGCTCTCAAAGTACTCCTGGCACCTGCTGAGCTCGCCAGAGTAAACCATCTTGCCCTGCGCAAGAAGAACGAGCTGGTCGAAAAGGGCTACGATGTTACTCCGCGGTTGGTGAATTGTGAAGATAACAGTCCTCTGATAGTTTCTTGCTAGCGAGACGAGGGAATCGACAACATTGTACGCATTGTACGCATCCAAACCTGCAAGATTTATCGTGAGCAAGCAGGCATTAATTAACTCGTTGTAAATAAGGGGACACTCACCGCTTGTAGGTTCGTCTAGGAACAGTATGCTCGGACTCGTAACCAACTCACAAGCAATCGACACTCTCCTCTTTTCCCCGCCACTGATACCTCTCCTTCCCGTCTCTCCAATCCGTTTGTCCCTAATGCCCAAAATCCCTAGCTCGCCTAGCGTCTCTAAAACTCTGTACTTCTTCGCCTCTTCACTCATCTCCCTTGGCAGCCTTAACAGCGCGCTATACAGAACCGTCTCATACACCGTTAGCGTGCTCATAAGAGTGTCTTCCTGGTCAACGAATCCGGTCACAGAGCGGAACTCGGAGTCCTTGACGACGCGCCCATTCACAAGAGTTGTACCAGACGACGTCCCAAGTTTGTATTTGCGTGCAAGGATGTCGAGGAGTGTAGATTTGCCTGCGCCAGAAGCACCCATGATCGCCATAACCTGGCCAGGGTGAACACATCCTGAAATACCGTCGAGGATCTTGGGACTCTCAGACGAGCTAGGCGTCGCGATGCCGGTGGGAGACGGAAGCCAGTATGAGATATCGTTGAAGTAGAGTGAGGCTGGTACGTGTTCGGACATCAACTTGGCTGCTTCATCTTCCGGCAGTCGAATCTTGCCAAAGTCGGACCCATCTCTGGACCGGCCAGCATACCATAGTACTAACAGCAAGATGAGCTCGATCGAAAATGCATATCTGAAGGCTTACTTCCGCTGGTCAGTATGACCACCAAACACGCTCCAGCAGAACTGAGGGCAACCCAGAGTGTATTATCCGGCTTCGCTGGGCGCTGACAATGTGCCATGAATACGTGGATGGCGTGGAATCTAGTACGGCAGACGTACCACGTAACCAGGAACCTGGGAATAGTGTAAACACTCTCCGCCGTAACATTTGAGGGTAATATATGCATCGCCAAATATGGTATCTATCAGGTCGTTCATTGCGGGTTCCTCAAACTTGCAGTCCGACTTGGATTCGCCGCTCGTGTCGTTGCTGGATTTGGTCAAGCAAGAGAAAGTAGCCGGTCCTTTAATCTCGTCGCTCAAAAAATCAGAAATATCTGCAAAGTTGGTCAGTTGTGAAGAGATTAAGAGCGTCACTCAGGATGCACCTATACTGCCGTCCTCTCCACAGATAAAACGACCTGGAACGCATCTACATTTCACCTTCTCGCATGCGTATCGAGTGGAATTCTGGTCGTATCCAACCGTGCGCCCAGCACTACAACCTTCTAAAGCGCAGTAGAAGGACTCAACTTGAGCCGTCCAAAATTGGAAAGCGCATGTTCCGTTGGTTGATGCAGCCGTGGCGGTGGACAAATCATCGCGAGTAGGGAGTAGTCGAGTGAAGGGCGACGACTGAAGGCTGGTTTGGGTTGCCGACTCCTCGAGCGGCATGGCGCAGGAGAATGTCACCTGAGGCGGACGGCCAGGAAGCATATCAAGGATCTTGCGGTCTGTAACGGATCAAACATATGCGACGCAGGTAGGAGGGTAACACTCACTCGTCACATCGCACATTTGGTGGTTTTCAAACACGGTTTCGCCACCCTCGTAGCATGTCATTCCGTTGTTATCGACGCCTCCGTCTTCGGAATCATCATCCATAGAGTTGGAACGGAGCAGCTCAGAGATACCGCCAGCTAGGGGGAAGTTCTTGCATGCTTCATCCGTCTTGCAAACTTGGAAAGTGTCGGTGCCAACGTGAGCGGGTGATGGTGGATAAACGTACCATTACAGTTGATACCTCCCCAACCATCCTTACATTCGCACGACTTGCCTTCCTCCCGAAGACGCCTGCGGTCTCCGTCGGCCAGCGAGTCGCATTCTAAGATCGTGGGTTAACCTTAAGAGCCCCAGCACCTAGCAAGTACTCACGCGGAACCAAACAGTCGATACCTCCCCAGCCTGGAGGACATTTACACTGTCCGTCGTACGGATCGCAATGTCCATATTGACCACAGGTGAATCGTGGTAGCAAGCAGTTGAAACAAGGCGGGCACTTTCCTACAGAAGGCGTCAATCGTAGCAAAGGGTTGGAGGCCAAGAGACTTACCCGGAGGTAGGAGGCCGTCCTGCAAGGAAGTTGAAGGAAATATGGGGCTGGACGAATTGAGGGTCACCGAAAAGGCGGTGGGTAAAGCAAAGGCACATATCCATAGTCTACGCGCGCGCCGTGATGACCAAACCATCTTGGCGACGGCTCAGTAGATACTCAGCCCGCCAGTGAATTCCGACAGAGGTCTCGAGGGGGACGACCGGAGTGTCGAGATGCCGTCGTCCAATTGAGATGTTGGTTGATACTCGTCCCCTGCGGCTAGGAGCCGGTTGCTGTTCGTTATATGAGCCGTACTCGAGAAAGTAGCAGCAGCAGCAGTCCACTGACGAACTGGCTAGGCGATGAGCGCTGCGGTGATGGGGGTGGGGAACACGGATGCGCCGATTGGGGGAACCTGGCCCCGAGGGCTCATCACGTGCATTCAGGAGCTCAGGGGCCTATGGCGTCCCTGAAATGAAAATTTGACCTTATCGAGTGTGTCGTCATTCCAGTTGGTCCATCTCTCGACGACTGTACAATATGGTAGTGTATGGCGAACTATTTTGTCCCCTTGACTGCACCCGTGGAGACTTAGACCGCAATTCCTTCCCCTCCTCGCTACAATCTCCTTCCCAACCCCGCCACAGTACCTACACGGATTGTAGGACCAAGATGAGGCCGTTAAAATGATCCACCTACAAGCATATGGTCATCTTGTGCAATCCACCAGATTTTTTACCAAGTGACCCACGAGCACAGCCACACTTTTGGGTTTTACGCGTCGCCAATCAACTGATCAATCAAGCTACAGTGCAGTACGTACACGAGCAGGTGAGTACTTTTAGTGGCTATTTACGCGCTTACGGATTTCTGCTTTAAAAGGTTCAGATTGGACTATTGCCAACACACGATAAGCGTAACGCATATCCTTGAAAGCTTGAACTGTTGAACGTGTTCAGTGTTGATGACCGTTCGCAGATAGGCTCCTGGACTCGCCTCCTCCTCGAGCGACATATCATCATGTTGACAGCTGCTGAACGCGCCGACCTCCGACTACTCCCCTTACCATTGCGGGTATGTCAAACCAAATTTCTTACACTGCGATTTCTTATGTACGTCAGGGTTTCAGCATGCCTTCCTTTTGATACTTCGAGCTACTTTTCCCACTTTCCGAAGTAAATAACTAGTTAAGTAAAAATGATCAAGCCCAAGTTGCGAAAGCACTACTACTTGTGATAAGCACCGCAGCTTACCAAAAAGGAGATCCTTATTGCCACTTCAGAATCACGCAGGGTTCAATGCGAACAAGATACATGTAGCGATGTAGCGATGTAAGAAGAGTAGTACAACGGAGTGTAGCAACTAGAGAATGGCGGTGTGAAACAAACAACACGTTACAACATAGCAATCAAAGTCCAGGTTCACTCATCATCCGACAGAAGAACCTTCGATATCGTGACGGGGCGACTGTCGGCGTAACCAGGATATACATATGGCTCGTCATCTCCTTCATTTTCCTCGTTCTGAATCTCAATTGAATCCCGGCTAGATCCTTCCTGGAATTCTGGAAGCGACGAGGCATTGCTGCCACTGTTCAATGAGACGTTGGTGGTCGACTGGCAGTCTTCATAATCGCCGATAACATAGTCGAAGTCCGAGTCACTTGAACTATCGACAGTGATGGCGGTAGCGGCTTTGTGCGGCTTGATATGTTCACGAGCAGCTTCTTCCAGCTGAGTCCATTGGTGATCGGTAAGACAAGCGATATGTTTGAGGATGGATTTCGTTCCAGCTTCGAAATTCTTGCGCGAGAAGTTACCCTCAGGTCCCAGAGTGCGGGGATCTATGAAGTGGCCAGTTGCCCATGCATGGAGAGCACGAAATACCTAACTGACTTTAGTAGGATGTTAGAATATGGAATATGCATGACGTACTGCTTGGTAGACAAGGACAAGGAGACCGACCGGATGACCAGGAGCAAGCGTGTCGGGTGGAAGGGAAGAAATTTCGGCATAGTGTGAACTTAATGTAAATGCGACTGCGAATGATTGGAAAGGGCCCTAACAAGAAGGTCATTGCAGGCTACTGATTGAGTGGGGAAGAAAGACCACGCACAATTGGCAAGCCGTCTTTGCTAAGGGTGCGAAATACAAAGTTCGGAAGAGTTTTCTTTGGCTTCGAGGAGGGTGCTCGGCCTGGAGTAGGCCCAGCCTTCGAAAGACTAAGAGCAAGTTCGACAAAACCTTTGCGAAACTCAGAGGTGCGGAGGTGCATATCGTCCTGCTGGTCATGGAAAACCTTCTTAACTGCAGCCTCGCCAGCAGTCGCGATGGCATGTCGCCAGTTGCAGGCAGTATCTTCAGCCTAGAACTCCAAATGTTAGATCGCGGCAATGAGGATGCAGACGGTCACCTACTAGCTTCAACATGATAGCTTTCTGCTCATCGGGAATAGAGCACTTGGGATATGTAGTCTGATAGATGGAGATGATAGCGTCAGCGTCGGGGAAATCCCAAGGTGCCGTTTTCGAACATAGGTCTTTGATTCGAGGGGTGATTTGGGAGGCGTAGAGGACCTGAAAGACAGGGAGGAGATCTGAAACCCGAATTTCAACCTTCTTGAGAACTTTGCCATCCCGTTCAATCTTGACCTTCTTCACTTTTCTGACGACAAGCTGAGGAGTAGGAGTGCCAACAACGGACGCCAACGGATTGCCCTGTATGCCAGGCACGGATGAGTAAAATACGAAAAGAGGGAAAAAAAGGAAACCTTGATAGGTGAATGGGGTCGTTCAGCGGATTCATCTTCATCGTCAGAGACAATACCAGCCTCAACAGTGGTGGAGACTGAGTCGTCCTGGGGGAGTGAAGTGGTGCTTCGGGTACTTGCGGTCCTTGTTTGGATGAACTCTACGTCAACTCCACTACCAGGCTGAGTGACCTTTCCCTTTTTCTTGGGGAGGTCAGACGGTGGCCTAAAAGCAGGACGACATCGAAGGAAGAGGTTGAACCAGCGACGAGAGCGAATTTCAGTCATGGGAGTGGGTGGAAACAATGACTCCAGCACGCACCCTTCACCCCCATCAGATTGCTTCCGCTTAGAGGTTGATTGATTTGCCGCTTCAGCTCCGCCAGACCTTAGGACTTGCCGTTCGGCTTCGACTTGTTCCCGCAGAAGTGTCTTCGATTGCCTTGTTGATCGTTTCCTTCCATCTGGCTCGCACTCAGCGTCGGTATTGGCCTGGATGGCCTGGACGGCCCCCTTCGAACCTATGGTTGGTGGGATGTCCTCCAGTTAGAAGCAAGCTCATGACACGAAGATGCGAACCTTTTGCTTTCTTCCCTCCCACACCACTCGACTTGCCACTCGCGCTGGATGCCACACCACCAGCATCTACGACAGCCTGGGGAGCACTTGAAGGTCGCCGCGTCTTCTTCAGCGCGCTCTTGGGAGGAAAGTTTGCCGTTTTGTTAAGAAGTTCTTCTTCCTTTGACATCTCTTCTTCCAGCTGTGCGATTTCTTTCACTGCGAGCATCGCCTTGGTGGTCTTCTGTTGCTTCATCGCCTCTTCCAGATTCTTTGCAGCTTGCACTTCGGCAGCGGTTCGCATGGCACGAGGCATATCCGGCCGCCCAGGATGGGCATCTCTCTTGGATCGAAGAACACGGTCGACAATGGTGGATGGGATTTGGACTTTGGGCGGCATCGCTGGAGGGAAGTGTTGGCAATGGATGTCCTCTGAGTGGTTGGATGCGATGACCGTGGCGAGAGTTCATTTATAGCATGGTAAGCGAGCTACCCGCAACACATGCTCGAGGCTGATTTGACGATAAGACGAGCTGGCCGTTGTACATAATGGCCACTGGTCTACCCTGACTACCCCCAGCCCCAGCTCCTTCTCAATGTCAACTTTTCAACATGCGCCTTCTCCCTTTTGCGTCTGGCCTGGGTGCGACATCGTCGTTCGAAACGCCAATGATTTAATCGACCACGTTGTCCGGGTCCATGGTGCCGACCGTCAATATGTCCGTACTCATCTGATTTATCGCGGGCGACAAGCAACACGAGTAAGTTGACATAATTTGAACTCATTCTCGTGTGTTCTAACGTGCTTTGACTCATTGCTAGGTTAATGTTCCTGGGATTGGAACCGATCTACCTCGTCCTCAGTCCCGCACCCGGTCCTTATCCCCGACGGCCATGCCTCACGAGGTCCAATCTCGCTCTCGTTCATCTTCTCGCCGTCCTCGTGCAGCCTCGCTAGGACCCACCTTGCGGCGCCCAGTCGACGATGAAGAACCGTCAGCCCAGCATGTACCCAACTCGCATTCTGGCATACAGATTGAGTACCATAATATTCTTGATGGTACTCCGTGCGATGAGAATGGCGATGAATTACCCCCTGGATCTCCCCCTCCCCCTCCTCAGTCAATGTCCCTTGCCGACAAAATCCACCCTTTCCCTTCGTTCGCTGATTTTGAGTTTGCAAATTTCCTTTACTCCCAAGTCCGAATGTCTGGTCAAAACATCAATAGACTGGCGCACCTCCTCTCTCAGCTCTACCCTGACCACGACCCGCCCTTCACGGACCACGATGATCTCTACAACGACATCGACAACTTGCCATTTGGGGACATTCCCTGGCAATCGTTTACTATGAAATACACAGGCCCACGCCCCCAGCCTCCTTATTCGTGGCAATTAAAGAAGTACACAATTTGGTTCCGAAATCCCTTGGACATTTTGGATCAACAAATTGGCAATCCCGAACATAACGGCTTCATCGACTACGCTGCCAAGCAGATTATTAGTGCCGATGGCGAGACCCGGTTTTGGGTGGATCTCATGTCCGGGAATTGGGCCTGGCGTATGTCCGTGAGTAACTGCCTGCCAATTCTATCTACGTCTAACACATTACTTCAATTAGGACAAGTACGCCGCATTATTACCCGACTCCCATGGTGCCGTCCTTGCGCCTATTCTCTTGGGTAGTGATAAGACGACAGTCTCAGTAGGCACAGGCCAGAACGAGTTTTGGCCGGTGTATATCTCACTCGGCAACCTTCACAACACCTTGCGTCGTGCTCGCAACCCCGGAACTGGCCTTCATCTCCTAGGATTCCTATGTATCCCGCACAGTATGGCCTCCATGTCCTCAGTGGATTTGTAATCTCACAGTCATCTACACAGCAACCCGCGATTACGAGAACTCTCTGGAGTGGCGCACTTTCCGACGTCAGCTTTTTCAAAATTCGCTTGGTTTTATTATGCGACACGTCAATCCTCATTACACGACCCCTCGCTTGGTGCGATGTGCGGACGGTTATTTCAGGCGTTTGATCTATACAATTGGTCCATATCTTGCCGACTATCCCGAGCAGTGCCTTCTTACTTGTGTTGTCCAGGGGTATTGCCCCCGGTGAGTACAGCTTCCGGTTCCCTCAACGTAACGATTAATTGATGACTGACCGCAGGTGTGGGACCGGACGAAAGGAGTTAGAGATCATGAATGTCACCCGAACTGCACGGCACAGGGCGTTTCTCTTGAGTAGGTTTACTCCACGAGTTGCGTGGGACACCTATGGCATCGTTTCAGACGTAGTCGTTAGTCTTCGTGTTGAGTCTCTGATCTAACCTAATGCACTTATGTCTATTTTCAAGCCGTTCACGTATGGAGTTATTGATAGTGAGGATGTCCCGGAAGGTTTAATCCCTAACATCAACTCCCTTGTCGCCCCCGACATCCTTCACCAGCTGGTGAAAGGAGTTTTCAAGGATCACCTTGTCTCGTGGATAGAAGGATACTTCAAATATCACAGCCAAGGCAGTCAGCAATATATTGATGAGCACATGGCAGAAGTAGATGCCCGGTGAGAGACGCCGCTATCTACTGTTGCCATAGCGCTAACTGATCTCACATACAGATGTCTCTCCCTTGTAGCTCCTTTTGCCGGCTTACGCCGCTTTCCTGAGGGGCGAAATTTCCGCCAGTGGACTGGCAAAGACTCCAAAGCGTTGATGAAAGTAAGCAACAAATACTACCATGCTTTAAGTAGCTAACGGCCACGTAGATTTGGCTTCCCGCAATCCAGGGATTGCTTCCCAACCCTATGGTCCGCGCCTTCGCGCACTTCATCGAATTCTGCTATCTCGTTCGCCGCAATATCATTTCTTCTTCCGACCTCGACCGACTTCAACAAGTCCTTGCTGACTTCGAAAAAGACCGAAAGATATTTATCGAATACGGCATCCGAGAAAACTTTAACATCCCCCGCATGCATGCCATGCTTCACTATCGTAGATTGATTCAAGATTTTGGAGCCCCAAATGGTCATTGTACCTCCATCACAGAGTCGAAGCATGTCAAGGTTGTCAAGGAGCCTTGGCGCCGCTCAAGTAAAAATGAACCCCTCGGTCAAATGCTCACATCCAACCAGCGCTCAGACAAACTCGCCCTAACGCATTCCCAATTGTATACCTTCATTGCGCCTCCACCTCCTAGGCAGATCGCTTTGTCCGACGATGAAGATGCGCCTGGCCCAGTCAGCGTAGGAAGCATAAAGCTTGCGAGTCGAGCCTGTGAGTTTTGTCCCCTGAAAAATGATGTTCTGCACGCTCACTGCTAATTTTCAGTTGCAACCAGCATCTTCTCCCGCGATATCAATTCCATTAGCAACACCGTCCAGTGCCCTAACCTCGAAGAGCTGATCCGGCGGTTTTTATTTGGTGTGGACAACCCCGACAATGACCCGTTCGACGTCGCGCTCGACTTATGCCCTGAATTCAATGGACCCGTGTATCCCTTTCCCTCAGCAATCGCTACTTACTACGCCCCATCCGATGTTTGTGGTATTGGTGGGATGCATCAAGAACGCATCCATGCAACCCTGTCGTGGCGCGGTGGACCACCCCGTTATGATTGTGTTCTTATCGAGGAAGACCCCGAGCTCGAGGGATTCCGTGGGCTAGCTGTGGGGCGTGTCTTCCTATTTTTCAGATTTACTCACAACCGCCACTCGCACGAGGTGGCTCTTATCCAATGGTACACCACTCACGGTAACGACCCCTGCCCGGAGACAAGTATGTGGATGGTGAAGCCTGAGTACATGCAAGAACCGCGTAGAAATTCACGTCGCTCCCGCCGCCTCGTCTCAGTCATCGCACTTGACTCCATCATTCGGGCTGCTCATCTCATCGGCATCCCGGGCACACAGCACATCAAGCCGTTGAATATCGAAACCCACGAAGTTTTAGATGCCTACAAGCTGTATTATGTCAATAAGTACATTGACTACCACGCCCATCAGATAGCCTTTTGATGTACTCCCATAGCCACAAGTAATTACGCTCGCTACAAGTATTTTTTGTCTTCTAAAGTTTCATACAAGCTGTAAGGACTTAAGACAAAGCCGGAAAGTAAGCAGAAGCACAAGGGTGATAAGGTGAAGGGCGAAAAGCTCCGAAAAAGGTCCCGAAGTGGGCCGTTGACGGATCCCTGACGTACCGCAACAGACCTTAGCTCTGAATGCCAGCGCAGGATCTTATTCGGATATTTACGCCCTCTGCAAATACTGGAAAGCCACACCCGATCCGATAGACGAAAATTCCTGTCGAGTCCTCCTTCCAGTCCTCCTGATCGGCTTAAATCCAAGCGATGTACCCAACTCTCTTCAGAAGTCTTAACCACTTTCATATCCACTTACCACCATCGAGTATTCCAATGGCTTAACTTTCTATCAATTCACTTTGTCGGCACCCAAAGACTGTCGCCTGCCGCCCATCGACTAGCAGCGGTAACTGAGCAGTCGATGATTTTCACCATAGCCGGCATCCTCAACTCCCTAAACACAGCTACAATGCATCTTCGACCTGATACACATGCATTCCTTGTGGACGTGGTCATTGATATATGGCGCAAATTGCTGTACATTGATGTAGCCTCAATGGAGCCTCATGCTTCCGTCCTATCCGTTCGCATCGGAATGGTCCTCCAGTGTCTCCTAGCCTCCCCAAATTACCTCCCCGTGATAGACAAACTAGGTGGCAGATCATCGTTCGTAGTCCTTTACCTATCTCACGTTGAACAGACCACCCAACGCTTTGCTGCCCATCCCCTCACGGCCAGCATCAGCATGCCTTTCAAAACCCTCGCGCTTGTCTTGCTCTCCATGTTCTCCTGCTTCATGAAAGAACACTTCGAGCCTCAAGTGAAGCTCCATGATGTCATCCCCCGCAGCTCAGTTGTGGTCAATTTGTTGATCGATCGCTATAATGCCATTCGGCGCCTGCGGTTCCGTGATGACGCCGACCTGCTTGGCGACTTGTCGGGAGTGATTCGCGTTTATTGCTCCTTGATCACGACCGACTCTTGGTCCCTTTCGCCTCCTCGTCTATTGCAAGCACTCAAGTCGGGGACTCCGAAAAATATATGCACAATAAATCCGCCGTCTCTCGATCTCTCTGAAGACCTAGAAGCTCTCGCCACTTACATGACCACTCATTCCGTCTATCCCGCCATACTGAAGCATACTAGCAAATTGAAAGTTTTCCCCAATCGCCCATCAATGGCCGCCTGGACGAGATTCGATGGAGTGTTAGCACATTACTATCCAGTGTGGACTCTAGCCGGCGAAATTGCGCATGAGTTTGAAAAATGTTCTACGGTGAGTCGAGTTCACTACCCGTCCATTAGTTTTCGGGAATGGTCCTAGTGGCTGAGCATCTGCACATCCTTAGTGCATGGTCCCGCAGTCCGAAGGTAACCTGAAAATCTGCGCCGGCTGTCGCACCATTTTATACTGCTCGATCAAGTGCCAACGCATCGGCCGAGAACAAGGGCATCGACTGCACTGTAAGCTGCTTCAATGGAGCCAAGGTCAGCTAGCTTCGCGCACTCCCTTTACTGCCATCTCAATCTTCCCCTGCCTCTCTAACTCAACTCTACTCAGCCCATTCCTCCCTAATTGGCGGCTGTCACGGCCTTGTCTATCTGGCAATCGTTGAAACCTTCCAGATTACACACCAAATGGCTCGTCTTACCAATCTCCTCTCATCTACAACATTGCGACCCAATGAGATCCCACTTATCCTCGTCGATATGTCTACCCTTGACATCAACATCATCAAGATGGCCGACTACCCCGATATCTTTGGTAACGAGGTATGGGAGAAGGAGTTAATACCAAGGTTTAAAGCCATGATGGATGCGGGGCAGATGCCGAGGTATCTGACGGTGCTTGCGATGCCCCAGGGGGTGCGGAGATCATATGTTCTCGGTGCTGTTGCGAGTGGTATCATGTCGGGGTTGGTGGATTGGGATACTTTGTCGCTGGTGGAGAAAGCCAAATCTTGTGAGTCAATACTATCAGGTGATGCCGCTTTCGCCAATCCTGACACCGAGATTTTCCTGTTCGAATCTCAGCGTGCTCATGAGCGATACTCAGTCATATTTTTACAGTACCTGTGTCTAAACTTTTTTTCTCGAGTCCAATAAGGTCATGCGCTTGATAGAGTCCTGCGAAGGGCCCACGACTGTCAGCACATCCGTACTTGCATGCGCAACCAGCAGCTTATGTCCTCGTGCTTCATACTTTGGGTTTCATTAACTCCTATATAGTCTCTTCACTCTCCCGCCTTCTCCATGATCACGCTCGGAAAATGGGCTATATCACTGCTTGTCCGAGTGAGTTGATTTCATGGGATATTCTGTTATTGCATTGCCCCCGTCTTAATCTAACTCTTCCCTCAGCTTGGTGCTGTGTGGAGCCAAGGGCACACCTGACTTCCGCGGAAGAAGCTGTGGCGTCGAAGTAAGAATCCTCACGGCGTTTCCTTCCAAATCCGACCCTGCTGGTTGCACGGCTCTCACTGGGCCAGCCATGTCATTATCAACGACTGAACGTGCTCACCTCCAGCGATTACCAGTACCGTTGCGAGTATGTACAAGTAAATATGTTACATGCCTTATCTCATATCTCCTCCAGGCCTTAGCTCTCAGCGCCAGCGCAGGTTCTGACTCAAGTATTTTGGCTCTCTTGCAATACTGGCAAGATACGGACGAACCAGTTGATGAAAATACCTGTCGTGTGCTCCTTCCAGTCCTCCTGGTTGGCCTCGATCCAAGGGACGTGCCCGACTCATTTCCGGAGGATCCAGCGACCGACAGGCTCATTCTGCGTGCTAAGCACTGCTTGGATCTCATTGCTCAATTCTCTCTCACCCTAGACACTTCGGAGTCTTGTTCCGCTTTCGTTTACAGTTACCACGATAGGATCTTCCCATGGCTCAACTTTCTACTGGTTCACTTTCTGGGTGTTGGCGGAGCATCGCCTCCCAGGCAGCTGGCAGTCGAGGCGATGACTGAACCAGCGGTGATTTTCACCATAGACGGCATCATCAGAAATCTCGACTTTGGTCCAATCGATTTTCTTCAACCGGATACTCATCCCTTCATTGTGGACGTAGTCATTGGCACATGGCGTAAAATGCTCTATTTGGATTTCAGTTCAATGGCCCCATATTTTACGTCCTTCCTAACTGCCCGCCTCGGAGGCATCCTCACCCACTTCCTAAGGCACCCGACCTCCTCCAAAGTGATTGACAAATTAGGTGGCGGAGCATCACTTGTGTTCTTTTTCCTCAAGCACAATGAGCAGAGCGCCCACCGCCTTGCCGCACATCCGCTCACTGATGACATCAACGTGCCATTCGGCACACTCGCGTTCAACTTAACCGGGACCCTCTCCTGCCTCTCGGACGACCTCACGCCTGAGATCGAGACCCAAAATGTCATTCCCCGCATCTCGACTATGCTCAATCTATTGATCAAGCGGCTGAAGTCGATTCAGGTTGCGGGCCTGGGTCATTGTGACACCCTTCCTGATGACATGTCGCCAGCCATAGATGGTTATTGTGACTTTGTAATGGCTGACAATGGGGACCTTACGCCCCCTCTGCTATTGCAGTCACTCAAGTCAGGGACTCCAAGATACCTGCGCATGCGAAATGCAACTACGCCGTCTCTCGCCCCCTCAGCAGATGAAAAAGACTTTGTCGCTTTCTTGCTCACTCATTCCATTTATCCCGCTGTACTCAAACACACCGGCAGACTACTGAACGGCCCAGCATCGGCAGCATGGACAAAATTCGATCAATCGGTAACTAACTACCATGCATGGTGGATTAGAATCGGCGAATGGGTACAAAAGCTTAATCGATGCTCCGCCGTGAGTCAACACATTTAGCGACTTTTGGGCATACTGATTTCTGCGCATATCATTTAGTGCATGGTCCCACGAAGCCAACACGAGCTGAAAATCTGCGGCGGCTGTCACACCATTCTCTATTGCTCCAACAAGTGCCAACGGACAGGTTGGTATCAAGGCCATCGACTTCATTGCAGGCTTCTCCAGTTTAGCCAAGGTCAGCTAGCCTTCGTGTCCTTGCTTTAAGTTAACCCTCCCTGGAATGGCCTTCAGCCCATTCCTCCCTGATTGGCGGTTGCCACGGCCTACTCTTCCTAGCATTACTTGAAACCTTTCAGATAGCCCCCCAAAGACAACGTCTCACCAATCTCCTCTCTTCCACACAATCCAGACTCAATGAAATCCCGCTTATCCTCGTCGACATGACCAAGTACAGTGAAATACAAATAGCCAAGATGGCTGACTATCCACATATCTTCGGTGACAATGAGCTATGGGAGAAGGAGTTGATTCCGTTGCTGAAGGCTATGATGGATGGGATGAAGATACCGAAGTATCTGACTGTTCTTGCGATGCCCCGGGGGATGCAGAGATCATATATGCTTGGTGCTGTTGCGAGCAGTATTGTTGCCGGGTTGACGGATTGGCCGACTTTGAGAAAGCTAGGGGATTTGCGCTGATTGTTTGTAAATGCTATTTCGAATTCAAGAGACGCTTGGGAGTTTGAACCCGGTCGTATTGAAAGGATATATATTGTTTCTCTTGGAAAATAAGACGCAGCGAGGTCGTTTCAGCGACATAGCGTAGCATCCAATCACTATCCGACTAACTAAGTCATTCACGACAGCATTCGCCCCCTATGCGTTCTGAGTACGAAGCCGGCGGTTCCGGGATGGATCCCATTTCGACTGGCAAAACATTGTGCCGTTATCGAATACCCTCCGAAGAAACATCTTCGTGCGACAAAGGGTGATTACACGCGACTAGCATGATGCATTGGATCGTGTAGTCATTTCTTCTCGGCCCACCGACGGTTTGCCTTCAAGGGCAATGCCAAACCACTACTAAAGTGCTGTCAGATCAGAAACCAACAGAGCGATAAAAAACAAAACTGTAACCTCAGGTAGTGGTTCGTGACGAAGATGAGCGAGCACGGATGATGGCCTCTGCTTCCTCCCAGAAATCAGGCCCAGTGCGGAACTTACCCCAATCCAAGTTGAGGCATTCTAGATTACGGCGACGGATACACGGATATGGTGGGGTATTGCAATTGTTATGCACGGCTACCACAATTCGGGGGTCAACTTCACCGACTGCGAGCGGTCTCGCGACCGCAAGTGAATCGTCATTTAGATTCTCAATGTTGCACAGAATGCAGACCTGGAGGGTGATAGGAAGACAAGGCAGGAGAGAGGAGACTTCGCTCTCGTCGGGAGAAAAATCATTGACTATGATGAAGAGATGTGAGAGGTTGATCAAGTGGACTAACTCCTGATACCAAGCTTCATGGTCGTCATAATAGATATCGAGGTGCGTGATTTGCATGGCCAGGGAGTTTGGTGTGGACTGACCACTGCGGCGTAGGCCCAGGAGAGACGGATCACATGAGATGCGGACAAGTGCTGTGTGTTTGGACAAGTCACATCCTGGAAGAGATGTTACAGGGAAGTCCGCATAAAATAGCCTCGTGAGTCCAAGACATGAAGCAATGATATTGACGTCTCGCGATCGGTTGATAGCCTTGAAGACAAGGATGCGTACGAAGCGGGCCAGCGACGGGTAAGTCACCAGAGTTCGCTCCAAACAGTCAGCGCGCATTTCGACTCCAATATAAATTGATCTATAGAAGATGGGATATGACCTTGGTATATTGGCTTAGTTGATGCCGTCGACACAAACGATTGTGGTACTCACCAAGCCTTGAATCTGCGGCAGGAAGTAACAACAGCAGGGATCCCAGATGGGCGTCCTGCTGCCTGCAAAACAAAGTCTTCCATAGCAGATTCAACAATAAGTCGTTCGACATCCTCAGGAATCTTCGACATGATGGGTGAAGAAAACCTGTGGGCGCTTGTGGTTGGGACCGTCGGATTGAAAAGGGGGCAATTAGGGGCTACAGAATAGCGCTACTCGAGCAAAGATATGGCGATAGTTCATCGCGGAATCTGTGGCCGTCAGTTGCAATCTGTTAGCTTGATAATTGATATTTGCCAAAGTGATTGAGCGCTCCAAGATCGAGACATATGTTAGCTCAGGTCAGGGTAGGTGAGGAAATGTTACGAGAGTGCACTGCGAAGAGGGGATTTAGACACGACCACTACGCGGTGTTCTCGTCAAATTCAAATGGGTCATAGAATATCTGGCATATTAATCACAATTAACCTGTGAATCGACGCCGAGTGTCAGTGTTGACTAAGTCACTTTCTGCAAAACTGCTTTGACTCACTGTCTCTCAACCTTATCAAAGTATCCCAATCCAGCAGCCCGCACATGATACTAGTCCCAATGGCACCAAGCACATATGATCTCTCCATCCCCCGAGGGAGCGTGATAACACTCAGGTATCTCGGCATCTGCCCCGCGTCCATCATAGTTCTAAACCTCGGAATCAACTCCTTCTCCCATATCTCATCACCAAAAATATGCGGGTAGTCAGCCATTCTAACGACTTTTATGAGGTGGGAGGTGTACATCTCGTCGACGAGGATAAGGGGGATCTCATTGGGTTCGAACGGTGTAGAAGAGAGGAGATTGGTGAGATGTTTGTTTTGGTGCGATAGTTCGAGACTTTCAAGTAATGCTAAGAAGAGAAGGCCATGGCAGCCGCCGATCAAGGAGGAGTGGGCTGATGTCCAAGGGATGTGAGGGTTAACTGAAACGAAGGACATGAAGGTCAGCTGACCTTGGCTAAATTGAAGAAGTTTGCAGTGTAGTCGATGGCCTTGCTGTCGGCCGATGCGTTGGCACTCGACGGAACAGTAGAAAACGGTGCGACAGCCGCCGCAGATTTTCAGGTCACCTTCGGAACGCGGCAGCATGCACTAAAAAGGTGCACCTGCTCAGTCGCTAGTAACAGTCCCGACAAACCGATAGATGTACGCATAGCAAACTCGACTCACAGTGGAACATGCTTCAAACCGTTGTGCAATTTCATCGGTAATAGACCACGCTGAACGATAATGCGTTATTATTTGATCGAATCCCGTCCAGGCTGCCGTTGACCGTGTTGATGAGTGATTGTGTAAAGCTTTCAGTAATTTGCTAGTGTGTTTCAGTACAGCGGGATAGATCGAATGAGCGACCATGTAAGCCACAATAGCGTCTACGTCTTGTGACACATCAAGAGAAGGCATAATTCGTGTACGCAGATTTCTCGGAGTCCCTGACTTGAGTGACTGCAATAGCAGTGGGGGCGAAAGGACCCAACTGTCCGTCATAATCAACGAAAAATAACGCCGGATCACAGTATTGTCGAGAAGGCGCTCGTCATCAGATAAACACAGGTGCTGAATGGTGCTATAACGCTTAATCAACAGGTTGACCACGGCGGAGCAGCGGGGGATGACATTATGGAGGTTGATTTCAGGAATGAAGGCTTCTGTTGAGCAGCAGGAGAACATGAAGAGCAAGAGCATCGACAGGGCTTTGAAAGGCAGGCTGTTGCGGTCCGTGAGTGGAAGCGCGGAGAAGCGTTGGGTGGCCTGTTCAATGTGAGTTAGGCCAAGGACCACGATCGATGATCTACCGCCTAATTTGTCAATCACGGTTTGGGAGGTTTGGGAGGCTAGGAAATGGTCAAGGATCTCTACGGTGCGGAAGGCTAGGACGGAAGCATGAGGCTCCACCGAGGCGGCATCAATATATAGCATTTTGTGCCATATATCAACAACTACGTCCACAATGAATGGATGTGTATCGGGTTGAAGATTTGCTGTCTTTGGGTCGAAGGAGTTTAGGATGCGGGATAGGGTGAAGATGATTACCTCCTCAGTTGGGAGTTTAAGTCGACGGGGAGGGGGTAATCCTCCGATGCCGAGGAAGTGAATTGACAGAAATCTAAGCCATGGGAAGATCCGATGGTGGTGAGTGGATATGAAAGCGGAACAGGGGTCTGAGGTGCCGAGGGAGTGAGCGAGTAAACCGATGGCATGTAAGCAGAAGTTAGCACGCATAATGAGGCTATCGGTTGCTGGGTCTTCCGGGAATGCGTCGGGCACATCCTTTGGATCTAAGCCGACCAGGAGGACCGGAAGAAGCGCACGACGGGCATTTTCGTCAACTGGCTCGGCCGTATGATCCCAGTAGCGAGCAAGAGCCACAATACTCGAGTAATCGCCCGCACTGGCTTTCAGAGCCAAGGCCTGCGGGAGTATTAAGATAACATCAGCAATATGTTCAATTTGCATACCCGCAATGGTAGAGGGAGTCGTTGGAGGTCGTCCCATTCAGCTGCTGTTAACGACATGACTGGGCACGCCGCACTGTGATCTGATCGGCAAGATCTGCGAAGGATCAAATTGAAAGTAGACGCCGATACGAGTGGAATGCGCTTCCCCTTAGTAGTCCTTCCCTACAAGCCCTTGCTAGTTGCTAGCAGCCAGGGAGCTTGATTCAAAGAAAGTTGAGCCAAGATACTAGGGCACCGCGTGAAAGGTGTGCACCTGGTCACTGTTCAACTTGACGAGGTCACGGTTAACCGTGACGGGGAAGAGGCGCTAGTGGCGCTTAATATTGAGGCTATAAGTCATCTCAACTATCGAACCTCTATACTAAATATTAGGACTTCGCGACTCTACCTTCACACGTAGCACCTAGAGGTCATCAATGCATAAGTCAGCTGCGTAAGGATCATAGCTACCCATACGGAGGGTTAGAGTGTCTGCAGTCGTTTCCTCCTCATGTACTCCGCCTGGAACGCCGCAGATCACAGTCAGCCTAAGTATATGAGGTCAGTTTAAAAGAAGTCGCTATGTATATAACTGGATCGCCTCACCAGCTCTCCCTCGGTCCAACCTTATCATGTATCCCAATCCAACAGCCCGGACACAGTACTGCTCGCAACAGCACCAAGTGTATACGATCTTGCAGAATGGGCGGTTCGGCTGCCAGGCCTATTGGGGGTCGACTGGGCACATCGCTTGGATCTAGGCTCACCCTAGGCCGACCAGGAGGACTGAGAGAAGCATCCGACAGGTTTGTGCGTCTACGAAGCCCAGGGTCCATGGACATGTTTGTGGACGTTCGAGTGAGAACTGTCACTGGCCTTCAGAGATAAGTCCTGTGCAAGCATATAAAATAGGACATACATGCGTGGTCCGCAGTGACAGTTGGTTTGACCTACTCACAATGTAAGAGGAAGTCGCAGGAGGTCGAGGCGTTCAGGCTCTGCTAACGACATGACTGGGGCATCATCGTCAGGAGGAAGCCCGCTCTGGAGCCCAGATTGCAAAGCATTGGCCAACGGCGTGGGATGTGAATGCCAGTGACTCTAATAATGCACGTTAAGCTCGCGTATGTGGCAGAGGCTTCGCATGGCGCCTTGATAGTAGGGAAGTCGTTCATATTGATCTATCGTCCAGGTTAAGTGACAGCATACGGAGAACAGGGAAACCCACCTTTCCTGAAGTCATGAGCCTTGAATATCCCTGACGCGCCTGCTATTCTCATGCCACTCACACGTATGCATCAAGGAAATACATATTCGGAGCGATCCTACCACCGTGATATCTGAATTCTACATCATTCGCGCCAGAGGTAGCTGGTCAAAGGGCTCTACTCACAAAATAATTTGACGCTTCGTGGTCCCCTCCAACAATAATTGTCGGAATGGAGGCGGTCCGTTCACCAGTATAATATCTGCCCAGCAAATTCAAAACCTGGTAGAACTCTACGGACGCGTGGCTCACTTGTAGAGCTCCCCCAGCTGCTTATACTTGTTAGGAACGGCTATGCATTGTAGATCGCGGTGGTTCCTGATTGCTTGGAAGTCGCCGCATATCAGCAACAGGTCGACCTTATAGCTGTGTCGTTTGTCCAGGACTCCAATTTGATGGTAAATGGCTTCAAGTGCACCATGGCAGCAGCTTTAGACTGCTATCTACCTTAGATTAGAGATTCAAAATGACGTCGTTTAGAAACAAAAGATGAAGCACCTTCATACGCGTCGTAGTAGTCGGTCAAAGCAAGGAGGAAGACGCGCGCCTATTATCGCATGCGATCCACGTGATCTCAGGGGTTAGGGACGTCTTGTCTTGGCTGCTATCGGTACATGTACAGCGTGCTACTCAGTTAATATCTTCTCGTTATATCCTACACTGGAACAGCAATGATTTGCGCAGCATAAGACCCTGGAACTTGGAAAACCTCAACAATCTTCCATCCACTATCATTCATAAGCTGTATGAATCCGCCCAGAGTTCTTTCTTCGCCATTAATTGCTACGAGCATCTGAACACGGCTCAGCGTTAGAACTAGAGAATAGGAAAGCCTAATATACCTGAAGATCGAGAATAGAGGCCATGGCACCAGCCTTCCCGAAATTTGCTAACAAGGGCTGCGGCGGTTCAACTTGTCCAGAGCCAGGGATCTTGTTGAGCATTTCCCTAACACTATCATCCAAGCATGTATAAGGAGCGATCTAAATTGAATGGGAATGAACGCCTCAACCAGCACGAAGACTGGGGGAAAATACCGAATCGATGATGACAAGCTTAGTATCAGGTCGGGCGGCAGCGCGCAGGTGCTTCAATATTTGTGTGGCTTTGATCTTGCCGTAGTCATGGATGATTGCACGGGCCCAGAAGACAGCAGCGTTGTGAACGGGCTGAGGTGTAAAGAAGTCGTGCACTAACACGGAGATGTCATCATTGGACGCGATGCCTTGAAACTCGACCCACCTTGTAACTCAACAGCGCCGCTCGCGATGGCGCTAGGGAAGTTCTCGGCCCAGAACTGAGTTGCAACGTGTCAGGAGATGAACAGCATGTGGATGAAGTTAATGGCTCACATTCTTAGCGTGCTCAATAACAGCAGGTCGATCCTGAACGATGTACCTAAGGTGCGGATGCTGCTTGGCAATTTTGAGGGTGTAGTGGCCCATTCCTCCGCCAACATCGACAACAACAGAGCCTGCAGGGAGATCTCCCCACTTGAAACCTGTGGTAGAATTCGCGGAGGAATCAAAAGTCATTCATGACTCAGACGACGAACCTAGCAATATGGAATTTGGATTGTCCGCTTTCGCAGTTGCCGCCATTGCGGCAGAGAATCGCTTGAATCGATACTCATTTTCAGGTTCTTCGAACCACTCCCAAACGCCTCCCTTATATTTCGCGGCAACCTGAAAAACATGAGTGTGTTAACAGGAAATCAGATGAGGATTACCCACCATGGTAGGTGCATCTTCAGGAGCCTCGGACGAGCCTAGTTTCGAATCCTGCAGAACGTCGCACAAGATTGCATCTCCTTTGAACACTTCATCGAGACTTGGCACAGACTATGAAGGTTTGTCTGGTATAGCCATAAAGCAGAACGCACCTGTGTTCGATGATTGCGCCTAGACTTGGGGACTGGATATGCTTATTCAAAGGGCTACATTGAAACTACCATGAGCTGCAATCGATGCCGAGGAGTAGATGCTGACTCTGCCCGAATTTCTTTGACAGATTTCCCAGAGTCCATCATAGAGGAAATCCGATTATTGGCAAATGCATCGGGAGAAACTTCACGGAAGATGTGATGCGTAGAAAGTAGACGCAAGATGCGTGCTTGAAGACCATGAGGATGAGTTGCCTATTAGCAGGAATAGAACCTTTCACTAACCAAGCTTAGAAGCATCCACGCCATTCAACTCAGAAATGCGTTTCGTATCAAGACCTTCAGGATGTTCGCGTAGTATCTCGACGGTATGACTTTCTAATACCACACGAAGAGATGCCGCGACGTGCATCTAGGATAGGGCGTGTCAGTAAGAATAGGGGCCAAAGGCCGAGGAGCATACCCCGCCGAGGATCCCAAACACTGCTGCCGGAGGAGAGCTAACGGTCGCACTAAGCTGCGCACAGGCAGCAGTGACTACCTTGGTGGCGTGGAGAAGATCAGGAGACATAGACAACGCGTCTGGCGGGGACACGGGATCGAACGCGGCGTCGAGGGACGGGTATTCGAGACCAGCCTTGTCAAAGGCATCGTCAATTTCGGAAACGGACTGCGAGATGAGGTCTGCTAGCTGTCGAAGGGGTGAAGTACGTTGTTGAGCCATATTTGAGGATAGAGGATGCGGTAACCGCAAACGACTTATATACCCCTAGGGAGCCACAGTCGGGACCAACCAAAGAGGATTCCCCTATTAGCCGTCCGACACAGTGACATCAGATGGCGTTGACATCCGCTGCTTCTGCGCAGCGGCGTAATTGTCGTAATATTCTCGACGCTTGAAGAGCATGCGCTTGTCGATAGCATTGTCCCGTACCTATGTAGAAAATCATGTACAATGGTTGGTTGAGAGAGCGCAGAAGAACAAACCGTGGATGTAATATAATTCCGAAGCTTTTGCCTATCGAGCGCGAATGATATCTTCAGCTTCTTCCCAGAAGTCAGGACCAGCACGGAACATCCCCCACTCCACGTCGAGGCATTCCAGATTATGATGGCGGATACATGGGAATGGCGCGGGTTTGCCAAAGTCATACATGGCTACTACGACTCGGGGGTCAAGTTCGCCGACTGCCAGCGGCTTGATCCTCGCGTGATCCTCATCATTCACTGTCGAGATCCTACACAAAATGCAGACATGCAGGGTGATAGGGAGACAAGACAGAAGCGAGGAGATTTTGTTGTCATCTGGGTATAGACTCTCCACCGAGATTAAGAGATGCGTAAGGTTGACATGAAGGGCTATCGTCGGATACCAGATTTCCACGTCGCTAGAGATGTTGAGATGTGTGATCTGCATGATCAGGGAATTCGGGGTAGGCTGGTCACCTGGTTGTAACCCAAGGAATGACGGATTACAGGAAATGCGGACGAGGGATGAGTGCCCGGACAAGCTACATCCCGGAAGAGACGTTCCGTCAATTCCAGCATAAAGCAGGCTCGTTAACCCAAGGCATGGAGCAATGACCTTCGCGGCTTGGGATACGGAGCCGAAGTGGGCTGAAAAAACAAGGACGCGGACTAAAAGGGCCAGCGAGGGGGATGCAACTAGAGTTTGCTCCAAACGAGAAGCCTGGTAGTCGTCCGCCAGACAAATTGATCTATAAAAGATGGGATACGACCTTGCAGTGCAGCTTATTAGTTGTTGAGTTGACCACGCCCAGATGTGTTAAACTAACCAAGTCTTGAACCTGCGACATGTGGCGATCAGAGCCGGAATTCCAGGTGGAAGTGACCACGACTGTATCATAAAGGCTTCCATAGCAATCTCTACAATAAGTCGCTCGATATCCAGAGGCATCTTCGGCGAACTGGCCATGACAGCAAGAGGAAAGAAGACGGGCGCTTGTTCGAACGGTGCCGAAGGGGCCGAATAGGAACTAGGGGCTCGAATAGGAGTAGTAGCACAAGCGATAAAATCCAAATGACAACGTTCTAGAACCACATAACCATCAACGTTAGCAATGGTAAGAAGGGGAAGAAAATGGCACTTACAAATACCAGATTCAGAGTAAGAAATGGAAAGCGTGGAACTTTGTCTGGCATAGGCGGCAGGGATTCCCCTGTTATGAAAGGGGCTTGAGGCTGAACCCTACAACGATCATGGTTTCAGCTACAACCCATTCATTTCCCTTCGTTATAAAGCCGTCAATAAGATCATCACTGTCCGTCTATGATGAAGGAGAATTACCACCCGCTTTGGTTGTTCCGGTCATTGGAGGATTCATAAGCACCATAGATTATGTGGATATTCTCGAGTCATGGACGGGTATAGACGTACATTCAATTCTTGTGTACTATGGTTGTATCCAGCACGCCTGCGGCAGCCTCATGCAATGAGATGATCGCGTGGCGGAGTCTACAAGTGGATGAGGTATGGAAACCATGACGCAAAAGCCAAAACGAGGCTAACCTAACTTGTTCCGCATAATACTCTCTCACTTCTTGATATCGGCGTGCACGATGACGATTGTGTAGTATCATTAGAATGACGAACGTAGCCGTCATAGCTGAGGGGTCAAGATAGGTAGTTAGTTCTATGTTTCCAAACGTACAGGATAAGTGGCTCACTGCCAGTGATACAGAGCACTGTTACAGCGTACTGCCAAGGAGCGACATGATTGGGTGTCTCTGGCGAGCGCGTGCAGACGCTTAGCAAGCAGTTGAACTAACGGCGTTTCGACACCAGACGGTTGTACGCAGGGAAGTGACGTAGCGCAGTCAAGAGCCGAGCAGTATTCATCATATCAGTGAAACTATTACTCATAAAGACAGGCACACACGTACCGACTCGCACTCCACATCAAATTCGCACTGAACGCCGAGGGGTTTCTTCCGCTGGCATCGCTGGGTGCTTGGACCACAGAAGTACATGGGAGGGCGGCAATTGTCGCGGTATACGTTGTATTCGAAGAGTAATCCATCGGGACCGAAGTCGGTGTAGGTTGTGTTCTCGAAAATACAAGGCTGGTCGAAGGAGATGTTGGCAGGGCTGTATAAGTATACACGCATGAAAGTTCACGCAAGGGCGCGCGCAAATGAAACGGGAGCGAACGTCAGCTTGAGACACGACCGACGTCGTAGAGCTCATCTTACTCACGTGCAGGTACTGAGCAAACAGAGGACTTCATCCGGCCCCCTGTCTTCATCAACCCGGAAGATTCGCTCAGATGACCCCCATGCGCCGAGGACTGCGTCCGAGCTTGATCCACACTGCTCATCCCGACCAAACTGGCAGGCTGCGCCGGGTGGTAGAACGCTCCGGCACCCACTGCCCTCGTCAGGGCAAAATTCGCCAGGCAAACAAAGAGGAGGTAGTTTGTCGTCAGGAGCGTACCCGAAAGGAAATTCATCTCGCCGGCATAAACGAGGCCTACACGAACCATTTTCATCGCTGGCGGCGCCGGCACCGGCGATAGTCGCATTGGTGCGTGCTTCTGCGGAACAGAACGTCGTGTCGGTGCACTGTGAGACGAATTTGTGGGAAACGGGGTGCAGGTGATCGTGATTCGTTGAGCATTGTCCGCCTTCTGGCACGGTGCCTGCTCCCACACAGCAGGCCGCCGCCAAACTTAGCACGAATATCGAAGATCCTCGGGTCATCTGTGCGCTGAAGTTCAATGGAGTGGAGAGTCCTAGTCAGGAGTCGCTGGTGATAGTTTAAATGTGAGGAGCGTGGGTCAGCCACACCCGAGTCCCGGAAAGAAATTGAAAGTTGGGCGGGCAAGAATCCTCAACACGGAGCGTCATTCATGTGCCTGGGACTGCGAATGCTATGAAATCATCGAGGCGTGTGTAACGTTTAAAGTTTGAGAGCTTTGGGTTTGTGAGAGTTTGGTGACGAGACGCTTTCCGGAAAATCTCACCTTGCGTTTTCCCATCACCATGATCCTAAAAATTTTTCATGCCTTCAAACGGTCTTGCTGCCTGGACCGCGAAGCCGGGCAGAATGCGCCCCATTGGACGTGAAGCGACACCAACCGTATTTAGCTATCAGAAAAGCCGTTTCCAAATGGATTTCTAACACCAACACGCCTTCAACATTGGTAGATTTCCACGCATTCGGGAAAATCGCATCGATGTAGCGGTGAGCCAATGATTTGATAAATAAACCACTTACATGGCGTGCTGATTGGAATTCTTGACACATAGATGGGTCGTCTTATGTCTACCATGGCATGGCGACCAGCTGCTGATCAGCGCGCGAGGCAGTCGCTGGGCCTTGTCTGCTTTGGCGGACTCCCCATGTTGATAAGAGTACACGGGTTTGGGGCATACTCGATGTGTACCCCTTCCCCGTGCAGCTCCGTGATCTATGATCATTGGCTCTGCTCCTCAGACCGATCCAGGCGAAGCTCCATGACTGCAATAGTACTTGGGGCCCTATTTCGCTTGGTGCACGTTCTTACATATCCCGAAGTCGCATCCCCCTTGACTCGATCTTCTTTTGCGCACGCCTCACGCCAACACGTGAATGCCCTCAGGCCCGGGCTCGCAGGCATTGTATAAGGGAGAGGGCCCACGGAACTCCCTTCGTCTGCTCCACTGATCTTGGGGCCATCACTTTGCTACCGCTGTGCGGCAGGCAGGCTCTCTTAGGTTTTCTCTTTCGTCACTCTAGCTATTTTATCTCACCTTCTCTCCCAAAACATGCCCGCTTCACTGGCATCCTCCTCCCATTCGCAGTCTTCCGCCTCCACCTCCACCAGCTCCCGCGAGTATAAAGCGCCGGAGCTATACTCTGAAAGAAGCCTCTCCACCGCTTCTTCGTCTTCGACCTCCTTATCATCGCCCTCTCAGCCTACGACGCCCCCTCGCATCGGCACCCCTCCATCATACAGCCCAACGAATCATAACAGTGAGATGTTGCACCATCTGGGCATGCGTCGTATGCCTTCGTTATCGCCTTACTCCCAGTTCGCTCTCCCCCATCACCAGCCCCACTCCCCTTCACCGCCAACATCGCCCATCATCACCGCCCTACATGGCGAACCAGCATCCTCTACTGCCGCCATGCTATCGCCTATGGCACGTTGCCGCCGTGCGCCCGCGCCCTCTGAATCCCCACCAATGCGAATCACCTCCACGCCCTACAAACATACGCTCGAAGTCCACTTCCCGCAGGCGATACAGATCCAACCAGAAATGGTAACCGTCTCTGCGAAAAAGGGCGATAAGTTGAGCATCGTGGCGGATGCATGGCATATGGAACGGAATTGTGAGTCATTTTGCTACCCATTGCGCACCGCTAGTCTCCCCGATCGGTGGTTGTGTAAACTGTGCTAATTATGTTTGGTGGGTGCTTTCTACACAGGCCATTATGAATGGGAAGTTTCGTTTCCCCCACGTGATGCTGATATGTCGGCGGTTCATGCAAAGTTCCAGCCTGGTGGGCATCTTTTAATAGACGTCCGCAGGCGGTGAGGCGGCCATTCCAAGTTACAACGGCTGAGAGTTTATCCAGCTATTGAAATTGGACGCTGGCCACACATACCTATCCGATATGCAGCTGTGATTCCCCATGTGTAGATTGACTGGCTTATGTCTTGTTTTCTTCTCTATGCGGCTTTTTGTCGATACGTGTTTCGTTTGTTCGATGCATATTGTGTATCTAATATTCAGTTATACGTATTGCCTTTGTTGCTGACGTTTGTAAATACCCTTTAGTAACTTATCGTACTCAATTGTAGTAGACAAGCGCGCCGCTGTAGGTCCAATGTCGCTCAATCGCCATCTACACGACCTTTGCTCATGCACAATGAATTGCGATCATGTGTGGGCGTGGAACACACAATAACTCCACATGAGAAACGAAAGAACCTCTCCTAAAGGCTAAGCGTCTAGAAACTTGACCTACAAGCGTAAGGGTGGGTTCATACGTCCTGAACCTTACTTGAATACATCACCTTCGGTTGGAGCTTGAGTGAACGGCGAAAGCCCCTCGACCATCTCACCCACTCGGGCGCCCAGTTCCCCAGCCACCAAAATAGCTCTTGAGCTAGTGCAACGAAGCCATCTGCCACGATACTGATCATGATGATCTTTCGAGTCTCTACAGACACCTACAGTTCCTTGTCGATCAGACAGGAAGTAATTCTCCCGACAATAATCCTTGACGCCAACTGCAATGGCGGGAGCGATGGGAATGAAATATGTGAAGAGATATCTCTGAAAAGCCTCCGCGCTCTGAGCGCGACATATTGCTCGAGTTTACACATGCCAGAAAAGGCAGCTTTCAAGTCGGGATAACCAGTGGAAGTTTTGAGAGCCGAACATTCACCGCGAACGGCTCGGCGGGAGACCAGCGATATATCGCTGCAAGGCGATTCGCAGTTCCCTTGCTAAGAGATTGTTTCGACGGACGTGGAAAGTCTGGAGAGCCGTAGCCTGTTTCCCTTTGGGTAGTCAACATGCATTGATGAGAAGAATTTGATTTAATCTCGGCCGTTCGAAAGAGGAACAAGGCCTCGATTGTATAAGCCATCCGGTCACGGTGGTCGCTCATCCATGTGAGAAAAAGATGATTGGATTACTGGGTTAACACGGTGGTATGTCCGAGCTGGACAAACTTGCGAGCGCTGCGTTGGACCATGATGTCTAATGCGCAGACCAGAGGATGAGATCGGAGATGTGACCAGAAGAAGGACTCGCAACCGTAAGACAAGGCACTTGATGGTAAGAGTACGATCATAAAGTGTAAACATTGTGAAAACCCGGAGATGCGCAGCGTTGATCGGGTGGATGACGCCTCGAAGTATTCCATTGGGTGACACCCTCCGCATCTGTATCATGTCTGCGGGGGATGAGACCGAACCTCTGCCATGGTGTCGCGAAATCGTAGTGGCTTACGCCAAGCTCAGTTTACGGATATTAGGCTTCGCAGACCCACTGTGAAACCAGATCTTTAACAGCCCAAAGGACGAAGCCATGTGACGTTTTCTGGGTGATGCGGAGGCGCGAACTCCACGAGAAAGATTCTCTTGGACAGCTACGTTTGTCGTCCCGAGGAAGGATGCTATGATTTCGGAAGTATACAGGACTGGGACATCGGGACTGAGCGGGTAGCTCTGAGGGACCCACTCCCCGACAACAGTGCCGAGGAAAGCCCAGCCCTTGCGAGGGAGGCCCGACTTCGATATCGACTCCCTCCTGATCGGTGCTATCTCACGATTCTATCATATCGTCATGTCGGCCACTAAAGTATGCTATAGGCATGATCTGAAGCCTCCGGGGTTAAGCGCGCATGCGACAAGTATTTATGGCGGAGCTATTTTCATCGAACGAAGCATTGTTCGGCTGCCTGGAACACGAAAACGAGACATCGGCCGGAGTAATTGACATCCAAGAAGCACGACCCAGAGTGAAGAATCCTCAAGAGATGTTGTAGCCCTATCACTCCGGGACATACAATGCCGGAGACGTTGGCTCACTCCCGAGCATTCGAGAGACGATGAAAGACCATCCCGGTTAGACGTGCAAAAGTGGTCGCCTAAAATAGTTTGGAGGATGAAAAAGGCCGCTCGCACTGAAGGAAACGGCCACAGTTCGGGAAAATAGTGAGGACTGTGGTACCGTGAGCTAAGGAGACAGATATCACAGAAGTTGAAGGTCTCAGCGTGAGCGGCGCGAGTTCAACGTTGTGGGCGGGCGGGCGGCGTTGGCGCTTAAGATCGCCGGAGATCCGGCTCTTCAGGGGCTTCCTCGTAGAGTCGTCGAGCTTTTTCATCTCTGATGCATATCAGGAGCACTGGGAAGCTGGTGAATAGGATTTATAGATTGATTTTAAATGGATGAATGCTACTTCAATTCCAAGTGAATATAAGCTAGCTGTTTTTCAAGCACCAGAGCGCAGATGCCGTCTTATGTAATGGATGCCGAAAGTTGGAGGTTCTCGGCCGGACTGAGATTCACTTGACTTGGGTTAGCGGGCCGATGTTCCACGGCGATACGAGACCGGGTTTGAAACGGCTACACAAAGTATAATCGTTATATTGATCCTGATGATACATGAAGACAGTCGCTACATAGAGCTGCATACAAATACAAGTTTGAAGACTTTCGATACTAATACACTTGAATCATCTGCATACAAATCCGGTTTTGATTCTCAATTTGCGGTGACGGCAAGGCCTTCCATTTGCGCGGTCATAGTATCTTCCTCGTTCATGATAACCAAGTTGGGTGCGACGTCGTTATGGATTCTCCTGCGCTTGGGAAGGTGAACCGTAATGTTTCCACCGACTCCATACGGCAGCTTTGGCTGGTGTTGTAGTAAGGTGAGAGCTCGGAGCTTGATCAACAACATCATTTTATTGCGCGATGCTTTATCACGGCGTTTGACGGAGCTCTTTACCAAAACGAAGCCAAGATGGGCTTCGACTATGTCGCCTTCCTTGAATTCCTTGGGGTTAATGTCAATGTACCTTGGTTAATGATCAGATATATTGGATGGATAATGTGAGAAAAGCGGCGCTCACTGTTTAGTGGCGTCATTGTATCTATAGAATTCGACATCGTTGTCGTCGGTGTGGATGAAGGTTTCATCACAAGCGCCATCCAGGAAGCGCCTTGGGTCTACCACCTTTGGAAAGGGGACATGAGGCGCGCCGGTGGCGGCCTTCACGGGAGTGAAGTACCTGCAGCCGGCCTTGATGATGGGATTATTGTTCATGGTGGTAGGCGTCCAGCCGGACCACATCCCCTTATCAAGGAAGTGAGGAAAGTTGTCTGCGAAGAGTTGCAATTCGTGGACAGAGTTGGCGAAAGTGTTACTGCCAGCCCCTGTGAGTAACACTTGCTGGGAGACAAAGAAGCGGTCTTCAAGCGGGCTGGGGTCAAATGTTATTAGGAAGTCGGCTCAAGTAGGGCACTCATACGTACACGGGCTTGTAAACTGGCCCGATGTCAAGGCTAGTCGCTTACCCTGTCAAGCGTACGACGAATTGGTCGGTGACGCCAGTGGTGGGGTTTGTATAGTAGAGCCGTTTAGAGCCCCAAGCATCGCAGGTCTCTAAAGTTAGGCCATCGAACATCTTAGGAGAGTGTATGAAGTGTTTGCCAAGGACGAGATGCGTGTGAGACATACAGTGCCTATGTCTAACATAGCCGGCTCCTTGACGTTACATGCGTCGCCATCAAGTCGAGCGAAAGCAATGCTCTCGATGGTTTCTCGCATGGTAACAGCATGGTCGTCGCGTTCTTCGGAACGAGCGCGTTTCATAACTGAAGTCTTGTTACTTTATCGTTGGTAGAGGATGGGGGTAAGGGCTATGTCGGTGTGGCATGCCCCACTCATGCCTTAATATCTATAGGTGTTGAGAAAGGGGTTCGCCCCTTTTTAAGTGGGATTAGCGCAGGGGGGCTTTGACGATTGGTGAGGTCAAAGGTGAAAGCGAGCTATGCAGACCAGTTTGTACAGACAGAGACGAATTCCAGTTTCATTCAAACCATTGGCTAATCGATACAAATACAAGGTTATTGGCACGCCGTAATACAAGAAGAGAACGAAATCGATACAAATACAGGGCGATACCTTATTGAGACACGCGATACAAATACAAGGCATGCGAGGCCGGTAAAGAGACACTAAAACTTGATCAACTTGATGCTGGGATGGAAAATGGCGGTGGGCAAATTCATATACGCAGAGCCATCCGTCGTGAAGGCCAATTCGAAGGGAATACGCCTCTTCTTGTGATCGAGGTGAAGATAATGGGCCTTAGTCTTGAGAATGCGTCCAGGGCAGGGGACAACGTTCACTGTGAGGGTAGGCAGCCTGTAGATCCAGGTAGCCTTGTCGTTGACATACCGAAGGCCTTGTTGAAACCACTTCATCTCATCTGCCTTATCCTCTCGGTCGAGCATTGTAAAGCCACGGCGGGCGTACTTGTTGTGCGCAGCCAAACATTTCTCGCCGGAGTACTTGGTCTTTAAGCTCATACACTTATCAACCGTGCCCTCGCCAAACAAGCAATAAGCATGGGTGGCGGTGATGAAACTCATGACGGCCGCTAGAATAGATGATTAATGTTATAGCGGATGACATAGGAAAGTCATAAACTCACTGGAGTGGAAGCTCAATACAGCGAGAACAGGATCGTCGACAGTGACGATGAGTTGAATCTTCTTCCCCATCCAAGACATAAAGTTGAAAACGGCCGTGATTTGCGACACGGGATAATCCGCATCCAAGTGATCGTTCAGAATGCCGTTGAAATTCATCATCATGTCGTCGATGGCGTGCTGGCGTTCGTTCATCATATTGGTGAAGATAGCGCGAATAGGCATCTCCTCGCCTTCAGAGTTGATGGCGTGACAACCGATAGATTCAAGCCAATAAGCTATCATGCGCGCGCCGTTGACATCGGTGTAGATGTCGAGGTCTGCGTCAGAGTAATGGACACGCTGGAATAACTGAACTGCCGCCGACCCAGAGACGACGGCCCCCGTAGCGGCCTGAAGACGACGGAATTGGGGGATGCACCCTTGAGGGAGGAAGTCCCTGAAGACCTTGTTAATACTGAAAACCCTGCGGATGTAGGCCTTGACACGTTCATGGATGGTCTTGTTAGTGCTGCCGTAAACGCGAAGGTCGTCAAGAGGCAAATGATCCATGATCATATCATGGAGCTCATTGATCCTGGCAACCTTATACCATAAGTCCTACATAGCCGTTGGTTAGGATCGTCGTCGGCCGTCCAGAAATGATCGAAGACATACCGACTTCCAGATACCTTTCCTAATGGAGAAGTACTGCGACAATGGGTAATTGGTCAACACGGTGGTAAGAGGTAGATCCTTCTCCGACACGAGAGAATCAGTGGAAGCGGCCATGATGTCCATTTTGTGAGTCAAGAATGAATTGTGTAGACGAAGATGAGGCTAAGGTGGGTGATTTGAGGAGAGACGTGAGGATGTATATACCGAGTTGCTGGTAGTGCCACACTTCAACGTTTTTCGACTAAGTCCGTTTCGCTATAGAGGGCGCATGTGTCCACCATGACGGTATCATTACGATGTCCATTACGGATGCCGCCTTTGCGGACGTTTAGGTAGTGCCTGTCCCGCATAGGTGCTGAAACAATTATGATGAAAGGATCCGCGGGCTAGTGGGCATGCCGCCATCCGTCGTTGGAAGTGGGGTAGTTTGCGATGTTAAATTGGTTCGAGTTTAGGCCGTCCGCTATGAAATGGCTATCCCGCATGGGCCTAGAAGTGACTATGATGCAAGCAACTGCGGGCCAATGTGAAACAGGGCTCGCATTGTAGGAGACGGTGAAAGGTTGTGATCTTGACGACAATTCCGACAGGTTTTGGCAGGTTTGGGGCCGCTCGGAAATTTGGCAATGAGCGGGCTAGCAGTTTTCCGTTGTCGGGTTTGGGACGCTGGATACATTAAGCGTCATTTTCAAGGGTTTATGACGATCCTTTTGGGTTTGAGGGTGAACTTCGTATGAGACTCCTATCTTGTCCAAACGTCCCCTTTCTTTTGGGTTCAGTCCACAACGCCATTTTGGAGTAGAGAGGATATAAGTTGGAATTAGCGGAAACGTCAGGATTGTGTGCTGTTTTTTTTTTTTTGGCATCGACGACTACTATCGCACGCTTTCAAGATATAGTTAGTATGGCGCAAGAGGAGAAGTGAGTACTTGCCGTCTACCGCTACCGTTTTACCAGGAACTCACTTGTGCGCAGTATCCCGCCTGACGAACGGCCGTCGAAGCGCAAGGCTAGTGATGTTAACGACCAAAATGGTCCTAGGAAGAAAGTGGCGCGCGGCCGGAATGGCAAAGTCAGGTAAGTGGCATGACGAGAAGAAAGGCAAGCTTACCACTTCTTAGCAGCACTCCGGGTGAAGTCGGCGGAGTGGGCGCTTCCAATGATGCGGCCCCGGACGAATCTTCAGCCATTGCCAAGCGTGACAATCATGAGCGCAGTGACGAAGGTAATGGCGATGCGAAAGCCAGCAATGAAGGACTCGCCACCAAGGAGGAGCATTGTGATGGAGAGGACAAGAGGTGAGCTCCATCATCATAGTCACCGAATTGGCTCTCACGGCGCTCATTTCACAGCAGCCGCGGCGCTCCGGCAGTGGCGGCTAAGACGGTTGATAATGTCGCTCATGCTGACGGGTCCGCCCAGCCAACGGTTGAGCCAGCCCACAAGGCTGTCGCTGAATCTAGCGGGACTAGTGCCTCTAACTGCGCTGAGGCGGGCGTCCTTGTCCCTACTTCGTGAGCCCGTTCAGGTTATCGTGAAAGGCTATATCACCTAATTGTTGTAGGCTAATCAAACTGCCTGCCAAGTGTGAAGTCAACGACCCCGACTTGCAATCTCCGTCGTTACGTGAGTCATATATAGACCTCCCACCGCTGTAGTGAGTATGTCCGTTTGACGCATTGTGTGATGCTAACGTACCGTTCTAGCCAGGGTTATGGATGCTCTTGGAAGAAGAATTACGCAGGGCCTGGCAGGATGATGTTGGAGGATTGGATTGCGTATTGTGAGAACTTGGACCTTGAGTAAGCCGGCACTTAGTTTGTTTGTGTCGTTATTAACCCACCTAATGACTGCCAACAGCAAAGCCGTCGCCGCGTTGCTGTTTGTGAGCTACAACCGCATCATCCACCCTGTTCGATGTGATCCTCGCCTTTTCACGTCCGGGATCACGCCGAATAGTGGAAGTAGCCATGTTCTGTTAGCAGCAGACGGATACGCGCCTGCGGTGTGCGTTCTGCCGATCCGCGTTACGGACAGCTGCCTTACGACGATTGGCGTCCGCAACAAGAAGTATCTAGCTGGCATTCCGCACAGCCAAGACTTGGAGAGGTTCATTTCCTTTCTGTGTATGGTGTTTCGGGAAGCCCGTCTCCACTGCAACATGGCCGATGACGTGATGCAGTTCGAAACTCGGCCAGCCCCGGCTACTACAGCTAACAATCAACGGTCTCAACGTCGTCAAGGCCCATCATCTTGCATGGTATCATCGCAAGCAAGCGCGGCGGTATTACCAGCTTCTTCTAGTGTTGGTGGATATGTGAAGACAGTACTTAATTCCACGGATGAAAGTATGTGATTCTCTCTTGCTGGTGTTGACGCGAAGCTTATGTTATGGTCTTGTAGTCAAGGTTTATGATGGCCGTTATTTAGCCATTGATTGGGCCAACGACCTGACCAAGTTGAGTGAAATTCTGCCGGTGTACGAAGGTGAAATTCCTCGGGACTCTTTCGCTGTCGTTGGTCACACGATTACCTCCTACGGACGTAAAGCTGGCGGGACTGCGGTGAGCCTCAATATTCAGTGGGTGTTGCTGCTAGGCACCCCTGATCAGCGGCCTTGTGTTAAAGAAAACGACAAAGGCAAGGGCAAAGCGGAAGCCTAAGTGTAATTTTGGTCTCATTTTCTCTCCTCATCTCTACGAAGTCCCGAATTTCTGAATCAGTATCTCATGTATATTATCTCATGTGGCGACAATCCTGTAATCAACGCATGTATTTCCGTGCTCAATATAAGCTTGAATTATGTGTCTATCTTCTTTTCTAACCAAGCGTGATTCCTGGCCAGTCAAGAACGGGCCGGTTTTGTCCCAAATTACGTCTAAGGGAGCTGCCAATACGGTTCGGCATGAAATCGTCAGGAGTTTGTTGCCGTCGCACGTCTATCACACACCACCATGCATTTGAACAAACTTATCGTCCTCGTTGTCTACGCCTTGTGGTTTTGGTTCCGTCATCACAATTTCGGGCCAGATACCCCACATTCCATGTGTTTGAATAGGGTCGTTGAGATTGGGGAACCTACGACCCCTGCTTGCATGAACGCGAGCTTCAATCCCCAGCATCGTCATCGTGGTGGCTTTCGGGAGCCTGTGTATACCGAACGTGTATCGGCCTCCGCATGGATGCGCGAAGGGTTACCTCTGAACGAGAGGATCCTTCTCTTTTACGAGATTTCGCGCTGTGGAGTGTCTGTGCGTATGGGTTATCAAGTTTTACATTGTACTATCAGACGATGTCTATATCGAAAACATGATTTTATAGTCCTACGAAGGCAATCGTTAGCCAAATGCAAGTCAAAGTTTGGAATTCTTTACTTAGTGAAATCTCTATTGGCATACCGACAGAAGCATTTGCCAGATCGTTACCAACCTCCACCGCGAATTGTTCCCAGTCGCCGCTTTTATCGAGGTGGCGGGAGATACAGTATTCAAGCGGGCACATTACAGCCATATTGGGTCAACAGTGCAACGATTATCGATGACTTGAGCCTGCTAAATGTTGACAAGTTCATATCTGTCTCAAGTCCATCAGAACTGAATGCCGTTGAATGTGCCCTATTGGCTAAAGTGCCCACCGGTATTATTATTTCGTATTGTACGCGTAAGATGTTAGAACAGCTTTGTCGGGAACATGGCGTTAAATTTGGTCACCGAAGGCGAGTGGAGAACCTACGTGAAATGCTTCTCAACCATGAATGTCGCTCGTGTTTGCAGATATACACCGTGTTCGTGCCCATACCACCGCGGAAATCTAAAATTGCACATACTATCATGAGCGAGGAGTGGCAGCTCACAAACGAGAATAAAATCCGGGCGCGTCAAATGAAACAATCTGCTATGCGGCGATCAACAATGCAACATACTTTTCCTCCACCTCCTCTCAGTCGTGATTTACAAGAGGAAATATGCCGGGACTTTTGCGCCTCAATGGACGCTAGCCAGGTTGAAGAGCAAGGTTGCACGGTCTGTGCTCAGTTGACGCCAATACACGAAATGACGTTATTACGAGATGCAGCCCATGTTTCAACGGATCTGTTGAAACGGTACGGAGTCAGTACAAGTGAATGGCAAAGTGACGTAGACATCATCGATGAGAGTGACACGCCTGTACTATGGCCACATAGTCCTTATCTGTGTAATCGATGTGAATGCGATCTAAGCAATGAAAGACTTCCGAAGTATGCTCTAGCCAACGGGTTGTGGCTAGGCGATACTCCGGAGGTTCTAGGCAACCTTACCTTTGTGGAGAAGCTGTTGATTGCCCGTGTAAGGCATAATACGTGTGTCGTCAGAGTAGCGTCTGGCCGGTTGAAAATGACAGCCAATGCCATCATGTTTGCCAACCCCATGGTGAAGGTTTATCAAATTTTGCCGCCTCCACAAGAAGAGCTAAATGACGTTTTAGCATTCATCTACGTTGGCGAAAATGCACCCACTCCCATGGATTTGGCACGTACTCCCATGTTAGTGCGAAGGAATGCGGTAGCGTCTGCGTTAGAATGGCTGAAAAAAAATCATATTAGCTATCGTGATTTGCACATTTCGAAAGAGAACTTATCGACATACCCATTAAATGGCATCCCGGTAGAAGTCACATGGAAATACAGGAAGGGCGATGAGGGTAACAAAGACACGTTAACACGCAGTGTTCATGACATGGAAGCTGAAACAGGAACATCTATAGGCCCGTGTTCCTTCACTGTGTCAGGCCTTACAGCTATTGAATACAGTTCGATGTCATTGCAAGCTTTGAAAGCAAGGGCAGTAAAACACATACTCGAAGATGGTGGCGTTTTGGCCATTGGTAGATCAGCACAGCCGGAGTCTATATACGATAACTGTCAATTGTATCCATGCCTGTTCCCATGGCTTTTCCCATACGGCTACGGCGGCCTTAAGAATGATCGTATCAGTCGCGCCATATCAGAGCAAGCACATAAAAGATTCTTACTAATGTATGCAGATAAACGTTTTCAGCGTGATCAATTTTTTTCTATGATTGCCTTTAACCATGAACAGATCAAAGCCGCAACCACGGCAAGCTTCTTAGTTTCTGAGCGCCAGTCATTTGCGAATATAGTAGCAAGGATTGAAAATCTTGACATTGAAACCCTCAGTAACATAAGCGAGCGGATGGCGAAAGGAGAAATCGTTACACCTTCCTCAGAAGAGGAACAAGCTTGCTTCGATCTACTTGGAGATATCGACCAGATTGGGGGGCATGTGCAAGGTTCAATTACGTCTAAAAGGAAGATGAGAAACGAAATATGGTCGTTAATTTCTTTCCTCGGCGCACCGAGTTGGTTCATAACGTTTTCGCCGGCAGACGTGATGCATCCGCTATGTATCTACTTCGCAAAAGAGGACGAAAAATTTCGACCAGATATTCCTATTCCACGCGACATCAGAGAAGTCGCCATAGCGGAGAACCCTTGTGCAGCAGCTCGCTTCTTTCATCATGTATGTGAAGCGTTCATCACTCACGTTTTGGGCGTTAATGTAGATCGTCCAGGCTTGTATGGGGAGACATCAGCATATTATGGGTCTGTTGAACAACAAGGCCGATTAACATTACATTTGCACCTTTTGCTTTGGATCAGAGGCAGCCTAAGTCCCCAAGAAATTAGAAACAAACTAACCATGCCAGACAGCGACTTTTGTCAAAGTATCATAACCTACCTTGAGTCATGCCATCAAGGTGATTTTCTGACAGGATCTCTTGATGATGTTCGAGCCAAAGTACCATTACACCCTAATGGTTATAGAGGAATGAATGCGAGTACCATGCCAAGGTCATTATTAACTCTAGCTCAAGAAGGCTATACCTCACCGGTAGAAACGTTGCCCAAACCGCCTCCGAAGGTTGATTGCGGGGAGTGCGGATATTGTATCAAATGTGAGGCACTGCTCCGTTGGCGTGAAAATTACAGAGAAGAGGTCGACGACATCTTGCTACGCTCCAATGTACATTCGTGTCGTGAAGGGATCAAATCCGGCGTAAATGGGGGAACATTCACGAAAGGATGTTTGAATGCACAGAACGTCTGTACCAGTCGGTTTCCTCGACCTGTATACAATGAATCGTTCATAACAGATGATGGTTATTTGACGTTAAAACAAAAGGAAGAATGGCTCAATACGTTCACCCCTCTTTTATCGTGGCTTATGCGTTGTAACACGGATGTTACCAGTCTGTTGAGTGGCACGTCAATCAAAGCCGTCGTCATATACGTAACAGACTACATTACCAAATATAACCTTAGGACGTATCAAATTTTTGATGCGGTATTAGATACGCTCAAACGTGTGAAGGCTTCAGATGGAGAAAGTTCCGCTCGAACCATTTTACTCAAGATTGTCAACAACCTAACATCTCGAATGGAAATAGGCTCACCGATGGCATGCTTATATTTGCTTGGTCATCCTGATCATTATACAAGCCATTCCTTCGTGCCGTGTTGGTGGAGAAGCTACGTAAAAGACGTATTAGCTGCATTCGATGATTCCCAGTCACGCGTTGACGCTATTGAAAATGACGGCTCACAGGAGGGAGGTACGAACGGAAGACCACGGGATAATGGCACAGCTGAGCCAGACAAGGTTCACATACAGCGCGACGGTGACGACTTCATTGCCCTGTCTAGGACCGATGACTACAAATTCAGGCCGGCACAGTTAAGTCATTTGAACGTCTACGAATGGACTCAGATGTGTGAAAAGACTCGCATTATGGACGATCAGGTTGACACGCAGAACGAACAACGTATTGAAGCTATCAACGTGGACCCATTGTGTTTTGACAAAGAATGTGATCCTGCTGACCCTCATCAGCTTCAGCATGAATGTACAAGAAGATACTCAGATTACCTTTGTCAACCTTTGTCGAACGACGACATACGACCCTATACTGGTCATGTGGATGGGGCTGAAATCATCACCCTCAAATTCCATTCGGATCATCCTCAATTCAAGACGCACCATGTAAAATTTCGCCCTTCTAAACTCAACTGTGTGCCTAATTTCATGGGAGGTCACTTGCCTAGAAGAGATCATGGCGACGCGGAGTTCTACTATGCGACCATGCTAACATTGTTCAAACCATGGAGGACCGGTCTGGACTTGAAGGCTTCACATGAAACTTGGCATCAAGCATTTTCGGCGTTCCCCTTATCTGGAAGGGAAAAACAAATTCTGAACAATATCAACGTTAAGTATGAATGTCTTGACGAGAGAGATAACTATCATGCCTTGTTAGCTCGAATAACGAAAGACAGGATGAGCATGACTCAGTTAGGCGAAACCCAATACGGCTTAGATATGGGGCCGACGCAACTTGATATCGAGGACAAGTTTGAGTTTTATATGGAACCGGAGGCCTCTTCAAAAAACAGACGCAAGAAAATGGATGAGATCGTGGCCGTCGTCGCAAGAACTGGTTGGCTAAGTTTACAATCATCACCCGCACCAATACTTGCGGAAGCATTAGAAGATTGTCCGGCATCGACGTGGTCAGCCAGGATTAGAGCCTTAAAAGAAACCGCCGTTCATGCCAGATGGACTGCCAATACTGGGGGCGAACACGTCAACGAAAACATCATCACGAATGGTACTCCAGCTTACCTAGTAAACGATGTATGCGTAATCACCTTGAACGAAATGGAAGCGTCACAAAGACACCGACAGTATCATTGGCAGGTTGTCAAAGACACGGTGTGCGAGCTATATGCGTTAAATACCGACCAACGTCGAGCATATGAGCTTGTCGCTTGCCACGCAATGACCGCGAACGCATCTCAAGTAAAAATGTATTTAGCAGGGATGGCTGGGACTGGCAAAAGTCAAGTTCTAAAGGCCCTCGTCGAATTCTTTGGTCGAATGGGCCAATCTAGTAGGTTGCTGATCGTTGGCCCCACCGGAGCTTGCGCAGCTTTGATCGGGGGATCCACGTACCACTCAGTTCTAGGCTTTAAAAGCGATGAGAACGATGAAGAATACACTCCAGTTCGCTCCGTCGCTCAAGTGAGAGGCCGAATCCAAGGTGTCGACTACATTTTCTTAGACGAGATCTCCATGGTCAGTTGTTACGATCTGTACAAAATATCAGGACGGCTGGCCGAAGTGCGAAATGTCAAAGATATTCCCTTCGGTGGATTGAACATGATTTGCGCAGGAGATTTCGCACAACTACCGCCAGTTGCTGGATTACCATTGTATTGTGAGTGGATTAAGATTGATGCGCAAATGAAAAAGCGGACACAAGAGTCAATGATTGGAAAGGCTTTATGGGCGCAATTTACCACCGTCGTAATCTTAAGGGAGAATATGCGACAAACCGCACAGTCACCAGCGGACGTGAAACTAAGAACTTCATTAGTGAACATGCGATATGCAGCATGTACACCTGAAGACATTACCTTCTTAAACACCCTAGTAGCAAAGCGCGATGGCTCTTTTCCATCCCTGTCCGACAGCAACTTCAGGAATGTGTCTATTATAACCGCTTGGAATCTACAAAGAGACAAACTTAACGAATTAGGCTCCACGAGGTTTGCGCGAGAAACACGACAACATTTAAGTACCTTCTATTCCATTGATAAGCTAACGCCAAGAGGGAATGCAACATGGAAGAAAAATCGCGATTCTACACGCAAACCATCAATGAAAACAGGCACTCTTTCAATGACTGACAGCTTACAAAAAGCAATATGGCAGTGTTCACCATGTGAAACCAAACATGTCCCGGGAATGCTCAAACTATGTCTTGGTTTGCCAATCGTCCTAAAGCACAACGACGCAACCGAGTTGTGCATGACAAAAGGACAAGAGGGTACGGTGGTCGGCTGGGATGCTAAAAATTTAAATTCAACGGAGAAAGTACTCGAGACGGTGTTCATGAGATTAGACGCGCCACCTAGAGACGTTCAGTTTAGCGGCTTGCCTAAGAACGTAGTACCGATAGTGAGACTAACCACCTTAGTCTCCTGTGTATTGCCAAATGGACTGGAAGTAAGCATGCGTCGTTCACAAATCCCAATATTGCCGAACTTTGCAATGACCGATTATGCTTCTCAAGGCAAAACAAGAGACTTCAACGTCGTCGATCTACACAATGCAAGATCCCATCAGTCTTTTTATACTTGCCTTTCGAGAGGGTCGACGGCACACAATACCGTTATTTTACAAGCCTTTGACGATACCAAAATTACCGGAGGCAACATGGCAAAATATCTAAGGTGCGAATTCAGAGAATTAGAATTGCTTGACGAGATCACCAGACTAAAACATACCGCTTTATTGCCAGCCGATGTCACTGGTGATACAAGGGCTATCTTGCTCGCCAAGTATAAGGCACTCAAAGGTGAACATTATGTCCCACACATCGCCCATCCTGCCCTGCGTGACGACGTATACGCCACATCGACTTCGCCGTTGAAAAGGAAGTTGGACTCAACGTCTGACAGCGATAACCCCCAACAGAAGCGTGCCAGATACGAACCTATTGGCTTCACATGGGATCAACATAACTTCAGTTGTGCATATGATTCAATTCTTACCATATTATTCAATCTTCATAATGCTGACGCGACAGCCTTGACAACAGCGGCAAACCGCTATACGGCGCGATTAAGTAGGCTATTTAAGGCGACTGTTGGCGATATAGACCTGCATCTGGCTAGAGATAAAATCAGACAAATGTTGAATGCTGAAAGCCCAGCCTTGTTTCCTTACGGACAACGCTACACAGCCGTTTCAGACATCGTTCATGCACTATTGCCCAACATCAGGCCGATAGTCCAGAATATATACTCCTGTCACCGTTGCGGTAAAATCGACACTCCCGCGTCGCAGCAATGGCACAGGACGATGTCTATGCCACAAACCGCACATTCCCGTTCCGAAACAATTCATTCATGGCTTAATGCAACTCTGGCCCCAAAAACAACATGTTGTCATCAGTGTGGACGCTTACTTAAATGCCAACGAACACTCACCGATACCGATCGTCCAAGACTAATTAGCTTCCTGCTGTACGGAGATCATTGGAAGCCAGACGTACGCATTAACTTCACCGCTTGTAACGGTTCCGTGAGATTAAACCTAAAGGGCATCATCATATGGCATGATAATCATTTTACCAGCATTTACTATGACTCACTGGCCGTAGCTTGGTACCACGATGGCATTGTCACAAAATCCGCATGCCTCAGATTGGGTGACGCCCAACCCAACGTGGATATACGCTTGTACAACATCCCGGGTAACATCGTCGCAGCATTGTACACAATGGATGTGTGCCCGTTATGATGTGTGCCCGTTGATGTGGTTAACAACTCGGCGATGACGCCCTATGCGAAACCGGCGAAATCGGGGACACCGGAGGGGGGAAAGCGGCATTGGCGAGGGGGAAAGCGGCATTGGCGAATACGATAGGGAGTCATATGTAACGCAGCTAGTAAAATACACTGGTGTTAGCCTCTCATTCTTATGTAGCTTCAGCATTGACTACTACGCTTACCGCTTCACCATTCTCCACATCGATCTCTTCCGCTGCTGGAACTGCGCAACACGTGCATTGGTCCAATCAGCGTCGTTTCTGCGCTCGATCCAACAAATAGCCCACTACAAAGGCTATCCAATCACATTTGTAGAGCGCGACCAACTAAGGGCATGATTGCCAAACATGTCGAAACCCTGGTGCCTGTACGGTGTGATCGGGCATTTTTGTATAAACGTCCCTCCACTTTGTTCCGGTCTCGTAATTTTCCTACCACTATCACCTCAAGCTGTCGACCCTCCAGTGTATCCACTTCTGAAGACCGAACTGCAAAGACGCCATGGACATTGGACTTCCCTCAAGCGTCCTCACCGGTGCAAAGCTATTTCATTTCTCCCTGACCTGCTGGTTCTTCCTAGATTTCGACATGATGCTGTGGGCGCCCAGCGTCCACCCGGATTGTGCGGTGACCTCTGCGTCTGTGAGATCGGAGACGAGTAAACGTCTGGACTAATGTCAACCCGAACACAATCTGGAGAGTAACGTTCCGTCCAAGTGACGGTGGTCACGGCCCCGAAATTCTGATTCCTTGGGTCATTTGTATTTCCCAGTCAACGTTTCTCGGCTTTGACTACGCTGGAGTAATCATCGGACATTTTCTGTTGATGGCTGTCTCAAACTCAACGATTCTGCCTGGATCACTCGCGCCTGTTGCTTCGTCTCGACGCATCTCCGCGTCCTGTACATAGGTCGAATGACATGCGCTGCTTCACGCATTTATCAGCCCAACCGTCAGCCACGATTTTCCGTTGAACAACCGAGCTAACCCTCCTGAGGCATTTCGTCGTAATCAACACGATCGTGTCATGATATGCGATTGATCCATCACGGAACTCGCGCCCAAATCCCCATTTGATGCGTCACCGCGACTACAGCCAAGTTTGGATGCGGCGAATTCGCGTTGGCGCGTCGTCATTCTCTAGCTCAGAGTTGCTCCCCTCCGTTCATATTGCGCGTCTAGGACTCATCAACACGTCCGACTACGGTTGGACTATCCGAAATTCGCGCAACTGTCAGAAGACCTATGTTTGTCGCCCTAGTCCAAGTTCCACGTCCATGCATCACGTATGTGATGCATGAAAGACGCTCACTCCACGCGTGATAGCGCCGACCCAGTGTTAAAATTTTTGAACTGGAAACGCTGATGCGATCTGTGACTCACCACGCGGTGGCTGGCTCGTCTCAATACGCGACGTGTCAGTCAGTACCAACCAGAAATGTGCGCCTTCACTTCGACAGTCTTTCTTACGGTTTAATATTTATTAATTTAGATTCACTCCACACACGTCGTTTTCGCAACAGAGAAATGAATTTATTCCCTCGATAAGTGTCTTACTAAATCGTATCGGGATGCAGTTATCTGGCTGCAACCAAACCGACCCTTTTGCGAAGTAGGGCTGTGGACCATAGCGAATCTATCGGTCGTGAGTATTTTTGTAGTGGTGTTTGAAGACTCTCATCACGATTTTCAGCTCTACACATCAATGATTATGCCCGCCACGGTGTACATCGCTACCGCCACATCCGAGCGATTTAATATCCAACAATGCAACGGTACTAGTAACATATGACGTTCCATACTCACTGACAGGGAGCTGGGAACTTGGAAGTAAGCCCCTGCTCAGCCACCGCTGCTGCTTCTCCTTAACGTTACTTGACTGACAGTGAACCGAAACCCTGGCGTGCGTGCCTATTTTACTTTTTACTCCGACATGTCCGATCCCAGAACAGCAAAATATACAGGAACCCTGGCAGTGGTGTATAGGTATCCATATCTACTATTCATTCGTTGTCGTAGGCTTAACGTTCTACGGACCTCGCTCAGCCACTTGTTCTGTATGGACTAAGACTTTGCCACTCCTCGGATTTCTACGCATACCGTACAGCGTAAACCAAGAAGTATTCAAGCGATCAGTTGGTAGCAACTATACCGTGGTACCCATGTCGACCGTAGCTAGTCGTTTAATGTTTATCGCAGGCAGGAGATGGAGGACGGCCAGTATGTAGTCACGCTTAGGCTGTGGACAGGGAGTCAGAGGCCCGGGGTTGAGGCTGGGGCTTCGACAACGCAAAGTGAAAAGTTAATATGACACTGACAGACAGGCGTTGAAACATTGACTTCTTACATTTTGACATCTCGCACTCCATACGTGGTCGGGGCAGCCATTCTGGCGATCATGAGAAGGGAAGAACGGAGTGCTTTGCCTTTGCCTGCGCATGCCAATATCTCGTACTTCTCGGTGCGTTCGCACTCGAATAACGCACGTGCATCGTATGTAACTTCAGATCTTCAGACTTGACGCGGATCAAGCACTAGTGAAGATGGGCCTCTATTAGCGCTTGTGATAGATGAAGGAATCCGAGGAGTGGCTTGTTAATCATATCGTCGGAGCGCTGGTTCTCGGATATGAAGCCGGATGTGCTTAACTGGTCCTGCAGCTGGTCATTGGTCAATGTGGACGGGGTGCATTGACCAGGTGCTGTGCTACGCGGGATGAGGGATTTCTCTACATCCGAGTCCTTGAGCCTGCGCCTCGGACGTGGAGCGCAGCACAAGCGCGGGATACGAGACCGAGGTGAGAAGTCTAAGTAATTGAGCGAGAAGTCTAACTTTGATTGTATATTGTATGTGCATGGATGGTCAGATGAAGTGGTGGGTGAAACACATCGTCGTCAGAAATTTAAATAAGTACAGGACCCAGGTGGCCAACAGGTGGCTGAGGTTACTCGCATCTACCAGCGACGTATTGGTAATGCTCCGTCAATGTTGCTGTCGGTGGTTGTAGTCGGACCTGGAGGGTCATGGGGTCTTACAAGGCTTGTCTCGATCGAGCATGGAGCGAGGGCTAAGCGTATAGACGGTACCGGTACGAGTGACCGGTAAGGAAGGTTAATCCTTCGCTCGTGAGTGCAATATACGTCGACGGGTTCGGAGGTAACGCGGACAGAACCTAGGGACGGCGAACAATCCTCAGTATGATCATTGATCCCTCCCAGGCATCATCAAGCGTTTGAGTTCGTGTGTAAGTCCAACGTCCAAAATTTCGGCGCGGCGTGAAGTACATTGGGCTATCAAAGATAGCTGGGATTTGTTGGTTGTTGTACATGTAATACTAAGTGGACCCAACACAATGATGCGTGATACATTGATTCTAGCTTCATGTTTGACGTGTATATACGCGGCTCTTCTGGGTGATCGTGGTCTATCTGACCACGCAGTTGAAGATGAAACGCTTGCTGGGATGTGTCGTCCGTCGGGGATATGGTTACAGGTTACGACTGAATTGTGGAGTAGCATACTTATAGAATATAGCAGACGGGTCATGCGAGCCACGTTATTTGGACTGTTGTATGAATCCGCGAATCAAGTTGAGAGCGTTAGCACATCACAACAAAACCATTCCACTGACTCCACGCCGACCTATATTGCAGGGAAGTTGCCTGGAAACGAATGGGTACATACAATCATCGCTGGAACCGTCTCACGGGCGCTAAGGGATGACTAGGACTTGCCAGTGAGATTGGCGTTGCAATGAAAGAGAGACATATAACCCACTGCGGCTTGCTACACCCAAGTGATCTGATGATGATGATGGGTGATATCGATAGGTTTGCAGGACGGGATACGTGTCAGCATGACAAGCACCGAGATCGTTAGTTACAATCTCGGGATGAGGATGACCGGATCCAAATGGTTGATCGCGCTGTGACTGAGGCCAGGCAGCGACGTTGGTCTCTGAGAGGGTGAGTCGCTGAATATTGTTGAAACGGACGAGGTTTGATGAAGCTTAAATAAAACCAACGTTGTAAAGGAAGGAATGTTAGCCAAGAAGTGAGGACTAAGGAATGAAGCTGGGGATGTCAGAAAAGCTTTCTCGTCTCTTAGGCGTTTGCTGTAAGCGTACCTACCACGTATCGGAGCTTCCCAGGCTGATGTGATCCTTTAGAGATCCTCTAACCAACCAAGGGGCTTGAAGCAAGAACCGTAGCAATGCAACGCTCGGGACCGAAGGACCCAGAAGCTACTTTGGTATGTAAAGAGGTCGATCATGGTGAGACATACCAACGGTAGCTGATGTGAAGATGATGTGATGATAGTATCCATATCGGTATCCTGTGTATTAATTTAGGCACGACGGGTGGTGATACCGCGGTAGTGAGAATGTTGGGCATGCGAATGAGGAGGTCGTCGTGCTGGTATTGGTAGCTGATATGTTACCCTGTGACTGAGTCGACTGTCCGTCGTAATTGAGTCGCGGTAATGGACACGGCGCTTCCGTCAAACTTTTGAGTGAACGTCGACATTTCGGCTTGTTGACCTAGCCCGATCATCCTATCTGCGGTTTGGTGATCACTAGCACTAGCTACCGTAGCAGACATATCCAACCTTACAGGGGGGTAACTGGCAACCGAGGCGACGATGAAGTGATGTTTCATTGACACCTTTAAAATGGTAAGTGGGCGTAGAGGTCGAGAAGTGGCTGACAATTACATTCTGGTTGATGCAAGAGAATTGAGCGGACTGTATGTGTTCCGTGGAAGAAGGGCGACGGCGAACAGGGAGTTTACATGCCGAGTGGCCGCAGTGTGCGGAGATTGAAAAGCACGATATGGGAAGAGCCGAAGAGAGATCTGAGACACCGCCCATCTGCTTGCCAACTTGATCGACCTTGCCATCGCCATTCACAAATATTGCACAACTTGATAATTCCATCATCACAATCTACTCCTCTCACACTCTCTCCCGTTCCCGCTTGCTGCCTCCAATGGACTCGCCCTATATAACGGACATCGACCTCCAACCCCCATCACCGTCCGACGCCCAAGCAACCTTCGACTCCTTCGACTTCCACGGGAACAGCTCTTTTGCCCAGCAGAGCCCAAATTCATACCACGGCTCTTACCATTCCCCATATTCGGGCCATTCGGAACTCTCATTTCCAGACGATAACCTCAACGCCATCAACAACGACAACGGAAACGACTTTTCTCTCTTCGAAGGCTCCTCTGCCGTCAACCAAGTCGCACCATTGAATCCAGGAAGCGCTCTGGGCTTGAGCGACTACGATCCTTCAGATTTCGACCCACCAAACTCTGGCTCGTCGCTGTTGATGTTCAATAACGAGTACATGACTCACTACGAAGCACCCCTGCCCCCATCGACGATCCAGCATGGGCAGGATCATCGAACCACATACGATATCTCGTCCCCATCAAGTAACGGAGAGAGTGGTAACGAGGACGCTAGGAGCAGGGCGTCTTCCGTTTCCTCTAACCATCATATCCTTGCTCACGGGAACAACCCGAATAGCTCGGGGCACACATTTTCTAGTCCACCGCCCCACATCTCACCTTCTCCTAGACTTGGAGTCGCTCAGAACCTTGAAAACCTTTCATTTAATTCGCCCAGCTGGGGCACCGTCCCCCTGCCTCAACAACAACACCCCGACACCACCCCCATCAACTTTAGGGACAACAAACCCCAATCACCTCCTCGTCTCTTAATGCCCGATTCCTCGCTTTCCCAACCTCCGCCAACGATCAATGCCCCGGAAGGCGACGATGGCAATGGCCCCCACGGCCCAAGCTTGAACATTGTGCCCGCCACCCCCATTAGCGGGATGGTAAACTCCTCCCAAGTACCGTTTCAGGGCAGATTGGAGACTGTTTCGCAAGGTATGTACTCCCCATCTATCTCATATTATCACCGAGGCGCTCATCAATCTTTCCCCGTAACTCCTTTACCCTTTCCCCCGGACCCATGCAAATATCACACTGGTACGCCTACTCTGTGTATTAACCTCCCTGCGCCCTGCACTTACTTCCCGGATCCAACGATTCTTCACGATCGATCGTGCATCGCTGATCACTGCAATGCTGTCCGTGGACATGTTGAACCCTTCGCTTCTCCAACGTCACCTGTCCACACACCTTCGATCGCCGTCTGTCATCACGATATGGCTCTACTTCTTGCTTTGCCCAAACGAACTTCGTATCTCATTCCCAATTTCCGCTCGTTCTGCGACATTGCGTTTCGCAAGCAGAACCAGCCGGCGCCTGGGAAGACGACGGCGCTACAGCTGGATTCCAGTTCCCTCAACAGCGCGGTACTGGTCTTCACAGTCAAGGCATACTTAATCCCTCCGTCTCTCCCGCTCACCACACCAGAGATCTCCCCTTAGACGATAACGCGCACAACATGAACAACAACAACGCTAACAACAAGGGAACACTTACAAACGGGTTCTTGTTTCCATCAAACATGTCGACGCCTGGGTCGGGTCCTTCCAACGGGAATGGAACAAGGTTGCGGAGTAAGAGCGATACGGCGTTGGAGCCGCCGAATTGGAACACTAACGCGTTCAACGTTGCTGCTGCGCGCAGTGGATCTGCCCTCGATGATGGATCCCTCCCCCATCATCATCATCAAGGCTCGGGCTCCTTCACCCCCGACCTCGCTTTTACCCATCCCGCGTCAACTCCATCGCCTGCTCCTCACCTCACCTCCACCGATAATGACAACAACAATAACTTCTTGTCCCCTGATATGGGTCACCGTCGGGCCCGCTCGGATACTGGAGGTCGTCCAGGACATATTAGGCATTCCAGATCGGAAGACCTGCGAGGTATTGGTTTGGGCGCTGGTATCACCATGGGTAGTCCAGGTTTGGGCAGCTTGGCCCCCTCGACGAATCAGAGCTTGGGTATGGGTTCCCCACCACTCGGGCATGCTTCCCATGCAGGCCATGGGCATTCCCAGTCGTATTCACATACGCCAGGCCCCTCTTCTTCGCCATATTTGTTCCCGCCGTCGTCGCAGCAGGACTTTCTGCAGCGTCAGCAGCAGCAGTTCCTCAGGCCGTCGGGGATGGTTGGGATGGAGTTGGGTATGGGCGCCGATGTACCCTCGATTGGCGCGCATTCGAGGCATTATAGACGAGCTTCGAGTGGTAGCCGAAGCGAACGAGGGATATCGACGTTTAGTGGCGGGTTGGGTGTGGGCGGTAGCTTGGGTGTGGATGGTCCCGGAGGAGGGTGGAGTGGACCTAGTTCGGCGCGTGCGAGTCCTTATCCCAGCCCGAATGTCAGCCCAAGGGTCAGATATGAAGAGCTGCCTAATACGCTGGATGTTGGTGGAATCGGGGTTGGGACTTCTTCGCCAGCTATGGGCGTGGCCACCCTGCCACCCGGCGGCGGATTGGGCATGGGCGGCCATCAAGGGGGAGGGGCGTCGATCTTGGGCGTCGCTACAGTTAATGGAGTCGTTGCACCTTCGGTTCCGATGGGCGTCCAAGTTCCTATTACGGTCTCTAAGCCGAATGTCACGACGGGACGCACGGCGAATGCTAGTCATAAGAGGAGGAAGCAGGAGGCTACGTTTGTGTGTCCTGTTCCTGGATGCGGGAGTACGTTTACTAGGAGCTTTAACTTGAAGGGTGAGTTGTCTCTTTGCTATTGTAGCGTCTGGGACAAGACCAATAATGGAATGGAATTTTCCAGGTCACATACGTTCACATAACGAAGAAAAGCCCTTCCAGTGTCATTGGCCTGGATGCGGGAAGGGATTCGCTCGGCAGCATGACTGCAAACGTCATGAACAGCTCCATACAAACTACAGGCCGTTTACATGCGAGGGATGCAATAAGCAGTTTGCTAGGATGGATGCGCTGAATAGGCATTGTGAGTGGTGCACTTTGGGTTCAGTTTTTCCCATCGGTTGAACTGAGCTTGTGTGCAGTACGTTCGGAAGGCGGGGCTGAGTGTCAGCGTACGCTGGAAAGCAGTGGGAATCTACCACCTGGTGTTCCAAGCCAGGGTCAAGGCGGGTTGGGCGTGACGAAGAAAGAAGAAGGCTGGTCAAGTCCGGTCGGCGTCGCTTTATAACACCAGCTCCTTCAAGAGCAAGGTGCGTGAGGGCCTATATCTCGGCTTCTCGCAACCATTTTTTTTCTGTCCTTTCCTCAGTATTATATCATGTATGACGGACGCACTCCCCTGGATTTATCGTTACATATAGTTTCTTCACGCTCTCGTAGTTGTTTTATAGGCTCCTTTCTCCTTCGCCGCATCGATGTTTTTTGTAGTTGAGCTGTTATTTATTACAGTATCTTTCCTCTCCTTTTCCCTCTGCTTTTTTTCGGGCTTTTCACATTCGCGGGACATTTTTGTGTGTGCACTGGTTCGAATTCTTCCTGGCGACTGCTGTCGTTCTTTTGTGAGCAGCTAGCTGTACAGGCGTTGACTTCCCCAGTTCCATTCAACTTCCAGCCTTTCTGCATCCCTACACACTCTCCGGCTAGTATATATTGTCCTCGCATGTCACTCTTACAGATTGTATTAGCTGTCTATCGCCATCAGCGATAACTGTCGAATGTAGTTCCATGCTACCATATCTATACCATATGTAGATCGCAATTTTGTATTCTCTCTATCGGTACCATCCATCATGAATGGTTCAACCAGTCATGGGGCCGGGTTCTGGTCCAGACTGCACGCGTACGTACACGCCTGCTATCTAGCTAAACTCGTTTTGGGTGGCGTGAAGGAGGGAAGGTCCACTTTGAAACGAAAGAAGCAGCACACGTTTCCGCAGCAGCTAGGGGTTGCTTCCGAGTCGTTTCTGTGCTTGGAGATATGGGAAATATGATCATGACGGAAATTCCGCGGCACAGCAATGATAGACGTCGGGGGATTCGGCTATGTGGAGAGTTTAGCTATGTAGTTGGTGGGAAACAGATTCATGATTGGCGAGGATGGGGGATAGGGGGATGGTCTAGGTACCAGTCATTATACGAAACACAGGGGGTGATGCCTATGTGCGAAGCGACGTTCAGGACGTATCAGAATATCAGAACCGCACCTGACACACTCTATGTGCACATCAGTACATCATCTTCCATGTAGCCCTTTATCCCACTGTAGCTCACATCCACGAGTGCGTTGTGGCTTACTGATGGAAATCGCTGCACCGGACGATGTCATCAATGTGAGTCGGTACGGTTGGTACCCCTATGCAGCAGCCTAGCCGCAGCCACAGAGGCACCAGAAGCACGGATGATGGGAAATGTGTAAATGTGAGACGAGATTCGAAGACAAAGAGTGGAAAGAGGAATTCTCAGTGAAACGCGGAACGTGAGAGCGGATGAGCTCCTTGCTGATCATTGCAGTGAAACGCACGCCGACTCGATCTCTTGGAGACTGGACTGGAGACGGTCCCATTGCCAGGTCTTAACTCCGTTTTGCTTGGCTCCACAAGTTTAGGGGGGAGGATACGTCTAGGTAAAGTACCTGCCGTCGCGAAGCTGACTGGCGGACGGCAGGCCGAAAGTCGATCCCCAGATGGACTAACTCTTGTAACAAGTCGACGCTTGATCAAGCGTCGCGGCCAAGAGACGGCGTGAGTCTAGGAATATCAGTAGCGCCGGGAACATGAGAACAAGAAGGATGATTGGGTATAGGGGATCATCGATGAACGAAAGCGCGATTCAAGTATCTACAATGGTGTAGGAACGATCTCAATTGTTCGCGGCTCCTAACATATCTTAATTGCGTGAATGTTTTGGACTTTACGCAAAACGATAAGTCTTACCAGGGTATTCCTCCCAACAACTCCTACGGAGGCAGCATACCAACCGCAGTAAAGGTGGAAAGAGGACTCAGGATGTTAAGAGTACCGGGGAGAAGAGGTAGGGACAGCACAACTAGATACTTGTGCATCCGTCCCGCTGCGATTCTTTCTTTGAGCATAGGAATTAGCCTCGTCCGCCAGATATTGCTGTCGAATATCTCTGGAAAGTCGGCAAACGATTTGATCTGGTGCTCCACGCAGTGAGGTATGAGTCTATAATGAAGGAGTGGAAGTTCGTGAGGATGCGGTGGGCTGTCGAGGGAAAGTAGTTTATCGACGCTCATTCTGAATGCGTCGCGCTGGCGAATGACATCTTCAAGGAAGGATATATAGAGAAGACCCTTGGCGTTGTGGGTTTTGATCAGATGATGATCGTCTGTACAGTACATTTGAAATGCGTCAGCGGATGCACAAGTAGGAAATCAGCAATGTTTTACTTCGGCAATATTGTAGGAGGGCGCACGCGTTGCGATGGCCAGACTTCCAGTCAGCACGTTGGCAGACTTCTGAGCAGTATTTGAGGACTCGGCAGCCGCAACATACTTGCAGGTTGCAGTCCTTCGACGGTCGTTTGCACTGGGTGGGTCAGGCGAATAAGTGATACAGGCATCAACGGAGGGGATTAGGCCGAACCGTAGCACAGATATCCCAATACATGGCAGCTTCGCAAGCCTTGTTCCAGGCCCGATGATAATACTGCATAGTGAGCCTGTCAAGGTCCTCCCAGATATTTCGTTGTCGAGGGCCAATGGGGAGAGCTATCAAGCGCATTGTTTGTTGGGCAATAGTTGGAAATACGGAATAGAGTGCTATATTCTGACTCAAGTTGTTGACCTTGGAGTCTTGCTCGAGAGGTGTTGAAACTCCGAGAGTGCGAATTGTCTTGATGATACCCAGCTTGAACGACTCAAGCAGGGCGAGATCGTCTCCACAAGCTGAACATTCAGCGATGAGCACACAATAATGCTCGACGACGTCACCCATACGAAGAACTTCCTCAATCGTCATGCCCTGGTGCGCAATGAGCCTCTTTTGATCTTTAAGTAGCCAGTTGACTGTCAGCGTGATGCGAGAAAAGGCCCTTGAAGACTGTACATCGGAGACAAAACCTGGTCTTGACATAAATAGGCGTATCACGTTGAAGGAAAGGACGAGCGATGCTCCCAAACTGGAATAAACGGTCCAATCTTTCTGGTTGCTCCGAGCAACGAGAAGGGAGAGCCGCTCCGAAAAGGCTAGATACATGTTGATGACACAGGATGGCCCTCCCAAGTTGTCGATGAAAATGCGGGACTGCTTTTGGAAGCTGTGAGTGAGGACGCTATAGATAACGGAATTGACGTCGCAAAGAAGTGCCATCATTGATTGTCTCGGTCTTGCTGAGTCCCAGTCAATATCCAGTAGCGCGGGCCACAACTCCGAGAATGTATCTGCGATGCAGGTATACTCGGTCAGATCTACTTGGTTCCGCATAGCATGCAGTGGTTTAATGATACCGCTCAGCATATGAAGCATTGTTGATTCAGATACAATGGGAGGCGGTCCATCTGTAGTTGAGCGAGTCGGATTGCCCAAGAACCACCTTTGAAAGGAAATGAGCCAGGGGAATATGTGATGCCGTTTAGCGAGGAATTCGAAGAGATAACGGATAAAGTCCTCATTATCCGTGTCGTGAGATATATGAGCGATAGAGCTCAAGCAGAGAGCCGCCAAATGAATCGGCCCTGCCTTGGATTCGTCCAACGAGGGCGGCAAATCCTGGATGGCCAGTCCAACGAGGGTAACGGGGAGAACAACCGTGGCCTCATCTTCTGTAAGAGTGTTATCGGCAACGTAGTTATGGAATTCCTGTATTCCTGCTAAAGAGCCTGTTGAAGCCTCGAGAGCAAGAGTCTACGAAAAAAAAGAGTCAAGTCAAAAATGGGACCATTTCTTCGAAGGCAGAAAGGCAACCTTGAGTGGCAAGGGAAGATGGTTCAACTGTACACGATCTTCCGTATTCATTACGGTTTTATTTAAGCTTGAAGCTTGACTGTGAGGTGTACCGTGCTAGTACGGCTGACTGTAAGGGACTACAATGTCGATGTCTGCGGTGAAGATGGAATATTGAATATTGAATCTCCGATTTAGGCTCACACGATGCAGTAGTTCAGCGAGCAACCAAATACCATACACATACTCGTAAACGGACTCGGATGGTGGACCATAGCCAGGCCTCAGCTCTGCGGATCTTGGATCTACAGAGTCGCCGTCCAAGTCGAGTGACTGCCATCGCGAGGCTGCCCGATCGACTGGCAGACGGGCGACTCAGTCTGATGGCTCCGAAACAAATCGACGCGTCCAGCTTCCACAGCCAACAGACCGCGTGAGTAAGTATAGGAAGGATGGTAATAAGCAGCTCCGAGAGACATGCGATGTCTAGGTACAGGAAATCAGGGGACGTTTAATGGGTGGCGGGTACGATAAGTTATCGTACAATTATATATTGCCCAGCAAGTCATCCATTGGATTCTCCAGCATCAACGAAAACGTGATTCGACCCACTCGTATTATTTTCAATCGTGTTGGAACATCCTGGTTCTGAATCGATCATCAATGTGTGAATGCGTGTTAATTTATGTAGAGTAAAAGGATAAATCTCACCAAAACCGTCTTACCCTCGCGTCGGCGGAATCAGTATCCCAATCGCGGTCAAGGTCGAAAGAGGACTCAGTATATGAATGTCCTTAGGACCCAAAGGTAATGAGACCACAACCAGATACTTGTGCATCTTCCCCGCCGCGATCCTTTCCTTTATCATTGGGATTAGCGTCCTCCGCCAGATATCGCTGCCAAATATATCGGGATAGTCATGGAACCTCTTGATCTGATGCTTCACGCAGAGCGGTTCGAGTTTATAATGAAGGAGGGGAAGTTCCCAGGGAGGTAGAGGGTTGTTGAGGGAAAGTAAGTTGTCGACATTCTTTACGAATACGTCGCGCTGACGAATTGTATCCTCAAGGAGCGACATATACAGAAGACCTCTCGCGTTGTCGGTGTTGATCAGATGATGATCGCCTGTTTAGTTGTGTTAGCCGACCCAAAGGTGGGATGAAAGGGAGATGTTAAACCTCGGGAATACTGTAGGAGCTTGCAGGAAATTCGATGGCCGGATTTCCAGCCACTCCGTTGGCATGCTTCTGAACAGTACTTGAAGACTCGACATCCCCCGCAGACTTTCCGTTCACAGTCTTCCGACGTTCGTTTGCACTGCGTAGATCGATATTAGGCAAGTGAAACGAGAGTCAAAGCAGGGGACTATGCGAACCGTAGTACAAACATCCCAAATTGCGGCCATTTCGTCAGCCTTATCCCATGCCTGCTGATAAAACCGCCTGATGTACATATCAAAGTTCTCCCAGGTATTTCGTTGTCGGGAACCAATGGGGACGGTTATCAATCGTAGTGACTGTTGGAGAATAGTTGGATATACGGAATGGGCTGTTATATGTTCAATGAAGGCACCAAGCTGTTTATCTTGCTCGGGAGTGGACGATGTAGAAAATCCGTGAGTGCGAAGCTTCTGTACGATGCCGAGCTTGAATGATTCAAGTAGCGCAACATCGTCTCCCGACGCTGGACAGTTCGAGATGAGCCTACAATAAAGCATGACGGCATCATCCGTCCAAGAGACCTCACGAGACCCCATTCCCTTGTGCGCAATGAGTTTCTTGCGATCCTGGATGAGCCGTTTCACAGCACGAGTGATGCGAGATATGACCGCTGAAGACAGCAGGTCGGAGACAAAACCTCTGGCGATAAACTGGAGCAGTAGCTCAAAGAAGGGAATGAGCGAACGTCCTAGGAAGGAATAGAACGTTGGGTCTTTCTGCTTGGTCTGAGCGGCCGGAATGTGATACCGATCTGTAAAGGCCAGACATATGCTGATGATGGAAGATGGTCCTCCCAGCTTGTCTATGATACTGCGGGACCAGTTTTCGAAGCTGCGGGCGAGGAAGTTAAAAATGATAGAGTTGACGCTTTCAATAAGGGTCATCATTGGCTGCTTCGGTCTTGTCTCCCAATCAATGTCCAGGAGCATCGGCCACAGCTCCAAGAAGGGATCCACAATGCAGTTATACTCCTGTCCCGTCAGATCTACGTCTTCCATAATAACATAAAAAGGCTTGATGATACCGGTCAGGATATGGAGCATTGTCGACTCGGATACGAGGGGAGTTAATCCAACCGCGGGTAAGCGAGTCGGATTGCAAAGAAACCAATGTTGAAAGGACGTGAGCCATGGGAATATGGCATGCTGCTTGGCGATAAATTCGGACAGATAACGGATAAAGGCCGGGTTAGTCGTGTGGTGAGATATATGAGCAATACAGCTCAAGGAGAGCGCAGCACATTGAATCAATTGTGCCTTAGATTCGTCCGGCGAGCGAGGTAGATCCTGAGTCGCCAGCCCAACGATGGTGACGTGGAGCACGATCCTTGCTTCATCCTCTGTAAGGACATTATCAGCAAGGTGATTATGGAATGCTTGTATTCCTGCTAAGGAACCGGTCGAAGCCTCGAGGGCAAGAGTCTACTAGACAAGAAGACAAGTCAATATTAATGTCATCAAATTTAACAGGAACGAAACTCGACCTTCAAGGGCGCTGGAAGTTGATCGAGCTGCGAACGGTCGCTCGGGTTCATTTGGTTTCAGCTTGAATGTGAGCGCCTTTGTAGATGAACGGTTTGAAGGAGTGCTCTGCACTGTACTAACGGCGGTTCCAAGTGGAGGCGTGGCAACTACTTGAACATCTCATCAGGCGAAAATATCTCCGACCCCAACCAAACATAGACATACCCCCACACAGCCACCACATGTCTGCGTTGCACAATCGCTTGCTATCTGTCAATAGTATGGCCGTCAGCTTCAGGAGTGGATGCGCGAGCGCAAGAGGTCGAAAAGTTATGAGGAACTTCAAGCTTCATTGTTGTCGTGGGCCGGCAAGTGCCGGCCATACAGGGGGACGCTGTCTAATAGGAGCTAGGAGGCTTTGCAACACCCCAGTCATGCTCGTTCGTGCAACTTCTATCACAGCACACCCACAGCGTAAGAATCATGTAAAGTAGACGGACTGCATTGTAGGGCTGGCTGGAGGACTGGCACGCGGACCAAAAACAGGCGTCATACGCAGGTAGACACAAATTGACACACCGAGACCGCATGAAGAATGTGGGCTCGAAACGGATGACTGGATATATGATCAGGGGGCGTCCTGAATAACAAATGTTGGGATGTTTAGCAATTTCTGGCGGGCCGTAACGAAAACTCTTGACCAGCAAGTCATCTATTGGCTCTTCCGTTACGAACAAGAACACAATTCGTCCTATTTTGCTACATCTTGAATCGGATTGGAATGGCATAAATTATTCATGGCTCTGAACAGATAATCAATGTGTCAATGGCTTGAATTGACGTGGAGTGAGGAAATAGATCTCACCAATCTTTCGCTACCCTCGAGTTGATGGAACCAGCACGCCAATGGCAGACAATACGGAAAGGGGGCTCAGGATTTGGATAGTACCGGGAAAGAGAGGAAGCGAGAGAACAGCTAGATAAGGGTGCACTTGCCCCGCTGCGATCCTTTCTTGCAGCATAGGGATCAGCCTTGTCTGCCAGATATCATCGCCAAATATCTCGGGATAGTCGTCAAACTTTTTAATCTGATGTTCCTCGCAGAGTGGCTGGAGTTTATAATGGAGGAGAGGGAGTTCGCCGGGAGGTAGGGGGTTGTTGGGGGAGAGTAGTGTATCGACATTCTTTGCGAAGGCACCGCCTTGGCGAATTGTATCCTCAATGAATGACATATACAGAAGACCTCTGGTGTCACGGGTGTTGATTAGACGGTGATTGCCTGCATTGTTGTGTTAGTCAATACATGAATATGAAAGGGGGAATGTTTAACTTCGACAATATTGTAAGAGCTTGCATTCATTTCGATGGCCCGACTTCCAGCTAATGCGTTGACATGTTTCCGAGCAGTGCTTGAACACTCGGCAGCCACCACATAGTTTCAGCTCACAGTCTTTCGGCGTCCGTTTACACTGGGTGAGTGGAATAAGTGATACTCGATCAGCCGAGGAGGCTAGGCGTACCGTAATACAGATATCCCAATGTACGGCCGTTTTACAAGCCTTATTCCAAGCCCGCTGATAAAATTGCGTGGTAAGCCTGTCATGATTCTCCCAGGGATTTCGTTGTCGAGGGCTAATGGGGACAGCCATCAATCGTGATGCGTGTTGGGCAATAAGTGGGAAGACAGAATGGACTGTTATAGTCTGAATTAAGGCGCTGAGCTGGTTATCTTGCTCGAGAGTGGAGGATGTCGAAAATCCATGAATGCGAATGGTCTTTATGATACCCAGCTTGAATGACTTGAGCAGAGCGAGATCGTCTCCTGAGGCTGGACAGTTTGCGATGAGCCTACAATAAAGCATGACGACCTTATCCGTCCAAGTAACGTCATAAGGCCTCTGGGTGTGCATAATTATATGCTTCCGATCTTGAAGCAGCCACTGCACAGCAAGTGTGACGCGAGAGAGGACCAATGAAGACGGCAGATCGGAGATAAAGCCTTTACTGACACATTGGAAGAGCAGCTGTAAGAATGAAATGAGCGACCGTCCCAAGAAAGAATAGAGGATTGGGTCTTTCTGAGTGCTCTGAGCAACCGGAAGGTAATATCGCTCCGTGAAGGCCAGACAAATACTGATGATAGACGAAGGCCCTCCCAACTTGTCGATGATGCCCCAGGATGACTTTGCGAAGCTGCGAGCGAGAACGCTAAAAATGATAGAGCTGACGGTTTCAATAAGAATCATCATTGATTCTCTCGGTCTTGCTACGTCCCAATCGACGTCGAGGAGCATGGGCCATAACTCCAAGAACGGATCCACGATGGGCGCAAACTCATGTCCCGTCAGATCCACTCGTTGGTGCATATCATAGAAAGGCCCGATGAAACCGGTCAGGATGTGGAGCATCGTTGATTCGGATACGATGGGAGACGATCCATCCGTGGTTGAGCGAGTGGGAGCGCCGAAGAACCACCTTTGAAAGGACGTGAGCCAAGCGAGGATGTGATGGTGCTTGGAGATGAATTCGGATAGATACAGAGAAAAGTCCAGATCCTCCGCGTGATGAGATATATGAGCAATACAGCTCAAGGAGAGCGCTGCGCATTGAATCGATTGTTCATTGGCTTTGTCTGGCGAGCATGGCATACCCTGAATGCCCAGTCCAACGAGGGTAACGGGGAGAACGACCTTGGCCTCATCTTCTTTAAGAGCATTAGCAGCGAGATAGTTATGAAATGCCCGCATTTTGGGTAAAGAGCCTGTTGAAGCCTCGAGAGCAAGAGTCTACGAAAAACAAGTGAGACCTGTCACTAATTTGACCAAGCTATCCATAGAAAGCGTGACCTTGAGAGGCACTGGAAGAGATTTCAACTGTACACGATCCTTCGTATTCATTACGGGGTTGCTTGAGCTCGAATGCAAGCGTACTGTAGCACGGCTGGTTGTAGTGTGTTCAAGTTGAAGCGAAGGTGAGATTGAATCTCCGATTATCGGCTCACACGATGGGTAGCCCAGCGAGCAGTCAAATACTCATAAACGGGTGGTGGACGTCCGGACCCTTAATAACTCTGATGTCCGAGCTCTACAGAGTTACCGTCCAAGTCGACTGAGTGCCACGGCGCGGAGGGCGTCATACTTAGTGTGATGGCTGCGAAACAAATAGACAATGACTAGGTACAGGAGATCAGGCGGTGTCCCGAATACAAGTGGTGGGGATGCTCGAGGGGTGGCGTTATGATAATTCTAGGGGCTATTGGCCATCTAGTCATCCACGGCATAAACGAAAACATGATTTGACCCACTCGCTATATCTTCAATCATGCTGGCACGGCGTGGATCAATCATGGCTCTTAATAGATTATATGCGTCAACGGCTGTGGATGTATGCAGAGCAAAACGAAAGATCTCACCAGAGCAATGGGAAAGAGCCTTCGCCCAACTTCATCGGAGGCAGCATCCCAATCGCAGTCAAGGTGGAAAGAGGACTGAGTATATTGGTGTCCTCGTGGCCCAGGCGTAGCGAGAGCACAACAAGATACTGATCCATCTGCCCTGCTGCGATCCTTTCTTTCAGCATCGGAATCAGCCTCGTTCGCCAGACGTTACTGCCGAATATCTCGGGGAACTCAGCAGCTTTTCTGATATGATGTTTGTCGCAGAACGGTTCGAATTTATACTGAAGGATGGGAAGTTCATCGGGAGGTAGCGGGTTGTTGAGGGAAAGTAGTTTCTCAACGCTCCTGGCGAAGGGCTCGTCCTGTCGAATTGTATTCTCCAGGAATGACATGTAGAGAAGACCCCTGGCATCGCGGGTATTGATTAGAAGATGATCGCCTGCGTAGTTTGGGGAGGCTCATCAGCGGATACACAGGTGGGAAAGAAGCAACGTTCAACTTCGGGATAATTGTAAGAGCCTGCATGCGTTTCGATGGCCAGATTTCCAGCTAACACGTTGACATTCTTCTGAGCAGTGCTTGAAGACTCGGCAACCGCCGCAGACTTTCATCTTACAGTCTTTTGATGTTCGTTTGCACTGGATAAGTCGGGAGAATAAGTGATCCGAGCAGCAATGGATGGAGTTAGACAAACCGTATAACAGATATCCCAGAGGACGGCCATTTCGCGAGCCTTAATCCACGCCTGTTGAAAAATTGGCAGGATAACGTTGTCGAGGTTCTCCCAGAGTTCTCGCTGTCGAGGGCCGATGGGGACAGCTACCACCCGTAATACTTGTCGGGTGATTGCTGGAAAAATGGAGTGGGACATAATAAGTTTAATGAAGGTATGGTATTCGTCGTGGACGGGATCGAGAGATACTGAAAACCCGTGGGCGCGAATGTTCTTTATGATGCCTAGTTTGAGTGCCTCAAGCAGTGCGAGACTGTCCCCAGAATCTGGACAGTACGGGAAGAGCCTACAATAAAGCTGGACGATCTCGTCCGTACGACAGACCTCATTACTCTTGATGCCTTTCTCCGCAACGAGTCTCGTACGATCTTTAAGTAGCCAGTTCACCACGAGCGTGGCGCGGGATAAAGCTCCAGAAGATAGCAGATCGGGGACAAATGTTCTTCTGAGCAATAAGTACAGTACCTTCAAGAACCGACCGATCGATCGTGCCAAAAGTGAATAGAGGGTTGGGTCTTTTTGTTCGCTCTGGGCGATCGAAAAGTAAAACCGGTCCGTGAAGGCCAGACAATTACTGATGATAGAAGACGGCCCTCCCAACTTGTCGATGATACTCCGGGTTCGCTTGTCGAAGGTGCGAGCGAAGAAGTCGTACACGATATCGTTGACGGTTTGAAGAAGATACAACATTGACTGCTTGGTCCTTTCTGAATCCCAATCGACGTCCAGGAGCATCGGCCACAACTCCAAGACAGTATCCTCGATGCAGGTATACTCGTGTCGCGTCAGATCTATTCGCTGGTGCATAAAGAAGAGAGGTTTGACGATACCGGTCAGGATATGGAGTATTGTCGACTCAGATACGATGGGAGGCGACCCATCCGTGGTTGAGCGAGTCGGTTTGCCAAAGAACCACCTTTGAAAGGACGCGAGCCAAGCGAATATGGCGGGGTGCTTAGCGATGAATTCGAAGAGATTACGGATAAAGTCCTCATTATCCGTGTCGTGAGATATATGAGCGATAGAGCTCAAGCAGAGAGCCGCCAAATGAATCGACCCTTCCTTGGATTCGTGCAACGAGCGCGGCAAATCCTGGATGGCCAGTCCAACGAGGGTAACGGGGAGAATGAGAGTGGCCTCATCTTCTGTGACAGCATTAGAGGCGAGATAGTCATGAAACGCCTGCATTTTTGGTAAAGAGCCCGTTGAAGCCCCGAGAGCAAGAATCTACAAGAAGAAAAAACGAAACCAGTCAATAGAGCGACCGGGCTACCTTCGTAGGTAGAAAGAGCGACCTTGAGACGCATTGGAAGAGAGTTCAGCCGCACACGGTCCTTCGTATTCATTCTGGTTCTTTAAGCTTGGGCGCGAGGTGCACTGTAAGGGCTGATTGTAGGGTCAAGGTGTCGTTGTTGAAGGAGGGGGAGATTGAATCTCCGACTTCGCCATCGGTTTAGCCCAGCGAGCAGCCAAATATGCACATACTTCATGGACAACTCCGCTAAAATGGCGTCGTTTGTCTCGAGCATTCATCCCAGGGCGGGTCACTTCACCAGATTGAGTCTTTGCATTGGAAATTTCAACACCTGGGTAAGGCGTTGCCCAATTAGTCGTACTTTGGAGGCTTTCGCAGCGTCAAATAATCACTACTCAGAAGTCAGTCGAGCCGCGACGTGTATGTGGCGAGTCGAAGTCCCCGGAGCAGCAATTCAATCTCTGAAAATTAGATGGGACCCAATATGATGGCGGAAGGCCTGAGCGTACCGGTTGGCGAAGAGAATTCCTGGGGCAGATAGTAACAGGGGCGCAGCTCCTGAGTCAAATAGGAGTCAGTAACGGTTCAACAAGTCCATTTTTCGTCACACTACAGCACACACTCATACATCATTGATAGATCATGGGATATCCTTTAATCTGGCTTGGGGCAAGACGGGATGCGCCACCAGGACGTACGCGATCAAAGTCAACGGTTTTCATCTGGAACCAAGCGGCCTACAACTTCAGCTTCCTTCCTCCGCCTTTCTGCTAGCTCCTTCGCATCTGTATCACGTTGTGTAGAACCGTATTTAGCGAGCTTCACAAGCAACGCTTGTAGCAGTTTAGGCTTGACCTCGCTGTATGATTTGTGGCGAATCGTAGGCACCACGTATTCTTGAACCACATTTGTCAAAGGGATTGATGTCGTCTAGCTCCAAATGAGAACAGGGATCTTATGCGACAATCAGAACGCACCAAGCGTAGCTCAGTGAAGGCGGCACTCAAGTGAGGTCGGCCGATCCGCTTGAGCTCGTCGTCCAGGAAATCTACATCAACTAGAATGTTGGAAATGGCACTTTCACTCATCATTGGAACGTTACGACCGGTCAGGATATCCTGGAGTAGATATATACATATTATTAACTTTCCGTCCAGTGATGTCTAATGAGACTCACCATTAAACAATCGGCAATGTAGCTAACAGCTCTTTCGTAAGCTTCGTCCTTGTACGTTTCCTTGATCCCCAAAGAATCCACCACCGTCGTGAGCCAATTGATCAGTTCGCGGAGGTCTTCCCGATTTCGGGGTGTCCAATCGTATTCAGAGAGCTCGAAGAAGGCATCTAGTTTAGAGGTAATTAGTTCGGTTATTCGTCCAACGGCCCGGGAGAGGGTGTCTTGGAATGATGTTATCGCGGTGAGCTTCATAGGACAGCTCCACAGTGGGTAACCGGCATAAGCGTAGAAAAGATAGAGAGTAATGAGGAGGACACACCTAACATTAGCTAGAGACTGCTCAATCCTGGGATACGCAGCTTGGAAATACTCGACGTTGGTTATTATTTGAGCTATTTGCGAAAAGGTGGTGGTGCTGGATATTCTCTGACCTATGCTCATGCAGACATAGTCGCTGAGAAGAGCGTCGAGAGACTACAGTTGGACTCAATGATGGACTGGAAAGCCGCGTGTAGCAACGAACCTTGCAAAGCAAATCGTCGGTCCGTCCGGCTGGTGGGATTCCTTCGGCGAACTGGTAGAATTTCTGTATAAATAATCTCATCTGGATTTATTGCCGTCAGCGGGTCTCGTCATAATGGCCGAGTGGTCGAACTGACATCCTGGCAGCAAAGATAAAAAGTCCGAGACCAGGGGAAGATCAGGGGCAAGGGTGCGCTAGATAGGTCGTCAAGACTAGTGTGGTAAGCAAGGACCAGGACTACTCACTCCTTCAGGATGGTCCTTTCTCGGTAATCGAGCCAGACTACATCCAACACCGAATTGACCTCTTGGGCGGTTTCAGCCTGTAGTGGGAAGTGATCATCTTGAAGTATAATCTGAAAGAATCACGTTGAATGAAAGCATGGGTGAATAATAATAATTAGCGTACGCTATCAAAGCGACGACTGAATGGCTTCTCGAGAAGGAGGGTATACTTCTCGAAAAGTAGCAGAAGGAACGCATTGACCGAGTTCGTCTGGTACACGGGAGACTGTAGCCAAGTAATGAGCACTCAGTACTCAAACCCGGCTACCTAAAGAAATTCTTGCCTCCAGTGTGGCCATGAACCCAGTGAGGGATTCTTTGGCTTGGAGGAACGCCGCAGCATCCGTTTCAACCTGAAGGGAATTGTCGACGCCTATGCATAAGCGTGATACAACGACTTCCCAGAGGTCCTCGATGTCTCGCACGGAACGGAAATTACCGGTTGTTTCGAGCACACACGTCTCGACGATGAAAAATCCTGATAGTTCTTGTGTAAGGGATTGAAGGGACGACAAAGGTAGAGGGTGTGGAAGAATCAAGTCTGCTTGCGCCTTGGATCGCTCAATTAACTTATTACGTCCGAGGGGATGAAATAAGATATACCTTTCTATCTGTTTGATAGGATTCGCGCAACTCGTCAAGGCAATTGAGGGCGGTGTAGATATGGATGCATTCATAGAGAGGCTTGAAATCCACGTTGATATCGTCGTTATCCAGGAAATTGACTGAATGCACCTCAGATGATCGTGCAACTACATCCACAGCAAAACGGAGCTCACATTCGATCTTCTCGTATGAGATTAATTCGACAGCACTGCCTACGCGTACCGTTCGCAGAAGTGGATCCCGATCGCGACGAGTCTTCCACCGTCGATTACGTGCGTCCATTCCCTCCATTGCCAGACGTCCAATTTCAGCATTCACGTTCCGAATTTCCAGTAACCACTGTTTCATGGAAGCTGTGACAGCATCCTTGACCTGCGCACGCAGAGATGGCAGGGAGGAAAGAAGGTATTGGAAAAACGCTGTTTGCGACAGCGATGGAGGTGGCATACTCTCGATATCTTGGAGCGACTACAAATGGTGAGACATTGTGGCAGCGAAGGTATGGCCACATATACGTACCCGTAGGGCGCTCCAGTACTTCCCTGCCCGCACCATCTCACCCACGCGACTGACAGCGTCCAGCACGTTCAAGCAAGCCTGAAGAGCGTCAATTCCCTCATCCAAATTAGCGGCTTTCTTCCTGGTCTGCAAGAGAGCCCGCTTCTTGTCGACCAACCTTCTGCCTGGCTGAGGAACACTAGAATCCAAGGTCGTGATGTATTCTTTCATCCCGTCGGTGTGGGATTTGACCACAAACATCGTCGACGCAGAGGAGATAAAGTCCCGATAGTTGTCTGTGCATATTTTCTCAATCTCAGCATCCTTGGCTTCAACCAGGCCTTGGACAGCGCGCAGGTAACTTGAAGCTTCTTGCTGTTGGTTTGTGTGAATATGCTTGATGATAGGGCCAAGTTGTTCAAGATTCTCCGAAGACGCAGATGAATCAAGCAGGTGGATTTGCTGAAGCTGCTGGTCGATGCTCTCTTGAGCTAGCTGCGGTCGTCGTCGCGGTCGCATAATGATGTCCTGGATCTATTTTTAGCTCCACAATTACTTTTAGCGCCCACGTGGCAGGATTCCAACCAAGATGGCATCGTCGATGCTGTGCACATATTGCCTCCGTGAAATTCCTCGCATTCTGACATGGGTAGAGCCTGTGTATATACGACGTAGTGGGCACTCTGGAACAATTGGTTCTCGAAATTTGGAAGCATATCCTTGAGCTATTCCTCCAAAGACACCTTGCAAGTCGGTCGACGCATATAGGGCAAATCAAACACCCCGGAGAGGACTTAAATCTCTTCCAGAATCCGATGGGACGCAATCAGTTAGCGGAAGGCCAGGGCATATCGATTTCTGAGGTACGCCGGTTAGATGTCTGCAACAGGGGCGAGGATCCTGAGTTGAATAGGAGCCAGCCATGATTCAATTCCCCACCCACTCATACCTTCTCCAAAACGACAAGTCCCAATACGCTCCACCGCCATGTACAAACCCTTCTTCTCTCCTACGAATCTCTCGCCTTTGAATAACTCCCATGATTCGGAATCCCAAAACATTAACCTCGACTGGACAAACGTAGCCATCGCATTCGGCTTCATCCTCCTCGACGCCTTAACGTCTCTGATATTCGGCCTGGGCGTAGGAACGTCCCTGATTACTGCGTCGATTAGATGTGTGGTTCAGCTGTCGCTCGTAGCAGTTCTATTGGGCGGGGTGTTCGAATCGGATAGTCCGTGGTTGGTGGCTTTGGTTGTAGGTATGTGCCGTCACTTGAGACTTGCATTGCGTTGACGTCTCGCCTTGGTCGAAATTCCAAATAGGGCTGTTGAATTTACTTGGAACGTTCGAAACAGGTGAGAATGCCTCATACAACGCCTAAAAGCGTTCAAGTTTTTTGACGTAAGTAACTCTTTACAGTGGTGAACAAGGCAAATCGCCGGCATAAGCACATGGTATGTCTTGCCTGAGGATTTTGTGTATATGACTTCACGCTCACTATTATATTCAGTTCGCCTCAACACTTACGGGCATGCTAGTCTCCAGCATACCAATCTCCATCATCGGCTCCCGCTTCGCGATGTCCCGAGAACGGTTCTGGGAGCCATCTCAATTTAGTGAGTAACGTTTTGTTTTGCTTTTTTTGCGCATTTGGCGAAGTTGTCGAACTATTTTCTCCGGATCCATTCGCGTAGTCCCGATCGTCGGTATGCTCTGCGGGAACACAATCTCCGGGATCGTAGTCTCCGTCAACTACCTACTCAAGGAACTCGAGTCAGTCCCTCCCTTTTTACTATCAAACTCTCACTGGTGGCCAGCTACTCATTGGTTCCCTGGTACTGGGCACCGTATAATTAAAACAGAGAAAACCGAGATAAAGTCGAGATGTATCTAGCATTCGGCGCTACGAGGATGGAAGCTTGTAAACCAATGGCAATCGACGCACTTCGCCTATCTTTAACACCTATCATAAACAAAATGAGGTACGGTCAATATCCATCCTTACACTACACTCTTATATCTCAACTCACCGATCTCCTCACCCCCTCACTCACTCACTCACTTCGAACAAAGTGTCCTCGGCATAATCTCCATCCCGGGAATGATGACCGGCGCAATCCTAGGCGGCTCCTCCGTCCAAACGGCCGCCCGTCTCCAAATGATCATCATCTTCATGATCTCAGCCTCCACAACCCTCGCATCTATCATCGCCACCGTGTCCGCGCTGGGGATTGTCGTTGACGGGGAGCATAGGGTGAGGTGTGAGGATAGAGTTGATGGGCGGGTGCATTTGGTGTGGAGGGTTTGCGATTGGATTTGGGAGGGTGTTGTGGGGACAGTGGAGAGTGGAATGAGGGGGCTGTGGAAGGGTATTGGTTTAAATGTGGGGACAGAGCCTGAGAGTGACTCGGACGACCGTGATGATGGCCTTCGTACGAGCGAAGCAGACGAACATGAACGTCTACTAAGATAGGGGATTATCAGGGATACCCCTAGGAACCCCTAGGCGTCCATCAAACGCGACACATTGACGGTAATTCCAAACCCGAATGAACTAGATTAGTTACTACAGTAACGCACCACGCCTTGATATCTTCGTGGATGAGCGGGCAACTAACTCCGCAATAGTACTCCAAGATCCAGGTGTTAGTTAGTATACGTCTGAATCGTGTCTGAATCTTGCTTGTATATTTCTATTACTGAATAACGAATTCGAATATATGAATAAGGGATGGGAATCATATAATGGGATATAGCTGCTGAAGCTGAAGATCTAATCACATCATACCGTCTGTCGAGGATCGGTGATGATGCATGATGATTTTAGAAAACGCGAGAGCGAAAGCTTGAACGAAAACGAGAACTGGAACGAGGAAGATGAGAATGCGAGCAAGAAAGGAGATGGAATTTGGGACGATGGATGCCATTGAGACTGTACGAGTACTAGAGTATATATGTAGTTAGGCGACGAAACGAGGGATAGCTGGGAAGTTCATGTATGGAGATATGAACACAAGAAATTGAAACCAGAGTCGTAAAGAGCAATATACGTAGAGTATCAAGCGAACATGAAAATGGAGGGCGGCTGATCTGATATGATTTGCAAATGGCGTACGGGGGGCATACGTGCTTGCTTGCTTCCAGACTTCGAAACGCTCGCAAAGTCAGAAGCCACAAACTGAAATAAACGAGCGAGACAGACATCCTCGGGATCGGCGTCGGCAGAACGCAAACGTACCGCCCCCACCCACCCCTTGCGAGATACATGCGCTCTCAAGACGTCCCTACGAATTGCAGCATCCGAAGAGAGAGAAAACGTTAACGGGGTACGGTTCTGATGGGTGATAGAAAGTAAGTATGAAAAGAAAGAAAAAAAGCAAGAAGAAAAGAAAAGAAAAGCAAAGCAAAAGGGAGAATGAATGAAAGAAGTGAAATATCGTTCCGACAGTCACTGACGGTCGAAAAAAGCCTCCTCCTCCTCCAAGTCTATGTCATTAATCTGTCCGTCGTCCGTCGTCCGTCGTCCTTCGTGCAGCACCCGCCGGTCGTCGTCCATCTTCATCAGCACATCGGCGCCAGTCAGCCAAAACCCCAAACTTCAGCCTATTACATCCTACACACTCGCTCCAACAAGCGTCAATCCAAGCGTTCACAAATCTCATTGCCCGTAAGCATTATAAGGTCCAGGGGACTGTCGTCCAACAGCATACGCTTGACCCGGCCCAGGCGATCGCCGACCGAAAGGATCGCCGCCAGCACCACCATAAGCCATCCCAGGTCCGGGACTCATCCGTCCAGCACCAGGGGCAGGCGAAGCTCTCCCACCCGCACCCGCACCCATATCATACGCCATCCCAGGACCAGGACTCCTCCGCCCAGCCATCTGCGTCATAGGGATGGCTTCACTGCCGCCTTCCCACGGTCCACCGCCGGGCGCTAAAGTGGCTGTGGGGGGCCCATCAGGATCGTGGAGCGCCTGTGGCACAGGTCCGCGGTAGGGGTCGTAGAAAGCTCCACCTGTTTCATCGCGGTAGGGTTGGCTGGGGTTGAGGTGGGGTAGGGGGGGCACTGCGTATGGGTCTTGGTAGAGATCTGGGGTGGAGGTGTTGTAGACGTTGGAGTATTGAGAGGGGATTGTGGAGCGTTGGGTGTGTGCTGCGGAGGAGGATGTGGAGGGTGTGCGGGAGAGGTTTGCACCGCCGGTTTCGAAGCCTGCGCGGCCTGTGTTGTTTGTTGGGAGAGGGTGGGTGTCGCCGCCTTCTTTGTGGGAATTGAGTTCTGGCCATTTGATGGCTTCGTCTGTTGGAAGATACGTAGAAAATGTGATGGGGGTGCTGTGTGTGAAAGCGCGAAAAGACTTACTGTCGTCAAAGTCGGTGAAACCGCGCTTCCTGGTCAGCTTCCAGACAATAAACCCGATGATGCCAATCAGGGCTACACCTCCGGCGACAGAGAGGCCAACGATGGAACCGGTGCCCAGGCCGGAAGACTCTCCAGTTTTGGCCGCGCCGCTGGTTGATGAGGGCGCTGCAGAGGATGTCGAGGACGTCGATAGAGTGATCTGCGTAGTGACCGTTACTTCCACCGGGACCCCTGCTGCATCAGTTGACGACGTCACAATCTGGGACTCTGTCACCGACGGCCGTGCTGGCGGTGAACTGATAGTCGATGTTGCAGAGGTGGTAGGTGGCGTCGGTGTTGGCGGTACCGAAGGCGAAGGTGATGGCTGGGTGTCAGGAGGAGGAGTAACAACGGGCGGTGATGAGACGGGCGTTGAGGGTTGCTGAGGATTTGGATTTGGATTCGGATTCGGCGTCGCTGGGGTATTATTCGTGCTCGTTGGAGGCGATGGGACGGCTGGAGTGGTCTCTGGCGTAGAGGCTGGCGGACGCTGACCAGGAGGAGAGGGAAGCTGACGGGGAGCTACTAGTGTGAGGGTTGGCGCCGCTGGCTGGGCTTGGGCGACGGCATTTGAAAGAGTGAGGACGACGAGAGAGAGAAAAACGAGAGAGCAGCATCTTGGCTTTTTCATCGTGTTGGCCCTCTTCGAGAGAGTGAGACGAATTATGAAGGAGAACTAAAAGAAGAGGGAATTGAAGAGGTGGTGTGAGAAGAAAAGCGTGTGTGAACTCTTCCACAGTGGCGATGCATGCCAGTCCTTTCCCCTTCCATCAACTTCGCAACCACAGCCTTTATCATACGCTCTCAGAACATTCATCACAAAAGCACAAGACTGGTCTCTCAGTTTCCAAAAATCCGTAAGGCTGGTCGCTGCGGACGCGAACCCCCACCGGACTATCCGGCGGATACGATGTTCAAGATTACTGGCAGCAATGATGAAAGAACAATGCAGAGCCGAAAGAACTGCGGCTATGCCGGGTTGCGATGGTTGATGAGGAGGCCATCAGACCTTCAGACCTTCTATGTTGCTTAGCTGCAAGTGCACATTCATTGTGATGGTGTATGGTGAGCAGAACAAGCGATTGTTGGCGACCGACCAGTCAATGCCTAATCATTCGTACCACAGGTCACTAAATACCTAGCTGTACATCGTCTACGCAGACAGCCACCAGTTCCAACAGGGAGAGGGGTGTGAGTACCCTCGTCTCAGGTTAGCTTCCCGCCTGTTGTTTGGGCTCCAGTTGACAATATGAATGCGCAGAATATCTACTCAGTGCGACTGATGATGTTGCGTTCGACATCAAGTCTCCATGGTCCTTGTAACGTCAGCCTTAACCGAAGCAACCGCTGTCGTCGTTAGCCCCCTAATCGACCAACAAGCGCCCATGCATCGACATCACTCGTTGGATGAGGCCGACTTCAACTGAGCCGGTTATAACAACAAGGTCGTATGTATATATATCCGCTGATGATCAACTACAGGCTCAGTGCTCAGCATTTGGAAAGAACTTCGGTGACTTCCCCCTCACTAGCCCTACAGCTGTTCATGATGCATCCTTGTTCGTGGTTCAAGTCAATTCTTGAAGGAGCTCCCAAAAGCCTGGTTTTTGTTCGCACACGCGCGCCCATAGTATTTTCTCTTCCATGATGTGACTCTTCCACAGAGCATCATCAATCTGATTCTTGTTGTATCCTCCGCAGATGCAAATCACCACGGCACGCACACGCCGCGACGGCCACCAGCCATGATCTCTTATGGCCTGGAGATTAGACGGACCAACCTGCAATTGGTTCGCTCTCCTCGACATCGACATGAAATATTGAAGCCGCGATGTTTCCGAAGAGCCTCTGCTGGGCCCAATCCACCGCATCGTTGATCACTCAGGTTGGTAAGTAGCCGCAATCGCTCCGCTCACACACATGCTTACATTCATGAACCTTTTGCGCAATTAGCAACCAATATGTCCTGTCGTTTGAATCCTCGAATCTTTTTTACTCGAGCCCAGTGATCTCACGCACTCACCAGTGATCCTACGGAGGTCCCTCGACCTCCGTCATGCGCAGTTACTTGCTTCCTTGCTCGTTCGGTGCACGCTCATCGACAAACAACTTAGCAACTGGGTGCACCCCATCTCTAGTTCCGTTTTACTTTTACCACTACCGCAGACTCTCATCGGACTTTTCCCTTTGCGTTTCCCTTGCAATTTCTTTTTCATACATATAGCCTTCCTTACCAGCTTACTCGCTCGCCTCCTCCACTTCTATTTGTTTTCCCGGAGCGCCGGGGGAGGGGGAGGGGACCTGACCGGGCTTCGCTTCGCCTTCACCTATCCGAGTGTCTGGTTCATTGGATTTGGCATTTATTGATTTTACTGTATTGGATTCAGAATCCAATCAACCTACGCACACTCGGTAGGTTACAGGCAATCCAGCGGAGGTCCCGCGACTTCCGTCACACTCGGTTGCTTGCTTGTTCAGTGCTCGCTCATCGACGGCTCACCTACTGGGTCACAGCCCAGTCATCCGCACCCTCCCTCCCTCTAGTTCCGTTATACTTTTACCACTACCTACTGCAGACTTTCAGACTTCTCCCTTTGATTTTCGTTTTCTTTGGGTTTCCGGAGCGCTGGGGGGGACCTGCTGGTGACCCGGCTTCACTTCGCCTTCGCCTATCCGAGTGTCTGGTTCATTGGATTTGGCAAAATTTTATTTATTTATTTTGCTGTTTGGTATTGTATTCAGAATCCAATGAACCTACGCACACTCGGTAGGTTACAGGCAATCCAGCGGAGGTCCCGCGACTTCCGTCACACTCGGTTGCTGCTTGTTCGGTGCCCGCTCATCGACGGCTCACCTACTGGGTTACAGCCCAGTCACCCGCCTTCCTTTGCTTCGGCAGCTCCTTTTCGTATATACTTTACTACGTATCCAAATACATATACCGTTTCTCCATATCTTACTTCAACTTCCCTTTTGCCAGCAGGACACAGACTTCTCCATATTCAATTCCGTGTCGCGACTACTTGTTTCTCTTCGGGTCCTATACACAGCCTGTGATCCGAGTGAGTCTATTTATTCATCGCATGTTAAGCATCAGCTGAATTGATAATGTTGGCTTTAGGCTAGTTTTCGCTTCAGCCTGAACAAGTGGCTGACGCTTTCTTGCGTGTTCGGCCACTGGCAGTCAGCGAAGTTGACCCCGAGTCGTAGTATCTATGTACGACTTTGTCAAACCCGCGCCATTCCCATATGTCTATCATGGTACTCTGGAACTCTTTGACGTGGAACGGGGATGTTCCGCCCTGCACCTGACTTCTGGGAGGACGCAGAAGCTATTAGATAAGGATCTGCGCTTGATCTGAATTGGCGGACAGTGGACACCGTTTGATTAGGCATAATACTTCGACTTGCCACAGGTGCTCAGAGAAATGCCTGACTCATTGTATAATCTACGCAGCCTTAGCAGCATATGTGTTGATGTGCTATGGCTGTCGCATTACCGAGAAGACAGATCACATCTGTACAGAGCGTGAAGGCAGATGTCAACTTGTGCTCGATGAGCAATTGCATAGGAGGCGAGTTGACTCCTTCCGTAGTCCGTATAATTAACTCCTAGCCGCGAAGGTGGTCCATTTGCATTACGGAGAGTGCATTCTCCCATATGGTGTCGCTCGAGACACGACGTAGAGTCCAGTGAATACATACCCCCTAATTTCCCCCTTTCTGGACTTGGTCAGTCAGCGCAAGCGCCCACAAGTTTTTTCCTTCAATTCGCCACCATCACTGCTACCCGCAAATACCTGCTCCTGCTAAGTACCATCGCAGCTTCAAGCTTCAAGGCTTGGTAAGTATCACAATCTTTTTGAACTAGGTCAGCGTGAACTAAGCCCGTATCTCGAGGTCATATCCCTGCGTTTCTAGATCCATCTGTCTTTCGGACGACGCACCCGCTCGTCGTTCTGAACGGACTCTGGTGACTGGCCTGGTATTCAGCATCCTTCGAGATTAGTGCCCCACGTGGGAGAGGGAACTACTTAGGCTGCCAGCAAGAGAACGACACTCCACAAACCACGAACACCTACACCCTGCTTCCCATAAATTCATCTCATAGTGCACAGAACCGACGTTCTGTTCCACAGAAGCAACCAGAAAGTCGTAGTTCCGATAGATTACTCTTCGAATGCAACATATAGCGCGACAGCTTTCGTTCTCTGACGCTCTTCTGCTGTCCAAGCACCCAACGATACCAGCGGAAAACACCCTTGGCGCGCCGTGCACATTTGATTCAGAGTGCGAGTCGGTAAGTTCTGTGTGGTGTCGTGGTGAGTTACACCTCACCGATATGGTGAAAACTGCTCGGCTTTTGACTGCTCTATGTCGCTTGGTCGTGCACACCCGTCTGGCATTGAAACGCCGTGAGTTCAATGGCTTGTTAGTCGTCTGCACGCGTTTGCGAGAGACACGCAATTACGCCGCTCCTTGGTAGTACGCCCTGACCGTGCTCTCACCGTCGGTCAGCCCATTATCCTTGTAACTTTGGAAACGTGGAACTATCCACCTAATTTGGGCTCCTCAGCTATGATGGCTATGTTCGTCATCTTAATGATGCTACACAATCGTCATCGTGCGTGTCAATATCAGGAAGCGAGGGAGTATTATTCGGAGCAAGTAGGTTAGCCCCATTTCTGGAGTTTTGGGTCATGGTTTACATACCTTATTCACTTGTAGGCTCCGCCAGCGCAATCATTGCATGAGGCTGCCGCAGAGGTGGATACAACCATAGTATACAAGAATTGAATGCTCATATATACCCGTCCTTGACTCCAGCATATCCACATTGTCTATGGGCTTATGGATCCTTCAACGACTCCTTGGTGGCCAGTAGTGGGTTTTATTTACGGCGTTGTAATGGGAGGGGAATGCTCTCGTTGAGTACAGCGGCGGTAGGTGGAATGATGGTTGTTGAGTTCGTCTTTAAGCCCCTTTCATAACAGGGGCATCCCTAGGACTTATCCCCGGACAAATTTCGGTTGTAGACCCGGCTTCGGCACTATTAAGGTCTCTCGCATTCCCATCCCACGGCAGTGCTATCCATCGAGCTCGATATGAGTTCCTCACCGCTGGCTATTTCCCAGTCATGTCGTTAACAGAAGCTGAACGCACCGACATCGAAGGACTCCCTCCTCCATTGCGAGTATGTCAAGTCAAACCGGTTCCCTGTCTTTTCTCATATGCTACCACAGGACTTAGCTCTGAACGCTAGTGACGGTTCTTACTCCAATGTTCAGGCTCTCCACGAATACCTGCAGAGCCCGTGGGTACTCGGATTCATAGACGAACATGTCTGTCTGGCACTCGTTCCAGTCCTCCTGGTCGGCTTAGATCCAACCGCTGTACCCGATTCACCACCGATGGATCCAGCAGCCGAATTGCCCATTCTGCGTGCTTTTCGTTGCTTAGATTTCATCTCTCTTTTCGCTCACAAGCTCATGGTTCCCGTAAAATCATATTCCACCCTCGTTTGCAACAACAACGAATGGATCTTCTGCTGGCTCGACTACCTGATGACCCACTTCTTTATCGTTGGAGAAACCCCACCTCCCGAGAGTCCACTGGCGGTGATCACTGAAGGATGGATAGTGAAAACCATAGCTGGAACCCTAAAAGCTCTCGACATGTCTATCATCAATTTTCAACCGGGTCGACATGACATTATCGTGGACGTAGTCGTTGGCGCATGGCGGAAATTGCTTTACGTCGACCTCGTGTCAATGAACCTGTTCACTTGTCCCCTCGTCATCAACCTCACAGGCATCTTCATGCACATGATGCGTTCCCCCATTGCTCTCACCGTGATTGACAAATCAGGAGGCAGATCCTCATTCCTAGCGCTTTTCCTCACGCACGTTGAAGAATGCGCCCAGCGCCTCGTCATACACACTGCCACCAACTCCTTTGACGTCCCTGGGCGGTTCAAGGAAGCCGCATTGCTCGTATATGGGATGGTCCCCTCTGTCTCGTATGATAGAGCCTTCCTACCAGAAATCGCCAATCACGATGTCATCCCCCGTACCTCAGCTGTGGTCAACCTATTAATCGATCATTTGAACAGCATTCAACGCAAGAGTGGACAGCCCGACAGCAGCCTAATTGATGCCATATCAAAAGCTATACAGAGCTATTGTAGCCTCGTTATGGCGGACCCTTGGTCCCATTCGCCGCCATTCCTACTGCAGTCGCTCAAGTCGGGAACGCCGAGACGCCTGCGTTTAAGAACTTCGACAATTCGACCTTCTGGTCACACAACATACCCAGAATCCTTCATTGGCCACATGATACTTTGTTCCGTTTACCCCGCCGTGCTCAAGTACGCTGCCAGAATATTTCAGTCTCGCCCGAAGAGCTCAAAATCGTTGGCATGGACAAGCTTTGATAAAGTGGTAGCACACCATCTTCTGTTATGGCGTACAGTCGGCAAACTGGCACAACAGCTTGACAGGTGTTCTTCCGTGAGTCCTCATATGTTTTGCGATTTTCTGACTAATGAATTTTGCGTCCTTTCTCTCTAGTGCATTGCCCCACGAAGCTAGCTGAAGCTGAAAGTCTGCAGCGGTTGTCGCACTGTCTTCTACTGCTCTAGCAAGTGCCAACGCACAGGCTGGCATCAAGGTCATCGACTTCATTGTAGGCTTCTTCAATTTAGCCAAGGTTAGCTAGCTACCCTTCGCGCCCTTTGTTTGTACTCACCCTCCTTCTACTTCAGCCCATTCCTCCCTGATCGGCGGCTGCCATGGCCTTCTCTTCTTAGCATTACTTGAAACCCTCCAAATTTCACACCAAAATCAAAGCCTCGCTAATCTCCTCTCATCCGCACCATTCAGACCCAATGAGCTGCCACTTATCGTCCTTGATTTATCCACCGCGTCTCAGGACCTCAGCCTTGCCAGGATGTCCGACTACCCACACATCTTTGGTGATGAAATATGGGAGAAGGAGTTGGTCCCAGGATTCAGAGCTATGATGGATGCGAAACAGATGCCGAAGTATCTGACGGTTCTTGTGATGCCCCGTGGGATGCAGAAGTCGTATGTGCTTGGTGCTGTTGCGAGTAGTATCGTGTCCGGATTGTTGGATTGGAATACTTTGATGAGGTTGGGGAGAACGAAGGGCGGTGAGTCTATCCATTTGTGTACAGAGTGACACTGACACTTGGTGTCGATCCGTAGGTTGATCAATGATTAAACATGCCGGATGTTTTATCACCGCTGTACATTTTGCGAGAACACTGTGTAGCCGTTGTCCCTAAACACCCTCTTCACAATGCCATCCCGCGTTTGCCATTTACCTATCGTGACCTGGCATCCGCTAAACCCACTTAAGTCTCGGCGCAGCGCTTCAAATTTTGGAGCACCTAATCAATTCAGCGAATACCCGCTACTGAGAAGACGGATTGCAACTTACGGCCACAAATTCAGTGAATAACTATCAAATTACTCCCAATCTAACATGCTCGTCAGCTCTTTTACTCGAGTAGAACGGTCTCCATTTCATATGTTCCAATTCTAGCCGCATCTATAGGGATGCGCATATTTCCCCTCCCTGTGACTTCAGATGTCTCGACGTAGGCCTGTGCCGCTGTGTCATCCTTGATTAGGCACCCATGGTTCGTAGCGCCTCCTTGCAGCTCCTTGCCTCACCACAGACCGTCTCAATCTTCAACTTGTAAGCATCCTGTATCCCGTATCCCTTCGTCAGGCACGATGGAGTGCAGAGAAAGGATACACATAAGGAAGTCTTCGAAGCAATACACATCCGATTCCATTCAGTAATAATACAAATTGGTCGTACTCGAGGATACACGGAATAGACATGTACCATTACAAGATGCTGACGTGCTCCACAGGAAGGAACCTCGGGAAGAAAGTTTCCCCAGCGACAATGAGCGTACTGGCGGCACCGCCTGCGCTACCCGCAGCTCCACCAGAAGAGCCATTCTGAGTACTGGATGGAGACTGAGCGGCTTTCTGTTGTTCCTCCTGTTGGGACTTTTCCCATGCGCCCATATTAACGCCGACTTGCGCAAGGGGATAGGAAGCATTTCTAGCTAGTTGCCCAACGACCTTCGCAACTGTGCGGTTCAGCGTCTCTTCGACTAACGTATAGCTGCCCTTTTGCTGCCAGAATTTGTTGACGGCCGTCGGCTTCTTACTAGCTAAACCAAATCCGAAGTCCATGCCTGCAGCAATATATAAGCCGCAAACAAATGCAGGACAGACAAGTACGTACCCGCAATGGCGGCACTCTGCCAGGCCCCGGTTGCAGCTGCTTCAGCAACGCCATCGCCAAGCGGTCTGCCGTAAATCGCATTTTGCACCACTTGAGACATGGCACTCAAGCCGCTACCCAAACCAGTCTGGATACCCATTCGAATAGTTGTCCGGAGGACAAATCCACCGACCACCTTCATTGTCAAACCAGAGCTTGATGAAATCAAGTTGCCGATAGATGCAGCAGGAAGGACGGCGTCGAGCGCGGCAGATGCACCTCCTCCGATGGCGCCGATAAGAGCTCCTACACCAAGTTGTATACCCCAGTCTCTGTCGTTCGACTCCCCAGTTATCGCGCCCTGTATGTCGTAAGTCAAGCCGGACACGCCGGCGCCAATGATGGCTCCAGTGATAACTCCTAGAGCGATCGCGTTGACCCCAGGCACGAACATCAAGGCGACGCCGACTACAATGAGCACAGCGTCCACAAGCCTAGGCAGAGTTAGTCCAGGATCAAGTACGGGTTCAAGAAACATACCAATGCCACCACGGCACATTGCCGTTGAGATCAATGTAGTTAATTGGATCATTACGCGAGAATGCGTACATGTTGAATGTGGACGGTTTGATCCCATCGAGCGAAAGAGGATAATTATCTAGCGTCAAGAAACGGCCAATCTAGGAAGTGTGAGTGAGCTCAGCCAGGTGTACTCAGTTATGCAGCCAGGGAAACTGACATCCGGGTCATAGAACCTTGCGCCGTAGTAATACAAGTCCCCGAACATCTCTTTCCCGGAAAACTTGTAGCGAGAAATATCGGCACCCTTGATCAGTTTGGCGCGGCCATACGGATCGTAGTCATATTGTGTGATCAATTGACCCGATGTATCAGAGACGGCGATCGTGCTACCGAGGTGATCTGTGTGGTAATAGCGGACTTGCGATGAAGAGCCGGAGGTGGTGAGTGATGCACGCCTGTAGCCTTGAACGATGTAAGAAGTGTTTGTCTTGGCTCCGCCTGGAGCGATATCGACTTCATATGACTGCGTTGGGTAGAGTCTGACGCTACCACCGGACAACGTCGCCTTGATCAGCCGCCCTCCATAATCGTATACAAAGGAGGTTCCATCGAGCTTGATAAGCCGGCCTTCAGAGTTGTACGACATGGATCTTTGCTCCCTACCCGAAGCATCTAACTTTGAGACCATGTTCCCATCGTTAGAATATTTGAACGAATATTGGGTAGCGCCTGCACTATTGCGAACTTCCGAGAGCTGCCAGCCATTATTGACAAGTCGGAGATCGCCTTTCTGACTCAAATTGCCGCTCTGGTCGTAGAAGAAGGATTCGGGAGAGCCAGCAGCAGTGGTAGTGCTGCCAGTTATGCGTTGAGTTAGTTGACCTGGGTGCAGTAGTGTCAAAGAAAGTGTGAAGGAGACGACTAAGTCTCTGACCTGCGGCATTGTATTTGAAGGAATTATCACCCTTGCCTGGCTGAATGGCGTCCGATTTGACTTCGTGCTGATTGATTCGGCTAAAGGGGTCAATCCCCCATTGTTGCGAGTGTAGAACGTTGCCACCTTTAGAAAGGGAGAGGTTTGCGATAGTGCCGTTGGCAGATAAACTTGACGAAGCTGAGATCCCGTTCCCGAATTTGCACGTCAACGGCTTGGAGAAGACGTTGCTGTAATCAGTGAGCTCTACCGAAGCTCGAGAGGTGCCGGAAGAATCAAGAAGGTTGATGCCACGGACAGACTGGCCATCGGGGAGTATAGATCGTTTGATGATAGAGCCATCTGGGTTCTTAGCCTGCAAGAGAACGCCAGACAAAGACCACAGGTAGCTTGAAGCGAAGGTTTGACCATCGATCGTTACCGAATCCGAGGTGAGATTACCGTGGATGTCATAATCAAAGCGGTGATTGATGTTCTTGGAAGAAGAAACAGAAACAAGGCGTTCCTTAGTGTATTGCCCGCCGGCGTCGTACGAGAAAGTGAAGGCCTCCTCGTTGGTTGTCTTCTTCGTCGGCCTCGCAGCCCAGTCGTATTGAGTCACGGCGCTCGTACCTGTTAGCTTGTTGGTGACAGTGGTCCGACCAGCATTGTCCTCGAACAGCGCTGCAGTATGATTGATAACCTGGGAAGACGGCTGAGTAATGCGCCTGTCAACGACACGAGAAATTCCATCCCAGCTTAGAGCAAGCTGGACGCCTGCAGCATCCCTGATGTTGAGGGGCCTTCCCAGTCCATCGAAAGTGGTCTTAACTGAATGAGCTACCTCGTCGACAACTTCCACCGAGACATTCTTAATGAAATTAGAGGCGGAGGGCTCAGGGTTAGGGATAGCTTTGATGAGTTGCGAAGCGACTGTGGCCTGTTTGCCGTCTGAGCGGGTTTCTGTAACCTTCGTCGTTCCCGAGGCGAAGGAGTAGGCATAGGTAATGGTCAGGGGAGCTGCGTTGGAGGCAACGGGTGGCATAGTCTTCCTGACTATTCGGGACAACGCATCAAATGTGGCTGTTGCGTAGGCAGGGGTAGAGCCAGAGAAGTAGTCGCGGCTTTGGCGGGTGAGCCGCCCTGCGCCATCAAACTCAGACTCTGAGAAAATAGTCTTTGTCGCATCGTCTGGACGGGGCCTCTCCGACCTCCATACCCTCCCTAATCCATCAAGATGGCTAACTGTTCGGTAGAACGAGCTTTGGCCTGGATCGAGCAGGGCATATTCGTTCCTAATGAAGTCGTTGCCGGATACTGTGTACTCCTGTCTGGTGACAACGGTGTTATTCACCTTCGTTTCCAGAACGCGACCGAGAACGTCGTAGATCAAAGCCGTTACCTCACCGTTGGGCGTCGTGGAAGACGTTGGCTGGCCGTGGACGAGATCGTACGTAGCCGTCTCAGTTATGCTCGCGTTGGCTGAGGTGTAAACGGTAGAAGATGTACAGTTCGAATAGGTCGCATCATACGTCAACTTGCGCAGCGCTTGCCCAGGCCCACGAATCGTGACTTCATTCCCAGCGACGTCACGCTCGATATCCTGCGTCGACCAGACACTGTCTTTGACCCATTGACGCTGCTGAGACAAAGCGGACGATCCAGACTTGTACGCGAACGTGGTCTGCTTCAAGACCGAGCTGCCTTGGTTGACGGTCTCAGATACCTTGTTGCCAAGGACCCAAGTAGGAGAGGTCGTATTTTGGTACTGAGCGTTGATAACGAGCGGATAATCGGTGGTAGGTGTTCGGATAGTGGTGGAGGTGATGTTACCGAAGCTGTCGTTTTGGTACGAGACATTCACGTCGTACGTCGGTGCGCCGCCCTCATAGTAGCTATCCCGGATGCTAGACAAGGATATATACCGATTCTTCCCGCCATTGCTGGAGACAGACGTCCAGTTATTTGTGGTCGTCTGTAGTAGAGTACTCGTGTTTGCGATGACTGAAGACACATTCTTCACCTGACCGACTAACGGGAACTCCTGGTAGTAGCTCGTAGTGACCTGCGAACCCAAAACTTTGCTGATCTTCCCGATGCTTTCGAACCCTTGCCATCCACGCCCATCATATCCATAACGAGCGTTCTTGTAAGTGTACGAGGTCGCATCCACCACACCAGGGCGGAGAGCGTACGGAGTGTGGGCGAGTTCCTTGACGACGTATGACGGGAAGTAGACAATTTGGGCTCGAGTCTGAGCTGAACCTTGTGCGAGGGGAGAAGCTGCGGTGGATGAAAGTGAAGACGTGAACGACACGTTACGAGCCATGCCGCTGACCGCTGCTAAAGGAGACCCCACGGCGCCCGCGCGCTGGGTATCATCTGTGGTGTATGTGGTGCGGTCGCTAAGGGGAGCATATGTGGCAGCTACTTTGGCTCCGAGACCATTCTCATATCCGCTCACGTAGTCGATGGGCTGAAGAGTCGAGACTGGCAAGGCGGTGACGTTCAACTTCCCGGAGGAGTCATGAGCCGACAGAACACAATCGGCACGACCAAGGCCACGTAGGTCTGCCCACGAAACGACTGATGACGAAACTCCCGGCTGAGTCACACCAGCCACCCTTACGAAGCTATCTGCGAAGAACCGTAGCACGTCAACGTTGGTCGTATTGTTCAAAGTGGAGAACGTGTTGACAACGTCGACGCTGAATGGCGAAGTGGTCCTGGCGAGCGTCACGTTGCCACTGAAGGCAATGTTGGTGGTAATCGGTGAAGTGGGGGCGAGAAGTGTTGGCCCGGAGCTGCGAAGCATCTGGACTTGTAGGTTGCCAGACAGGTTCTTGCTAGCCACGAGCAAGCTTGTTTTACCATCTTCGTCAGCGCCGTAGGGCAAGAATGTGGTGGTATCCAAGAAGGGGATAGACTGAGCAACATTGGCCAAGGGGCGGTCACTTCGGTAAACCAAGCGGCCATTCTTAGACTCGAGAAGGTCGATGTTAACGACGTTACTCCCGTTGACAAACTTGGAGGACATGAGGAACACGTCTTCAGCACTAGCACCAAGTCAGAAAGGTCGGTAAGAATCGGGGAAGCGTACACACCTATCACCATTCAAGTCACCTACGACTACCTTCACTTTGTCGGCAGAAATGCCAGGGGGACCGTCAACTGGTGAGAGGGCTGTGAATTTTGTGCCGTTGGAGGTAAACTGCACAAAGCGGATTTGAGGCGTTCCAGACCTGAGGACTTGATAGACGTAGACAAGACCAATATGTCCATTACCCTACCCTCTCCATGATGAGAAACTAAGCATAGATGAAGGCTAGTGACCTTTACCTCGTAGTCTCCTGCGTAAAAACTGCCACCAATGTACTCGGGTTTGAAAACCAAGTTGGGCTGAGCCTTGTAGCCGCTAGTGGTCGAGAGAAGGACGGTAAGCGTGTGAGAATCGAGGGACTTGGTGATGTGTAAGAAGTCGTTTCGTCCATCGCCGTTAATGTCCAAGGGTATGAGTTGAGTGGGGTAGGCAATGCCGTCAAACTGGGAGCTTGGAGTCGCAGAGATAACACCGTTATTCGCCTCGTGTACATCCAAGTGAAGTTGCTGGACACCGCTGACGAGCCGTTTGGACGCAATAACCAAATCGCTTTTACCCTTGGCGGCTACGTCTATCGAGAACACTTGGGCGGTAGTATCTTGCGGATTGAGTGTGACAGGCGCTCTGGGGCGATCGAATACAGACGGATTCCCGTTGATCCAGGAGAACTTCAACGGGCGCACGGTAGCACCAGATGCGTCTGCCAAGGTCACCTGAACTAAGCGACTGATCCCGGTAGACGCAGCCTGGTCGTAGGTCAGCCTATGAGTGTGCGCTACCCTGCCTTGAACACTGGACGCGATGGACACCAGCCGTTTATCCGTGGCAACTTTAGAACCACCAACGTAGCTGACACGGAGGTCGGGACGAGACGCGTACGTGAAGTTGATCTGACGCTGGTGGGCCATATTGAGGTTGCGATTACCGCCATACGAAATACGGGAGATGTAGAAAGCGCCGGTACTAGTGTCGTTGGTGTAAGAGTATGTGATGTAGTTGGAGAAGGCATCCGTGTATTCCGTGATGGCCCAAACTCGAGTCGCGGACTTGCCCATCGCTTTAATATTGGAGTCCTGCAGTGAACTAAGTTCGCGATGATGTAACTATTATGATATGGACGTACGGAGGAGGCACCAAAGGTGCGTTTGGAGCCATCGGGAAGGTATTCAATCCATGAATCGGGATTGGCCGCGTTGGAGCCCACGGCAACAACCTTCGCCCACTGCTCCAGCTCATAGCGATATTCGTTATTACCAATGCTGACCAAACGCTGGCCGTTCAGCCTGAAGCGGTCGTTACCATCGTAGTTGATCGCCCCTGCACAAGAGATACAAATGAGTTCAGCGTTACGGCAATCCCATACGAACTGACCGCGAAAACCATCCTGTGCGACGGTGGCAGGAGTACGCTCAAGCTGTGAGACGCCCTTAATAGTCCAGCCAGTGCCAATAGCGGAGGCGCTGTTAGAAGCCGAGTGATACGAGAGTGTAATATCAGGCGCCATTTTGGCGACTGGTAGTTGAAGGGGGATCGACAGCGTAAGAGAGCCATTGAGGTCGACGCTATGGTCAACCTTGAGGGTTCCGACGATCTCTCTGGACATTGCAATATGAGAACAGCTTGATCGCTAATTAATAAACTTACGAGGAGCGTGCAAGCTTATATAGAACGGTCTGATCGATATGTCGACTCCCAAAATGGCGATTGTACGAGATTATCACAAGGACATAATCGAGGAAGTTCGCGACAAGCCCTCTGCCGATGGATAATTGCAGTACTTTCGAAATTTCCATGAGTCCCACCATTCCCTTGGGAGTTTCCCTCGACTGTCGAATGTAAAGCCTCCGCGAATCACGATTGGCTCATTGTCATTGTCATCAGGACCGAAATGGCGCAGTGTCATCGCCTTAGAACCAGGAGAACTCTCCGAACAGCTGACAGTCCGTAATGTGCTCCCCAAACTGTGAAATTAACACCACATGATGGAATCTGAATACCCCAATGTAGACTGAGCGCAGAATGAGCGGCGACAGAGGCACTCACATCATTGTGTTCGCAACGTCCTAGCCAAGAAGAGGGGATGGAGAGGGGATGCCCAATCGCGTAAAATAAGGAACTTGGGAGGTCGACGGAGAAGATTCCAATCAAGAACGCTGTGTTGCTGGTAGTTTACAGTCGCGGTCTCAACCATGATTGTGTCCGTGGGAAAATGCCCAGCCATGGTGATCAATCCCAGAGTCTTTGTCTCGAGCTCGTTCTATGTGAGAAGATTCAAGATTAACATGGCGTGATACTCACCTCCGCATTATCCCATTATGGGCGAGTCAGCTATTTATTTCTCGGCCTTGATGTCACTTTGAATACAGTAAATAGTGTAAGCAACACAATGAAGGTCCAAGCATCCGCTTGAAAGAGATGGCATGTGGTTGGCAAAGTTATAATCAAAGATCAAGATCGACGGGCTCACCGATACGCCACCATCAAGATCCAGTTTGCGCAGATCTATACTCGCCGGAGAAATCTTCATCACCGGAGAAGTCTTCATGATAGATGCTGTGGAAGCGAAGTCGAGGAACCGTCCACTTCGGTTGCAAAGCATGAGATACCTACAGTCCCAGGTAAGTATCTCCGAGCTGAACACTAGAATGGGCGGCAAGAACTTACACGTTCGCCATCATCCTACCATGGTGCAGAGAACCTCCGTAAATACCACCAACGTTCACAAAATTTGGATCCATACGAACGATTCGTCGCCTTGTTGTATCCCAGATCCTGTGAGTGGTTGCGGTTCATGATTGATGACGAACAATAAGGGGGGGCCATATACTGGCGCTGAGCGCATGTAGATCTTTACGTAGCCACTTGTGACCCAAGACGACACGGATCAAGCCGCTTTCCTGCTGGCGTAAGTGTAGGCATCCGGATTCCAGCAGACGTTTCTCTACTTCTCTCTCCCAAATACGATTGACTAGAGAAAGAAAGCATTACGCAACATCAGGAACGTGGATGGTTGGTGGCCGGAGACAGTGTACACCGTCCATAGAACATGGTTCCAATGGGGGATACAAGGCCCGTTTTCGTGGCTCACCTGTTCAAACGCAGACCGTTCTTGACTAACACCGGTTGCTTGAAGTGTTGCATTGCCCGTGTGGCCATGGGTCGAAGGAAGAATTTCACTGGGCGCAACACTGACAATCGTGAATGCACTGAAGGTATATTCACTCCCGTTCTTGAAATCCAGCGTTGCAGCGTCAAGCTTTTCATGCTTTGGAGAGCGTCGCAAGGGAGGATACCTACTATTGAGTCAGGGATACAGTGGTTCATGGTCGCCAGCGCGAAGTGGCTGCCATCCAGTACGTTGTTCAACTTTCGAAGCATAAGTTTCTACCTTACCGCAGTTGAATAGGTACCCGTCGGATGCTCAATTTCGGAAAGGTCAGAAGTGGCCTTGAGAGCGATCTTCTCACTAACGCGAACAGCAAACATGGAACCATCTGTCGCCCCTCGACTCAATTGTCAAATGGGGTCGCTACAGCTGTCATTGATGAGACCCTCCCGAGGGGCCTGCGACGGCAAACGGCGTTGGCAAGATCATGAGCCTAGTCCCGAGCTTGAGGCTGAGCTTAGGGTGGAAGAAATCGTTTTGATGAATACGCTTGGAGCCCCCATCAGTCAATCAAACGACACGGATAGTGAAAACGCTGGACTAGCCGACAACTGGTGTGGTAATGACAAAGATGAGTTGTTGGCACCGTCCGAATCGCCACAAGTGGTAATTTAGCAGGAATTGAAACACGAACATAGTAACATCTACCATGTCACAACATGTTGTGCCTCACGCGGAAGCCATCCAGTGGCAAATGGGAGTTCGTTCGGGATGAAGAGTTCGTCTACTTCTATCCTCTTCGAAGTGAAGGGCATCCGAAACGAAACTAGCAAGCCAAAATGCAGAAAAATATGTAATGAACAGGTCTAGTTGGTACGTGCCTTCTTCGCTTTCTCAACCAACTCTTGTACATAAATTTTCCTCACAGTCTCGTTGCCCAGCATTGTAGCAGCCGACAATATCTTCCGCAGGATTATACTTCGATACATCCACGAGAGGAGTAGTCGTCAAACTCGCACTGTTACGCATCATCGACGACGCCGCTGTGATACGCTCTCTGATTTCGTTGAGATTGCCTCGCGGCCGGACTTGATACCATAGTAGTTGTCATTCTGAGATGCGTCCAATGGATGCGATGGCCGAAGTGGGCAGCGCGCAGCCTATGCATCATGCAAAGGAGGAATCGGTCGCACTCGGCGCTAAACTTACCACTTTTGCTTGGGCGCCTGCCCTCAATACCTCCGAAATGGCGGTGATGTCGATTTCCGAACAGTACAGGAGACTACCAAGACGAGGACACGGAATCGGACAGTATGTGCCATCCCTGTTCTCTCGACAAATCCTGATTACAAGTTAGAATGGACAAGAGACACGCGGCTTTATTCCGGATGCCGAGTACGCCCTTCTTGAAATCAGGATATACAACCTTGTGGGAGGCATCTATTTTCTCTTCTACTCGTACAAGACAATGCTGACTACCGACAACCACATAACTCTTCGTTGATGACTCTCCAAGGATCGAGATAGTTACATCGTCAGCAACGACTTTCCCTTGTCTCTGCGGCATTGCGGGTACCTCATTTATCGATCTCCAGAGGTAGTTCAACGCACTTCACCCCTTGGACAGCTAGCTGATCTTAGCTCGAGGCCCGTCGCCGAAATCGACGATGCCTTTGACAAGGCTGGGCTCGATTACCCGTCCCTCGACGTTGTGTTCAACCCCGTGTCCCTGCTAGAGGCATTGTCTATGTCTCCTGATCTCCTTCATGCCACCAACGTAGTCATTTCTGCTTGTGCGCTGCTTAGCGCGAATGTCAGCTCTCCACCGTCAGCAGTGTTTGGGATCCTCGGTGGGGTATGATCTTCGTTCTATATTCCCTATTCCCTCTGACAGCCGTCCCTATCCTAGATGCACCTCGCGGCATCTCTTACTGCCATACTAGAAAGTAATACCGTCGATATACTACGAGAACATCCTGAAGGACTTGATACGAAGCGTATATCTGAGCTGAATGGCGTAGCTTCTTCTAAGCTGGGTCGGTGGAACATTTTCTTCGTGCTAATATGCAGCTTATCCTCGTGGTCTTCAAGCACGCATCCTGCGTCAGCTTTCTACGCATCACATCTTCCGTGAAGTTTTCCCCGTTTCTGAAAATCCTGTCTCTCCCCTAATTAACCCCCTTTCCGGACTAGAGAACGAGCAAGCGCCCACGCGTTTTTTCCAGTTCCCTCTCGGACTCGCCATATGCATCATGCATCATGACCTACTCGCAGTTAGATTCCTCGGAGTGTCCAGCGACTTATCGTGGAAGCCGTCATGGAAGAGTCTGTTTCTCACGCGGGAGGGCGCACAATACCTGCTGAATACCACCGCACCTTCGAGGCTTGCTGAGTACCGCGATCCTTTGGACCAGGTCGGCATCAATTGGGCCTGTATCTCAAGGCTATATTCCTTCTTCTGTAGATCTGTTTGGCTTCCAGACGACGCACTCGGTCGTTGTTCGGAACGGACTCTTGTGGCTTTCAGATGTGCCTGGCAGCCAGCATCCTTCGCGTCAGCACTCTTTATCGATTATCCCCTATCGACTTCAACTCCCAGATGGCCCGAGGACCATCGATATTCGTGCTTAGTTTGGCGGCCCCTTGCTGTGTGGGAGCGGGAACCGTCGATGCTGTCGGAAATTGAATGACACCGACCACATGCGCCCTGCTTTTCCGCATAAATTCACAACGTTCTGTTCCGTTTATGCCGGCCGGAGTGCTTTGCTTCCAGACGCAGCCTGCGAATTTGGCCGGGATGACCAGTGTGGATCGAGCTTGGAAGCAGTCATCCGCGCGTGGGGGTCATCTGAGCAAATCTTCCGGGTCGATGAAAACTGTGGCATAGACGAAGTCCTCTGTCTCCTGCACGTGAGTACAACTAGCTCTATGAGTTTCATTCGAGACACGCGCCATTGGCTAAATCTTCGTTGTGTGTATATAGCCCTGCCGACGTCACATTCGATCAGCCTTGAGAACACAAGGTACGCTGACTTTGGTCTCAATGGAATACTCTTCAACTACAATATCTACCGTAACAACCGTTGTTCTCCCATCTTCTGCGGTCCACGCTTTCAGCGATGCGAGCGGAAGAGGCCCCGCGGCTTGGTGTAGAGTGCGAGTCGGTACGTGTGTCCCGTCGTAACCATTCATAGTTTCACTGACATGATGAATACCGCTCAGCTCTTGACTGCGTTATGTCACTTCGCTGCCTACAACCATATGGTATTGAAACACCATTGGTTCAACTGCTTGCTAGGCGTCTGCACGCATTCACCAGAGACACCCCATCAAGTCGCCCCTTGGCAGTACGCTGTAACCATGCTGGGCATCACTGGTGGTCGGTCAATTATTCTTGTAAATTTGGAGTAGAAGTTAATCACCTATTTTGACTCTTCAACTATGACGGCTACGTTCGTCGTCCTAATGATACTGCACAATGGTCATCGTGCACGTCGATATCAAGAAGTGAGAGAGTGCTTTTGTGTCATGGCTTGCATACCTCATCCACTTATAGGCTCCGCCAGGCGATTATCTCATTGCATGAGGTCCCAGCCGTGTAGGACACAACCATGGCATACAAGAGTTGAATGTACATCTTGACGTACTCGTCCATGGCCCGAGAATATACACATAATCTATGGCCTTAATCCGACAACCGACGCCCGTGGTGATTGTCCGCATCCTTGACCGTCAGCGATGCGTCTTAACTACGGCGTTAAGGGGAATGAATTCGTTGAAACCATGATCGCGGTGGGCCGTTCAGCCCCTTTGATAAGAGGGGCGTCCCTGAGATGTATCCCGGACAAACTTCGGTTGTAAACCACGGCTTCGGTATTATTAAGGTCTCTCGCATTCCCATCCCACGGCAGTGCTATCCACTGAGCTCGCTATGAGCTCCTCACTGCTGGCTGTTTCCCAGTCATGTCGTTAACAGACGCTGAACGCGCCGACATCGAAGAACTGCCTCCTCCATTGCGAGTAAGTCAAGCCAAACTGGTTCCATGTCTTTTCTCATATGCTACCGTAGGACTTAGCTCTGAACGCCAGTGACGGTTCTTACTCCAATGTTCAGGCTCTCCACGAATACCTGCAGAGCCCGTGGGTACTCGGATTCATAGACGAACATGTCTGTCTGGCGCTTGTCCCAGTTCTCCTGGTCGGCCTAGATCCAAACGATGTACCCGATTCACCCCCGATGGACCCAGCAGCCGAATTGCTCGTTCTGCGTGCTTTTCGTTGCATAGATTTCATCGCTGTTTTCGCTCTCAAGCTAATGGTTCCCGTGAAATCTTATTCCACCCTCGTCTGCAACAACCACGAACGGATCTTCTCCTGGCTCAACTATCTAATGACCCACTATTTTATCGTTGGAGAAGCCCCACCTCCCGATAGTCAACTAGCGGTGATCACTGAAGGATGGATAGTGAAAACCATAGCTGGAACTCTCAAGGCTCTCGATATGTCTATCATCAAATTTCAACCCGGTCGACACGACTTCATCGTGGATGTAGTCGTTGGCGCATGGCGCAAATTGCTTTACGTCGATCTCGTGTCCATGAACATATTCACTACTGCCCTTGTCATCAACCTCACAGGCCTCTTCATGCACATGCTACGTTCCCCCATCTACCTCACTGTGATTGACAAAGCAGGAGGTAGATCCTCATTCTTAGCGCTTTTCCTCACGCATGTTGAATACGGCGCCCAGCGCCTCGTCATACACTCTGATGACTTCTTCGACGTCACTGGGCGGTTCAAGGAAGCCGCGTTGCTCGTATATGGGATGTTCTCCTCTGTCTTCCATGATAGGGAATTCCTGCCCGAGGTCGCCCGTCACGATGCCATCCCCCGCGCCTCAGTCGTGGTCAACTTATTCATTGATCGTTTGAACACCATTCAGCGCAAGGGTGGACAGCACGACGGCAGTCTAATTGACGACATTTCGAAAGCTATACATAGCTATTGTGACGTCGTCATGGCGGACACTTGGTCCAATTCGCCGCCATTCCTGTTGCAGTCGCTCAAATCCGGGACTCCAAGAAACCTGCGCGTACGAACTGCGACAATGCGATCTTCTGGTCACCCATTATACCGAGAGACTTTCGTTACCTACATTTCCATGCATTCAGTTTATCCCGCTATCCTTAAGCATGCTACCAAAGTACTGCAGTCTCGTCCCAAGGGCTCAAAATCGGCGGCCTGGACGAAGTTCGATCAACTAGTGACAGACTCTCTCCTTATGTGGCGTACAGTCAGTAAACTGGCACAACAGCTTGATAGGTGTTCCACCGTGAGTCCTAATATGTTTTGTGATTTTCCCTCAAGGATAGGACTAACGGGTTTGACCATGTCTTTGCTAGTGCGCTGTCCCACGAACCCAGCTTGAGCTGAAACTCTGCGGTGGTTGTCGCACTGTTTCATACTGCTCCTATAAATGCCAGCGGACAGGTTGGCATAAAGGCCATCGACTTCATTGTAAGCTGCTCCAATTTAGCGAAGGTCAGTTCGGGTCCTTTATTAACTCCCTCTACGATCTGACTTGTCACCTTCAGCCCATTCCCCTCTGATCGGCGGCTGTCACGGCATTCTCTTCCTAGCATTACTTGAGACCTTCCAAATAGCACACCATAAACGACATCTCACAAATCTCCTCTCTTCCACGCCATTCAGGCCCAATGAGATCCCACTTATCCTTGTCGAGATGGCCACTTCCATCGAAATCAAAATTGCCAGGATGGCTGACTACCCACATATCTTCGGTGATGAGGTATGGGAGAAGGAATTGATTCCGGGATTTAGGGCTATGATGGATGCGAAGCAGATGCCGAGGTATCTGACTGTTCTTGCGATGCCCCAAGGTATGCGCAGATCATATGTGCTTGGTGCTGTTGCAAGTAGCATCGTGTCCGGGTTGTTGGACTGGAATACTTTGACAAGGATGGAGAAAATGAAAGGTGGTGAGTCAATGCATTTGTGTAGCGATATAGTGATTTAGTCAACACTGACACTTGACGTCGTTCGATAGGCTGATTTTGATCAATATGCTGGATGTTTTTTATCATCACTGTGGAGTTTACGAGAACAACGTGTAGTTGTAGTCCCTAAACACCTTCCTCTCAGTGCAATCCCTTAACGTGTCCTCGCCTACCATGACCTGGCACCCGCTGAACTCACATCGGACCCCCTGTGCTTGGAGCGCCCAATCAATTCGGTGAACATCCATTACCGAGAAGCCAGATTGCAACTGACGGCCACAAATTCGGCGAAGAGCCTACGAATCACTTAAATCTGACATGCTCGCCATATCCTTTACTCGAGTAGACCTATTGCAGCCATGTTGCGGCCCCTAATTGCCCCCTTTGGGGATCAGATCGCTCGGACTACAAGCGCCCACAGGTTTTCTTCAGCCATCATGTCAAAGATTCCTGAGGATGTCGAACGACTTATTGTAGAAGCTGCCATGGAAGACTTTGTTTTGCAGGCGGCAGGACGCCCATCTCGGATCCCTGCTCTTGTTACCACCTGCCGCAGATTCAAGGCTTGGTGAGTACCACGAGCATTTGTGTCGACGGCATTAACTGAGCCTGTATATCAAGGTCATATCCCATCTTTTATAGATCCATTTATATTGGAGCCAAAATGCGCACTCAGTGTTTGGAACGAACTCTGGTGGCTTGCCCGTCGCTGGCCCGCTTAGTACGCATCCTTGTCTTCCAGGATATGGCCCGATTCCGAGATGCCGGTATAATTGCCTCATGTCGTGGGCTGAAGAGGTTGTTTTACGCATATGGCAATGTGCCATGTCTTCCACGATGTGACTTGTCCAACCACACAGCCCTTGTCCGCATTTCATGTAATCCGTCCTTCCTTGGGTTACGTACTGGCGTTAGGCCCACACCGAACTCCCTGATCATGCGGATCACACACCTTGACGTCAATACTGATGACCATAAGGCTTGGTATCCAACATTAGCCCACCTGGTCAACCTCTCGCATCTCTTTATCGTAGTCGAGAATCTTTCTCCGGACGGGAGCGACGTCGTCACTCTCCTGCCTTGTCTCCCTACCAACCTCCAAGTCTGCATTTTGTCCCACATTGAAGCTCTACCTGACGAGTCACTATCACTTACGACGCCACTCGCAGTTGGTGAAGTTGATCCCCGAATCGTGGTCGCCATACATGAAGATTGCAGTACCACACCGTATCCGTGTATCCGTCGCCGTGATCTGGGGTGCCTCGCCTTGGATTGGGGTATGTTCCACACTGGGCTTGATTTCTGGGAGGAAGCAGAAGCAATCATCCGTGCTCGTGCTGAATCGTCGCGAACCACCACCTGAGGGTACAGTTTTGCTTTGTATCTCTCTAATAATTTCTGATCCAATACTTCAGCGGTGGTCCAAAGTTACCCATCGGGGGGTTGAGATGAAGGGAGAATGCAGGTGTCACGATCCAATGCTTCTTGCTAGCGCCATATAACTTTTGTATGTGCGAGGACTTTCTTCGAAGGGTCCTCAATGAAACACAACGCATTGTAGCGTTTATCGGTCACAACGGATTAGGAATCGGGCAAATGACTTGTTGGTTCCATACAAATCGCCCACAAGTGCTTATTCAGTGGGACTTGAAACACAAATAACGTAACGTCCGCTATTTCACACCTGTTGGACCTCACGCGGAAGCCATCTCAGTGGCAAATGCCACAGCCAACTTCGCAAACTCGAGCGAATGTTCCCAAGAAAAGCCGGTCGCCGTGGTGGTGTCGGCGTCAGAATGGATGGCCGGGTTGTCCGAGTTGAAGCGAGCTTCGAATGGGAAGGCAGAAGGATATCCATTTCGGTTCCATGACGCGTGGTCGGAGCAGCCGTAGCCACACTAACAAAGAACAGGAGGGTCAGAAATCGAGATGATTGTTGATATACGGGAGGGTGCACATACTTTATCTCGAACGGCTTTCAGACTGGTGTATTCAGTCACCAGTTTCTCAACGAAGTCATTCAATGTCGGATCTGTAAAGTCGGTCATAATAGCCGCCACTTGTTCATCGCCGGGTTTGGAGCTACAACGCAAGACCACATATCAACCAACATCCCGAGCCTGCACACAGAGACTTACTATGCTGTCATATCCAGCTGCAATGCGCCCTTAACCTTGATACCACCTGCTTTATACTTCGTCGCAATGGCGTTACTTCCTAACAACCCTCCTTCCTCTCCCGAATACCAGTGGAACTCTACTGGCGTCGCAGGCTCGAAGCCTGACGCCACTAATGTGCGAAGCGCTTCGATAAGATTTACAGAACCAGAGCCATCGTCATCTGCACCGGGAGCGCGACCAGTCGTTGGGTTACGCTGGTTAATAGAGTCCATGTGAGCACCGAGGATGGTGAGCGGCGCAGAGTCATCCTTTCCAGAGATTCGAACGATGGTGGAGGATTGGACCCAGGAGTGTGCGAATGCCGAGGCTTGGATGTTGGGTTTCCCGGATATTATCTGTGGCATTGGGAGTTAGACAACAGAATACCACGCGAAGGGGAGGAGACGGGGATCAGAATGGTTTGGAAGGGGTACATACTCCTTGCACGGTTTCGAGAATAAATTTTGAGGCGTCGGCGCCGGTAGAAGAGCGGTAGTATCGATTGTTGAAGCTTGTGAGCTTGCTGAGGTCCGCTTGCATGTTGGTCACCGAAACCGAGGCGAGCATGTTACGAAGCATATTTTGTTGCCTTAATTCCCCATCTGATTGGGTCGGAAAAGAAAACAGTCAGCGAAGATGTTCAAGATGCCGCAAATGTTACTCACAGGTGTATGACTCAGTTGGTAGGCGCAGTCGTGAGATAGCTTGCGATGTTTCGTATGTTTCCGTTACGTCAAACTACACAAAGTCAGCATGTGTCGGTACCGTGTCTCAGAAAAGACTTACGAAACGCGTGCCACTGCGAATAAGATCTAGCTTCTCATCCTCAGTCTTCCATACCGGCTTGGCACCCTCTGCTAGTTCAATAAGGCGCAAGCCTTCAGCGACTTTGGATTGCAGCTCAGAGGAAGAAATTGGGGCGGCATGTATGGTGGTTAAGGTAAAGGCAATGGCAACGATGACTGAGAATTGGAGCTTCATCGCAGCGGAGTAGGAGGCAAAAGACCTAAGAGCCGTCAGATATGCCAATCGAATACGGAGGTTGCTTAAATACCCCAAGTCGGTCGGTGCAGCGGGTGATCATCGCATGGCCCAGCTACACGCTGCATGGTCATCCTCAAAAGGCCGCAAGTAGAGAGCTTCCTTTGGGTGTTACATGAGGAGCGAAGTTATGAAGACACATGCTGGTAGTCGTGTTGTGTTGTTATCTGTGCTTCCGGGACGACGAAGGCTCTGTCAGGAAGGATGAGTCGCGCGTGGGATGATATCAATTAGCGACTGACCACCAACACAACAGGTAGCAACGCACAATTTCTCCGGCGCAAGGAAGGACGCTCAAGACATCATACATCATACAACATGGTAGTGTGCGGGCTCAGCAACCGTAAGTTTTGGGAGCTTGTCACGGAGTAGGGAACATTATGCGTGAATGCGTTTTTGTAGTCGATGATACAAGGATCATTGAGCTGCCGTCGACGAAGCACACGACACAGCCGGATATTAGACGGAGAAAACACGATAAATGGCGATGACGGAGGCTTGGCGTCCTCGAAGAGAACACGAAGCGGCCCGGCCTGGAAATGTCACTTGACAGCATTGAAGGGCAATCGACAAGGAGGCAGGGACATAGACTATAAGAGCTCAACACAATCGCAAGCGCAGGCAAACCATGCTGCAAACAGAGAGATAGGAATTTGCACCAAAAACGGTTGGAATGCTTACAGGATTTCTTCATGATGTGGGAATGAGACGCGTTCGACTCAAGCACTACCCTCTGGCTAGAGTAACGCTATCCCTGTACGACGTGATTGGCATACGGAGCATGAGTCGGCGCGCATGTCAACTTCGATTATACTGCAGTTTGAAAGTTTGCGAATTTAGTTCGCGGTATTGAGTATCCAGAGGCTGAGAAGATGAGCGGCGAAGGCACGATGGAAACGAAGCCATTCGTGCTTCCTATCCAACATTGATATCTCCGAGTGGACCGAAGGTAGTCGAAGCCTTGAGGGTGTTGTTCGAGGACTGCGAGATATAGCGACAATGCATACCAGGCTTTCGGGTGCCTTCGCCGCACCAAGCGCTCTCTTGAGTTCTTTCAAAGCAGGTCTGGTGAGAACCATCCATGTGAACACACACTGAAACGCTGACGTTTTAGACTGCCTCGAGAAGACACCATGTCAGTACGTACAATGTTGGAGATTTATATTTGTGAGGGAAGGGACCCATTTCCGTTTTTCGCGGATCAGCTTCAAGGCGAACTCGGGCGTTGCCGAGCGTCCAAGCGCTCTCAAAGTCACATGTTAGGACTTGAAAGGGGCATAATAGGAGCTCAGCCTCCAGATTGCGATTAAGCTTGGACACATTCAGGACTCCAGTAAACTTCTCGGACAAATTGAATACATTGCCTATGATGCACACCGAAAAAAATTATGGGAAAATACAAAATTAAATCCGTGGGAGGCAGATTGTTACGCGCGAGTGTTCCGACTTGGTGAAAAACCGAGAATGCGCACAGTATGTACTACGGTCTAAAGTGTCAGAGACAAGCGAAGTCCTCTTTCCACTCATTGAGTCGGAGAACTATCCAGCAGCTAACACCGAGGCATGCGCAAGAAGATTGAAGTGTCACAGGGAAGGGCGGAGGCTAAAAACATTACGATAGGTAGAAAATGGTGGTAACGAGGCAAGAACGCTCGCGAACTCGTCCTTCCACTGATCTGTAATCTGCAGGCACTCTGCGCAATCACCTAGAAGCTCCTTGTTCGCATCCACCATAGCGGCGAAGTTCTGAATACGTGTCAGGTCCCCTGCTGCTCCACTTTGAACCAATTCGTAGCAAAATGTTCTGAAGAAAGCGTCCCACTTCGAGCAGCGCGCTTCCCCGTTGATGTGGGAGTTACTAGGAGGAGTATTTAGTACGGTTGCCCAGTTTCGTTGCAGAAACTCTCGTTGCCTGACCTGTCAAAATTATTGAGTATATGGAGAGCGTTCACTGATGATCCTTACCCAAGCGGTGAAATTGAGGGTCCAATCTTTGCTGCATTTCAATTCCGAGATCACCGCGTCAAGCGGCATGCAGATGGTTTTCAACGCTGCTCGATCCGCCAGGTCCATGACGCCCAGTTCACTGGCTCGGGCGAAGCATTCAAGCGGGTGAGAGTCTAAGCAGAGACTATTCCGGCTGAGGCACGTCAACGAAACAGGAGGCGCAGGACTTACTCAAAGGCACGATTTCTAAGAGCTTCATAAGGGGTAGCGGAGGCGTAGTGGAACACCTGAAGCGGGTATTGAATAGCACTAAATCTACAAGGAGGGATACGTCAGCTTCTCGCATGGTTAGTAGGGGAGATCTCACTCCATTCGAAGCTGGCACACTGCCATAGCAGAATGGACGCCATACTTCTCTGCCGCAGAAGCAAGCTTAGCGAACTGTTCCCAAGAGAGGGCCATTACATCTGGGTATAGCTGATCATGCATGAACTTGCACAAAATGGTCATGACGTCGCTGTTTTCTGCCACCCATACTCGGGTCAAGCCCAAGATATCCCCGAAGGCAGTGTACTTCTTCAAAATAAAGCGGTGTGCGCCAATTTCTACGGAATCGGCACACTGTATCGCAATATCAACGCAAAGGTAGCAAGTACCATCCAACTTCGATGGACAATCTACGAAGTGGTGTAAGGGCAAATGATATGCAACGGTCAGATCATGGTACGGACCTGCGTCGATTCTCTGTCCCAAATCCGCACTGCATGAAAACGGTCTGTCTCTGTAAGATTGTGTATGTCTGGCCGGAGGCATGATGATGGTACAGGCAGCATATAGCTATAGGACAAAGAGAACACCGCGAGGTCAGTGGTGAAAGTAACCTTACGTAAGGACGGTGAACCGTCCAGAAGTTCATGCATTTCACACAAGCCGCAGGGTGACAGACCGAGTGCTGCCTAGAGTGAATTCGCGAAAAATTGGGTACAAGAACAAGGGTACAAGAGACCACGAGTGGATTCAAGGTCAAGGTTTCGATGTCAGACGCGCACCAAATATCCCTGTGCCGACTCTTACAAAGTCACTTCCCGAGCGAATCGCCACCTCGAAGTCACTGGACATGCCCATGCTGAGCAGCAATCTATCGCTGCTAGGCAACAAGGTTTGCAGGAGGTCCCTCGTCTCTTTCAATCGCTCGAAATCGAGATTGGCTGCATCATCCTCCTTCTTGGATTCAGCAAGGGAACCGATGGTCATCAACCCTATTAGCTTCAAGCGAGGACATTCGGTGACGACATGCGTAGCCAGTTTGTACAATTCGGTGTCGCGAAAGGTGTCGGCCGAATTCGAGGGGCTGAGAGGCGGTAATCCGGACTTGACATCCTCTCCGGACGTGTTGACTTGGATCATGACATTCAGTAAAGGTAACTCCGAAGAACGCGCATTGTTAAGTGCGTTCGCAGCCTTTACAGACGAGAGGGTTTGAAGACAGTGAAGATTCGGCAGACCTATTGCCTGGGCCATCATTTCGGGCCTCGAGAATTCGCGGCAGGTGTGTGCTTACTAGCAAGTAGTTTTGCCTTGTTGGATTGAAGAGCCCCGATGAAATGCCATCGAATTTCGAGAGGGAGCTGTAACAGGGAAGATTAGCGCCGGCCATGAAAGTCTCTAGATGCGCGATGCTAGATGCGAGATGCAACTTCTATCCTCTTCCAAGTGAAGGGTATCCGAAACGAAGCTACCAAGTCGAAATGCACAGAAATAGAGAAAGAACAGATTTGGTTGGTACGTGCCTTCTTCGCTTTCTCAACCAATTCTTGCACATAATTTTCCCCGAAATCTCGTTGCCCAGCATTGTAGCAGCCGACGATATCTTCTGCAGGTTTATACTTCGATACAGCCACGAGAGTCGGCGTCGTCGTCGAGCTTGAGCCATCATGGTCCACCGACGAAGCCGCTGTGATGCGCTCTCTGATCTCGCCCAGATTGAGACGGAGCTCTGCCTCTCGTTCCGCAGCCGGACCTGGTACTGTTTCCATAGTAGATGACATTCTGAAACTCTTCCGATATACACGAGAAAGATGGTCAAAGTGGGCAGCCCGCAGCTTATAGATCATGCAAAACGATGGCGAGGAGGATCGGTGAACTCGGCGCTAAACGGACCACACCACCTGGGCGCTCTCCAGGGATCTCGGACACTACGGGCAGGAGCACTACAACATGGAATCGAAACTGAAGCCTAAGTGCCATCCCTGTTACCCGACAAATCTTGATTACAAGGTAACAAAAGACAGGATGCACACGGCCTTGTGCTTGCAAAATTCTTAGTCATGGGGCTGTCGAATATGGGCTTCTTGGAGTGCTGCCATCAGACTATCCAAGCTTGCGACGGGCATCTATTTTCTCTTCTACTCGTTCAAGACAATGCTGACTACAGACAACCACATAATTTTTCGGTGATGACTCTTCAAGTGTCGAGAACATTAGTCACATACAACCGCCGCCTAATTTCCCATGGTGTCTCTGTGTCAGGCAGCATGATGCATATTCCCTGGTCGGATACAATACAGGGTCAACTTCCTTCTAGAAGCCGTGAGCGCGACTCTGTGGTTGGACTTGACTAAAACCTGCTATTGACTAGGGTAGGCGGGAGCTACACGGTTCAAAATCAAAATCGCACGGGTTTCGCCTTCGCAAATGATAAGATAAGCTGTAAACACTAAGAGTCGCTCAATGCCTGGCGCAGAGAGGAACGTGAACTCAAATGTAGAAATTCATTGGATATATTCATCATACTATTTACGTGACATGCGTACTCTACGAAAATTGTGTCCACTCAGACTGGTATTACAGAGGTGCCAGAGTTGGGGTGGAGGGGAGGGAGTAGATGGGCTTGTGGCCGACTGGGGCATAGCGCGTAACGTGCCATGTCATCCATCACAACCCACTGGAAAGGCGAGACCCTACGCACCTGGAAAGGAATGCACGGCGGGAAAAGCAAGGGGGCAGGCGGGCGTGGGTGGATAGAGAGGAAGGACTTGCGAGGGAGGCGAGCGAGCCATACAAGACTCCTATCACTGCGAGAAGGGTGGGGCGGTGACCAGAGCAGCTATGTGACGCAACAGGGCTGGGGGGAGCGGGTTGTACCACTGAATGACGCGTCAGTTTCGAGGACTGCGCCAGTTGGGTGGGAAAGGGGAATGGTGTTGAAGCCAAAAGAATAACTCAGCTATGTCCGTGCCCCGAGCTTTCCGATTTCAATCATCACCTGCAGCAGCCTGACCTTATAATGATGCTTCACACAAAATACCTGGTGGGCAACACGAAGAACGGGACAGCATCCTATTGAAGACTGTTTGGACGAGTCCGGAAGGCTTTATCGAGTGTCTGATATGGGTAACAGGATGGTGGGTGTGCGCGCATAGTGGGGAGACGTGACCGTCGTGTCATTGGGGGGGGTTCGTTTGGGTGACGCGTGGCGTGGGAAAAGAATCGGACTTCTCCGATAACGTGCAAAGTCGCGGAAAATGACCAAAAAATGTTAGAAATATTCCTAACGCACCCTCGCAGGTAGACGGCGCGAGTACTCTCAAATAACATGTATGTTCTTTAATGTATATCACTGATCCTCGAGAAATAGGTGGAATGTGGAGAATGGTGTCTGGCAAAACGGTAACAGGGTCCCGCCAAGTTGGTCGGAGATCAAACTCGAATTGAACCGTGTAGCTCCCGCCTACGATAATTGACCCTAACTCCATTGGGCCCCACACTATGAACTAGGGGGTATATAAGTCGATTGCGGGTACCTCATTCATCGATGGCTCAACGTACTTCACCCCTTCGACAGCTAGCCGATCTCATCTCCCAGTCAGTCGCCCAAATCGACGATGCCTTTGACAAAGCTGGGCTCGATTACCCGTCCCTCGACGCTCCGTTCAACCCTGTGTCCCCGCTAGAGGCATTGTCCATGTCTCCTCATCTCCTTCACGCCACCAAAATAGTCACAGCTGCTTGCGCGCAGCTTAGTGCGACTGTTAGCTCTCCTCCCTCAGCAGCGTTTGGGATCCTCGGTGGGGTACGAGTCCGTCTATGATGGCTATGCCCACTGACCGCTGGCCCTATCGTAGATGCATGTCGCGTCGTCTCTTCGTGCCGTACTAGAAAGTCATACCGTCGAAATACTACGAGAACATCCTGAAGGACTTGATACGAAGCAGATATCTGAGCTGAATGGCGTGGATGCTTCTAAGCTTGGTTAGTGGAAGATTTCGTTCACGCTATTGAGCAGCTTATGCTCACGATCTTCAAGCACGCATATTGCGTCTACTTTCTACGCATCACATCTTCCGCGAAGTCTCTCCCGACGTATTTTGCAATAATCGTATTTCCTCCATGATGGATACTGGGAAATCTGTCAAAGAAATTCTGGCCGAGTCAGTCATTGTCTATTCCTCGGATTCAACTGCAATTCATGACAGTCCCAATGCAGCCCCGTTAATAAGCACATCCAGTCACCAAGTTTGGGTGCCGTAATCGAGCATAGGTGCGTTCTGTTTTAGTTATATCACAGGGCAGGTCTTGATACTCCGTGTTAAGTGCGGATGAAGTATTCAAAGGAGATGCATTCTTGTCCGACGTTCTGCAAGATTCGCAACTTGGCTCCTCTGAGGCGCCGGAAGATGCAGCTACTATGGTGGGTAATTCTTACTTGCTTTCCTGCTAGATCACTTAGGTCTTCCAGGTTGCCGTGAAATATAAGGGAGGTATCTGGAAGTGGTTCGAGGAGCCTGAAAATGAGTATAGATTCAAGCGATTCTCCGCGGCGATGGCGGCAACTTCGAAGGCTGAGAGTTCGGATTCCATATTGCACGGTTCGGCCTCATGAATGACTTCTTATTCCTCAATTAATGTCATCTTAGGCTTCAAGTGGGGAGAGCTCCCCGCAGGCTCTGTCGTCGTCGATGTCGGCGGCGGAATGGGCCACCACACGCTCAAGATTGCCAAGGCGCATCCTCACCTTAAGTGCATTGTCCAGGATCGACCCGCTGTCATGGAGCACGCAAAGAATGTGCGCGGTTGAATTCATCCACATGCTATCCATCTCCCTAAGTACTACTTCTATCTCAGTTCTGGGCCGAGAGCTTCCCTAGTGCCATCGCCGATGGCTCTGTTGAGCTACAAGGTCTGTCGAGTTCAACTACATTCAGCTCAATGATGACAGTTTCCTGTTAGCGCATGATTTCTTTTCGCCTCAGCCCGTTCGCAACGCTACTATCTTTTGGGCCCGTGCCATCATCCATGATTATGGAAAGATCAAAGCCACAGAGATATTGAAGCACCTGCGCGCAGCCGCCCAACCTGATACTAGACTTGTCCTTATTGATGCGGTAAATTTTCCCTGTCGATGTACTGGTCAAAATGTTCATGCGTATACAATCTAGATCGTCCCTTACGCATGCTTGGATGATAACGTCAAAGAAATGCTCAACAGAATACCCGGCTCTAAGCAGATTGAACCACCTCAGCCCTTGTTGGCAAACTTCGGGAAGGCTGGCGCCACGGCCTCTATTCTTGATCTTCAGGTATATTCGGCTTTTCCATTCTATGCCCTTCAGCTGAACTGGTTGCAGATGTTAGTAGCAATTAATGGCGAGGAAAGAACGCTGGGCGGATTCATACAGCTTGCGAGTGATAGTGGATGGAAGATTGTTGAGGTAATCCAAGGGCAAGGTTCGCACGCTGCGCACATTGTTGCGGTTCCATTGTAGGATATAACGAGAGCATGCTAACCGAGTAACGCATGTACATGTACCGATAGCTTGTATTCAGGCTTGCATACCCCCTAACCCCTGAGATATGGCACGTGGTCAGTCAATAAGCGCGCGCCTGCATCTTTACTCTGGTCCGCTTGTCGCGACATGAAGGTCCCTCATCTTTTGCTTTTAAACGGCGTCATTTTGAATCTCTAACGTAGATAGCAGTCGAAGGCTGCTGCCATGGTGCACTTGAAGCCATTTACCATCAAATTGGAGTCCTGGAAAAACGACACAGCTACAAGGTCGACCTGTTGCTGATATGCGGCGACTTCCAAGCAATTAGGAACCACCGCGATCTACAATGCATGGCCGTTCCTGACAAGTATAAGCAGCTGGGAGAGTTCTACAAGTGAGCCACGCATTAGTAGAGTTCTACCAGGTTCTGAATTTGCTGGGCAGATATTATACTGGTGAACAGACCGCCCCCATTCCGACAATTATTATTGGAGGGAACCATGAAGCATCAAATTATTTCTGGGAGCTGTGAGTAGAGCCCTTTGATCCGCTACGTCTGGCGCGAATGATGTAGAATTCAGATATCACGGTGGTTGGATCGCTCCGAATATGTATTTCCTTGGGCACGCTGGATGTATACGTGTGGGTGACATAAGAATAGCAGGGGCGTCAGGCATATTCAAAGGCCACGACTTTAGGAAAGGTGTGTTTGCCTTGTTCTTTGCTGGCTGATACTCAACCTTTGGGCAACAGGCCATTATGAACGACTTCCTTACGATCAAGGCGCTATGCGAAGCATATACCACATACGCGAGTTTAACGTCCGGAGACTGTCCTTGGCACGTCTCTCTGCTGGCATAAAACTACATTTAACTGACCCTCCATCTAGTTGTCTTCTCCAGATATTTTCCTCTCGCACGACTGGCCTCAGTCTATCGAACAGCATGGGGACGTTCAGGATCTATTGCGACGGAAGAGATTCTTGACAGAGGATGTTAGGTCAAGAAGACTTGGATCTCCGCCTCTAATGGGTCTCCTGCAAGCCCTTAAGCCTACCTGGTGGTTTTCTGCCCATCTTCATACCCGATTCGAGGCCACCGTCGTTCATGGAGAAGTGCCATCTGGTACCCCTGCGGCTGGGGCTAACCCAGATGAAATCGCAATCGACGATGACGACGATAGTCCCGCTCCAGCGGCGACCGCACCACGAAATCCGGATGAAATAGCGTTGAGTGACGAAGAAGCAGATGTCGCGCCGCCACCCGTTCCTGTACCACCGCCGAAGCATACGAAATTCATCGCGTTAGACAAGTGCTTGCCCAATCGACAGTTCCTTGAAGTGAGTCCATGAAAGCATGGTTCCTGCCTGGTGCTCTGATTGTTTAGGTGATAGACATACCAGCGTCCAGCGATACTGTTTCCCAACCAACGATCTGCTTCGACCCCGAATGGCTCGCCATAACGCGCGCGTTTGACGCGTACTTTAGTACCTCCACACAGCAACCAGCCTTCCCTGACGAAGCGGAGGCACGGGCGACGGTGGCACGAGAGCTGGAATGGGTTGAAGAGAACATCAAATCGGACACTGGTGGCTTCTTGAAACCTGTTGAAGAATGCCAGCAATTTGCTTGTACGGCACCCGGTCCCGGCGCTGAAGGGGATCAAGCAAGATTACAACGTGGGTCATACTTACCTTGTGTTGGCGATGAAGCCTGACCCATTCCAAGCACCGGCCTATCGCAATCCCCAGACTGACGCCTTCTGCTCGATGCTTGGACTACAGTCGAAAATAAACGTCAACTGAGTCAGCGGCTTCGCTCTCCTAAGCTTCAGAATTCCGGGGTTCAGAATCGCCTGGGAGGTCCTGGTGGGGATACCCATGGTGGAAGAATATCAGTGAATGCCTTATTCCCATGATGACGTCTTGTGACGGTACTTACCTTGTACGGTCTTATTGTGAACAAGTCAACGGTCCCGAATTTGTATGTCCCCTACGCACTAGAACTGCTTGGACCTGCTGATCAGCTTATGTATTGACAGAATTTGTCAACGCTCCGGAATTGATGCCTGCAGTGGGCACGTTTGTCGACCGAATCCGCTCTATCGGCTAGCCTGGATATCTCTGGACACAGAGATCATCCGTCTTCACGCCGCTACTGTAATGTTCGGAAAGTGTTGTATACGCATGCTAACATACTCGACGACAGACAGAATATAATCTTACATCATCCGCATGAAATTTGAACAAAAGAAAGAAGTCGTCAACAGAATAATGTAAAGTGGGATGTCAAACAGATAGGAAGTACAACGCAGAACACCCTTTGTGAATTTCTCCTCGAGGAGTCTCTTTGTCGATTCGTGGAATGCTTCATTAACTTTCGCGCGAATACAGAAAGTCAGGCAGCGGTAGCGGCGGGAGGGGACGTAGCAGGCTGAGGAGGCTTCTCTTCCCGGACAGCTGGACGGGATGTAGGTTGTTCATCTTCGCCGACGATGGCGTTGGCCAGGAGAGCGATATCATAGATCATCACTAAACGGGTAAGTTGGGGGCTCCATTGCTTTTATGCCTCGCTTACAGAGTATCCAAGTAACGTAGGAGATAGCCTCGACGGCCTTGAGCTGCTGACAGATCGTGTGGCTGCCAGCGACTGGAGAAAATATTCATTAGAGCCTTAAAATCGACAATAGGAAGTAACCTAACTGAATCTACCGCAGCCTCCGTGGAAGTGAACGACCCTGGTGCGATCAGCGAGAGCGGCGGTGCTCAGCCAGAGGGCCCATAAGATGACTGGGGCATCGCTTGGTGAGCACAGCACCAGATAACCTAAGAGAAGAGGAACACTGACAGACCCAAACGAGCTCAACGCCCATCATGGCCATCCCACTGGCGAACAAGGTGGCGATAAGCCTGGCATTTTGCGAAGTGAGTCATGCAGTCGTTGAGTTGCAGATTGAATCGTACAGGATTGGAATAGTCAGGACCGTCAACGAGGAAGTTGCCAGACTCAAGCCTTCGATAGGGAAGTAGGTGTGCCTATTGTGTAGGAGTCGAGTAACGTTGGCAGCGAGACCAAGGACAGCGACGGCTAGCATCCACGAGATGACTAAGGAGATCGTTAGATGGGGCGACAGAAACCAGAGCCCGGAACTGACCAAGAAAGACCCATCGAACAATTGTGAAACCGGTGCCCATTATGAACTGAGTGTAAGTTTTTGATCAAACTTGCAGTTGTGGTCGCTGAGGAACACGGGGAGCTCATGAGACACGATTCTAGGGTATATATTGCTCTCCAGTTGCGGTTAGGAGAGTTGACGAAATAGCTTCCACCCGACTTGAAATATGCGCACAGGGGGTGTGTGCTCAGGGTGCCGGGCTTGACGATGAAGTCATAGCGATCTAGCCCAGGCGTCATACAGCATTCTCCTGAGACTGTTTCCGTCCACTGCTTCGCGCACGCTGAATGGGCCTTTCATGAGGAGACATGGTTATATTTTACAGAACGGGGTTACAAGCAACAAAATTGCGTAAAGGTATTACAACAATGGAAGTGTGGATTGGAAAGGGGTAATTAGCCGAATGTTATGTATGAGGCGTGAAGAGACGTAGGAGGCGTGGGCGGGAACGTAGCAAGCATGAAGCAAGAAAGACATCTTTTACTTTCCTTTCGGAAAGTCTCTCTTTATCGTGAGGACTTCGTTATGTTCCGTTGAGACCAATCGTCTAACGGTGATTTAGACGGTGACGGGAGGGTTGCCCTGCACCATCGCGGGAGGAGCTGACTTCTCGTTGCGGACAGGGGAGCCCGAGTATGGAAGGTCACTGGCAGGGGCAGTCCAGGCGTTAGGGTGACCGCGGCTGTTGGCAACGATGGCACCAATGAAGATGGTGAAAGTATAGAGCATCACTAACAAAGATGGTGTTAACAGAGCATCAAAGATCAAGTATTTGCTTCTTACATAAAATCCAGGTAACGTAGGCAACAGCCTCAACACCCTCGAGCTCGTGGCAGATTGTGTTAGCCACACCTCCTGCAATACAGTAAGTATCCGGCGTTCGTTGAAGTTGCGAGGAGACTAACCGAAATTGCCACAGCCTCCGTGGAAGTTATCGATCTTAGTGTGAGTAGCGAGAGCGCCGGTGGCAAGCCAGAGACCCCACAAGCAGACTGCGATGTTAATTAGTGAGATTCTCCGAAAGATGAGATAATTACTGACAGAGCCAAAGGAGTTCGAACACAATCATGGATGTAAAGGCACCGCTGGCGAACAAGCCGATGATCAGCCTGGAAGGTGAGGTGAGTAGGGCTCTCTTCGAAAATAATATGTTTACGAACATGAACGGTAAAGTTAGGACGGTCAATGCGGAGGTTGCGATACTCAGGCCTTCGATGGGGTAGGTGATGTGCCTCTCATGCAGAAGTTTGGTGACATGGCCGGCAAGACCAAGGACGACGACGCCAAACATCCACGAGAGAGCTGGGTCGGTTATGAGACAAGACGAGAACGTCCAATCTGAAGTCGACTCACATAGGAAGAACCATCGAACAAACGAGAAAGCGGCCATTATTAGGTGAGTGTAAGTGTATATCGAGTGTCGGTGAGGGGGCACTAGAATGGGGGTACCTCGTAAGACGGATACGAGGTTATATATACGCGGAGGGAACACACAGCTGTGCTAGCTTGTTGGGGAGAAGAGACGGAGGAGAACCTCTTGTTGTGGTCTACTTGACATTCCAGCCTCCTTTAAATATTCACAGGGGTGTCCTCAGGGTGATGTCATTCGATCCGACCGAGAATCGCGGTGTTTGTGTCCCTTAGTCAGACACGTTTATCAGCGAGGATTTATGACCCGAGTCTCGTTCCATCTTCCACTGCTCCGAACGCAGCGAGTAATGGCGAGACATATTTTGATGCGTCCAATGATGGGACATAAGGCGGGAATGCTCTACTCGACGCAGTCTAGCTACTTTATGTTGTTCTCTGGTTCCATTCCATCGCCAATGAGAAGCTCTATCTAGTCCCCTTCCACGGTATTAGGTCCCTTTGACCTACGGAACGACCTTTCTGCACGCACATCAGGTGCGGCGCTTCTAGGTCCATGTATGAAGCGAAGCATTAATCGGGGGTGTTCGATGCGATCACCGGGAGCGGTTTTGCAGGATATCGACGTCAGAATATACGATTTGAGTCATAATCGTCACACGGATAGTCATTATGGGAGACGGCTGAAGCGGATACGTCGGGTTGGGGTGTCGCAATATCGTTCGAGCGGATACGTTGTTGGATCCGAATTTGACAACCGTATGTTTCCGGCCCCATCCCGACCTCACTCGCTGGGAGATACTATTGCCGACAAGCGCCGCCGCGAGATGAAGCAAGATGAGGGTACATTCGGGAGGTCCAGATGCAAGGCCGAGTTCAGGAAGTCGAGCCGATGGGAACTTACACGAGATCACATTAGATAGTAATACATTCCAGACTCCACAGACTCATTGATACGGACGTCTGTATAAATATAGCACACAATAGAGTACACGGGTCAATCGTGAAGCCAAGCCCTCCACATTCATCTCCTGAACTTACGCCGACAGCGTGTCCTACCGCGGCATCCCAACGACGAGCGACCCTTCGAACGCGTGCATCGGCGAGGCTTAAGGTTTTGGCAGGCCAGATTGAGGAATCGGACCGCACCTTCCTTCCGACAACGTAGACTCTAGAGTGCAACAACGAAAGGAGTTTGAGTTATGACGATCAATAGCACCAACGGAGACAAGGGGGTGGAAGAGGGGGAGTAGTAAGGGGGTAGGTAGCTTATGGCGGAATCAACCGGCTACTTACATGTACGGTCGATCGAAATAACTTAAACCCTCGATTTCATTCGATTACCCACACAGCGTGCAATCCGTGCGTTGAAGGATCGTAACGATGCCAAGAACATCCAGTCAGGAGATATCGACAAGTGACCAATGGCGGCGTCACCATTCTCTCCCCTCCCTGCAGGAGTGGTTAGCGCAGAGGAGAGTATACCATTTCGCAAGAGTGCATGCAGCTCGAAAACATTCATCCTTGATTATCCTAGTGGCGTGCAAGCGGCGAGGTAAAAAGTCATCATCTTCTTTCTTCCATTCCCTGACGGGAAATGGGTACAAGGAGCTAACATCGGCCTACCGCCGCCAGGTGGCTGGACATCTATAAGCGCCTCGCATCCAGGTGGTAAGAGGATGGGCGCTTAACGTTAACGGGAGGTTCGAGGATCCTCGCTCCTCAAAGCCTCACTAGCACTGCTCAGGATGAGTGTTCTCTTACCAAGCCGCCAATAAATCCAACTGAATCTATCCAAGCGTTATCTTGAGAGGAAGTTCATATCAACTTTGACTTACGGGATTGCGGAACGGGGCTATCGACTATCATCCATATGCAGGTGTACGGCTAGACGGTGGAAAGGTCTCACACAAGGAAAATCGTACCACAGCGGGGGGATCGGCGGTAAGACTCGGAGGACTCTGGTCAACATTCTTTGGTTGGCCCCGCTTGACACGTCGCGTAACAACTTGTGGCCGAATTACCATTCTCGGTGCGTACACGAGGCATGCCTCGCAGATGTCAGGATTACCCAGAAGATGAGATGACTATAAATCATACCCTAGAACCACGAAGGGATATCCGCGTCAGAAGAAGATTGCATTTGCCTGAATGGTAGCAACATCTAGGACTGTGAACAGATCAGCGCAAAGGAATGAAGCCATGGGAGAGAGCAAGCGGACGATATGATTGCATCATGATGTCGATGATGAACCAAAATTTGAATTGCAACCTGCGCCGCCCTTCGAGCGCAGAAGCGTTAAGGGTTCAACGTACCGGGTGCAACGCCTCGGGGAGACGCCACCGCTGTAGCCACCGAGTCCCTTTAGATCGTTGTACACCACCTCAATGTAGTTCCCATCATTTCTGGTATCTTCTATGCTTCGTCCGACAATCCGCTTAGTTGTGGAAGTCTCGGATGGAGCAACTCAGTGTCAACTTCCCGAGGCCCAACGGCTTCGGAGTTATATTTGGTCGCTCGCATCAACACTCTCCCGTCGAAAGTTGTGGGGGTGGGGTGGAGGGAGGGAAGGCTAGAGCTAGTCAACTAAAAGCGCGTCCGAAGCGAAGTTTCTTTCATGTTACATATTGATTAGTTGAAAATGCCAGACTGCGACGATCATCACCTGCTTTAAACGTTAATTCCCGACGGTGGTGGGACGTACGACACTGTGAGCTTCATCCACCAATGCTATCGTAAGCTTTGACTGAGGATCTCGCGGGCTAGCATATTGATCGGCATCGACAGCTGAGCGGACATGAGAAGTCAGAAAGAGATCACCCGGAGGAAAGGAGCGCAGGTACTCCATTAGAGCACTTGGTCGCCAGAGCCCGTGTCCTTAGGTTTTGCGCATTGTATACGGCTCGACTGAGTCGCGTTTGGCGTCTGTACATGGCAAGCCGTATGATGCCCATTGCGCTTCTGTACATCCACATTCGCATGCCATGCGGAACCCTGTAGGAAGAAATGCAGTCTTGAGTAGATGGCTTGGAAATTTTGCCCGAGGCCAGCAACATACGAACCATGGGTCAGAGTCCAATCTGAAGCCAATCAATCTACTGCACACAGCGACGCAGTCTCTGCTCCTGGTAGAGAAAACAGAGAGTTATGGGGATAGTCAGATGCGTCCAAGTGATGATGGGAAGCATTCGACGCGAAAGGCGAAAGTAGGCCATTGAGATAGCTAAAGGTTCACAGAGTCCGACGTTTCGAGCATGGTATATCGCTATTCCAGCCCCTCAGATTTGCGCTTTACGCGTAAAAAGACAATTCGCGAGAGGATACGAGGCGAGTCTGCAGTGGAGTGGTGGTGGCAAGAAGGAGGAAAGGAAAAAGGTTTGACGAGAGTGGGATTCGAACCCACGCCCCGAAAGACCAGATGAAGTGCTCATCACATGAGCTGATCCTTAGTCTGGCGCCTTAGACCGCTCGGCCATCTCGCCCGACGATCGTGACTGCTTCCATGCAGTTACAAATCCTTTGCTTACCGTTTCTACGTAATGTTGCCAACTTCCATCTTACCGTCACTCAGCCCGAACTATTGAACCTGATATCCGGACATCTATCATATATCACAAAGAAGAAAGAGTTTACAACTACACAGATCGTTTGGATCATTGTTCTCTCCTTTGGTTTGACCCAGGGCGGACCCCGTTATTGCAATCTGAATATTCGATTGAGGTAAAAAGGAGCCGGACAGTCGTCGACATGGTCCGACTTTCAGCTGACCTTCATCAAGTATGAATTCTGGATCTGATTATCAGCCCTGTCTACGTTTACGCGGGTTTGCTGAACTTCCTACACATTTTGAATGCTGTGAGCTCTCTGTTTCATCTCCGTCCATTCATCATAACTTATCGATTGTCCCCATCTACACTGTTCAATTGACGCTGGCTTTGTCGCTAATTAGGTTGGTTCCGGATATAGCCGTGACTAGGTGCAAATTATTGTTCGTGCTGCAAGGAAAGTATGGAAGGCTGTCCCATGTCACCGCATGCAATCCCATTTTACGTTTCAATGGATAGGCGATCACATATATACGTGTACCATCATCGGGGCAGAATCTAGTGAAAACTCCCCTTCAGCCCATAATGAGCGACAACCCCCAACCGAAATCCACCAGTGACGGTCAAGAGGACTCTGCGTCCAGGAATATCGCCACCTCTGAGGTCGTTCGCTACCTCGGCGAGCCCCAGAAACGAATCAATGATCTCGTACCTCCCATTGGAACCATGTTCTACTCATGGTGCGTATCGTCATCGGGACCGTTCGCAGCCTTGCTTATACCTCGTACCACTGGTTTTCTTCTCTAGCCAATCATACGCCGTATTTGACTTTTCCTTCAGGAACGATGAACGTGTGTACTGGAACCTAGATGCCTACATCTATACCACCGGTGCCGACCCTCGACATGCTGACTTCGGCAGGAAAGGCGGCTTGATTCATGTCGTCTTGGTCACAAGTGGCTACGTAAAGCTCGACTTATGGGACCACATCGTCTTCAGCATCGATATGAAGGATTCGGGTCTTGCACCAAAGGCGCAATTACCATCCACAGGATCTGGAACACAGCAGGGCGATGACTACCGATGTACGTATTAACCGCACCTTCACGACATCAATTGATCGGACCTCTTCTCTAGATAACATCAACTTCGGAGAGAAATTGCAGATGTTCAAGAATCAGGGCAACGAGGCGTTTACATTTGACGCCAAATATGAAGAATCGTTCGTATTGACCCATGCTAAAGCACTGGGTTCGAGGGCAGGAAAAATCGAGCTCGGCATTGAAAAAATTGGGGTATGTTCTCCAAATCCTATTATCTTGCCGCTTCTGGAACTCGTCATAGGATCCAACATTACACCAGCGCGTCGAGCTTTACGGCGTGTCTGTCCTTACGCATAAAGATCCCAGAGCTTTCCCCCTATCACTAGGTTTGTTAAATCAATCTTATACCCTAAGTCCTACCTCTCACTCGTCAGCCGAAGGTTGTCATTATGAAACCAGCGTGAGTTTATCTTGCAGCAGCAGTTTGTTTTCTGCCGACCATTATATTCGTTGACTTAGGGCCGTAAGGGCAACACCAGTTGGTCTGGTGAAGGCCGGGCGAACTGGACCTTCCATCTTGGATTTGATACATGAGATATGAATGACATGGAGTATACACTTTTGAACTTCTAACGCACAGGATCCAGGCTTTGTCACTTCAGGGAGAATGTCAGAACGATACGGGCGCTCCGTACTAGGATGTATTTTTGAACGCAAAGACCATGCTGCTGAATATCGCGACACACTGCTGGAATTTGGATACCATGCGTCACTCATGACATTCAGGTTTAGCGTCAAACGATGCACCACCGCGATGCCCAGCGGCGCCGACCGCTGCGTTGCTTCATTGTCGCCTGTAGCGGCTCTCTGAGTGTTGGGGACTTATCATGAATGGACGGTCTCTGCGACATGTCCCCGATTATTAAGATCGGACGACTTTGCACAATCCCCGTGCCTAATCTGTTGCCCAGGACGAGGACAGTTAGGACTAGTTTTGTTTCGCAACGCGAATGTGGGTGGTCACTCATTGATTACCTTTGATTCCATGACTTCTATCACGCTAACATCATTGACTGCGGGGAGACGAATTCCATTTCCGCGTTTCAAGGATAAAGCTTGGATAAAGCAACTAAATGTCAAGTACTATCACGAAGACTGCGTCAGAAATAGATAGCTCATTAAACCATGTTAGCGTCTCGGTAAGCGTGTTAATCGTAAAAGAGGGGCCTTTGATAATAAGTGTTGTTGTCAACCGAATGCTCTCGAAGGATCATGGCGTAGCTGATTCGTACACTGTTGGTCACGACATCTTGACCTCTACGCACGTCAACCGTTATTCCGATGGACTCATCAAGGCCGAGAGATAAGGTCGGCTGACTCGCTCCCCCGCGATGTGATAATGCGGAAGCGAGCAAGATATGATCACCATCGTGTTGATGGAATGATACCGTCGATTTACGTTGATAGGCCAAGATTGGACATCAAGGAATCAACTCTCAAGGAATAACACTTCTGGGAGGAGCTGACAGTCTGTACCTCTCTGCACCGTATTCGCAACGGTGAAGAGAGTTGCATCGCGATCCCCCTCAGCAGACAGGGGTCGCCGGTCACGTTTGCCACTATTCCCACAAACCGCCTGCCGTGACCCGGACGAGAAGGTACTTGGTCAACGTTCAACATTTGACTCAAAAGGGGGACCATCGATACACGTCCTTTGAAAGACCAGGCTTTCGATGAATTGATAACCAGCCTACTGTTCTTGAATCTTCTCCATCGAAGGTCTTTATCTCACACAATCTGGCGTCGCCTCTCCGCCCTACCTTCTTGGCGGAAGCTTGCAAACACAATGGTGTGCGTAAACCCTGCATTGGTCCACCCAGGTCGCGTTTAATTTTACCGTGTGGTGCTAGTTTCACACCTTCGTCAGATTCTGGTCAGATGTTCGGGGGTCTTTCTCGCTCGTATGGTTCTAATGGCGACGAATCTGCGCAAATGGAGTCCTGATGACGATGATACTGAGACAATCGGGAGCTTTATACTGTGGCTGTCGAGGGAATCGCGAAGTGAATAGTGGTCTTCATGGAAAATCGACATCTATGGGATTCTACGATCACGCTTCGTCGGCGGAGAATTTGACGCGAACGTCTTCCTAAAATAATCTTGGTGGAAACGTTCCACGCTCGCTCTCACAACCGCCATTGGGGAGCCGAACTATCGTCGACACCGTCCTATTTAACCTTGCAGGATCTTCATGATGCACCAGCGATTCAGCTGCTCTTATCACAATGTCCAAAGAAATCGTAGGAACCCTCAAGGTTGACCATAGCGTCGACCTCAATGGCTCTCTTACGTTGTCGATCCCCCTTCAACTACCAGTCGCCAAAATGGCGCCTGATATTACGCTCTCGTATCACTCTGCTTCTAACAGTGCCTCCGCTATTGGCACTGGCTGGACGATCAAGGGTGTCTCACAGCTTGAGCGTACTCCTGCCACCATCGCACAGGATGGCTTTCGCGGTCAGTTCGTGTAGTAGCGTCGGTAACGCTGAACTCATTCGTATCTCTTCTGTAGGGGCGATCAACTACGATAGTAACGACCGCTTCAGGTTGAACGGCCAACGCTTGGTCAGCATTGGGAACAATGAGTACCGTTACGAGCTCGAGCAATGGGCGAAGGTTGTTGCCGTGGGATCCAACGCTGCTAATCCCGATTCGTGGATTGAATACCTCCCCGATGGGTCCAGCCGTACCTTCGGTGCCACCTCAGTACGTCTGTTATACGTCTGTCCTAAACTTTGGACTTAAATTATCGCAGGACTCTAACATCAAAGCCGTGGGCAAGTCTGCGACCCGAGTTTGGGCCATCACGGAATACACGGATGCCTTCTCCAACTACGTCACGTACTCTTACAACAACGACACTAGTACAGGTGCTTTCTACATCTCTCGAATTTCGTATGGCGGCAATCGCAACCTCAATATGGCCCACCAGCGTCAGATCAACTTCACGTACGAGTCTCGTCCCGACCTCCGTGTTAGCTACGTTGGTGGTTCCAAAGTTGCCACGGATAAACGGCTGGTGTCCATCGCGTCCAGTGTCCAAGGAACCCTTGCACACACTCATAAGCTGACCTACGACCAGGCTGCATCCACCGGGATCAGTCGCTTGGTCCAGGTGACCTTGGCCGATTCATCCGGCGCGACCGTACGTCCGTTGAAGTTCTCCTGGATCGATGGAAATCCGTCCGTCTTTGACAGCCCCAGAGCGCCTGTCACACTCAACCCACAAGATACTACCGCCCAGGTGTTCTCGATAGACGTTTCCGCCAAGGGTAAAAGTGATTTGGTTGTTGCGTCCAAACGGCTCGTCAGCGGCATTCAACAACTCCATCTCGATGTACACGAGGCAAACGACGACGGCGTTATTTCTACGACTCCAAGCTCGCAGTTTGACGGCATTGCCTACCCAACCCAACTCATACCCTTGGACATTAATGGCGATGGACGAAACGACTTCCTACACATTACCAAGTCCCTTAACTCTCACACACTGACCATACTTCTGTCAAGTCCCAGTGGTTATCAGGCGCAAACTCCATTGGTGTTCACACCCGAATTTATTGGTGGTAATTTCTATGCGGGTGATTTCGAGGTAAGTGTCCCCAAACCTTCGTCCATGCTCCAGTTTTGATCAAGAGAGTACAGGGTAATGGGCGCATTGGCCTTGTCTACGTCTATCAAATCCTCAGGTCTGGAACGCCTCAAATCCGCTTCGTGCAATTTACCTCCAATGGTACTGCATTCACAGCCCTCTCACCCGTTGACGGTCCTCCTGGCATTTCTGCCGACAAAGTGAAGGTAGTCGTAGGCGACTTGAATGGTGATAAGTGTGTGCGCTTCCCTGATTCATCGCGAACCTTTCTGATCTGGCTGCAGCGCTGAGGACGTGTTCCTCATGTCGTCCAAGTTTGTCAACGGGAGTAGCGTCGTCAATATCGATCTTCTCGAGTCTCAGAGTGGTCGTTTGGTTTACCGAAGCGATCGCCCCTTGGCTGACGTTGCTCAGTCTATCTCCTACTTGGATACCACCACATTCTTGCCCTACGGCGCTGACGAAGATGGTAAAACCAGCATACTCGTGGCTAGCAAGAACCTGTCTGGCAACCTACAAGTCCAGATGCTTCGAAGCTCTGGCCCAACACTTCTTGCTCCCACTTCGCCGATTACCACCGACATTGCCTTCAGTGGCAACGTGACGCTCGCAAGGACCACTTCGCCATTCAGCGTCGACATCGTCAACACGTTCTCAACAGTGAGCAATACGACGAATGTTGACGTACTACGGTTCTTCGCAGATAACTTCGTTAGGGTGGCTGGTGTGACTCAGCCGGGGGTTTCATCGTCAGTCGTTTCGTGGGCAGACCTACGAGGACTCGGTCGTGCGGATTGCGTCCTCTCCACTCAGGACTTCTCTGGGAAGTTGAACGTCACCGCCTTGCCAGTCTCAACTCTTCAGCCCATCGACTACGTGAGCGGATATGAGAATGGTCTCGGGGCCAAAGTGGCTGCCACCTATGCTCCCCTTAGCGACCGCACCACATACACCACAGATGATACCCAGCGCGCGGACGCCAATGCCGTTGGCTCTCCTCTAGCAGCGGTCAGCGGCATGGCTCGTAACGTGTCATTCTCGTCTTCACTTTCATCGACCGCAGCTTCTCCCATCGCACAAGGTTCAGCTCAGACTCGAGCCCAAATTGTCTACTTCCCATCTTACGTCGTCAAGGAACTTGCCCACACTCCCTACGCTCTTCGCACTGATGTGGTGGACGCGACCACGTACACTTACAAGAACGCTCGTTATGGGTATGATGGGCGTGGATGGCAAGGGTTTGAGAGCATCGGGAAAGTGAGCAGAGTTCTGGGCTCGCAGGTCACTACAGGATACTACCAAGAGTTCCCGTTAGTCGGCCAGGTGAAGAGTGTGTCTTCAGTCATCGCGAACACGAGCACTTTACTACAGACGACCACAAACAACTGGGCGTCCGTCTCCGGCAATGGCGGGAAGAACCAGTACATATCCTTGTCTAGCATCAAGGATAGCTACTATGAGGGCGGCGTACCGACATACGACGTGAATGTCTCCTACCAGAACGACAGCTTCGGTAACATCATCTCTACGACGATCCAAACCCAGACCAGCGACTATCCTCTCACAATTAGTGCCGAGTACCAAAATACGACCTCTCCCACATGGGTCCTTGGCAACAAGGTATCTGAGACGGTCAAGCAAGGCAGCTCAGTCTTGAAGCAGACCACATTCGCGTACGCAGCTGGATCGACTGCCCTGTCTCAACAGCGTCAGTTGGTCAGAGACAATGTCTGGTCGACACAGGATATCGAGCGCGACGCCGCTGGGAATGAAGTCACAATTCGTGGGCCTGGTCAAGCGCTGCGCAAGCTGACTTATGACGCAACGTACTCAAATTGTGCGTCTTCAACGGTATACACCTCAGCCGATGCGAGCATCACAGAGACCGCGACGTACGATCTCGTCCACGGCCAGCCAACGTCTTCTACGACGCCCAACGGAGAGGTAACGGCTTTGATGTACGACGTCCTCGGTCGCGTTCTGGAAACGAAGGTCGACAACACCGTTGTCACAAGACAGGAATATACTGTCTCTGGCAACGACTTCATTAGGAACGAATATGGTTTGCTCGATCCGGACCAAAGCTCGTTCTACCAGACAGTCAGCCACCTTGACGGATTGACGAGAGTTTGGAAATCGGAGAGGCCCCGTCCAGATGATGCGACAGCCACAATCATCTCGGAGTCTGAGTACGATGGCGCTGGGCGTCTTACCCGTCGCAGCCGCGACTACTTCTCTGGCTCTACTCCTGCCTACGCAACAGCGACCTTTGATCCGCTATCCCGAATAGTCAAGAAGACCTTACCACCAGTTGCCTCCGATGCCTCTTCATTGACTGTCACATATGCTTATTCCTTCAGCTCCGGAACGACAAAAGTTACGGAGACTCGCTCCGACGGTACGCAAAGCACGGTTTCTTCTCAGTTCATCAAAGCCATCCCTAATCCCGAGCCATCCGCCTCAAACTTCGTAAAGAATGTTTCGGTAGAAGTTGTCGACGAGGTAGATCATTCAGTCAAGACCACTTTCGACGCCATCGGAAGGCCCGTTAACGTCACCGACGCTGCAGGCGTTCAGCTCGCTCTGGGCTGGGACGGACTTTCTCGCGTCATTGACAGGAGCATCTCCCAGCCTGTCGGCGGCTCTTCCCAGGTTATCAATCATACTGCTGCGCTTTTCGATGACGACGCCGGTCAAACCACCGTCACCAACAAGCTAACAGGTACTACCGCCGTCACCCAATACGACTGGGCTTCGCGTCCAACGAAGAAGACAACCGATGAGGAGACCTTCACTTTCTCGTATGACACCGGTGGACAATACACCAAGGAGCGCCTTGTTTCCGTTTCATCTTCGAACAACATCAATCACAGCTTTGATTATGATATTCATGGTAATCTCGCCTCGGATTCGGTAACGATAGATGGTCAAACCTTCTCTTCAAGTTATTTGTGGTCATTGTCTGGCGTTCTCTTACAGGCGAAGAACCCGGATGGCTCCATCGTCAACAGATCTATCCTCCCCGATGGACAGTCTGTCCATGACATCGAGCTTCTCGATTCTTCCGGCACCTCTCGAGCTTCGGTAGAGCTCACTGATTACAGCAACGTCTTCTCCAAGCCGCTGACATGCAACTTCGGAAATGGGATTTCAGCTTCGTCAGGTTTATCTTCCAACGGCACTATCGCAAACCTCTCTCTTTCCAAAGGGGGCAGCGTCCTACATTCTCAGCAATGGGGTATTGACCCCTTCAGCCGAATCAATAAGCATGAAGTCCAGGCCGACGCCATTCAGCCAGGCGCGGGCGATAACACTTTCGCATACAACGCCGCAGGTAAGCCAGTTGCTATCTTACCCACCCGCACTTCTGTTGACATTACGTCCAGGTCAGCTCACTCAACGCACAACTGGCTCCGCCGTCACTGCTGCCGCCTCTCCCGAATCCTTCTTCTACGACCAGAGCGGCAATTTGAACCAGAAAGGCGATCTCTTGCTTGTCAATAGTGGCTGGCAGCTCTCGGAAGTTCGCAATAGTTCAGGCGCTACCCAATATTCGTTCAAGTACTCTAACGATGGGAACATGGTCTCAAAGTTAGATGCTTCGGGTACGGAGCAAAGATCCATGTCGTACAACTCTGAAGGCCGGCTTATCAAACTCGATGGAACCTCGTTTGTGTACGATTATGGAGGGCGGCTGATCAAGGCGACGTTGTCCGACGGTAGCGTCAGGCTCTACCCAACGCAGTCGTTCGAAGTCGACATCGCTCCGGATGGAGGCAAGACAAACACTGCCTACATCGTGCAGAGTTATAGGCGTGCATCACTCACCACCTCCGGCTCTTCATCGCAAGTCCGCTACTACCACACAGACCACCTTGGTAGCACAATCGCCGTCTCTGATGAATCGGGTCAATTGATCACACAGTACGATTACGATCCGTATGGCCGCCCCACGCTGATCAAGGGTGACGATATTTCTCGCTACAAGTTTTCCGGGAAAGAGATGTTTGGAGACTTATATTATTACGGCGCACGGTTCTATGATCCGGAGGTCAGTCTCTCCAGTCGCAGTCGACATGCCGAGCTCACTCGCGCTCCTCTCAGATTGGCCGTTTCTTGACGTTGGATAATTATCCTCTGTCGCTCGATGGGATCAAGCCTTCTACCTTCAACATGTACGCATTCTCGCGTAATGACCCCATCAATTATATTGATCTAAACGGCAATGCACCGTGGTGGCACTGGTAAGTTTCTTGACTCGGTACTCAAGCATGGAGATTTAGCGTACCCAGGTTTGTGGACATCGTACTGGTTGTGGTCGGTGTTGCCTTGATGTTTGTGCCTGGGGTCAACGCCATCGTTCTAGGAGCAGTCACTGGAGCCATCATTGGCGCAGGCGTGTCGGGTTTGACTTACGATATCCAGAGCACGATAACCGGTGAATCAAACGACAAAGATTGGGGTATACAACTTGGTATAGGAGCTCTTATCGGTGCTATCGGAGGAGGTGCATCGGCTGCGCTTGATGCCGTTCTTCCTGCTGCATCTATCGGCAACTTACTTTCATCAAGCTCTGGATTGACAATGAAGGTGGTTGGTGGATTCGTGCTCCGGACAACTATTCGAATGGGCATCCAGACTGGCTTGGGTAGCGGCTTGAGCGCCATGACTCAAGTGGTGCAAAATGCGATTTACGGCAGGCCGCTCGGTGAGGGCGTTGCTGAAGCAGCTGCAGCTGGGGCCTGGCAGAGTGCCGCCATTGCAGGTACGTACTTCTTGTCCGTCCTGCATTTGTTCTAGGCTTATATGTTGCTGCAGGCCTGGACTTCGGAATCGGTTTAGCCAGCAAGAAGCCAACGGCCGTCAACAAATTCTGGCAGCAAAAGGGCAGCTATACGTTAGTCGAAGAGACGCTGAACCGCACGGTTGCGAAGGTCGTTGGCCAACTGGCTAGGAACGCTTCCTATCCCCTCGCGCAAGTCGGTGTCAATATGGCCGCATGGGAGAAGCCCAACCAAGACGATCAACAGCAAGCCGCTCAATCTCAATCCGGTGCTCAGAATGGCTCCGCTGGTGGAGCTGCGGGTAACGCAGGCGGTGCCACCAGTACGCTCATTGTCGCTGGGCAAACTTTCTTCCCGAGGTTCCTTCCTGTTGAGCACGTCAGTATCTTGTAAATGGCACACGTCTATTCGCACCATGTCGTGTTATCCTCGAGTACGATCAATTTGTATTATTACTGAATGGAATCAGATGTGTATTGTTTCGAAGACTTCATTACGTGTATCCTTTCTCTCCCCGCCGTCGTTCCTGACGAAAATATGGGATGCTTACAAGTTGAAGTTTTGAAGATTGAGAGGGCCTGGGGGCAAGGAGGCGCTACCAACCATGGGTGCCTAATCGAGGAGGGCACAGACGAAGGGGAAAACATGCTAGATACGGATAGAACTGGAACATACATTCGGGTGTAGCAGAAATACATCAAGTACAATCGGAAAGCGCTCCTACACTGACGCTACTTGGACTGTCAGCGCGTGTGGCGGAGCAAGCATAGGCAGCGTACTGAGCCCATCAGCTCTTCTCGTCATTCTGCAGAGTTTTTGACAAGCCGAAATGCAGGGAGCAACTTGTCAACCATCTCCCATTTCGGCTTGTCTTCGTCAGACATGGTTGAATGGCGTAAAGCGCAGCTCCGGGGTAATACCATGCTCAAGAGCGTCGCCACCGAGATGGGATCAAAAATTGGGCAAGACTCTAAATGCAACTCCCGCAGCTTGGGGAAAACGAGGCCCGGCTTGACGTTAGGTAGTTGCTGTAACGAAGCATCCAGTTGTATGTGAAGGACTTCGAGATGATGGCAGCAAGGGACTATAGCAAGAAGGGCTGAGAGATGGAGGTTGAACGATGAGTCGCGAACGGGTGACGGCATGCTAAACTCGGTCAAAAGAGGCAAGGCTCTAAATATCGAAATAAAGTGGTGAACGTTGAAAGCAAAAAAGCGTAGTCTGACGAGAGTGAGTCGTCGTAAATGGGGAAACGAGAGGATCGGCAAAATCGAGCTGAAGGGGACCTGAGGTAGCTCTCGGCGGGCTTCAAGATGAAGTTTGCCCAGCTGTGGACAGCTTGCACGTATTGCATCGAGGACCTCCTTGCACTTATGCTTTGCCTCAGCCAAGGGGTATTGGTCTAGAAATGTGTAGATCGTGAGTTCTCTGACGGGCAGTGACGAAAGGGTCTTGATCGTCCGGGGGGTGAGCCAATTGCCAACGACGTTTAGACTAGTCAGAGCGCGAAACTTTCGGAGAGTGGGCTCGAAAGAAACTTTGGCGTGTGCCTTGGATGTCATGGCACCACCACAATCAAGGTCAAGAGAAGTCAGGTGAGGAGTCCTGCTCGGGAGGTAGGTCAAAAGCATGTTCATGTCCGGCAACGTGATGTCGTTGAAACACATTGAAATACGTGTGACCGACGGGTGGAAAAATAGTAGAGCATGCTCGAGCGGGAGGAAGAACGATGTGATTTCCACAAGACGGGGGAAAATGTCCATTCGAGGTCGCGTAGTGGCTATTTCCAGCAAGGTCGAAGGATCAACTTCAAAGCGATAGTTGATTTGCAAATTGCGGACTCTGTCAGAGTATTTGTCGAACCTAACCCAATCATTTTGAGTTATCCGACGTTGAAAACGCTATGGATAAAGGGTGGGCTATTTAAGCAGGGAGTGTTGTGGTTCGCAAGAAGTGGCTCAGCTCACCAAGACACCGTCATATTCGAGCTCAAAAGGGGCAAGAAGATTAAGCGCAGCGTCCACCACGATATCCTTCCATAAGACATTCAATGCTTCGTTAGACCAACCCCTGCATACTCTGGCATTGACAGCGTTATCCGTATAGACTGAGAATTCGAAAATCAGTCGTAGAACTTCGTTCGTCGATAGAACCCGTTTCCTAGCCGAGTACACATCTAGATCTCCTGACATCGCAGAACGGTTTGAGAATGGAGACTATGTGGTGGGAGTTGAGAGGAAGGGACAAGTTCAATGTTGCGGATGTGGCTGCTGATATAGGCGTCCATATCGAAGTCACATGACCCAAGTGAAATAGGGGGTCCATAGCTCATTTGACGTTAGCAGACGGTTCCTAGGAGACGAAATGGCATATTAACGCGCTATTTTGGCGAGTTATAGAATGGAAACCCACCAAGCAGATGCTGTCTCGTCACCTGTGGCTGCCAACACTAAGCTTTCGGCGTTCAGAGGATCTTGCGACGAAGAATTCTGGAAGCGATGTCTTCACCATCTCCCATTCCCTGGCCCATTCTGGCGCGGGGTGGTGCGAATGCCCCTCGAAGTAGAGAGTGCAGTCTTCCGGCAGAATGCCACTCAAGAACCTCGCGACAGAGATTGGCCGTGAAATCAGAGAATTTGCCACATGCAGCAGATTCAGCTTGGGGAAACACAGCCCATCGTGGGGCTCAGGCGGTGGCTCTGAAGACGCGTCCATATCGAGGGTGAGCACTCTGAGATTGCTGCAAAAGGGAATGATCGCAGCAAGGGATGATATCCGGAGAGTTGGAGGGGGGTCTAAGGGTTCAAGTTTGTATGATGATCGCATCCGAAAGAATGTTAGTGAGGGTAAGCTTTGGAAGATAGCGATGAGGCCACGAGTGTCGAGATCCGAAATATGGACGCCATGTAAGCTCAGATACGACAAATGTGACAGGGAAAGCAGTGGTTTAATCGTGTCGAAAATGATTTGCCGTGGAGGGAGGTTAATATCAAGAGAGATAGACTCAAGTCGTGGTTGGTCGGCACACAATCTACCAACTAGTTCTTTGCACCGTAGGTTGAAATTCACTGGAGGAGAGAGGGGCGCTCCCGGAAATGAGAGAATGTAGATTTCTTTTAGGCTTAGTGACGAAATCGCACTCAGTGCCCTTGGTGTGAGCCAATTCGCCGAAATGCTCAGTGAATGCAAGGAGGTGAGTCTCTGGAGCATAGATTCGAAGAGGACTTGGGTGTCTGGAGAGAAATCCCTGACATAGGGGCCACAAGAAGCCACAAGAGTGGTTAGTCGAGGGGTTCTGATGGGGAGGTAGGATAGTGCTTGATTAAAGGTCTCCGGCGCAGTGTCGTTCGGTAGAAGCTCACATACATAGCTGAAACGGGTTACCGATGGATGGCAGAAGAACAGTGCGGTCATGAGAGATCCAGACGATGCGTGCACGGCTTCTAAACGAGGGAGAATCTCCATTCGAGGTCGCCCGTAGGAGATTTCTTGCCACATTGACGGATCGATATCGGTATCACAGACATTAACTGACAGCGAGCGAACTCTCCCCGAATAACGGTCGAGCCGAACCCAATCACCAGGCATAATTTGTCGAGTAAAGCGCTACGGCGAGGATATTGAGCTATAAAAGTGGCTATATAGAAACTGCGCACCAAACGCTGGAAGCTAAGTGGGGCGAGAAGGCCAAAGATTGCTGTTACTTCGACGTCTTTCCAGACGACATTAAGCGCCTCATTAGACCAGGCCTTGCAAACCCGGGCATTGACCGCATTGTCCCGCTTCGTCAAGCACATAAAGATCACTCCAAGGATTTCGTCCATCGACAACACTTTTTGGGTGAGGGAGAGCTTGTGTGAAGACATTGTCAGAAGTGACGGCACGCTTGACTCGCAAGTGTTTCAGCCTCAACTGTGGGAAGGTGTTAGGCAATGTTTTAGGAGGCCTTGGTGAGTTGCGATGCAACAGGCCAGTTCGAAGGTAGTTCTGAGCGGCATGCGCTTCTGCTGTCCTTATCGGTGAACGTGTCATTCGAAACAGTGATTCAAGTGTGTCCTAAGTTCCCCGCATCCTTCAATACTTAATTTACGTTCTTGACAAACGGAGTGACAATTGTGAAATATATCGAACAGAGAACTTACCAGTGCGCGTTATCTGCATTTGAGGGGGGCAAATGGAGAACAACGAAGAGCATGGGCAGCATCTCCTTCACCGTCGTGGTCTTTGCCGCATTCGTAATCACTGAAATCTGAGAGCGCAGTCTTGAGAGAGCATTTGTGCTGCCCTTTGACTGAAGTGCAAGGGATTAGTAGCATACGTGAATAGTGGGACCGTCACGTACAACATAATCAAATCCACACTACCGTAGAAAATAAGGGTAGGACCACGCAGTCGATGTCTACTACGCTTAGACTCTACGCTTCGAAGGTTCGTTGATACTGACGGTAAACCCAAGTCTCAGTCCGTAGTGGTCAATGTAAGGGATATAGTCGGAAGCCCTGCCGGGTTTGGGCACTTCAATCACACCAGGGCGCAGAATCCCGATCTCCTTCACCTCTACGCCCAACATCGCAATCTTGTCCAACCTTCCTGGCCCCAGTCCGTCCCGTCGTTCGACTCCTTCACCCCACGTAGCTCCATCAAGCCCTTGCTTTCCATGCAACGCGAGCCACACATCTACCAGCCCGTTCTTGTCGAGGAGATCGTGGTCCGCAGCGCTGATGGCGTTGAAGTCTCCCGCGGTAAGTCCACCACTACATCCAGGCTCCCGGAGGAGGTTGGCAACGATCTCCATCTGCACGGTACGGTAAGGAAGTGTGTCGCCAAGGGAGTCGAGATGAACATTGATGAGACGATAGGCTGTGGATGGGGTGGATGGGGGGATATAATGTCCACCTCCCATACTTGCTGGGGAACTCGACGCGGAAAAGGGGACCTAACGTGAACTTCTTCCCTCCGTCGACCCCTTGCCCCTCCTTGTGGGACTCCAGGTCAAAGGCAAAGCGTCTCTTGGACAGCACCATGATATGCGCAAAGGGGACTCCCTCGAACGATGTTTGTCCTCAGCGTCGGTGTATGTGGGAGAGTCATGGCAGGCAGGCCGGGGTGTTCGAGTCACTAGTCGGACCTCAAATTTTCAACTGTCGATCGTGTTGGTTGATCGCGTCGTCCTGGCCGGCAGTTTACCTACTCCTGGCCCGCCGCTTTTGCGCTGCCTTCACCATCTCTACGCTGGGCGCAGGCACCTCATCCCTGCCTGGCGTCATGGCTTCCTCGTACGGACTCGACAATGTCGACAATGAGAAAGGTTTGTGTACACATGCCAGCGGCTTCTGGCATACGATGTTGGTTGGATAACAGAAGCAAGCTAGGGAGAATATTAATTATAGTTTGACAAATTGTGGTAATGACCTACCGAGCTGCCACGAGAGTCCTCGTCATCTGGTCCGTTAAGTCTTTCGCAGCACTGTGCGGGGTAGCATCTCCTTCACCATCTCCCAATCTCGGGCCCTAGCTGAATCATCATTCCAGTTGCGATAAAATCCCAGATCGCAATCTTGAGGAAGAATATCGCTCAAGAACTTCGCCACAGCGATCGGCTGCGAAATGGGAGACTTGCCCAACTCTAGCCGCTTCAGCTTAGGGAAACATCGTCTGTCATCAGACTCGAGTTGTAACTCGGATGATGATGCGTCGATGTCGATTATGAGCTCCTCTAGATTGCTGCTGAAAGGAACGATCGCTGCGAGGGACGATATACAGAGGAGTGGAGGGTTGGCCAAGGCTCCCAGAAAGGATATGGATAGCATACAGAAGGACGTTAGCGCAGGTAGGCTTTGAAAAATATTAACGAAGTGTAGAATGCTGAGGTCTGATGGATAAACGCCACATAAGGATAGGCGCGACAGGCTCGAAAGCGAAAGAATTGGGCGGATCGTGTCAACGGTGATTCGGGGGTGAGGGTCATCAGCATAGAGGCAGAGAGATTTGTGGTAAGTTTGCTGACTGATACCAACGATGATGTCCTTGCACCACTGGCTGATATCCGTTGACGTGAGAGAAGGGGATAGTCCGGGAAATGAGACAATGGTGATATCTTCTAAGCGTAATAATGACAGCGCATTCAATACCCGCGGTGTGAGCCAATGACCAGAGATCGTCAGGGCATTCAAGTAGGTGAGCTTTTCAAGCGTAGATCCGACGATAGATAGGGTCTCCGCCGGGAGTACCTCGGCTCCAACACCGAAGGAAGGTTGAAACGCGGTCAGCCGTGGTGTTTTGCTGGGGAGGCAGAGGAGCGCTAGTTTGAAGTTCCTTGACACGATATCGTCATCTGTAACGACAACTTCTAGCCGCGTTACTGATGGATGACAGAAAAATAGAGTGATCAGCAGTGACCCGTACGATCCGTGCACCTCTTCTAGACGAGGCAGCATCTCCAGTCGAGGCCGCCCGAAGGATATTTCTGGCCAGACTGATGGATCGATAGCACTGTCATCAACGTTTATTGACAGAGAGTGAACTCTCCCTGAGTAACGGTCGAACCGAACCCAATCATCATAAGTGAGGTGACGAGTAAAACACTACAGGAAAGATGTCAAATTATCAAAGTGACCTGAGATGACTACGCACCATTGTTCCGTCATCAGTCTTTTCAAATGGTGCCAGTAGACCGAGGACTGTGGTCGAATAGACATGTCTCCAGATGACAGCAAGGGCTTCATTCGACCACACTTTGCAAACTCGGGCATTGACGGCGTTATCCTGGTTGCTTGAGAACTCGAAAATCGTTCGTAGAACTTCGGGTCTCGACAGGATTTGGTCGCTGGCTAGCAGTGGAGATATTGACATGGCGCGTCGCCTTGAAAGCTGATCCAATTGTCGTGGCCGATGATGGTCAGGAGTCAGGCCTTCAGGCCCAGGCCTTGAAGCTTCAGGACGAACTCGGGCGGCTATCGCATTCGCGGTCACATGTCATTCCAACGTGAATAGGGGGCCACTGTGCACACGTAGCATAGCCAACATGGCGCAGTCACTAGCAGGTACTACATCATATACACTAGTTACCAGCCATAATTATGTGAGCTGTAGAACTCGCCTCACCATAAAAGACTTCCTCACTCAACGATCATGCGTACAGAAGTCACGGTGAAGTTCTCGGCAGGCGCAACCTAAAGAGCATATTATGGTACTATGTTGACAAGCTGCGAACATGGCCACCTACCGAGCTGCTACTAGAGTCTTCGTCATCTGCTCCTGTTAAGTCTTTCGCGCTCTGATGATCGGGCACGGAAGAACTCCGGTAACATCTCTTTCACCATCTCCCAATTCCTGGCCGTATTATCATTCCAGGAGCGGACAAATTCGAGACTGCAGTCTTGAGGAAGAATATTGCTCAAGAACCTAGCAACGGAGGTTGGCTTCGAAATGGGAGACTTTTGCAGGTGCAGCCGATTCAGCTTAGGGAAACAAAGCCGATGATGGGGCTCAGGGAGCGCCTCCGAGTTTGATGAAGCATCCACATCAATCAGGAGATGCTCCAAATTGTTGCAAAATGGGATGATCGCGGCAAGGGACGATAGGCAGAGCGGTGGAGGATGGACTAAGGGTCCACCAGCAAGCACGGAGTGCATACGAAAGAATGTCAGCACAGGCAGGCTTTGAAACATAGTGACGAAGTGCGGAGTGTCGATATCTGATGGATACACGCCGTACAAGGACAGAAATGACAAGCGGGAGAGCGAAAGAATTGGACAGATCATGTCGAACGTGGTGATGGGCTGAGGGCTATCTGCATGGAGAGAGAGCGATTCAACATGAGGTTGACTGATACTATCAATGATGCCCCTGCACCGCTGGCTGATGTCCGCTGACACGAGAGAAGGGGGCGGTCTCGGAAAGGAGATTATTTCAATCTCTTTGAGGCGTAGTGAAGAGAGCGCGTCCAATGCCCTTGGTGTGAGACACCAAGCAGAAACTGTCAGGACAGTCAAGTAGGTGAGCTGGTCAAGCGCAGACTCGATGAGAACAAGGGTCTCTGCTGAGAGCTCTTCAGTTCCGTCAGCCCAGTGAATCTGAAAATTGGCCAGCCGTGGTGTTTTGTTAGGAAGACAGGATAGCGCTCTGTTGAAGTTCTCAAACACGATATCATTCCGTGCAAGGAAGATTTGGAAGTGTGTTACCGAGGGGTGACAGAAAAATAACGAGGTCATCAGCGACCCATGTGATCCGCACACCTCTTGTAGACGAGGGAGGATCTCCATTCGGGGCCGCCCGTAGGCAATCTCTCGCCACATTGACGGGCAGAGATCATCATCAACGACATTAACGGACAGTGAGCGAACTCTCCCTGAGTAACGGTCGAACCGAGCCCAATCACTGTATGTGAGGCGACGAGCAAAACTCTACAGGAAAGATATCAATTTGACAATGTGACTGTGAGCAGACTACGCACCATTGTTCCGTCATCACTCTCTTCCAATGGTGCCAGCAGACCGAAGACTGTAGTTGCACTGATATATCTCCAGACGACATCGAGGGCCTCGTTGGTCCACGCCTTGCAAACTCGGGCATTGACCACGTTGTCCTGCTTCGTCAACCGCCAAAATATCATTCCAAGGATTTCGTCCATCGACAACGCTTTGAGGGTTGGGAAGTCGTGTGAAGACATTGTCAGAGGTGAAGCTGTGAAACTGATGTCAGTGATGAATCGACTCCCCGTTGGGCGGGGCATCTGATTCGCGGTCACATGACATCGAAAGAGCGACCAATAGGGGGCCGGGTCACATTGAGTAGCAAGTCGCTTAGCGACTCCGAGCATGAACGGTACAGCTCATTACAATCGTGACCAGACACTCGACGATATACATTATGCACTAGATACGGTTCTGAAAAGGTAAGAACTCGGGTCGTGGCAAAATACTTCTTCAGTTTGAATGATCAAGCCGACCAATGACACCATGGTTGCAGGTCTGCTCCGCAGGAGCGCCGCAGCCTACGGGACACATCAACATGCTATGTTTACGAAATGTGGTGAGGGTGACCTACTAAGCTGCTGGAGCTTTCGTCATGTCTTCTTGCTAGACCTACGGCGCTCTGACTGCCGCACAAATATGAACTCGGGTAGCAACTGCGCCACCGTTGCCCAGTCCTTCGCCCTATTCCCAACACGCGGAAGCCCCAAAACGCAACCTTGAGGAAGAATTCCACTCAAGAATCGCGCCACAACGATTGGTTGCGAGATGGGGGACCTGCACAAGTCCAGCCGAGTCAGCTTAGGGAAACATAGTCTATCATCTGACTCGGGTAGCGCTTCTGACGATGCATCCACCTCGAGGGCGAGGTGTTCAAGATTGTTGCACAAAGGAATGATTGCGGCAAGGGACGAGATACAGAGGGGTGGAGGGTGGACTAAGGGTCCGGGAGTGAACAAGTAATGCATGCGGAAGGACGTGAGCGCAGGTAGACTTTGGAAAGTAGTGACGAGGCGAGGAGCGTCGAAATCCGATGGATATATGCCGTGCAAAGATAGGAACGACAAGCGTGATAGCGAGAGGATGGGACGGATCATGTCGAAAGTGATGCGGAGCTGAGGATCATCGGCATGGAGAGAGAGCAACTGAAGGTGAGGCTGACTGATACTATGAACGATATCCCTGCATCGCTGGGAGATGTCCTCTGATGCGAGAGAAGGCGGTAATCTCGAAAAGGAGGTGATTTTGAGATATCCCAGGTGTAGTAATGAAAGCGCATCCAAAGCCCTCGGTGTGAGCCACCCAGCAGAAATTGTCAGGGCCTTCAGAAAGCTGAAGTTTTCAAGCATTGACTCAATGAGAGTAAGGGTCTCGCCTGAGAGCTCTGCAGCTCCGTCACCCCAGGAAGTTCGAAAAGTGACTAGCCGCGGTGTTTTGCTTGGGAGGCAGGATAGTGCTAGATTCAAGTTCTTGGATGAAATATCCTTCCGTGTAATGAAGATTTCGCAGTGCGTTACTGATGGATGACAGAAAAGTAGCGTCGTCATAAGAGAGCCATACGATCCGTACACCGATTCTAGACGAGGCAGAAGCTCCATTCGAGGGCGTCCGTAGGAGATTTCTTGCCACATTGACGAATCGATAACATCATCAGCAACATAAATTGACAGCGAGCGAACTCTCCCTGAGTAACGGTCGAACCGAAGCCAATCATCATACCCGAGGAGACGAGCAAAACGCTATAGGACTAGATATCAAACTATCAAAGTGACTGCGAATTGACTACGCACCAGTATTCCGTCATCACTCTCTTCCAATGGTGCAAGCAAACCGAAGATTGTAGTTGCTCTGATATCTCTCCAGACGACATCGAGGGCCCCGTTCGACCACGCCTTGCAAACTCGGGCATTGACGGCGTTATGTTTTTTGTTCAGGCATTCAAATACCATTCGGAGTATTTCCTCTATAGAGAGTACTCTATGGGCAAGTAGAAGCTCGCGCGCAGACATCGTCAGACTGAACCTGCAAGACGAAGGAAGAAAAAGGTTGTGCCATCAGCTTTGCGCCTCTTTTCGGAGCTCAGACGCGATCACATGACAGACATGAGCGAATAGGGGTGGCTACCAGCCAGTGCGCGAAATGAACATGGTTGGTACAACTCAGCACAACCGTGACTACTACATGACTATCTACCCACTGACTACGTTTCTTCGAAGCAAACAGATCTCACATATAAACCCGAATATGTTCCTTGCTACACTCAGAAGCAGCCCAACCTGGCCGCAAACCGCTATCTTAACGAGGTTTCGTCATCCGCTCCCTTGGAAAGTCGTTGGCGCTCTGAGCGTCGTACAAGGATAAACTCTGCGACCATCTTCTTCAACAACGCCCGGGTTGCGTCTGTCTCTTCAGCCCCATCATTCCTAGACCCCGGGGGGGCTAGGACACAATGATCTGGCAGAAGTCCGCTCAAGAACCTCGCCACAGAAACCGGCTCTAAAATGGGAGAACTGCCCAACTGCAGCCAATTTAGCTTCGGGAAACAGGGTCTACAAGGGGATTCGGGAGGCACATTCGACGATGCATCCAGTTCAATTAGCAGGTGTTCCAGATTGTTGCAAAATGGAATGATCGCGGTGAGGGCAGATATATGGAGAGGAGGCGGAGGCGGGCCTATGGTATCATTATCGGACTTGTATTGCATCGAAAAGGATGTTAGGGCAGGTAGGCTTTTGAAAATGAGAACGAAGTGGGGGATGTCTAGATCTGAAGGATACACGCCGTTCAACTCCACATACGACAAACGTGACAGGGAAAGGATTGGTTCGATCGCGTCGACGAACGTGAATTGGGACTGATGGTCGCTGGTCTCAAAACAGAGGGAATTGAGTGATGGCTGGGTGACACACAATCGACCGACCAGTTCCTTGCATCGTAGATTGAAGTCTACTGGTGTAGGAGAGAGCGGCGCTCCCGGAAAGGAGAAGATGTAGATATCTGATAGGCCCAGTGATGAAAGCACATCCAATGCTCCCAGCGTGAGCCAATGTCCAGAAATGCGTAGGACATTCAGGTTGGTGAGCCTCGCAAGGGTAGACTCCATGAGAGTTTGGGTGGTGGGTGAGAGAACCTTAGCATCAGGGAGGCACGCAACCAGAAACGTGTTCAGCAGAGGTGTTTTAGTGGGGAGGTAGGATAGGGCTCGATTGAAGTTCTCGGGCGTGATGTCATTTTGCGTAAGAATGACTTGCAGGGTTGTTACCGATGGATGACAGAAAAATAGGGTAGTCACGAGAGAACTGAACGATCCGTACACGGCTTGTAGATGAGGAAGAATCTCCATTCGGGGCCGCCCGTAGGACAATTCTTGCCAAACTGACGGATCGATATGGTGATCACAGACATTGATCAATAGTACACGAACTCTTCTAGAGTAACGGTCGAACCGAACCCAATCTTCATGCATGATGTGTCGGCTAAAACACTATTCAATGATATTCAGTCATAAAAGTGGTCATCGGCTGACTACGCACCAGCAACCCGTTACTATTCCGCTCAAACGGGGCGAGAAGACCAAAGATCCTTGTGGCTTGGACTCGATTCCAGATGACATTAAGGGCCTCATTTGACCAGGCCTTGCAGACCCGAGCATTGACAGTGTTGTGCTGCTTTGCCAAGCCCCCGAATATCATTCGAAGAATTTCGTCCATTGAAAAGACCCGGTGAGGAGCTCGGAGCGGCAGGCTGGACGACATGCTGGCATCCAGGATGACGAGGCTACCAATGAAACATAGAAAGTGACCTGTATATCATTACGCTCATCAACCACCTATGATAGCGGGGTGACTGTCGATACTCACAGTGAATCACTGAAATGAAGTTGTGAATCCTTTGAACGATGAAACTAAAGGGATGTCGTCAAACGCTAACTTCTGACCGTGGGAATGACCTTGGTCTTGCGGTATTCTCGGGGATCTCGGGGGTCGAGGTGCACGGACCAAAACCCTGCATGAACTCACGGAGGGCCGCTTACTATGAGCTCCATGGCCACCCTGGCTAGCCATTTTCTGCAGCGAACGCTGACCTTAAGTTTTTTGGTGAGGTCTTGTTTGAGCGTGTAAAGGCAAGCTCCTACCTGCTCATCCCAGAAGTAAAATCCCCCACTCGTAGGCCGAGTGCTATCACGGTCAGTCCCAGACGCATTCAAGCAACACGGCTGGCTCGCTCCATCCTACCAGTGTCTCTGCTTTTCGCTAGTTCTCAGAGTCGAACCATGAAACAGTGAAGCCCAGATTGATTGCTCACAGGCTGCGATGGTCAAAGTCTGGTGACGCATCCTGACTGGATATGTTCATTCCCGTTTGATGAGAGTGCCAACCGCCTCGAGGTAAGGTACAACGCCGGGACTCACACCCAAGCATCATCCCAGATGACCCCGTGCTGTGCAAGTTCAGCTCCCACCTTCGGCTGACATTTCGTTATTCAGCAAGTATCGTTCTTCACCGTCATTCGTGTCGCATTCTCATTTCTCTCCCACGGCGACGCCGAACGGATTTTAAATCAGAGTAACTCCGTGACGTTGTATATTACGACACTCCCTCTCCGAGCGCAGTGATCCTGATATATTACTCAGTTACTGCGATTGACCCCACGCAGTGATATTACTTGCGTACGAGTAGACTTCGAGTAGCCAAAGCCACTCGAACAGCGGTCCAGGCAATTGTGTAGCTATTCATCGTAGATGGCTGCGTATAACTAGTTTTTCTACCGACCTACTCAGCGAAGGAGATGGCGAACATTTCGGTTTCCTGAGAGCCTGCCTCGATGGCACTAGCATTCTTGCGAGCAGAGTGGGAATCGTTCCGCGGAATATTTCGGCCCACGCATTGCCTGCATTTTTACCGCTGCCCGCGGGAGTGCCTGCTCCGAGTGTGGTATGATGTCATTGTGGCATTTATAGAGTCGATTTCCTCGAGCTCGGGAGCACATCCGGTAAACGAGAAAGTACGCATACGAGGACGCCAGCATCGGCGGCGCCATCTCTAATACACCTAATCTAGGTTCCATCTTGGTTTGGTCTGTGAACGCTAGTCTCCCCAGCCGCAATTGGCAAATTTGAATCCGTGGGGCTGACAACAAGCATGCGCAGTTCATACTGTAGAACCTCAGACGACGCGGTGGTTATTGGCCTGAAAGTCAGTCGGCTCGGTGTTAGGAAGCTCTCGAATCGAAAATACAAGAGTAAGTCCCTACCTCATTTGCTCTGCGCTGATTGAGAGCGACTATGGACGATAGCTTCTGCTTCCTCCCAGAAATCAGGTCCGGTGTGAAACATTCCCCATTCCTCGTCAAGGCATTCCAGATCACGGCGGCGAATACATGGGTACGGCGCGGGACCACAAAAGTCATCGATGACTACAACGACTCGAGGGTCAACCTCGCCGGCTGCGAGTGGCTGAGCGAGCGAAAGTGACTGGACGTCCGTCATCGAAGCGCTGCACAAGATGCAGACCTGTAAGCTACTCGGGAGACAAGTTAGAAGTGACGAGACTTCGTTCTTATCAGGAGATATATCGTTCATTAAGATAAATAGGTGTGAGAGATTGACTAGATGGGCGATCATCGGATACCAGACATCCTGGTCATCGGAATAGATATCGAGATGCGTTATTTGCATGATCGGGGAATTCGGAGGCGGTCGGTCGCCTGGAAGTAATCCAAAGAGGGAAGGATCACAGCCAATGCGAACAAGAGAGGTGTGCGTGGAGAAATCACATCCCTGGATTGGTGTTACAGGCGAACGTGCATAGAAGAGTCTGGTCAGGCCTGTACAGAGAGCGATAATGTTTGCTCCTTGGGATACGGTGTCAACCTTGTCCGGGAAAACAAGGATGCGAACGCAGAGGCCCAGCGAGGGAGAAGCTAGCACAGTTCGTTCCAAAAGTTGAATGCACGATTGATCTTGGAGACAAATTGATCTATAAAAGATGGGATATGACCTTGTTACACATCTCAATTGATATGTAGACCTCGTGCAAATGATCGGGGAACTCACCAAGCCTTGAACCTATGACACGTAGTGAGTAGGGCAGGGATGCCGAATGGAAGTCCTTTTGCTTCAAAAACAAAATCTTCCATGGATTCCTCCACGATAAGTCGTTCGACATCCTGAGGAATCTTTGACAAAAAGTGCGGCGGAGTCATGGTGGTTTGGGAAGAGAGATAGGCGCTGGTGTGGGCGCTCATCCAGATGCACCAACAAGGGGCCGGTTAGGGGCGCAGCTGTTGAAAGAGACTGCGTCGCATAGACTGAGTCGCAAATCGCCATCATTCCTGCTGGTCTCAGAGTTCGATAAGATGGCGCAAGGTGAGGGAATCTCATCGTATGCCTGAGTGAGTGTGTACAATTCTTTTAACCCTGAAAGACTTCCAATACGATGTAATCCTCTCGAACCCAAACCAATGACTGCACGAAAGCCATGTCGCCTGCGTCCAAGGATAGTGAAACCAGGGAGTCCATCACTATGAGCCCCTAACTTGATTGGTTGATCCTACGAAAGAATTGCTCGGAAGAAAGAAGGTGGGGCAAACGGGGTGGTGAATTTGCCCCGTGGGCGATACTGAATATGGAGAGAATAGAGAGCTCATCACGTTTTGACTGTACAGAGTACTAACGGTGACTGTGAGACAAAGAAAGCAGTTGCGAATGTAAGCCAACGGTTAGTGACAACATCCACATCCATCTGATGTACTTTGCCGATGCTTCTCCTGATGCTATATTGATGGCTAGAATGGAGGAACACGAGTGAATGTTGGATTCCTGACCAAGGAAAGGGCCATACCTCACGCCGATCCTGAGCGTTCCCGTATCAGATGTTCTGCTTCCTCCCAGATATCAGGCCCATCATCATAAGTTGTCCACTCCGAAGGGATCCTATTGGCATCGAACCGATGAATGTAATGGAAAGGTAGATTCATGTCGCCCGCAGTGTCACCAAAGGCTAAAACAACGCGAGGGTGCCGTTCGCCTGTGGCGATAGACCGTGCCATCTCAACTTCATCATCACCACGCAAAGCGTAGAGACAGACCAGCACGCAAACACGTATGTTGCGAGGGAGGGTCGGAAGAAGCCAATAGATATCTTCTTCACCATCCAGGTAATCTACGAGCAGAATGACGTGCGTGAGATTGGATAAGCTGGCAATCGTAGGGAACCAGAGCCCCGAATCGCCACACAAATCAAAGTGGGTGATTTTCCTCAGGACTGATTCTGGAGGCGGGGAGTCTCCATGTCGAAATCCGAGGATATGGGGGTCGCACGACAGGTGAGTAAGTGAGGAGAGGGCGGAAAAGTCGTAGATTAAGCTCTGGGAGAAATCCCAGAGACAAATGTGAGTCAGATTACGACACTTGGAGAAGATAATCCGGATATCGTCGTTACCAAGACCAGAGGTAAAAACGAGGATCCGCACTATCGCAGCGACGGAAGGGGAACTAGTTAGGGTGCGATGTAGGAGATGAACGCGCTCTTCTGTCCGAAGGCATATCGACCGACAGAAAATTGGATAAGACCTCCGAGATTGCAAAGTCATCAGCATGTACTGGTGACCATCATGTTTGTGCTCACCATGTTGTGAACCTCCGACAAGTGAGCAGCAATGCAGGGATATCCGTTGGAGCGCCCTGAGCCCTCCATACCAAGTCTTCCAGGGCGTCTTCAACGATAAGTCGTTCGACATCCGGCGGGACTCGAGATAACGCATTTTCCGTGACCATGAGAGATGAAGCGGTCATATTGATGGAGGGGACTTCGAACCAAACAGCTTCAAAAGTTTCACAAGCGCTGGTCCTGCCACCGTCCTACCGCCACCCCGTGTGTGTAGAACCGTGATAACCGGCTACCGGTTGCCGTCCACGCCCCGCGCGAGTGCGCGCATAACACCGGTCTCGCAAGAGGGTCCGTTCCACTTGATAAAGTGAGGCATGTGCTGTAATCGATTAGTAGACACAGAAGAGGGGCAGCGTCAAGGACAAGGAGTGGCGGCGTAGTCAGGGTGAGGGTGGCAAAGCGTACTTGAGTACAGACGCAAGTGTGTTACATAGTTGCGACAACATCATATTCCATTCGAATTGACTTCATGGAGCGGTCCCCTCCTCGTATCTAAGTCTCGTATGTGACTAACGAATATCCGCCCAGAGGTGGCGGTCATTAATGCTGGGTCGATGACACTGAAGTACGGGAGCACCGTGAATGAGAAATCTGTCGAGACGATATAAGGGCAAGTTACCTCGTTTGCGCGCTAATTCGGAGCGGGTGTGGATGATAACTTCTGCTTCCTCCCAGAAATCTAGTCCGGTGTGGAACATCCCCCATTCTGAATCGAGGAATTCGACATTACGGCGGCGGATACATGGATATGATACGGTGCCACAAAAATAATCCAGGGCTACAACGATTCGGGGGTCAAGTTCACCCATTGCGAGGGGTCGAGCGAGCGACAGTGATTGGGAGTCCATCATCGAAGTGCTGCAGAGGATGCAGACCTGTAAGCTACTGGGAAGACAAGGTAGAAGTGATGAGACTTCGTCCTTATCAGGAGATATATCGTTCACTAAGATAAATAGGTGCGAGAGATTGACTAGATGGGCGATCGTGGGATACCAGACGTCCTGGTCATCAGAAAATATATCGAGGTGAGTTATTTGCATGATCGGGGAATCCGGGGGCGGTCGGTCGCCTGGAAGTAATCCAAAGAGGGAAGGATCACAGCCAATGCGAACAAGAGAGGTGTGCGTGGAGAAATCACATCCCTGGATTGGTGTTACAGGTGAATGTGCATAGAAGAGTCTTGTCAGGCCTGTACAGACAGCAATAATTTTTGCTCCTTGGGATGCGGCGCCAACCTCGTTCGGGAACACAAGGATACGAACGAGGAGGGCCAGTGAGGGAGATGCCACCAGGGTTCGTTCTAAAAGCTCGATACGCAGTGGATCTTCCAGAATGATTGATCTATAAAAGATGGGATATGACCTTGGCGTTACAAAGCTCAGCTGATGTCGAGGCCGTTAACGAAGCGACTCACCAGGCTTTGAACTTGCGACATGTAGTAAATAGGGCAGGGACTCCGGACATAAGTCCCTGCATATGAGAAACATAGTCCTCCATGGCAGCTTCGATAATAAGTCGTTCGACATCCTCTGGGATCGACACACTGAGCGGAGTCATGACGGGCAGAAGAAAATGAAGGGCGCTTATTGAGGTGCATGTGCAGAAAAAGGGGGTTAGTTAGGGGCGCTTCCATCCGCAACATTGTAGCATGATAGTAAGGTCAATGGAATCTATTGACACTCCTCTCGTTGTTGAGAGTGACTGTACATGAACTAGTTAAGGCCAAACCCAAGGTGCAGATACCATTGGCCCCAGACGGCCCACATTCTAGAACCCTAGGTATGGTCAGTATCAGTAGCCGGCCTTCTTACAATGCGAGGACGCCTACATCAGCTTTGAAATAGCGATCTAAGGATCGAGGAATCAGAGTAAGAAATGTGGTAAATTTATGGTAATGCTAACCCAGGAGTAGCGGGAACGCTCGAGGATTAGTGTGCGTTAAGACAGAAACACCATAAAGATCTGTATAACGATGGGCGGAAGAGCCCTACATGACGGCCAGAGTCAGATTGTCAATGAAATTGTAACCTGTAGTCTCTACCTTGGTCGTTTCAATTCCGATATCAATGGCCTGGCCCCTCGAGCCTAACTGCTTGGCGAGAGTGAGACCGAAAGTTTCCTTGTACTTAGCATCGAAATCGAAGGCTTCATTCCCTTGATTCCTCAACATCGGCATACGTTGTTCAAAGTCAATCGTGTCTATAAAGTTGTACCATCCGTACGATGCACATGAATGAGCTGGAGTCGTACGTACACTGATAATCATCGCCTTGTTGACTTCCCGACCCTGTGGGTGGCAGTTGCGACATTGGAACGAGGCCGGATTCCTTTGGATTGATCGTGAATTGGAGTTTATTCCATGTATCACTCGAAAAGTTGTCATAGACTTTGAAAAAGCCACGAGTGACCAAGACGCAATGGATCTTGCCGCCTCGCTGAGCGAAGTCGGATAAACGAGGGTCTGCGCCGCTGGCATACGTATAGGCGTCGACAACCCAGCGGACATGGCCCCATTTCGTGCTACCACCAACGACCGAGTCCCAGATCGTGTAAGTTCGGCTGTTCCAATGATATAAGCAGCTGGGTGAATAGACGAAGGGCGGATAAGACGTACTGTCCATGGAACATAGTCCCTACTGGAGGGGTGAGACCATTGATTCTGGATTTGGGGTCGCCGATGACACAGAGGACTTCGTCAGTCGCAATCTCCTCCTCACCAGCGGTGGACTCTTCGTGTTGGAATTAGCGCTGTTTGGTGAGCTCTCGTAGCTCCAAGCTCGCCTTCATACAGTCTGTCGTGACTTGTTTAGCTTAAGGTAACTATAGTTTATTATTTAGTCTATTTACGACGTATATAATGTAGGTGACGCCGATGTAATTCGCTACTCGATTGCAAAGGTTAAACCCGAGACCTCGTCGCGCCTTCCGAATTCGCCGTTACCCCGCCAATCGAGCTCGCATCGACCCCGAATTCTTACACAATCGAGTGCTGCCCTTGTCGCGTGTGGGGTAGTCCCAATTCACACGCAGTCGGAAGTCGCCGGCTAGGCGCATCGTCCCCTCGGAAGTCGCTCGGTTTGGGCGCATCGGAAGCCGCCAGGTAGGCGCATCGCAAGTCGCTCAGGTTGGGCGCAGCTCGGAAGTCGCTCAGGTCGGGCGCAAACTCGGAAGTCGCCAGGTCGGCGCAGTTTCTCTTTTCGGAAGTCGCCCTGAGCTTGGCGCAGAAGGTCCCGTTGCTCGCTCGCTCGCTTACGTTGTCGTCGTCGTCGCTATGTCGGACAAGCCTCGTTTCGAGAAGCTGAATGGGAAGAATTGGTACGCGTGGTCGTACCGTGCAGAGATGAGGTTGCGGCAAATGGGGGTATGGCCCATTGTAGCAGGTACGCAATCTCGGCCTGCAGGGTCGGACAACTCGAAGGTTGTCAAGGCCTATTTGGCGAAGGTAGATGTGGCGCTCGGAGAGATCGTCAGCGCGGTTGAAGACTCCCAGTTGGCGCATACTCGGGTGTCGAAGGATCCGGCTACGGTTTGGAAGAGGTTGGAAGAGGCGAATTTGTCGCAGGGATTGGGGAGTATTATTTCGACTTGGCAGTCATTCTTCCAGATTCGGAAGTCGCCGAAGACGTCGATGGAACAGCACATCGGTGAACTCCGTCGTCTCGCTGACCGCCTCGAAGGTCTCGGGGATGGCCCTTCGGAAGTCTGCATGGTCGCGGTCCTCATGTTATCCCTTCCCCCTTCCTATTCCTCCCTCATCATCTCACTCGACACTCACCCTCAACGTGAAGATTTCGACTTCGTCGCACAGCGGTGCTTGAACGAAGATGTTCGCCAGAAGATTATGGTGAACGGCTCTCACGGTAATGGAAACGGATCGACTTCGGACTCGGACGCCGCATTTGCTTCATCCTCGAAGCCTCGCGACAAGTCGCACATTACCTGTTACGGATGCGGAAAGAAAGGTCACTACCAGAACGAATGCCCGAACCCCGGAAAGAAGACGGAGGAAGCTAACGCACTTATCTTCCCCCAGGAGGTCGCCGGGATAGCTGAAGAAGCAGACGTCATCGCTTGTACCCCCTCGAGCTCACGGGGGTGTGTTGGAATTAGCGCTGTTTGGTGAGCTCTCGTAGCTCCAAGCTCGCCTTCATACAGTCTGTCGTGACTTGTTTAGCTTAAGGTAACTATAGTTTATTATTTAGTCTATTTACGACGTATATAATGTAGGTGACGCCGATGTAATTCGCTACTCGATTGCAAAGGTTAAACCCGAGACCTCGTCGCGCCTTCCGAATTCGCCGTTACCCCGCCAATCGAGCTCGCATCGACCCCGAATTCTTACACTTCGTCATTGCGTTCGATAGGGAGATCTGAAACTTCGCTCATTTCACGTCGAAAGTGGAGCTGGAGATGGCTCTCCTCTGAAGCCCGATTATATACTTGTCCTCCTGAACAGCTTCCTGCAAATGATCCAGGACTTGTTGTCGAACTCAACATTAGCGGTATTTCGAAACTCAGCGTAGTCATCTGCTCGATATTCTTGGGATTTGCTTCGTGGGCGCAGCCGAACACTATGCGAGCATAGGAGGTAGACATAAAGACGTAAATTCGAGACGTAAATTCGAAGTACGAGACAGCCGATGTCGATGAGAAGCCAGCCACAAATCCGAGAGGGAGTGCAGATTAGAGCGCAATTCAGTCTTGATAGCTAGAATGTTAGCTGAAGAAATGTTGACGACTGGTTTCAGGAATGCGTAGGCGTGCTCCAAGGATATTTTCTGCTTCTTCACAAATATTAGGTCCGCGATGACATGATGTCCATTCTATGGCCGTCCTGCTCAGATTAAACTGACGAATACATGGGAATGTCACGTCAAAGCGGTCGCAATATTCTTCCAGAGCTAGAACAATCCGAGGGCCGACTTCGCCCATCGCGAGGGAACGCGCCATTTCACCGTTATGGAGACCGTTAACGCAGCCCACCACGCAAACTCGCAAACTTTGAGGGAAGCATCGAAACAGTGTTGTTATTGTCAGAAGGACCCAACTCGCCTGCGACCACAATTAGATGCGTGAGATTGGTTAGCCTGGCGATCGTGGGGAGCCAGCGTACGCCACTGCCGCATAAATCCAGATGGGTGATCCTCGTGAGGACTGATCCCGGAGATGGGGGTTCTCCAGGTTGTAATCCAAGGATGTACGGATCGCAAGATAAGCAGGCGAGTGAGAAGAGGTGGGAAAAGTCGTAGGTTGAGCGATGGGAGTCCCAGCAGCCAACGTGTGTAAGATTACGAGACTTGGAAAAGATGATTCGCATGTCGTCGATTGCGCTCACGGGAGTTGCGGTACAAACGAGAATTCGAGTCGAAGAAGGCGGAGATGGGGACCCGGTTATGATGGTGAGTAAAAGAAGGATGAGCCCTTTTCTCTGAAGGCATATCAACTGGTAGAAAATCGGGTAGGACCTAAAAACAATCTCATCAGTACGTATCTGGCCGTTCTATTTGGGACAGCTGCTCACCGAGCTGAGTACCTCTGGCAAGTGACCAACAATGCTGCGGTTTTGTTGAACCGCCCTGAGTGCTCCATACGAAGTCTTCCATCGCGGCTTCAGCAACAAGTCGTTCAACATCCCGCGGGACTCGAGATAACGCGCTCGCGGCATGGTGTTGATGCGGTCGGCCGAAGACACGTCGAAATGTCCATATGCCCAGAACCCCTATTCAGACAGTGCTTACTATCAGGGTTTGTGAGGTATGTACCCAACTGTGACGATTATCCTGGCATGCGATGTCCTCATAATTCAGCATCCCCGTTCGGCATGCTCTGGGAAGGATGTGCATGGTGCTGTCCGGTAGCAAAATCAGCAAACAACCTTGCAAGATACTCAAAGTTGTCAGAATCCCGGTCCGTCCCAGTCTTCGAAGTTCGAGATGCCACCTTCTGGATGTCCGAGAAGAGGGCGTGTCTCGCGTGACGTATTCATTTTATCTGTAGAACTCGCTGACTGATAATCGATAATCGACAATCATTAACCAGACTCATTCGCTCTTCACGTTCAACGTTGTCCAACTGATCTCGTGGTTAAGTGCCTCGTCGTGGTCAATCCTTACACGAGGTCAGCGGCCGGTCAATCTCTGGATAGACTAAGGTATCGAGGGTTTGAAATCCAAGACTTTGTCGTACATTCTTCGTGACCAACATGTAGATGGAGTCTCTTACGTGGTACGTCCTGGGCCCTGAAGGTCTGAAGACTAACTCAGGATCCAGAGTACACACCGGCTGAATTACCTGCGGGTCACAGGTTGGCTGGCCTTCTGTTCTGCTACGGCTTTCAGTCGAAATTTCGAATCAGCCTTCGATTGATAGAAGCCATGAATGTGAACCTACCTTTGGACTCAGTGCCCCTGGCCCGCCAAGGGGCACGGGAATTCTCGCATCCACCCGAATTGTGGCGCCACTTCAAGTTCTTCAAGTTCGCTTTTGCAATATTCCAACACGTTGGCCGATGTCATTGTCTCAGCCAGCTTCGTTGCTTAGCCCTCCCCTCATCGACGTCGCAGTTGGGAACTGGTGTGATAGTTCAAATCGTTTCGTTACGCTATTCTAGTTCGCGTGGAATATGGAGTGCCCTTCTGACCAAGGTTCATGGTACTGTAATGCCTGCTTTTTGCCGTTCATGAAGACTAACGTAGCGAAGTAGATGTGATGCGTCAATCTAATCGATTTCTTGCCCATGTCCAGCTTCGGGAATCCTGTAGACAAGACTTCTTGCTTTCTGTGGATCGGCCCGACCCTCGTATATAAACTTTCGCTGGTTTTCGCATGGGGTCGACACCCCATTTGAGCACCATGTCTAAAGAAATTGTTGGCACTCTCAGCGTGAATCACAGCGTCGACCTCAACGGCTCGCTGGCTCTATCAATCCCAATTCAACTACCACCCGCGAAAGCAGCACCCCAGATCATCCTTTCGTATTCCTCGGCCTCCAACTCGGCCTCTGCAATTGGTACTGGTTGGACGGTCAAAGGCATCTCGCTCCTTGAACGTACTGCAGCCACCATCGCCCAGGATGGCTTTCGCGGTCAGCTAGTCAATTCGCGTCTGATAGTATCAAAACTGACCGCCCCGCTTTAGGTGTTATCAACTACGACAAAGACGATCGGTTCAGATTGAACGGTCAACGGTTGATGGATATAGGTAATAAGGAATTCCGGTACGAGCTGGAGCAATGGTCCAAGATCGTTGCCAAAGGCTCCGACCCTGCCAATCCCGAGTCGTTCACCGAGTACCTTCCTGATGGCTCGCAGCGCACATTTGGTGCTTCCTCAGTTCGTATCATGTTGTATATCAGTGGTATGACAGACGCTGACATCGCCCCCCATCAGGATTCAAACATCAAAGCCCTGGGTAAATCAGCTACTCGAGTTTGGGCAATCACTGAATATACGGACGCCTTCTCCAACTAGTGAATAGCCTGGGTAACCCTTGGGTGTCCGAGCATCGACCCACACCCAACCCACCAAATACCCATACCCATGTCCTGGGTGTGGGTATTTCATGGGTTGGGTGTGGGTCAACCCAAGGGTCAAACCCAACCCATACCCATCATGGGTCAGCCTATGGGTTGATCCAAAACTCATACTTTTTCACAAAAATAAAGTCATACAGCGCGGCTAGCTACATGAGGGATGTCCGTAGTCACTGAATATTATCCCAGCCTTCCGCCATCTCATAATCACCATCACGCGCATCAGCCTGCTCTACATCAGGCAGCTTGGTAACCTTGAGGATATCCGAGTCCTTGATGAGCCCGAGACGGCTCCAATAGCCGAGGCATAGTAATGCGCGGGTCGTTTGAGCTGACAATCGGTTGCGAGTGGCTGAGAGAAGGATGCGTCCACGGCTGAATACCCGTTCGACAGCCACTGATGTAGCTGCAGGGTCGCATTGAGGGGTGAGGAGGTGACAGGGGATGAGGGTCAGATCAGGTCGTTCAAGAGAAGAAAGCACGGCAACATACCAGGAATACTCAGATAATCGAGTGCCATCCGAGATAGCCTCGGATACGTTGAGCGATGGGCTATCCAGTACTGTATCACGTTCTCTGCAAGCTCCGGTTCGGCGCGGAACCACAGATCGAGCTCATCCGACTCTTGAGCAGTCGTCGCTGGTCGAAGGGATGGCAGATTATCGAATATATTGCCACCTTCGTCGATTTCGTTCGATTCCTTGTCTGTCGATGGGGCGACCTCAATGGGGGCGCCCGCGTAGTTGGCGTCGTACCTGGTGCGGATCAAGGTTTGTGCCTCTTTGATCCACTCCTTCTTCCATTTAGCATTGGCGAAGTACGTGAGTTTGTGGTGAGGATGAAGCACTGTGTTAGTCAAGGTTCGTGAGCGAGCTCGCAATACGTAAATGCGGGCACATACTCATTGCAATCCGGTAGGTCTCAGAGGCGTCGGTGAGAGAATAATACCGATTCAACGTCTTCTTGGCGACGGCGATGGACGCGCGGATGGCTGGTGAGTATTTCCCATCGTCGAGACTGGCAGTGGCGAAGACGGAGTCGATATGGTCCATCGCTGGGATCACGGTCGCTAGGTTGGGTGTATCTCTTGAAAAGTAGGAGGTGGCATGCCTCAAAACCTGCGTAACGCCCAAAACTCGAATTAGCGCTGATGCCGTCACAGTGCTTCTTTTGATCCTTGCTCACCCGAAGGATTTCTCGCAACTGCTCTGCAATCTTCCACTCGTGCTTCGACAACTGGTAATCTTCAACGTCGTCTTGCTCTTCACAAAATTGTCGAATCGCCCGTTGGTACTCGAGTGCGAACTCCAGCATCCAATACGTTGAATTCCACCTGGTGCGGACATCGCGAGGCATCATCCGCTCGGCCAACGCTAACTCCTGCAACAGCTTTCGCCACGCTGGGAGAAGGAGTGTACTCGAGTGGATAATCTTGTACGAAAGTTTCCGTAGCTAACGACGAGGGTTGGTTAAGGGCAATAGGGGTGCAAGGGGCACGATTGGTGAGTTCTTACCTTCACCAGCATCAGAGAAACCGGCCTGATGTCATCTAGCAACTCGGCTCGTTCACTGGGACTCAGCTCCTCAACTTCGTCTACGAGTTCTCCCACTTCGTCGTCTTCCTCGCCATCACCATTTCCGTCAAACTCCCTCTGCGTATCTCTCTCTTCGGACTCCAAGTTCTTCGCCACGTCTCTCAACTCCCGCTCGGCGGCTGTCAAAATCGCATCGGAACCCTTCGCGTTATCGATAGGTATGTCGAACTGTTTGAGTAGGCTTTTGGCTACCAAATTGACGATGTGGGCAAAGCATCGTACGTGCTGCTGAGCCCCTGGGAACTTCGGGAGCTTGTTGGCGAGTTCGTCAACCATCGCATCGTTAGCAGAAGCGTTGTCGCACGTAAGGGCCAGGATCTGCCACCGGGTAGTGAGTAATCTCTCAAATGACAGCCAAAGTAACCACTAACCTTGTCCTCAATCCCGAAGTCTTCAAGGATCTTCGCCAAGGCTGTGGCAAGGTTCTCCCCATTGTGAGAGTCAGCAACCTCCACCAGATCAAGCAAAATCGACTCCGGGACATTCTCGAGCAGGCAATGGACGGTCAGCGCAACGTAAGCTCGGTGATTCGGCGACGTCCAGGCGTCGGTAGCAAAATTCAGCGCCCCGTCTTGTTCCTACTCCCATCGCATCAATTTCGACCTCTGGATCACGCAGAACTCGAATCCCGCACCTTTAATATCTTCGAAATTCGCCGTCGCACATTCGCGAACACCATCTTGACGTCGCGTGAGACCGTCGAGGGCGAAGGTATGTAATATCCCGGTCTACCCGTCTTCATTAGACGATGAAAGCCCCTATCAGCGACCATCTTGAACGGCCTCAGGTCCTCCGCCACCCATCGTACAATCTCAGCTCTATTGGACCCGGCCTCAGTCTTTGCCGATAAAGGTATGCATTGTGACTGACCTTGTCTCTTGCCGCGTGTGCTGACGATGTGAATAGCCCTCTGGTACTCCCCCTTTCCGCTCAAAAGAGCCTGTAATCTTTCCGTCACGCAATTTCCCTCCGACAATCTGTTTTCGAACGTCGTCGAGCTTCATGTCACCCGCTGTCTGGACGGCCTCGACTCCCCAGCAATCTTTGGCATGCCTACGCATGTTACCGGTCGACTGCGCGTCTGTGGTGTCAAGATACCGTGTCGCTTTGTATTTGCAACCTTTCGCAGCGCAACGGAACACATGGCATTTGCGGCCGTCCTTCCATTCAATCTCTGGCGTGGGATCGAAGAATGCATAAATGGGGGAGTTCCATCGTCTCATCATTCTCGCTAATATTGCCATTTAGTATATGTTCCTTGCTTGCACATCCAGTTACGCACCTAGCTCCTCTTCGTCAGTCTCGGGCTGCTCGGCGGCCTGTTTTCCCTTGCCCCCCTTGCCTTTCGCTACCTCCCTCAATGTGACATTGCCGTCCTCATCTTCCTCCTCTACATAGTCAATCCCTTCATCTGATAATCTCTCTTCGTCTTCATCTTCTGTCATAACCGTTGTTTTGCGCCCTCGCTTGGCCCCTTTTGAGGCCCCTTGTTCAGTTGCTGTACTGGCCGCGCTGGCCGTTGATGCCTTCCGTTTTAGGCGTGTCGAACCTTGAGGCTTGACCATTGCCGCCGATGATCACGTCGCTTCGCTTCCCACAGGAAAAGATAGTCTGATGTCTGATTAATGTCAATGTGGCTTGGGCGCATCCCCGGGTGGGGTGTTCCTAAACTATATAGTTTATTAAGCATGTGTGATTGGTGGCCAGGATCCTGGGACTTGGCCTGCTGCCTAACCAACCCATAACCCATGGCCGTGGGTCGTGGGTTTTTGGAAAATGACAAGATGCCTACCCACACCCATACCCACATGACCCATAGGCCAAACCCACGTGGGTTGACCCAACCCATGCCATACACTATCTCCAGTAATACTGGCTACTTTTGTTAACAAAATGACAGTAGTTGTTGCAAATTCTTGTTAACAATTGACAGCAGCTTGCTGGGCAACCTGGGTTAACAATTAGACAGCAAGCTGTTAACAATGCTACAGCAGAGGAATATTGTTGTTAACAATATCCCAGTTATTATAGGGGTGTTTGTTAACAATATACCAGCTACTTATGGAATGTTGTTAACAATACACCAGCTATTTTTGTTGTTAACAATGTGACAGCTATTTAGATTGTTAACAATTTGACAGCTACTTATGGGATATTGTTAACAATATGCCAGCAAGATTGATGATGGTATTGACCGTGGGAAAATTATTACTGACCGTGGGAAATTAATATGATGATAGTGCGGTCATTAGAAAGCTGGGTATTAGTGATAAAGCATCAGGAAATTTTACTGACCGTGAGAATTTTATGTACTGACCGTGGGAAAATTTTGAAAAGCCAAAAATTGTGGTTAGAAAGCCAGCTATGGGTTTCATCACTAAATTTTAATCTCAGCAAATTCTAGTGACTGGTTTACTAGTGAGAGGGGTCGACATTTTTCCATTATTGACCGTGAGAAAATATTTACTGACCGTGAGAAAATCCTTCGTTTATTAGAAAACCTGATCAAATGCTGATCAATATTACTGACCGTGGGAAGGTTACTTATTGACCGTGGGAAAGTATGTTTTTGACCGTTCAATAGCCAGCTATAGGTTTTATCACTAAATTTTAATATGAGTGAATTCTAGTGATTGGTTCATGAGAAAATCACCATTTAATGATCTGGGTGTTGATGATCAGTAATTTTATTGACCGTGGGAAAATTCTCAAAAGCGATTATGCGCTCATTAGATAGCCAGCTATTGACATTGTGATCCAACTGATGTCATTAGTGACCCTTATTGACCTAGTTTAGGAGATATAAGCACTTTTGTCCTCACAATTACTGACTGTGAGAAAAAGTTATTGACTGTGAGAAATTCCTAAAAGGGAAATATACAATTCTACTCTATTCATAGTTCTAATCCGCATGATGTTGGCAGGAAGTGGGTAGCTGCAGTGGTTGAGCTGCTACAGACAATTCTTTGGAGGGTGGAGTGAAAGTCTGGTCAATATCGACATATCAGACATGGGTGGTCAGAGGATGGTTGGCTATGCCATCCATGCTAGTCATGTCTGACCATGTTCTAGTATGTCTGTGGTGATGATTTCTGGTGTAGAGGTATCATGCTGCAGTATCCAAGTCATTCAGAGTTGAACTGGATATCATGGTCACTTCAGTCATCTCATGCATCATTCATAAGATTGACCAGTCAGATGAGGTAGGTACTTCATCATGCTTGTCACTGCATCTGGAACCATCTTCAGAGATATACTATAGCATGACTGACATCAGTAGTATGGCTGACCAGAATCATACTCACAGGTATAAGTGTCTCAAGACTTAAATGCACACTGGGACATCACTGCTACCCAAGCATGAGCTTGAGACTCCACTGAGGTATCTCTACACCAGACATCATCCAGAGACATACTAGGACATGCTCAGACACATCCTGCATGGATGGTATAGCAGAGCGCACTCAGACTGACAGGTGCACCCATGTCTGATATATCGGTTATGACCAGACATTCACTATATGCACCAAAGAATTGCTCATAGCACCTCAACCACTGCACCTACACACTTCTCATAAACACTACCATGATGAGAACTATGAGGAGGACAGAATTCGTGTTTTCCTTTTTAGAATTTTCTCACGGTCAATAATTGTTTCTCACAGTCAGTAATTGTGAGGACAAAAGTGCATAGATCTCCTAAACTAGGTCAATCAGGGTCACTAATGACATCAGTTGGATCACAATGTCAATAGCTGGCTATCTAATGAGCGCATAATCGCTTTTGAGAATTTTCCCACGGTCAATAAAATTACTGATCATCAACACCCAGATCATTAAATGGTGATTTTCTCATGAACCAATCACTAGAATTCACTCATATTAAAATTTAGTGATAAAACCTATAGCTGGCTATTGAACGGTCAAAAACATACTTTCCCACAGTCAATAAGTAACCTTCCCACGGTCAGTAATATTGATCAGCATTTGATCAGGTTTTCTAATAAACGAAGGATTTTCTCACGGTCAGTAAATATTTTCTCACGGTCAATAATGGAAAAATGTCGACCCCTCTCACTAGTAAACCAGTCACTAGAATTTGCTGAGATTAAAATTTAGTGATGAAACCCATAGCTGGCTTTCTAACCACAATTTTTGGCTTTTCAAAATTTTCCCACGGTCAGTACATAAAATTCTCACGGTCAGTAAAATTTCCTGATGCTTTATCACTAATACCCAGCTTTCTAATGACCGCACTATCATCATATTAATTTCCCACGGTCAGTAATAATTTTCCCACGGTCAATACCATCATCAATCTTGCTGGCATATTGTTAACAATATCCCATAAGTAGCTGTCAAATTGTTAACAATCTAAATAGCTGTCACATTGTTAACAACAAAAATAGCTGGTGTATTGTTAACAACATTCCATAAGTAGCTGGTATATTGTTAACAAACACCCCTATAATAACTGGGATATTGTTAACAACAATATTCCTCTGCTGTAGCATTGTTAACAGCTTGCTGTCTAATTGTTAACCCAGGTTACCCAGCAAGCTGCTGTCAATTGTTAACAAGAATTTGCAACAACTACTGTTGTTTTGTTAACAATAGTAGCCAGTATTACTGCTATCTCCAACTATGTCACTTACACCTATACCTCTGAAGCCGGCGCCTTTTATGTCTCTCGCATTTCTTACGGTGGCAACCGTAACCTCAAGATGTCACACCAGCGTCAAATCGACTTCAAGTATGAATCTCGCCCAGACATCCGGGTTAGTTATGTTGGTGGTGCTGAAGTCGCTGTGACAAAGAGGCTGGTGTCTATCACGTCGACGGTCCAGGGCAAGTTGGCGCACACCCACCGGCTGACGTACGACCAGGCTCCTTCTACCGGGATCAGTCGGCTGATCAAATTTGCGCTGGAAGATCCCTCTGGCGCAACTGTGCGCCCATTGAAGTTCGCATGGATTAATGGTAGCCCATCCGTCTTTAACCAATTGCAATCTCCTGTTGTCGTCAATCCTATGGATCAAGATGCGCAAATCTTCCCTATCGACGTGTCTGCCAATGGCAAAAGTGACTTGGTCGTCGCATCCAAGCGCCTTGTCAATGGAGTTCAGCAGCTGCATTTGGACGTGCATGAGGCTAATTTCAATGGGGTTATATCTACTACACCTAGTTCCACCTTCGGTGGCGTCCCGTATCCCACTCAGCTCATACCCCTCGAATTCAACGGTGATGGGAGGAATGACTTTTTGCTAATCACCAAATCCCTCGACTCTTATTCGCTTACTCTCCTGTTATCGACACCCACCGGATATAAAGCGCAAGCGAGCATGTCATTCAAACCAGAGTCTATTGGTGGTAGATTTTTTGCTGGTGATTACGAGGTACAGATCCTAATCTCTGTCGGTTGAATGAGCGCTCATTTTCCCCTTTGAAGGGAAACGGCCATGTTGGACTTGTCTATATCTATCAAGTTCTCAAAACTGGGACTCCTCAGGTTCGATTCGTGCAGTTCATATCGGACGGCTCGAAATTTACAAGCCTCGCTCCGCTTGATGGCCCATATGGCGTGACTGCTGATAGAGTCAAGGTCGTAGTTGGTGATTTGAATGGTGACAAGTCGGTGGCCATCCTTTCTTCGCACTTTCCTTGACCTCATGCACTCCGCAGTGCCGAGGACGTCTTCCTTATGTCATCAACACTCGTGAGCGGGAGTAACGTTGTCAACATCGACCTTCTCGAATCCCAGAGCGGGCGTCTTCAGTACCGTAGCGATCGGCCGCTTGCCAGTGTTGGACGATCTATTCCCTTCCTGGAGACAACTTCCTTCCTTCCTTACGGCGCTGACGACGATGGGAAAACGAGTTTGCTTGTCGTCAGCAAGAATTTGTCTGGAAACATGCAAATTCAGATGCTTCGTAGTACAGGTCCAACTCTGCTTCCACCAACTTCGCCCCTTTCCACCAATATCGCATACAGCGGCAACGTTGCGCTTGCTAGGACGACGTCTCCCTTCACCATTGATGTTGTTAATACATTCTCAACGGTGGATAACAAAACTAACGTCGATGTCTTGCGATTCTTCGCGAACTCCTTTGTCAAGGTGGCTAGTGTTACCCAGCCTGGCACTTCCTCATCCTTCGTGTCTTGGGCTGACCTACGTGGCCTAGGACGTGCGGACTGCGTCCTAGCAACCCGTGACTTCAGCGGCAAGCTCACTCTCGCTGTTCTACCTTGCTCCACCCTCCAGCCCATTGACTATGTCAACGGGTATGAAAACGGTCTTGGGGCTAAGGTTACGGCGACATACGCTCCACTTAGTGATCGTAGTACCTACACCACGGATGCAACTTCACGCTCTGTTGGGAACGAAGTCGGCTCTCCTCTGCCGGATGTCAGCGGAATGTCTCGAAATGTCTCATACACCACGGCGTTGTCATCTACTGCCGCCTCTCCTATTTCCCAAGTTGCAGCTCATACGCGGTCTCAATTCGTGTACTTCCCATCCTATGTTGTCAAGGAACTGGCCCAAACACCTTACGCTGCTCGTTCAGACATCGTTGACCAGACATCGTATACGTATAAGAGCGTGAGATATTCCTACGACGGTCGGGGCTGGCAAGGGTTTGAGAGCATTGCCAAGACCAGTAAAGTGCTCGGTTCCCAAGTGACGACCAACTACTATCAGACTTTCCCGTTGGTTGGACAAGTGAAGAGTGCCTCATCGGTTCTCTCGAACACGACTACGCTCCTGCAAACCACGACCAACACTTGGACGTCTGTGTCTATCAACGGAGGGAAGAATCGATACATCAGCTTGTCTAGTATCAAGGACAGCTATTACGAAGGTGGCGTCCCCACTTACGACGTTAATGTCGGTTACAAAACCGACAACTTCGGCAATATCACCTCTACAACCATTCAAACGCAGACAAGTGACTCCCCTCTTGTTCTGAGTGCTGAATACCAGAATACGACATCTCCCGTGTGGGTCATCGGCACCAAAGTGTCCGAAGTCGTCAAGGAAGGTGGCGCGACTCTTAAACAAACACAGATTGCCTATGCTGCTGGTTCTTCGTCTATCTCCCAGCAACGTCAGTGGGTCAGAGATAATGTCTGGTCGACGCAGAATATCGAGCGTGATGCGGCGGGGAACGAAATTGTCATCCGTGGACCTGGCCAAGCACTTCGCAAATTGACGTACGATGCCACCTACTCAAATTGCATTTCCTCCATCGCCTATACATCTGCTGACACCAGTCTCACTGAAACCGCTACCTATGACCTTGTCCACCCCCTGCCAACTTCTAACACAACACCTAATGGCGAAGTCACGTCTCTTGTGTACGACATTCTTGGACGAGGGCTGGAGACCAAGGTGGACGGTGTCGTCGTCACGAGACAAGAGTATTCCGTGTCTGGGACCAACTTTTACAGGAAGGAGTACGCAATGCTAGGCCCCGACCAAAGTACGTGGTACCAGACTACCAGTCATCTCGATGGGTTGCAAAGAGTTTGGAAGATGGAGAGACCTCGACCGGATAATGCCAACATCACCATCGTCTCCGAATCACAGTTTGATGGTGTTGGGAGGCTCACTCGTAAGGCCCGCGAATATTTTTCGGGCGCTACCCCTGTGTATGCCACCGCGACCTACGATGCTTTGTCCAGAGTGAAGCGAAAGACTCTGCCAGCCGTCAGTTCGGACGTTCCTTCCTTGACGCTCGATTATTCCTACACCTTCACTGCGGGTACAACGAAAATCTCTGAAACACGCTCCGACGGCAAGACCAGTGCGGTCTCCGTCCAGTTCATTAAACCCATACCCAACTCTGAGCCATCTGCGTCGAATTTTGTGAAGAATGTCTCTGTGGAAGTCGTTGATGAAATGAGCCACCAAGTCAAGACGGCCTACAATGGATTGGCGCGGCCTATCACGATTACCGATGCTGCGGATGTCCAGCTTTCCATGACTTGGGATGGCATCTCCCGTATCGTCGACAGGAGCATCACGCAACGCGTCAGTGGCTCACCTCAAGTCATCCAGCGTACTTCCGCGCTCTACGAGGAAGACATCGGTCGGACAACCATTTTCAATAGGCTCACAGGGACCTCTGCCGTCACCAAACTGGATTGGCTCTCTCGACCAACGGAGAAAGTCACTCCCGACGAGACGTTGACGTTCAAATATGACAACGGTGGTCAATACACCAAGGAGCGTCTTGCCTCCGTCACATCATCCCAGAACATCCAACACACATACGACTATGATATCCACGGCAACCTCGCATCGGATTCGCTTAGCATCGACGGTCAAAGCTTCACTTCCCAGTACACTTGGACCCTGTCTGGTTCACTGATCCAAGCTAAAAATCCTGACGGCACAGTCTTGAACCGTTCTATACTCCCTGATGGGCGTTCGCTCCACAACATTGACCTCCTAGATCGATCCAACACCATTCGAGCCTCGGTTGAACTAACGGACTACGACGACGTCTACTCCAAGCCCCTCACTTGCAAGTTCGGGAATGGCATCGTGGCTTCGTCGACGTTGACCGCGAATGGTTCCGCCGCCACACTGTCTCTCAAGAAAGGCACCAATCTCCTGCTCTCGCAGCAGTGGGAAATCGACTCCTTCAGTCGCATTGTTAGTCATGAAGTCAATGCTGACGCGATCCAGCCCGGTCAAGGCGATAATGCATACTCCTACAATGCCGCAGGTGAGTAGACATTGTTTCATGCCATGAAAGTCCTGACAATATCGGTTCACTTCCCTAGGTCAGTTAACGAGGCGTGTGACTGGCGCGGCTACAATGACTTCTGCACTTCCGGAGGCCTTCTCCTATGATCAGAGTGGGAACTTGAATCAGAGAGGCGATCTGCTGTTCATCAACAAAGGATGGCAACTCTCCGAAGTTCGCAATCTGGCTGGCATCACTCAAAATACCTTCAAATATTCGGCCGACGGGAATATGATTTCGAAGTTGGATGCGTCAGGAAAGGAGGGCAGAACTATGTCGTATAATTCAGAAGGCAGGCTGACGAAGCTCGATGACACCTCGTTCATTTACGACTACAGTGGACGACTCATCAAAGCATCCCTTCCTGACGGTAGTGTGAGGTTGTATCCATCCCTCTCATACGAGGTCGACATAGCTGCGGGAGGTGCCAAGACGGAAACCTCTTACATCGTGCAAGGAAGTAGGCGTGCCTCGCTGACGACATCTGGCTCGTCATCTGAGGTGCACTATTATCACTCTGACCAGCTCGGTAGCACTATCGCTGTCTCGGACATTGCAGGCGATCTCATCACGCAATACTCTTACGACCCATATGGCCAACCTGAGGTACTGAAGGGAGAGGATATCTCTCGGTACAAGTTCTCCGGCAAGGAAATGTTCGGTGACTTGTATTATTATGGAGCCAGGTTTTATGATCCCCAGGTCAGATTGCATGGGTTGCCCGTTGCATAGAGCTGACACCCATATTCTACATTAGATTGGTCGATTCCTCACGCTAGACACCCATCCGCTTAATCTTGACGGTATTCGGCCGTCCACCTTCAACATGTACGTGTTTTCGCGAAATGACCCGGTTAACTTCATTGATCTCAATGGCAACGTACCTTGGTGGCACTGGTAAGCTTCTTGACCTCGTATTTGCAAACAAGGACTTAATGTGCTTAGGTTTGTGGACATTGTCCTCATCGCTGTGGGTGTGGCGTTGATGTTAACGCGATTGCCCTCGGAGTTATCACTGGGGCCGTTATTGGCGCTGGTGTTTCTGGACTGACATACGATATACAAGGCGCAATTACCGGCGAGTCAAATGACAAGGATTGGGGTATACAACTCGGTATTGGCGCCCTAGTTGGGGCTATCAGTGGAGGTGCCTCTGCCGGTCTGGACGCCGTACTCCCTGCCGCATCGTTTGGAAATCTTGTCTCGCAGGGAGCTGGGACTTCATTAAAGATGGTTGCCGGATTCGTGGCGAGAACAACTGTTCGTATGGGTCTACAAGTAGGACTAAACTCCGCGTCGACCGTCTTGTACCAAGGTATCCAGAATGCCATTGAAGGAAAGCCTTTCGGAGAGGGCCTCGCCGAAGCCGCCGCCGCCGGCGCTTGGCAGGGCGCTATTCTCGCAGGTATGTTCATTTCAGCTTTCATTTGCTCAGAGGTCACGATGATACGCAGGTGTCGATTTTGGATACGGTTTTGCGAGCAAGAAGCCAACCGCTGTCAAGAAATTCTGGGGCCGGAAGGGAAGCGCTAATATTACCAAGCCTGCGGCGCAGCGCGTGCCAGTTCGCAAAATCTTCCGTCAAATCGAGCGGGGTGTCGCTGATGCAGCCTCGCAAGTCGGCGTCCTGATGCTTGGATTTGGGCTTGATCAATCGGCTGCTGAACAGCAAGATCCGGATGGCAGCACGCAGAATGATCAAAATGTCCCCGGCGCTGTCAATGTTACCAGCAGTGCACTCTTTACTGGTGGTCAGGTGAGCTTCCCGAGGTTCATCCCGACGGAGAGCACTAGCATCTTGTAAACCACCTCGGAAGTGCGCTCAAAGTTTGGTTGTCAATTTGAAGCTTGAATGAGGTCTGCTGAATTGCTAGCACGCAGTCCTGTGTAAACATGTATTATACTCACCAATTCGACTCTTGTCGCATCGACATGCCTCGATAGGCACATTTATTGTCCAATTGGCCATCCTGTGATCTCCGAGGGTGTAATGGTACTCATTGGTGGTAAAAAAAACCTCGTTGTCTCTCGTATTCGGTACCGAGGCACCGGTGTATAAAATCCGGCCTTCTTTCGACCTTCGCTGTGCCTTCCGAAGCAGGCACTTCTACGGCCTCACGGATTCCTCGTTTCAGGCAACACCACCTTCACCGCAAGATGACTTGGCAGTTGGAATGCTATACTTTATCTTACACGCGTACTGACCTTTTGGCTGGTGGCCGGCGCAGATCGTCGGCATGGAACACCCCGAACATTGTGGTTGTTCGATATGCCCCATGGCTTCATTTACTTTGGGTATGGCCAAGGGTCTAAGCAGCGTGCTAGTAGGTTTCTCGGATGCCTGCGTGGTGATGTGGATGTTAAAAACACCATTTTGTTTATCAGCGCGATGCCCGGCTCCAGCATCCGGTTTTATGGCCAGGGTGGGAGGCTTGCCACGGAATACGATCACGATGCGTTGCAGTACCGAACGACAAGACAAAAACTGCATTCGTTTCATGTGTAGCTGGACTGGCTGTAGGACTTCCATTTCGGCGCAGGTCATTGGTTCATCAGCCCTGCCATCATGGAAAATGAATACCCGCTATTTTTCATTTGTATGAGAAGTCGCGGGAAGTAACCTTGACCGACTCGGCTTCTGACAATGTATTGGGCCTGCCAGTGCTCTCAGCGGCGCTGAAGGCGGGTATGGCACCATCATCAGGGATATATGGAAGTGGATTTCAAGACCGTTTAGGCCGCAGGCCATTTCGCCAACCCCCCCATTGCGAGATGATTCATTACACGCTCGACTTCGCATCCGCATTCCTTCCTGTCATAGCTGGTATAGTAAGTCGTCCCCACTACGATTTATCGTTGTACTTGATTTGTTTCTCCAGGCAACACATTGGGTTTTGTCAACATTTGAGCCGAAGGGAGTGTCCATGCCCATCTTCTTGCTGGTGCTGGAACCGCTCTGTCTTCTTTACATAACATGCGCCTACTCATCTACAACGACTCTCACTTGGACATCCATCGCTCTCACCTACACAATCTTCCTCTCTACGGTTACCGTCTCGGTAATCCTCTATCGACTTTCACCGTTTCACCCACTTGCGGACGTTCCTGGTCCAAGATTGGCCAAGGTGTCCAAGTTTTGGGGCGCGTATCTTACGTGGACTGGCCGACAGCATCTGCGAATCAAGGCGCTTCATGATCAGTACGGACCGTTTGTGAGAACAGGTAACGCTTACTTTGACGAATGAGTGACGATATTTACCGGGAGTAGGACCCAATGAAGTATCAATCGCTGACGCTGACGGAGTTCCCACTGTTCTCGGGTCACAAGGTTTGCCGAAGGGTCGCTGTGAGTCCAGCTTCTCGTACCGTGACGGTGTTACCGATAGCTGACAAAGAGTAGACTACGACGCTCGTCAGGATCCAACTGCTCCTCGCAACTTGATTGTTCTACGTGGTGAAGAACATGCTATTAGGCGGCGGTTATGGACCCGAGGAATGAAGACCGAGGCACTCCGTGAATATGAATGTCTGATCGCCAATCGAGCCCATGAGCTCTTGGAACGGGTTGGGAGTCTGCAAGGTCCAGTCGATATCTCGAAATGGCTGAGCTATTTTTCGTATGTTTGTTTGAGATCCTCGTTCACAGTCTGGCTTACTCTGTAATCATTAGCTTTGATTTCATGGGAGATATGGCGTGCGTTCTGTTTAATTTCCGTTTATCGATCGAGCCTGACTTTCGGCGCGAAGGTTTGGCTCTGGATTCAATATGATCCAAGATGGAGAAGATAAGAAAGGTTTGTGGAAAGCGCTTGAGGATTTTATGTTGTGCGTATCACTCCAAGTCGGCGTTTCTGAATCGGCAGCTGAACCGGGACCAGCTCTGCAGCAGTTGTATCTCATATCCCCTGGGCATCCCATGTTGTCCAGAAGGTGCCCTATGTTGCCCGTGGCCTGACAACCCTACGAAAGCATGGCGTTGAGTGTGCAACCAGGCGAATCAAGACGGGAGCAACCATAAAGGATCTGTGGTATCACTTGGTGAGCCTGCGACACGACTTCGTGACTCATCTTTCTAATTTTCTCAAAACAGACTGATGAAGCGGGGTTGGAGAAAGAGCAACCTGATTTTGCGAACGTCGTTGCCGATGGAACTGTAGCTATCGTTGCTGGCGCAGATACAGTCGCCACAGCGATCATGTGCTTGTTCTTCTACTTGCTTTCCAATCCATCTGTCTTCGAGCTCCTTCGCGCAGAGGTGGATTTGGTGTATCCACCTGGAGAAAATGCATTAGATACCTCCAAGCACCCCAACATGCCATATATGTCTGCATGCATGTGAGCTATCGTTGTTTCATCATTTTGCTTGGATTTCTTACCTATATGACCGTAGCTCTGAAACCCTTCGAATGCTTCCTCCTGTCCCGACGAACGGTTCGCGTAGAGTACCACCTGGCACTGGCGGCCGAGTTATTGCAGGCCGGTGAGTAAACCCCTGGAGCAAGATTGGTATCACGGCTAAAGGGGGTTTTAGTCTCATACCAGAAAACACCGAAGTATACGTCCCGGCCTTCTCCCTTCACCGCCACTCACGCTATTTCTCTCCTTGTCCTGACACATTCTGGCCAGATCGATGGTTGCTCAAAGAACACCTTGACTCGTTCAATCCGAATGCGTTTATCCCATTTTCATTCGGACCAGCAAATTGCGTAGGGAGGAATTTGGCAAAGCGGGAAATTATGATGGTGAGCAGTCTGTTCATCCAGACATTTGATATGAAGCTTGCGGATGGGTTTGATCCCTCGGGGTGGGAAGAGCAGTTGCATGATCATCTTGTCCTTACTAGAGTACCGTTGCCTGTAATTCTTACTGTTAGACATACGTAGAGATAATGAATTTATTCAACGACTCACCAAAGCCGCTTGGCGAACTCAGGGGTCTAAACAGGAGGCATCACGTGGAGGATGAAAATCCCCTTGGGCGCCTGAGTTGCTCCTCTTCGCGCCGCGCTCCTCCATCACAGAGCGCGTCCTTTTCTTCTTACCGTCATCCCGTTCTTGCATGGTCTTCGAATGCTCGGAGGCCCCAAGTTTGGACGACAATGTCCTGGTCTGCTTAGGAGGTTTTGTACTTCTTCAGCCAGCTCTCAGCAAGCCGTCAAAACCAAGCCGGTACCCAAAACTGCTCCGTCGAAATCGCAAACGAAGCCAACACGAGATGTCGCCGCACGAAAGCTTGCAAAGGACCAGGAAGGGATGGTTGAGCGGCCGAAGAGCTCAGTTTCCAGGCATAGTACGTCCTTTGATGAGTTGTTGAAGAACGGCCTCCTCATTTTCTGAAAAAAATTATTCCAGTCAAGCGGAATGAGCTCGGAGTACAATTACTGTCGCGAAAGCTGCATGAGCAAGTCTTCAAGAATATCTCATTCCCTACACCACCAGCGGCCTACCTCAACATTGCCAAAGAACATATCACTACACACGGCCTCGACCCAACGCAAGGATCTGTTCTGCCCGACACAGGGTTCGACTTACCCCCACTTCAAGGTTCCACGCTCCTTCATCACTTCCATAACATCGGCTCAGAGCTCGCGCAGCCGTGGCTTTCGCTCGCGACCTCGTTCGCAAAGACGTCTCTTCCCCCTCAGCCTGACCACTGGGAAATCCAGGCCGGTTGGACTAAATATTACCACCTCCCCAACGGCTCCAGCTACAGCGAGCATGTCGACTACCCGATGCATGATGGAGCGCCAGAAAATGTGCTCGCATTTGACGTGGAGACCCTACCGAACGAGCACCAATACCCTATCATGGCGTGTGCCGTGTCACCGAACGCGTGGTATGCATGGATATCCCCTTGGCTGCTTGGTCAATCCACAGATCCTCATCACCTTGTCCCGCTCGGAGATAAGAAGGCGGCGCGTGTCGTTGTCGGTCACAATGTCTCCTATGATCGCGCGCGTATACTCGAAGAGTACGACGTTGAGGCTACCCAGACGAGGTTCCTCGATACGATGGCGCTACATGTCGCGATCAAGGGCATTTCGTCTCACCAGCGTCCGGCCTGGATGAAATACAGGAAGTCGAAACAGGTTGAGGAGGAGCAGAAGGAGGAAGCTGAGGAAGCGCTGATGGATATGCTGGCTAATTGTGACGATGAAATAAAACTGTCGAAGAACGACCCTCGCAAGGCTGAGCTCATGCGACTTAGAGCTGAGCTGGCTGAGAGTCTGTCTCCTTCGGACTCTGGAGATGAAGACCAGATGTCGTCGCAACGCTGGGAAGAGATCACCTCCGCTAATTCCCTCGCCGACGTCGCCAAACTGCACTGCGACATCCAGGTGACCAAGGACATTCGAAATGATTTCATGAAGCTTGACTCCGCTGCCATTCTTGCCGGTGTTACGGACTATCTCTCATACTGCGCCAACGACGTCGAAGTTACCCATGCCGTATTCGGTCGCGTCCTGCCTTCTTTCCTCGAGTCATGTCCTCATCCTGTGTCCTTCGCCGGTATCTTGACGATGGGGAGTAGCTTCCTTTGCGTCAACCAGGAGTGGGAGAAGTACCTGGAAAATGCTGAGAAGGCCTATCAAGGCATGGCTGATAGCGTAAAGGTTAAGCTGGCTCATCTCGCGGTGGAGGCCAAGAATCTGATGACCGGTGGTGAAGACGCTGCTAAGGTTTGGCAAACTGACCCCTGGTTAAGTCAGTTGGATTGGTCACCGAAGCTTGCCGGCGCCTCGAGGGGTATTGTCGCACCGGACCCGTCTAAGGTCCCGGCCAGTACTCTTGTCTCGCCGAATCAGGTCGAGGTCAGAGTCAATATTTAATCTTATCATATACCCAATCTTCTAACATTTCATTTAGTCGGCCACCCCGCCTCCTGTCGACACTGCGCTAGCGTCGAGGACAGTCCCCACGTGGTTCGCCAAGCTCACCAAGGATCCTCTTGGGCCGGGTGCTAGGAACAAGACCATACCTGCTCTGCTGAAACTCTCATATGATGGCTACCCGTTGCAGCGCTCGTCGTTAGAAGGATGGCACTATCTCGTCGATGAAGATGTTCGCCGTCCTGCTACCGCGATCAAATGCCACAAAATTTCAACCTTGTTCTCTCCACTGCACCTCTTACCTGGGCTCGAAAGTGGACGCTTAACGGCCAGAGACCCCCAGATGGCGATAGATATTTCGACCAACAAGTCAGATCCGTCTCTACCTTCTCGGATTATGGAGCTTGCGGAGCAAACTTTGGAGGAGCATGGCACTGGCGAGATCACTGATCCGTCTTTATCATTACTCAATTGGGCGCTGGTAGAGGTGAGGGAAGGCGTGCGTGTACGACCAGGTCCGCGTCCGAAGGCCGCTCCAAAGCCGAAGAAATACACTGAAATATGGCCGAAGTGGTATTGGGAAGCCACTGCACCCAAGAAAGATCTCTCCCCTGGCTCCCTCGACCTCACCGTTCGTTCCGCTATCGCGCCGTTACTTCTACGCCTCTCTTGGTTGGGCTACCCCCTGTTCAGATCGCGCGAGCATGGTTGGACCTTCCGTGTTCCTGCTGATGCTGGTTTCACGACTCGATCCGCTCCGCTTACATTCTATGACCCCGCTGACGATTCCCTTGCTGAAATGGCTTTGAGGGACGGCTATGTCTTTTATAAATTGCCGCACAAGGACGGGGAAGCCGCCAACGTTGGAAGTCCATTGTCGAAGCCATTCATGAAGTTCGCTCAGGACGGTACGCTGACAAGTCCAGATGGTACTGCAACGGAAGCGCTCGATACGAATGCTCAATGTAGCTATTGGATCAGTGCGAGGGACAGAGTCCTCAGCCAAATGGTTGTTTGGCAGAATCAGGCGCAGAGTTTGGGTATCGCGTCCGATGGAGCCGAGAATCAGAAGTGGGGAATCATCCTTCCTCAAGTCATCACCATGGGCACTGTTACACGTCGAGCCATCGAGAAGACCTGGTTAACTGCTAGTAACGCCAAGAAGAATCGCGTTGGCTCTGAACTCAAGGCGATGGTCCGCGCCCCGCCTGGGTATGCCATCGTTGGGGCAGATGTCGATTCCGAAGAGCTATGGATATCTAGTTGCATGGGCGATGCTCAGTTTGGGTTGCATGGCGCGACTGCCCTTGGATGGATGACGCTTGAGGGCACGAAAGCTGCTGGGACGGATCTACATAGCAAGACTGCCAGCATCCTGGGTATCTCTCGCGACCAGGCCAAAGTTTTCAATTACTCTCGTATATACGGGGCGGGTATGCGACACGCCATTCTCCTCCTACTTCAGTCGAACGCTGGGATGTTGCCCGAACAGGCTCAGAAGCTGGCAGAGAACCTTTATGCGTCCACTAAGGGGAAGAATACGCATCGCACCGACATCTTTGATAGGAAGTTCTGGTTCGGCGGGTCGGAGAGCTTTGTTTTCAACAAGTTAGAAGAGATTGCCTTGTCAGCGAAGCCTCAGACTCCTGCGCTTGGATGTGGCGTCACTCATGCCCTCTCAAGAGACCATCTACCCAAAGATTTCGGTTCCGATTACATGCCATCACGGATTAATTGGGTAGTGCAATCATCTGGCGTCGACTACCTCCACCTTCTCATCGTCGCTATGGATCATATGATTCAAAAGTATGGCATCGAAGCGCGATATCTAATCTCAGTCCACGACGAACTCCGTTACTTGGTGAAAGAGGAAGACAAGTACAGGCTTGCATTGGCGTTGCAGATTGCCAATCTGTGGACGAGGAGTTTGTTCGCCATGAAGCTTGGGATGGATGACCTCCCACAGGGCGTAGCGTTCTTCTCCGCTGTGGATGTTGATCATGTCTTGCGCAAGGAGGTGGACTTACCATGCGTGACCCCGTCTCAGCCTATTCCCATTCCGCCTGGAGAAAGTTTGGCCATTCAAGGTATTCTGGAGAAAACCAACGGTGGCTCTTTGTGGCCTGATGGCAGGTCGATGTCCAACAATGAGGCCATGGGCTTCTACGACCGGCACGCGTTTGTAGTACCCGATTGTCTCGCCCATCTTGCCTCCTCTGCTGCTTTCTTACAAGCGCAGGCTACGTCGGACTTCGAGGAGATCAAATACTTGGCAAAGCTGGCTTCTGGCAAAGATGTCACGGGCGGTATTGGCTCTGGCACAAGACGGCCGAAGAAAGCGAAGAAAAGGACGAAGGTTGCTCCTTTAGGCAATAGCGCAGACATAGATCTCTCCACGGCTGACGATGAATTCAAGCGTTGCAAGGCTTTGGCCTAAGTTGAGGCTTATCTACTCGCCAATTACACCTGCACGGACCTCCGCTCCCCTTCGAGATTTTAAAAGACATAATTAGTCGTCGCTTGAATCACCGTTCCTTATTCATTCAATTATCAGGACTAGGGTTAGCGATGGATGTATTTATGGGACCTCCCTTTCACTGATATAGACTGCTAGGAATTCGGCCTTGGGCTGTTCCTAATACCAAGGAGCGCCGCGACCGCCGGAACTGGGAAGAGTCATGATTACAAGGGTACATCACCGATGTACGCCATTGACTACGTGTCCTATAGAGTCAACATTTGTTTTATCGGATGACCTTTGGACCTGCCCAAACCTCTAAGCGCCTGACGCTTGGCGTCTGGCACTCTCACATCTCGCCACGATGGCTCTGAATAATTTTTCGGAGATTCCTCAGGATGTCGAGCGGCTGATTATAGAATCCGCCATGGAAGACCTTGTTTTTCAAGCTGGGATACATCCACGCGGAATTCCTGCTCTATTTACCGCATGCCGCAGGTTCAAGGCTTGGTGAGTCCCTTTCGGACATGGGCGACGTCGACGTCGATTAAGCTGTGCAACAAGGTCGTATCCTATATTTTATAGGTCGATTTGTCTTGGAGATCGCCCCAGCATTCAACTTTTGGAACGAACTCTGATTCATTCCCCCTCGCTCGCTCTCTTCGTGCGCATCCTTGTTTTCACCATCTCGGCCCGCACCCGGTCTCAGGCCTTGAATATCATTTCTCCATGTCTTGGATTGACTAGGCTTTGTTACCCGGAGCGCGGCCCACACCCCCTTCAAGGATGGACATGCGACATTTCCAAACACACGGCGCTTGTTCGCATATCTGGTTGTCTATCATCACTCCTGGGGTTACGCCCTGGTGATCGGCCCACACCGAACTCCCTCCTCACGCAGATCACACACCTTGATATCCGCTTTCCTAGCCACGAACCTTGGTATCCGACGATTCCCCATCTGATAAACCTCACCCATCTCTTTCTCTCCGTCTATGATCTTTCTCCTGATGAGAGCGAAGTCTCTGCGATTCTGCCCTGCCTCCCCATCAACCTTCAGGTGTGCATTTTGCGCCCCAATGCGATGCTCTACTACGATGCGCTGTCGCTCGCTAGGCCACTCGCAGTTGGAGAAGTTGACCCGCGCATCGTAATCTGTTTAGTTGGATATTATGATTGCATCCCATATCCGTATGTTCAACGCAATCTGTTCCAAGACCTTGATTCAGAATGGGCAATGTGCCACACCGGCCCTGATTTCTGGGAGGAAGCAGAAGCTATCATCCGGGCTCGTTCTGAGTCGGCGAGGACCGCCTGAGGTATGACTGCACCTTTTGTCGCCTCATAGCGCTGCTACCCCGGATTTCTCTCCGTGTTGTTCCCATCAGTGCTTAGAACAGCGACTGTCCATAATTCCTACGATGTAAATACTCCGTGATCGCTTTGCCTACAGAGTACGAGAAAACAAGCGGTGATGAGTATTCAACCTGTGTACATTTTCTACTTTAGTCCTCCTCGCTGTAGCATATGCCACAGTACGGGTGTCTGGTGGATCTAATGTATTCCCGGCCATTCAGGGAGCGACTACAAGTGCTGGTGAAGCGACTGGCGTTTATAATTCTCATCGGCGATTGAGAACGCTAGGGGCAGTCCGGTGCCGACGATTCTACAGCTGTTGAACAGGAGGCTACGACACAGCAGTTCGTTGGCAAATAGGGGCTGTCACATCTTCTCGGTTCAACTTGGTGGGCTCCCATGACCACCGACAACGCACTGTCTCGAGTCCCGCATGATGTCGAACGCCTCATCGTTGAGGATGCAATGAAGGACTTGGTATGGAGTGTCCAGGGCGGTCCATTCAAAATTCCCGCACTGTTGCTCACTTGTCAGAGGTACACAGCTTGGTGAGTGGCGGACGGATCAGTATTTACCAGCGACTGATTTACTTGCAATTAGGTCATATCCAGTTTTATATCGGTCGATACGTCTTGGAAATCAGAGGGCTACCCGGTTGCTGCGCACCCTGACAGACTCCCCATCTCTCGCTTCGTTCGTGCGCATCCTTGTCTTCATCGTTCCCGGTATGGGCGAGCGTGATTACAACCAAGTCCTCATCGACCTCATCTCCAAGTGTCGTAATTTGACACGTCTTTGCACATGGGACACCCACTGGAGCGAATCTTACGACTTCTCCTGCCTCTTGTCGCTCACCCACTTGTCGTGTCATCCCTACATACTTTGGCAACAACTAAGACCACAGCCACCGCCAGGATCAGATCGATCACCGTTGAGGAGTGTCACCCATCTCGACATATCTATGTATGAAATTCCCTTCCGGCGGTGGCTCCCTACGATTGCCAAACTCCCCAGTCTTACACACTTGATGCTGGGAGTACAGTGGCTGGATGCTGAAGTCATTGAGGAGATTGATTCACTTCTCACTCTCAAACTGCGTGCTTGCGTGGTTTGTCTCGATAACCTATTCACTAATGGTACGGAGATCCAACAGTTCCGCGCTATGGGCGCAAGGGACCCCCGGTTTGTTCTAGCCTTGAACGAATCTGTGTGTGACCAGGGCATCACCTTCCCGTGCATTCGTTGGGTTAGTTCGAAGCGGATCGCCTCGGAATGGACCTCATTCCATTGCGGGCCTGATATCTGGGAGGAAGCTGAAAATATAATTCAAGCGCGCTCAGCATCGGCTTGAGGTATAGTCCGAGTCACCTTAATGTGAAGTCCATTATTTATTCCGCTGCAGGCATCGAATTTCTGTGTTAAATTCCTCTTTCATGAGGACAGTACAGTGCTTGGTTTCTTTTCCTTGTAAAGCGGGAAGGCGAGAAGAGAACCATATAAGACTCGAAATATATCTGTCAGTGTCAGCTAGAATTGAGCTTATGTTTCTTAGATCTACGTGGTGATAGGTTCCATGTAGTCTCGCACAATTCGACGAGTTGACTTTAAAAGAATTGCCTCCGGCCCAGGTCCCCTAAATGCGCCCCTTTTCGGAGTTGTGTCAAGTGAGGCACAAGGCGCTCTAGCAAGCGCCCATCAGTTTCTTTTCACCGACATGGCTTCGCGCTGGATTCCTCAGGATGTCAAGCGACTTATCGTAGAGGCCGCAATGGAGGACTTTGTTTCTCAGGCAACTGGAAATACATCTGGAATACCAGCTCTCCTTACCACATGTCGCAGCTTCAAGGCTTGGTGAGTAGTCCATCACATTATTCGAACGATCTCGACTTCAACTGACTGCGAAATAATAAGGTCATATCCAATCTTTTATAGATCCATTCGTCTTAGAGATGACATATGCGCTGAGCTTTTGGAGCGTACTCTGACCGCATCTCCCTCGCTGGCCCTCCTCGTTCGCATCCTTTTTGTCATAGGCGATGATTGCACCGTATCCCAAGCCGCAAGGATCATTGCTCCATGTACTGGACTGATAAGGTTGTTTTATGCGGGCATCCCCGATTCCTCTCTGGAATGTGACTTGTCGAATCACACGGCCCTTGTCCGCATTGCGTGTGAGCCGTCCCTCCTTGGATTACGCCGTGGTGATCGGCCTAAACCAAGCTCCCTACTCATGCAAATCACACACCTTGATGTCTATTCTGGTGACCATCAAGCTTGGTATCCAACGATAGCCCATCTGATCAACCTCTCCCATCTCTCTCTCTTCGTCTTCCATCTTTCTCCCGACGAGAGTGAAGTATCTTCGCTTCTCCGGTGCCTTCCTGTCAACCTACGGGTCTGTGTTTTGTGCAGCGATTCGATGTCATATGACGAAGAACTCTCGATTGCTGGACCGCTCGCAGTTGGTGACGTTGACCCCCGGATCGTGGTAGCCTTAATTGGTTTTAGTGGTACTGTTCCGTACCCGTGTATCCAACGCCGTAATCTGGAGTCCATTGATTCAGAGTGGGCAATGTTCTATTCCGGACCTGATTTCTGGGAAGAAGCAGAAGCCATTATCCGTGCTCGCTCTCAGTGGGTCCAGCCAGCTAGCTGAGGTACCTACTTCGCCCATTTCTTTCATCTGGACTCCTTTCTAATCCTCGCATATTGCAGGCAATGCTCTGAATGCCCTAATTTATATGACAATGAAGATCTGAATTTTCCATTCGACAAGAAAGGGAGACATTCGTTAACGAGTACGAATGCGCGCGAGCATACGCTTGTCATACGATGTGGTATGCTGGTGGGCCTGGCTACGACCCATATCTTCATCACACGGTGTTGTCGAAGGATACGGAGGTTGGAGACAGCGATGAAAAGCACGCATGTATTATGTTCAAATTCTACCCTTCGTTGATGCTCAAACAGTAAACTTAAGTCTCAGTCCGCAATGATCACTGCATGGGATATAGTCAGAAGCCCCACCGGGTTTGGGCACCTCAATCACACCAGGGTGCAGAATCTTCATCTCCTTCGCCTCTACGCCCAACATCGCAACCTTATCCAACCTTCCTGGCCCCAGTCCGTCCCGTCGTTCGACTCCCACACCCCACGTAGCTCCATCATCAAGCCGTCCCTTTCCATGCAACGCGATCCACGCATCTACAAGCCCGTTCTTGTCGAGGAGATCATGATCCTCGGGCCTAATGGCGTTGAAGTCTCCCGCGATTAGCCCACCACTGCATCCAGGCTCCCGGAGGAGGTTGGCAACGATCTCCATCTGTTCAGTTCGGTAAGGAAGGGTGCCCCAAAGAGAGTCGAGATGAACGTTGATGAGACGATAGGCTGTGGATGGGGCGGACGGGGGCATAATGTCTACTGCAAGCGCACACCTCCGATACTTGCTGGGGAGCTCGACGCGGGAAATGGGACCTAACGCGAACTTCGTACCTCCATCCGCCACCCCTTTCCCCTCCATCTGGGACTCCAGATCGAAGGCAAAGCGCTTCTTGGCCAGCAACGTCATATTCGCAAAGGGAACGCCTTCAAACGACGTTTGGTCCTCAGCGTCGGTTACCAGGAAGGCTTCGCGAACCTTCGGATTGTCCAGGATGGAGGAGCGGACGTCGGACGTGACTTCTTGGAGAAAGATAATGTCAGGACGTTTCCCTTCCTCGAGGATCCCGCCTAGGGTGAGCTTGGCTCTTGCGATGGGGCGAGAGGAGAAGGCGTCGAGGTTCCACGTTATGAGAGCAAAGTCGTGCGGGCGATGAAGCCCCTGCAATGGCCTTTGGATCGGGGCGTATCTCGAAGACAGTGGTGCCCAAAGTCGAGTGGATGGCTTGAACACAGAGAGAGTACGCTGGTACAGTATGCTGGCGGCCATGGCGCGCACCTGCTAGCATGCGGGTGATATGGGGTAGCGTAAGGGGATCGTTCGGATTTGGATATAGGGGCTGATCGCGCTGGCCGCGCTTGGAGGTCGCTGGTCACCAACTTGGCCTGCACGGGGATATTTAGCGGGGTGAAAATTATCAATTCGCTACGTCCCGTTTTGTGAACCAGCTGCGAGGGCCTCGAGGATGAGAAATATAGCATGCGGCAAAATGAGTGCAAAATGAAAGGATTTTCGAATTATTTTGCATGCAGGGTCCTTATTGACCGTGGGAGATATATAATGACTGTGGGATAATAATTTGTAATAGATCTGCGCATTTTCAGTGCACCGAAATCTGAGTAAAACCAGACATCTCCTCCCAATTTGCTCTAGCGAAAATTACGCATATTACATGGCCTGAAACCTATCAAAGAAAACGGAACGTAGATGTATAACGATTCTGGGCAGCCAAAATAACCGGCTGTGCGTCGCCAGTTGTCATGTACGTGACATCATTAGAAATATCTATTCACTTCCCAACTCGAGTCGCTGATTTCAGAAGACTGATGCCTTTGACCGATGTACAACAAGAAACCACGATGCGTAGCAGAAGCCTTGTCAGGAGGGCTAGCAAAATGGGAAAACCAGGGTTAGGGGATGTTAAGCTCTCCCCATGAACCTATCCGAAGTGGCATAAGGTTTCCTAAGCATGAGACTGATAAAGGATGGTCGGAGCGACTCGCTACTAGGACTAGCCAGATGAGAACTCAGATTGCATGAATTTCGATGGCGAAGGGGTCGAGGTCGGAATCCTGTCGAAACCGAGAGGCTGACTTCAGTCCTGCGTCCTAGACAGTGCGCTGCACCAATCATTAATTGACGTGTTCCAATTTTGACACTCGCAGAGCGGCAGGCCAGTAGATCCCGAAGCCTAAGTAGGCTGTGCGTCAAGGCCTGCGCATCTTTACGTTGATGACAGAAGTCATACCAATGAATTACGTATAAAAGAGAATTCCGGGAGCATGGTCACTCCAGGTGCAGGTGCATGTGTTCCAATTTGCTTCGAGATGCAGAACGTGGCATCTCAGTTCGATCAGCAGCTGACCCCGACGATTCCAGGTATCATCGAAAGCTTTCTCGATAGGTCACACGGACCGATGTATATAAGCCCAAGGTGGTACAGAACACAGACCCCAGACAAGTTTCCCCCAGCAGAGAACCAACCGAGTTCCCCTTTGGACGCACAATGAGTGAACTCTCCGATCTCCCTATCGAAAGTAACGACGAACAGTCGACTGTTGAGGAACAGATTGCAACCGACAATGTAGTCTGCGAAATGGGCAACTCCAAGTCTAGAATCAATGGTCTTACCCCTCCAATAGGAACTATGTTCCACGGACAGTGCGTAACTCGCCCGCTTGCTTTTGACTAGTTGCTTATCTCATTTGCAGTCGAACTTGGAGGTGAGGGCCATTGCACAGCATGGCAATACGGGTCCAATATTGGTGGATTAGATTTAGCAGCAGAGTGTGAGGAGACGGGTTTACATTTCTGTGTCAATGCCAGTGAGAATGTGCACGATCCCCCAGACCAGTCTAAGGAATCACGTGAAATAGCTCCTGAGTCCATCATAGTGATCGTGGTAAGTCCATGAGTGGACCGGCTCCTGGCACCTTGAAGGTACTTGATCGAACACGAACCTCAATTGCTACAGTAAACAACCCCGGGCGAACGGACAGGTGTATCATCTGTGTGGCCATCGTGATCCGAGTAGCGACTTACGGCCTTTCGGAATCACCCAGGTGTGTCTACACAAACCGTATTTCCTAGGATCTCATTTCACTGATTTATTTTCCTCCATATCTAGCTGCGCACACCGAATCTGTCACACATTGGACTTACCGATGTCAATTTCGAGCTACCCATTCGAGTCAACCCGGAACAGCTTTCCTATACGCCCGCTGTCGTGTCACCATTATTGGTACCTCGCTCGACCGTAGCTGCACTCTCCCCCGTTTCCAATCAACTCTCTTCCAACACTCCCCATTCAACTTCTCGCTGTACCTCACCCTCGCAGCGAACCTCACTCTCGTCAATTTCGTAGTCTGGGATATGGTATGAAAGAGTTACCTGGGCGAGGCACCGGTGCCATTGGATTGCAGGTTCTTAGATGGGGTGAATGAGAAGGGAAGGCCTTCCCATTTCGAGGCTCTGGAGGAGACTCAGGTGTGTTGATTTATCGTTGTTAGTTCGCAGTTGTACTTACGATCTGATATTACAGCTGTTCCCGCTGAATACCCAGCTGGTGAATATGCAGGAGATTGGTACCCTTCAAGTCATGCTCACCGCTGCTGTCTGCCCCCGTTGAATTCAAGGATACTTTGGGGTTGAGTAAACCGTCCAGCCTTTCGCTTATCTGGCCCTCTGTATGTGTATCGTCCCCTTGCACTGTTTTCGATATCGATTTTATGGCCTGGTTTTCTTCTTTTGGCCTTGTTGACGGATTCTTTGGACTCACACTAATAATCCAAATCAATTTGCGTAGTTGGCGATAGAGCTAATGATACACACTTTATGGCTGCGATCGCCCACTCGAGTCCTCGGTTGACCGCACCCGACATCCAGTTCTAACTTCCGTCGTTGAAGGAAACCTCGAAATCCTGGAAACGCAGCCGAATCACTCGCGAAATTCTCGGTATGAATTCGCAGGGAGGCTGCTGGGCGAACTTGTGGTCCAATCTGCTATTTTCGTAACCGTGAGGCGAATCCTTGAAGGACACCCGATCAGTTGGAAACGTGGACGGCAGCTGATCAAGACGTTGGAGATGGGATCGTAGGCATGCGACGCATGAACACACAGAAGCCGTCACCCGCAACTCTTTGTCGCTGCTTCTTTACCATACCTGGACACCAGAGATTAAAAAGCGAAGCAACCGGCAACCGGCTCGTTTGATCGCCTCCCTCTTAGCTTAGCGCCCCCCTTTTTTCGAGTTGGGTTTCCAGGACAAGGACGGATCCTACATTTCATTTCGGACCCGTAACCTACACGCTCTGGGACACACCTGTCGGTCATAGCGATCGGAAATGGGGCCATGTCCGTTGGGTTGTCGACGCGTATACATATGCCAGTGGCGCAGACCCTTGTTCGCCCGACTTTGCTCAGAAAGGCGGGAAGATCCATGTCGTTTTGGTCACCCGTGGCTATTTCAAAGTTTACGATAACTTGCCGGATTATTTATGGCAGAGACTCAAGTTTACGATTAATCCGAGGGATTCAGGCCTCGTTCCGATATCGCAGCTACCACCAACAGGCTCAGGAAATCAACAAGGCGATGATTACCAGTGTAGGCCTGGAACTCCGGCCCATTTATGCGCATCATGATAAACCTTTATAGATACGATCGACTTCGGACAGCGCATGTCAATGCTCAAGAATCAAGGCAACGAAGCGTTCGACTTCGATGCTAAGTACAAAGAAATATTCGGCCTCACTCTCGCCAAGCAGTCCGGATCGAGGGCTCAATACATTGAGATCGGAATTGAGATTACCAAGGTATGGATGGTGGATTCCACTGGCATTAGCTTTCTGACCCAAGGCTTCATATAGCCCACGCCTGCCCATCATGATACAGAGCTTTACGGTGTTTCTGTCTTCACGCACACTAATCCTCGAGCATTCCCACTTCGCTTAAGTGAGCTTTGCCTTCGCTTTGCCCTGTCTCTTATCCTGAATCCTCCGTTCTTAGATCGCTATTTCAAACCTTATTTAACGCCCCTTGCAATGTATTATGGCATCAAGCCGTGGGCCATCTCAGGCCAATGGTACCTTCAGCTTGGGTTCGACATTAAGTAGCCCAATTGACTATGTACATATTCTGGTCCGCGCCCGTCTCGCCATCATGAGAGCCTCGATATTTTCGTGGATTTAGTCCATCATATACAGGCGCACGAATGTCTTGTTCACATATCATTCGGGGGAGATCAGAAGTGCGGACAAAATGAATACCAGAGGGACTTGTATGTCTTGTAAACATCTTGATCAGGCAATGATTAGGCGACGAAATAACACAGGTAGGCATCGCTATTGCCTCGTTGACGATGTTGTGAACGAATTGTTAGCAGTAATTCACCCTGCCGTCCCAGTGTCCTCCTGTAAACGGGATTCAGACCGCCAGACATCAGGGGAAAGCCCCGAACTGAGCTGAACTTGTCGGCGGAATGTGCGAGCGGCGAAATGGCCTCTCGGTCTAATCATACATTTTCATTCTCGGTATGGCGATGTCAATTTTCCATTTCCTGCATATACTCGGTATTGACGATATCAATTCTAACTTTGAAATTTGCTAGGCACAAACACGCCGAGGAATCACGACACATCTCAAAATCCTCGGGAAACCGACACGCTGGTGCTGGCTCGAGCAGAGTAAGTCTAAATTTCGTTAGCTAGAGACAACGAATCCCCGACGAGTGCACACCTCACCCCCATGTCCGTCATCAAAGTACCCATCGTGCTGAAAGTCTATGCAATTGATGCATCGCCATTCTTTCTAGGATAAAGATAGCATTATCGAACTCACCGAATGTCATGGGGAACGCGTTGGGATCCTTGCACTTGAAGATGGAAAGACCCTTAATACTAAAAGTAGCGTTCTTGCCAGGCTATTGAGACGATTGTTAGCAGTCAGAATTGAGCAGGGAGGACGGCACTACATTGTCCTTGTACTGAATGTAGAACGATGCCCCGCCGTTGTCGTTGATAAATCCAGTTTGCTGAGACTTCTCGCGACTAAAATCTTCATGATAGATGGCTTGGAAGGCAGTCGCTTCATTGCCCTGATTCTTGAACATTTGAAAGGTCTCCCTGTAGTTGATGGTATCTGGATATCGCCCACCAATTATGCAGTCAGCACCTCGGACGGACACGGCACTCACAGTTCCAGGTATTACCACTCTGAACACCAGAATGCGTGGGGGGTTCTTGACTAGTCCCAATCATCTTGCTCGAACTAGGGTTCACGGAGAACCTTCGCTCGTAGTGGATGTCGCCGATGTTGACATTTCCGCGATGGACAAAGATACACACGATAGCACCACGATCAGCGAAATTTGGATCCGTAGGCACGGCGCCCGTGCAATATTTGTAGATATCGACGCTCCACGAGATAGTGCCCGCAGGAGTAGAATGCCACCATGTTAACGATTTGTTCTTGAAGATTTCCTTGGTTTCGCTGCGAGAGAGGAGTTAGTACATGGCAGACCCAAGGAATAACACGACGGCAACATACCTGCTGAAGAACGACACGTCAGGAGGAGGTACCAACTGAATTTCTATAGCGTCGGGTTGACCTGCCATGGTAATTGGTCGTCTGGAGAGCAGGCGGTGTAGGGCTCGACCTTATATCTATCTTGACCTTGTACCTATCTAAAGGAGGAGTCCAAATACGGGGGCAGAACGTCGGATGGAATTCTGTCAGATAGACTATAAGAGAAGTTCTAAATGACGTGCCAACTTGACTTTGCTCACCTCTAGAAATCGCTTCAAGTGAGGGCAAGTCCTTCGATGAATGAATACCAAACTGTATGCTGACCTCAGCTCGCGATCGCGTAAAGTCGGGCCTAAGGCCACACATTCGTTGTAGCGATAAGGTGAGAAAGAGCTAGAGCATCGTGAATTGTTTGATTCTACTAATACTTCTTACTGCAGATCCAACTTACCGACAGAAATCAGGTGGACGTCAGTATCTACGGCGCGTTTACTACTAGTTGATTGCAATGGGGTCCACATCTTCGCAGGGCTTCAGGGATATTTCATTGGAATTGTTGACTCGGAGTCAACTTAAGTCGAATTTGCAGGCTAACTGGCCGTCCGTTGGTTGGTCGTTGAAGTTTGCGCTATGTTTCCAAGGAACCTAAACTTGCACCTCGAGACGATGGCACAGATGACATCCTGGGGAGTCATATATCATAGGGTGGCGAACTGACCACAGGACAGACTCGGAGTCACGGTCGACGTCGGAGAACCGCATGCTTCGGCGCTTGACTTCAAGTTAAGCGCTTATTTACTAACACAGCGCTCAGGGCCTTCAACTAGATAGCGGGCCGTTGCAAGCACGGCGTTTACGAGACCTTGGGCGTATGGCGAGGGGGGATGTCTTAGGGTGTGGGACGTCATATTTTACGATATGGGGAATGTATGGCGCATTATGCGTTGTAAAGACCGTGGGTTTTGGAGAATGAAAGGAAGAAGAGGAGTCATGTACATTCGTTGTAAGCACCATCCATTTTTCGAGAATGGAAGGAACAAGAGGAGTGATATACATTGAAAAGAACGTGTCGTCTGCATAAAGGGAGCAGAAGTCCAAGGAGGTAGAGGGTGTGACGATAGTTAGGTGATGCGGCGGGCGGGGGTGGGTGTGTCTGGCCTGTTATGGTGGGTATAAGAGGCGGGGTGTCACGATTTCAGTGGATGACCAACCTTTTCATGGGCACGGTTAAGGCCCAATGATTGAATTCCAAGCGGTTGCTTTCATCGCGGTCTGCTTTCCAGGAAACGAAGTAGCTTTGAGAAGATGTCAAGGAGAAGTGAGCTGGGGAGGATTAGAACGCGTACCGTTGGGCGGCGTTGGGTGGCGGTTTCTTTGGAGGTTGCTGTTTTCTTTGGCACGAGGTGCTGTCGCTGGGAGTTATAGCGTCGTTAGTTTCCTCTGTCGGCATTGTGGGTGTGATGATGGTGCAGCGAGGGTGGGATTGGTTAATATAAAAATGGCATTAGGAGTTCTAGGGCCACGCAGAGTGTTCTGTTGGTAATAGTAATACGAAATGGGTGAGGAAGGTGAATCAGGAAGATATATTGCCTGGTAATGTAGCTATGATGGGATAGGGAGTCTGGAATGTGAGATGGCGTCCCGGGACCTGTGATAGCTAGTCCTTTAACGGGCGTAGAGTGTAATATAGGGGGGGGGGGAAACGACCAGGAGTGGGAGTGATGAGGTGTTGTCGGGCAGAGATGTTGTGGTGTGGAGGAGGCGGCGTTGGCGGGGGCGTGTAGTGTGCGTAACTGTTCGCTACGAAACAGTCGATGGTAGGGAACGTACTCAAAACAGTTGGAAACATGGAATTGGGGTGTAGGGTGCGTAATTGTTCGTATTGAAAAAAAAAAAAAAAACGCCGTATGTACACTTTAATACTGCATGCTCTGTTCAGACATCAGAAGTTTCTTGACCTTCGCAGGTATTGGAGCACGGGGACTCATCGGACGTGGGGAACACGGTGGGGAATGAGTGGGTGGTAGGCTGATGGGCCCTGTACGCTTGCTCAACCCAATATCGGAAACGTTCAAAGGACGGTCCGTCATCGACCACGGGCGGTCGGCGAGCTTCGTCATACTGGGACTTCCAGGACATCGACATGACTCTAAGATTCGGCCTTTAGGTTAGTGTGTGGCGGACTGGAAACAGACACGTACACCTTTGGTTCATTTGGGTCGGTCGACGGTTTCGGCGTATGTAGTGACTCCGTGGTGGATGAGCGCCTCGGTGGGGGAGTCTGGGGAGACTCCGTAGTGGACGAATCCATTGACGATTGAGACGGCTGCCTTGTGCGACGTGGTTGTGCTTCAAGCTTCAGGCTTAGGGGAGACTGCCCGCATACAATCGTCAGCAGGCCTGAAGAAGTTCCAACGTGCACGGGAGCGGACCTACCTACGAGCGTTCTCCTAACGACCCCAATACGTGACTGGCCCCCTTCCATGGTGTACGGAATCGATTACAGCCGCCACCGAAAGGCACGGTGGGATTAGTAAAGAATGGCGTTAGGAGTGGGTCGGAGACATTGAGTGTTGGGTTGGTAATACTGATACACAATTGGGCAGGTGCGCGTGAGTTAGTCAGATATATTGTCCGGTAATGTAGCTACGATGGGATGATGAGTTTACAGCGGGTTTCATTGGATAGATTGTCCGGTAATGTGTCCACGATGGGATAGTGAATTTCGTTGGGTGGGGATGAGGAGGCGTTCCGTGACCGGTATGAGTAAGATAGAGTGTCTTTCGATGTACGTAGGGTGCGACATGGGGGAAGACGATGTTCAAGGTGGGGGTGATGGCGCTGGGGCAGTCAGGGATATGATGGAGCGAAATGGCCGTCATTGAGGAGGGTAGTTTGAGGAGGCTGATGGCGCGCGTGATGGAGTTAGAAAGTATAGTTTTCTAACATGGGAATATGGGAACGGCTGGGGGTCTCAATCCAAACGGTATCGTTCTTGGTGACACGAGTACGCCATCGCACGCGGTCCCTTTTGGTCTCCAGTCTTGCCAGGCTGGCGTCCTCATTGATATGCAGCGTTTGTGGCTGGCAAGGGAGGGTCAACTTTAGGGTATGGCGGTCTCCAACTGATCTCGTGGTGTGCTGAAATACGCATAGTTGGCGTGCTGGTTGCGTCGTCAAAAAAATAGTCCATCCTCGCTTCGTGTATTTGGTGAACGCCTCTTTCGCTCTGTCCCAGTCGGAGGAGGTGGAGAGGCTGTATTTAAGGTCGAGCGTCTCCCTTGCATAAAGACAATAGGCGGTGGTGGCCGTGACGAAGTTCATGACCGCGGCTACGGCAGGGATGATGGGAGTGACGACGATATGAGCGTTGGTGTACGTTTGGTGTCAGGCTGGATAGTGCTTACTGGAATGGAACCCAAGGACTGCGTCGATGGGGTCTGTCACTGTGACGATCAGTTGGATCTTGCGCTTGTCGTCGGCCTTGAAGTTGAGTAAGGCGGTAATCGTCGGACCTATGTAGCGCCAGTCAGACTCGTCGCTTGACAGATCTGAATCGATGGTGTTGTCGAGATGACCTTTAGTTCGCTGATCCATCATGGCGGTGAGAGTTTCGTCGACGGTGGATAAGTCGCCATCTGGCGTGAGACATTTACACCCTGCTTTCTCCAACCAATACGCAGTTTCTCGCGCGTGGTTGGCGTGGACGTAGATGTCTAAATCGGAAGATGGGTATGAGACTCTGTGCAGAACTTGTAAAGCGACGGAGCCAGAGATAATAAAGCCGGTGATTGTCTGAAGGCGACGGAAGTCAGGGATATGCTCTGAGGGTAGAAACCCGTCGAGGATAGGCTCGAGCCTGTGTTTGCTGTTGATAAAGTCTACCACGTCGCAAAGGATCCGTTTTGACGTTAGCGCGTAGTCTCTGAGGTCGAGCAGGTTGAGTCCGTCCATGAATATGGTATGGACGTCATTGCAGAGCACGATTTTGGTTATCCAAAGCTGTTCGGTATGGATTTAGTTGTAGTCAGCATGGTGTGGCTTGCGACGTACTGATTCTGACATGGTCGTGACGATCTGGGAAGGGGATGAAGGGGAGGAGGGGAGGTTGAGAGCAGTGGGAGGCGGCGGTGTTAGCTGCGTGTGCATGATTTGGCGGGGGGGGGACAGGGGAGGGACGAAGGTGGAATGATGAAGGGAGGGGAAGATGAGTGGGTGGCATTCATTTTACCATCCTGGTTGGGTTGCGTTGATCGCTCCTTTTCACGTCATTGGGGTTGGTGGAAGGCGGGGAGGGGTGGGGCGTTTGGGTGTGAATTGGGGTGTGTGGACGACACCGGTTGGACGATGAGAGTAGCGAGAATGAACAAGATTGTGGAAGAGGGCAAAGCTACTAGATTACAGTAACAGAGCTTCCTCCTCCGTACACATTCCTTGAATGTAAGGATCGAGGAGGTTATGCACTACACAATCTTTGTCGTCGAAACCCACTGCCCCTACCATTTGAATCTGCCCTGCCGGTCGTGAGTAGAGGTAGATATAGACGGAGTATGTCTCGAGCTTGAAGGTGTCTGTGCTCCACGTTGGCAGCAAGGCGGCCGGTACTGAGGGTGCGGAGGCGCGTCAGGTTACGCGGGTGTAGAAGGGATGGGCGTCTAACCTGGATACCATTCTCTCGTTTTCATCAACGTGATCCAAGACGACCGTAACAACCTTCGTAGTCGCCTCAACTCGGAAAACTTGATTCCCACTCCCACAACGTCGTATTTGGTCTCAGCATTGTGGTTGTTGATCGTTTCTGGGCCTGTGACGACGTGGAAGAAATGGCGCGGCGAGGTGACGGACGCTACTCACGAATAAAAAGATGCCAACGTCCCATGTTGGCGGGAAAGTTGGTGGGTTTGGTGACGCGTGGCTGAAGTTGTGGAGGAGTCCTAACCTCCTTTCTTATCGTAAGAGGGGACGGTTCGTCTTGATGGCGGATAGGGAGGACGGTACTGAAAGGAGGTTGGTTGTCCTCCTCTTTTTTTGGGGGAGCGAAGCGCAACGAGCAGCTATGAGTGAGGCTCCTAGTTTTCGGTTAGTTTTTTAAGTCAAGTCTCGTCAAGAAGTGTTAAGCTGACCCCTCCCCCATGGCAACGTCCCGTTCCTACATACGCTGTCTGCTGTTTTCTTGTCGAAGGGAAGGGGAATATTTCACACGGCTGGAGTTGCGTCCCCATACGAAGGCTCCTTTTAGGCCTTGCGATTTGGTGACGGATCACATTCTGCCGAAGATGGTATGTGGCATGCTTAGTGAAGTTGTTTTGTCGTATTCATTATCACGTTAGCGATGTGACGGGGAAGCGTACGACTTCTCAGGTCATGCGTTCGCAATTACGAGTCATCCGTTTGAACCTGATTTGAAGCTGCGTGTTCATTTCACGGTGCTTTACACGCCCGACGAGACTCAGGAAATGCCGAAGAACAAAAGTATGGATAGCTTCGGCGGCCACGAGCTGGGATTTCGAGGCAATATCGTCGTCGTCGCTCATTCGCCGGAAGGCGAGATGATCGACTTCACGGACGATGATTGGGAGGTATTCAAGATTTTAATGTCACGGTGCGTGGGTTCTTGTGAAGGCTATGGTGGTATCTGACGTAGCTTCGTGTTGGGAAAAAAAAAAAAAAAGGTTTTCCGGAATTGGTTCTGCGAAGGAACTTGTACGATTCTTTCAGCGTCACCGTGGCTTATACGGTTCAGCGGGACCGTGCCCTTTGCCCGCCGCGTTCTCTAGGTTTCGTGTGGCTGGAGAGAGCGGTAACGAACGCTTTCCTGCTGAGTTATTGCCGGCGATGGTCCAGCATGCCCCTATACGCTCATTGGCGTCGTTCTCGTGGACCAACTTTCAGACGTGCGACCTTGTGAAGGAAAGGATGGGCCCGCTTGTCGAAGGAGCGATACTGAAATTCATCCCTCCGGCGTTTCTAGTAGCCTTTTGGCTCACGTTGTTTCACCTTCGCGCTATCATCTTTGGCGAACTTCCCCTCTATATCTTGATGAACGCCGGCTGGTCTTTGACTACTCTCAGCATTTCCGTCCCGCAAGGTGATTTAGAGTATTTGAGCAGTTGGCTGTTGTGTTGCGGGTATGAGGTGGAGAAAGATTTAGACCCGGCGTTTGGCAGCTTTCCCAGGCGACGGCTCAGGCATCGTACGGTAAGTTTAGTCCTTCTACTGTGTGGAATTGCTTATGCGTTGTCGATTAGAAACCCATGAAGATATATATATACGAAAGCGTCGATGCGAACGCAGTCATCCCCGTACTCTCGCACCGAAATACAAGCAAAATGTGTATGCTTACTTCCCGCCTTCTGGTTTGTCCGTATACGCAGCTGCTCGAAAACGGCGAGTTCGTTTTTGACACTTGCTGGGACGTACAGAAGCTTCCCACATTTGGTTTGGCTCCCATGGAAAATGCGACGGGTGCCTCTGGCCCATGCGGCGTGAGCTGCCCCCGTGTCACGCGTTCCACGAGCGGGCGACAGGATATTGACGTCATATATTGGACGGGAGCGGATGAGCATAGCCGCACCAAAGCTACTGTGGAGGAAGAATGGCTTCTCAACCGGGATATTCGTTGGAATCTTGGCGGTACGTGTGGTAACGTCTTGTGCGGCAATTATGGGAGTGACGGGGAGGAGAGTGAGATGTCGGATACAAGCTAAGTAGTGGGCGGCCGAAGCTGTCGTGAACGTTATCGTGTTTCGTTATTGGGTGGAGTCATGGCCCGCCGTGTATATAGCCGTCTTCCAGCAATGATGATGTCATCTCCGCTCTGGTATAAAGAATGCTCAGCCGTAGGATTCTTCCTCCTTCTTTTCCGACATGTCATCCATCCCTACGTTCGGGACGGCTGCAGTGGGAACAAGTCCCCGCTCTGTCTTTGAAGCCGAGGTTGAGGACATGTTTAGCAAGATCCACGCCATCAATGTGCTGGGGGAGGCCAATGTCGCTGATGAGCTCTATTTGAAAAAGCTCCACAGTGACTACGTCGGAGACACTTACGCATACAGTCAGATAGGTCAGGGTCCTTGGGAGTTCGACCTTATGGGAAGATTGACGACGGACACTTGTGTCCGTGCTCGAGGCCATTCTGCGGTAAGTTTTCAAGTGGTACTGGGGGTTGGTGTCTGATGCGGTGCTCAGGAGGTGCCGGTTGGTGATAACACCATCGTTCGAGATTGCCTTCGGATTGGCGCTCCGGGAGATCAGTATCCCCGTCTTTCCAAAAGATGGGCGAGCCAGAGGGTGCAATTGACGGATATCGGGGTTACTGAGGAAGGGGAAAGTGGATTGCGACTAGTTCGTTGTTCCTAATTGTTCCAAATCTCGCGTAAACTTACACATCCGCATATAGCATTCTCGTTTGGTATATCCACGGCCGAACTCCGTGGAGGACACATTTCCACTGTTCATGGGAGTAAAGTATGGAGCGATCGATTCAGAAGATGGTGGTTCTACTTGTTTCCTGTGTCTTTATTTCCTTTACTGAGCAGCGCGCCAGATTCAGAGCCGGTGCCAGCCCGGTTGTTGGCTGATTTCAATGCGGATGACATCCAGTTAACAAACCACACACTGAATCCGCAAGAAGTGTACGACAGGCATCACCGTCGAGTTTCTCCTCTGGACATCCCTGCCCTTCTCTGTCCTGGGACGCTTATCGTTGCGCGTGCGCAATTGCGAGTCCGCAGAACGGCATTTTACACAGTACGCGGCTCGTTTCCTCTTTCATTGGATTTAATAGGACGTGACCTGATATGTGCGACTTCATCAGGCGGTGGTATTATGTGCGAGTAAGATCAGGGTCCTGAACGAGCCAGATGAGGGTAGGAGAGGTGCTAGAAGGCCTCGGAGCCAGGAGCCGATGGAGTGAGTCACTTTTGTTGGGCTAGGAAACGACACTCTGACAATATCTCAGCATCCTGTTTCCCTCAGGCGCTCATCCGTTCGATATAGCCTATGTCTGACGTGGCGGGGGGATGAGGTTAACAGGACAAGTGCGCGTTCGATTCGGTTACCGTGTTTGTTGGCTCCTAAGGGAGTAAATTGCGATGACGGGCTTTCCTAGTTCCGTGGTCTGTCTGTTGGTAGTCCAAGGATGTTGTAGCATTGCTTCGCACGAGCTTCCCGTTGATATTCCATCGTGGAACCAAACCTTGTTATTATTGTTGAGCAGAAGGGAGGTAAAATGATGATCCCGCCAAAAAACTACTCCCTTGAGGTGAAGCACCACGCTAAAGTTGTAACCGTTGATGCTGATGATTCTGTCAACGGTCCACTCTTCACCCTGTAGTTCGAAGGCAATTAACGAGGGTCGATCGTTTCGGCCGAAGTGAGTTGACGCTGTCGTGGGGGTGTGACAGACGGTACAAGATCTTTGAGTGACGCCGGTAGATTGGCGAAGCTTATCAGCTACAGACGTTCGACCATTGGTTTGAAGCACCATGGCTCGCCACCACTTTTCAGTGGCCGGAGTGACGAGTGTGTTGCAAGTCGTACAGGTATAATTCTTCCACAATACGGATGATGATTCACGGAAAAGACGATGGGTGACGTCCGACGCGGCGGCGTACACTTGCCCATAAGGAAATATACCTGGATCTTCTTTGTTCAACAAAAGACGCAATGCATCTCTTGCGGGTTCCAGACGCCTGTCTTTGTCTACTTTTTGGAAGGACTTCAACAGTCGTTTCATAAACCTGTTAGGCTCGTCAGTCAGCAGACTGGGTTCGGCGGTGAAGATGTTGTATAAAATGGTGATTATACAGTCATAAGGGCAGCTATAGTTAATCGGGTCCCATGTGATGCCTATCGGTCCCTCAGCTGTGACCGTGGAGTTTTTACCGTGTCGAGCAGGCAAGGCTTTAGTGTCGGCGGGCGCATGTTTACGTTTACATCCTGTAATCGAGTCGCGGAGCGCCGAATGTGCGGTTGAGGGTAAGTACTGTTCACCGCGATGAGCCTTGTAGGCTCGAAGGAGCTCTTGCCTGGTGCCGCCCTTGATGGATGTTTGAAGAGTTCCTTTATGGCGCAGGTTTGTTATTTCATCCAGCAGTTCCAATTCTCTGAACTCACATCTCAAAAACTTTGTCATTTCTCCGGAGCATATTTTGTCCGCGTCGAAGCCCTGAACGATAAGGGTGTTAGCGGCACTCGCGCTTCTGGAGAGACATGTATAATATGATAAGTGGGACCGGCAGTTTAGCAAATCGACAACGTTATATTGTCTTGTCCGGCCCTGACTACCGTAGTCAGTCATTGCAAAGTTAAGCAACGCGGGGATCTGCGAGCGTTTGATTCTAACCTGAAGACCGTTCGGTAAAAGACATTGTATTGTTTTCTTGATACGTACCAACGGAATTATATTCCTGGGTAGGCCTGGGATGATAACATCTCTGGGAGGTTCCGCGAGTTTAACGAATAGTGTCTCCAAAATCTGACGTCCGTCTTTAAGAGTACTCTCGTCCCATCCGACCACGTGCGCCTCTTGACCTTTCGTTATGCATAGTTCCGTAGCATCGTTTTCCCTGATTACGACCGGCATTCCTACGCAAAGTGGTAGGACGCCTGCGACATGCTCAGCTTCCGATGGAGCACAGCTCCAAAGAGCTCGTCGCAGTGAGTCGGTCATCTGCAAAGCAAGACGTGTGACGGAGGGGCCGTCCTTGGAACCAGTCTTCGGTGTCGTAGATGCGGCGGGTGTGGGTTTTCGACTATCGAAGTCGAGAAGAATGTCCAGGGAGTGGAAACGTCTTAGTTGTTGGCCTGTTTCCGACGCGAACCTTTCGGCCCCAAGATCATTGAGTCGATCCTTTTGTAAGTTCCAAGCAGTGATGATGGGTACGTTTCGAAAGGTAGAATGAGATAAGCAACGGCCTGGTACCTCGGGTCGACCTACGAGACTCTTTAAGAAACGTACGTCTTCTGTCGTACAGGCTGAATACCTCAGGTTGATCAGAGCTTTCCTGAGTTTCTCATCCTCCGGAGAGTTCGTGCGCTGTCTCATATTTTCACGCAAGATGACGACGTCGATAAACTGGGACCATACGGCTTTGCCTATGCGAGCTTCCTGTTCTCCTTTCTTCATGTGCGATGTCACGGCGGAAGTCCATTCATGATATAAAGGAAGCCCTGCCACGGGAGGGAGCTGTGCGAAATCCCCGGCGAGAATGACATTAACACCACCGAAAGCTTCATCGTGAATGTTTCTGACCTCTGCAATTCTGCCTGAAATTCTACCGAGGTCCCTGCAGCTCACCATAGAAATCTCGTCAAGAAAAATGTAGTCGACCCCTTGCAAACGACTACGCACTTGTGCAACTGTTCGAATCTCATTATCTTCATCGTTCCGAAAACCCAACACGGAATGATAAGTCGATCCTCCAATCAACGCCGCACACGACCCGGTTGGGCCCACAATAAGTAAGCGTCGGGACTGACCAAGATGATCGAAGAAGGCAGTCAAGGCTTTCAGTACTTGACTCTTACCTGTACCCGCCATTCCTGCTAGATACAGTCTAAGTGCGCTTGCTCCCACGGTCATGGCGTGATCGGTCACTATCTGATACGCCCGTGTTTGTTCATTATTCAATGTAAACTGCTGCGCGATATGATCTCGCACGCGTTGTGGTCGAGAATGACTGAAAGGTGCAAAGGCCTCTAAGTCTTTACCATCAATCACCACAGCATCATCCACCAGGCTCTGAGTTGTCGTCAAAGGTAAAGATTGCGATGGTTGCGATGGCGGATGCTCACGTTGTCGATCCTTTAGCACTAGCTCTCGAGTGTGTTTAACGCGTGAAGCCCATTCGTAGGAAGACGTTTCCGACTGAAAAAAATCGAACGGAATCTTCATCTGCAAGGACGGGACTTTCAGCCATCCCGTTCTTGCCATGGTGATGGTGATCTCATCCATTTTTCGTCGGTGTTTCTTCACTACTTCGCACAGCTCCATTAAACTATCGTAGTCCTGTTCACAATCCAGAGCAACGGGTCCCATATCTAAGCCATACTGATCCGGCTCGACGAGTTCCGGGTGTTGCGCCTTTCGGATAGCACGACGTAGGTGGGCATGGTGATCATCTCGCTCGTCTAGACATTCGTAACGTACATTCATATTCGTCATTATTTGAGTCTGACGAGGCGTAAAGGCGTAGGAACCAAACGCGTCATCCCACAATTCCGACCTTTTTTTAAGGTCTCCTCCGTTTCTCCACGGCTTGAACAATGTTAACATAGTCGCGCAGTAGTATTCCCTATCCTCCCTGTCATGCCGCGGCAACCGACCCCCCATAAAGTTTGGAACCCAATTCCGACGCCAAGGGTGATATTTGATGCTGTGAGTTTTAACCTGTGGATGATCATCCTTAAATGAATACGTCAATGTCCTTCCGCGCTCAACAATACCAGTGAACGGGGCTAGGTCATCCGGAGCCCGTTCGCTTTCAAGATATTCTTTGAACGGCCAATTGTCGAATTCATCGAGCGCTCCGGATACGGCCGTGTCCCACTCGTTATCACAACTTTCTGTGCCGGCATTCCGCACATCTTCCACGTCGGGGTCCACAATTTCAGTAAGATGCACTTTCTCACATGTCTGAGTCCATTCATACACGTTGAGATGTTCAAGCTCTGGTGGTCTGAACTTATAGTCGTCTGTCAATGACACACCTACTAAATCATCATCGATTCGCTCGATTTGGAGTCGAATATCTCCGTTATGAATGGAAGTGTTGTCCTCGGGCTCGTTTTCAAAGTGAGTTAGTACCTCTCTGACAAAAGCTCTCCACCAACACCGAACAAAACGATGACTAGTATAGTGGTCGGGATGGCCCAGCAAATACATACACGCCATTGGCGATCCAATTTCCATTCTGGAAGTGAGCGTATTGACCATTTTTACCACAACAGATCGAGCATCGCAATTGATTCGCCCATCGTTTCTGCGTTTCAACACATCCACGACGGCATCAAACATCTGATACATTTTCAGGCCCTGCTTGGTGATGTAGTCAGTCACATAGGCTACAATGGCTTTCACCGCGGTGCCGCTCTGCAGGCTCGCCACGTCTGTATTACAGCGCAGGAGAAAGGTCAAAAGCGCCGAAAACGTATTCAGCCACGGTTCGCTTTTACGCATTAGAATATAACCGTCACTCGTTACCGTGGTTTCCTTGTGAATCGCCCGAGGAAACCTGGAGGTGCAAATATTCTGCTTGTTTAGACATCCCTTAATCCCTTTTCCTTTTTCCCCCGAACGTCTGCAACTATGCACATTGGTGCGTAAAAGAATGTCATCAACATCATCCGCGAAAGCCTCACGCCACTGCTCCAGCCTTTCGCAATGATTACATTCTCCACAGCGTCCACAGGTCACCTCCGGAGGTTTGATAGGCAAAGTTTCAACGGGCGGGACGTAATTTTCTTTTGCTAAAGACTTCAGCGCCGGAGGCATCAGGCTGGCGTTATGAGCCTTGAGCGTTCGTGTTTCCAGGGGGACCTTGGAGCGAATGTCGTCCAACCGACCCGTTAAGAAATCGCCTTGGAAACAACCCTCTAGATACTCGACAACAGCACGTTGGAAATCCCCTGTTTCATCCTCAAGCCGTTTCCTTAGTTCTTTCGGACTAAGACTGCCTCGAATCCATAGGACCATGTGCATATGCAATGTCAATCGTCCCTGCTGTTCGACAGTACCATAATGCGCAGATGTTTCTCCGTACAATCCCGGTCGATCGATGTCAACTCCCAGTACGTACTTTATAAACGCATTGCACATATGATTGAAAAAGCGAGCGGCGGCGACAGGGTTACTAGCGATGGCACGTTCTCGCAAGTCCCTTGGCAAAACCTCTGTCGTGAAAGCCTCGTCGTCCCCTGCGAAATAAATACATAACGGATGACTGACATCTGCTGGAGAGAACGTTATGAACCACGATGGTGCGCCCAAGAAAGTAATAAGCGACCACACCTCGTTGCGCATGTCCTTCCTCCCCGTCATGGATCCTTTGACGTGGCCGCCAATCTGGTCAATGTCGGCTAAGATGTCGAAACATGCCTGCTCCTCCGGAGAATTAGGCACCACATGCTCTCCACATTGCATTCGATTGGACAAAGACGTCAGCACATTCACATCCAAAGCGTCGATATGCCTCGCGACATCATCAAAATTACTTCTCTTAGCAGCGATGAAACTCGCGGTGGTAGCAGCCTTAATCTGTTCATGATTAAACGCTATCATCGGGAAAAATTGGTCCCGCTGAAAACGCTTATCATGATACATCAGCAAATGTTTCTTATGCGCTGTCTCGGAGATAGCCCTAGAAATAAGGACATTTTTGAACCCTCCTAAACCATATGGGAAGAGCCATGGGAACATCTGTGGATACAATTGGCTATTGTCATAGATCGACTCTGGTTTGGCCGAACGACCCACTGCCAGTACTTTGCCGTTTGAAGCGACGTGATGCAACGCCTTCATTTTCAGAGCCTCCAGTGTTAATGTATCGTACTCTTCCCCCGTGAGTGCGGAGACGCTGAAAGAGCATGGTCCCATCTCCGTTCCAAGCTCGGGCTCATCATCGTGAACACTAACGCATAAAGGTTGCTTGTTGCCGTCGTACTCCTTTTGCTTCCAAATGACATCAACTGGAACGCCTTCGGAGGGGTAAGTGGCTAAATTGTGGGCGGAAATCTCTACACTATGATAATCGGCATGATTTAGCTTCAGCCACCGTAACGCGTCAGCCACGGCGTTCCGCCGCACTAACATTGGTGTGCGGGACAGGTCAGAGTCATTGGGAGCCTGGTCGCCCACGAAAATAAACGCTAACACCTCGCTCAACTCCGCAGCACTGGGGGGCAGGATGTGATACAACTTAACAGTGGGATTGGCGAACAACACGGCATTGGCTGCCATTTTGACTCTTCCCGACGAAACTCGCACAACACAGGTGTTGTGACGGACTCGAGCTATGAGAAGTTTTTCCGCAAAACTTAGGTTTTGTAAAACTTCAGGGACTTCGCCTATCCATAAGCCATTGGCAAGCGCTGTCTTCGGAATCACCCCGTTATTCAAAGCTCGCTGACACGATGTACACACTTTTTCACAGCTGTTAGCCAACACAGGATTACCCGCCTCTCTGATTTCATCAGATGTCGACCATCGTTCTGCTCTCGTCACCCCTGCACGATTGAGCAATGCTAGTTTGGCCTGGGGAACCAACGCTAATGGCGTCATGCGACATCTTCTCTCTAATTCTCCACACACGGCACACCCGCTCTCCTCGACTCGGGCGGCTTCAAACTCGCCACAGAATTCACGGATTATGGTTTCCTGAAGCAAAGGAGACGGAGGCGGAGGAGGAAAGACATGAGAAAGCATGGAACGCTGGATCGCACGACGTTTCGTCTGCCTGTCGCTCGTCTCTTCTAAAGACTCCATCTGAACTGCTGCGCTGATTTTGCCTTTCAACCGTGGGTTTTTCTTTGCCGTCACATCGTAAAACTTAGCGAAAAACTGTCCGCAGCCTCGACATTCATGATCATTCAGCTTCCGGCGAAGCATGTCGACCGTCCTCTGCGGTCCCGGTTGAATGCCATGCCGTTTGCACAGGTCTTCCAAGTGCTTGCGTCCACATATTGGCGTCAATATCCCCATAGGCAAATTAGCAAGCACCGTCCTGGCCACACCGTCGTCCTCCGAAACGTCGTTCACACCTACAAAGCCATCAATCTCCACACGCGCATCATCCGAGAAAGGTTCTGAGGTCGTAACGACATAGGGCACGATCTTTTCAAACGTAATAGTGTATCTTCCCCCCCCACGAAGATGGCCCACTCCATCACTACCGAACACACTCCACATCGTAGCCAAATACACGCCGAAAAAGAAACTCCCTGTCACCAGCAGAAAAAAGGCGCAACCGATGTGCCACTGCGCGGAAGAACGCTTATCACAATCGCGGTCGCGGTAAGAAACTATCGCGGAAAAGCTTTGCATGATGTCAACACAGGTTGAAACCAGGTGCGTGGAGGTTAGCATTGGCATTGGCACCAGCGTAATGAGGGAGGAGAGGAAGAAAAGACACGGACGACCTCCTGTCGCACTTCGCAAACACATCACGTATTAGGCGTACTTCCGCATGGATGTCGTTACTATGCAATGAACACCCAAAACGGGATGATTAAGGAGGGCTGCTTCCAACCCTCATCACAACATTGTAAACTAGTCCCCCGCTGGACTGCAACATACGAAATTGTGCACATTCTTATCGTTAACCAAATATACAAATCCGGCTAATGAAAAAGGTCCCAGCATCCTATCGTCAACGACACCTACGTCCATAGGTACATCACATCTGACTAGAAAGGTTCCCATGTCCTACAGTAGTCCGTACATGCGGCAGAAAGGAAAACATATAAAAAAAAAAAAAAAAACTACGTCGCATACGGTCCAAGTCCGAACAGTGTCCGATGAAGAGCCGCCAAGACTTTAACAATGTCCATATCTCTCCCAAATACGCTGAAGCGCATACTTACTCAATAGCCTTGCGCTTGCCCTTTCCTCCAGAAGCGCCGTCCTTGCTCTTTCGGGGCTTCGACGACGAAGCTACCTTCTTCTCCTCGGGCACGGGGTCCTGATCAGGTGTAGCCAACACCAATACCCACTGAAGATTCAGGTTAACGGCGGGACCTTTCATACCCGTCTTACGATACCAGCTCGTGACGGTGTGGCCAACGACGGTGAGGGAATCTTTGGGGAGCTCTTCAGTGTAGACGGGTAAAGCTTCCGCGAGTCGATTCAGGTCGGAGGCCCAGTTAATGGCGCGATATCGACCATCGTAAACGGGGACTAAGCGGTCCATTCAATCAGTGATTACTCATCGGATTCTATGAAAACAACTTACTGATATCGTGACCGGAGAGCGAGATTTTCGAAATGCCGCCGTTGCCAGTCACCACCGCGGAACTAGCTGCGTTCTGCTGAGCCGCGGAGGGATTAGCCGGTTGATTGCCATTTAGGGCCCCTGCAGCTGCATTAGCAGGCCGAGTCTCAAACTGGAAGATGTCGTCGGCCATATTGCAATGCATGGACTTCTCCGCAAAAATCATGCCGACGCAAGAAATATACCTCTCCATGTCCTGACCATGCAAGATGCCCGCGACAAATTTCCTTCCCCGGGCACCAGGCGTATGGACCGAGGTTTCCACAACGCGAACGGGTAACACGCTCATGACGGGCGTACCATTGTCGCCCATCGACGCGTCGCCGGTGAGAATGACATTACTTCCTCCGCTAGCCGCGGTGCTCATAGAATGATATTCCCGTGGATCGCACCGCGCCAAGTGAACAACATTGCTGTGGCACACAAACGTCATGGCATTCCGAGCAAACCTAACGTCCCCACACTCGCTCAGTTCCAACGGTCGTCCAAACGGATCAAAAAAAGAAAAAAGACTCGCCTTTGCGACATGTTGGGGCACAACAACCCCCACCGATCAAAGTTCATCCTTCCTTTACCATCGTAATCCCCCTTCCAAGACTGGAACAAACGCCGCCTGTTGCATATTCAATTTTCAGCCATATACACCATTACCATCAGCGGCACCACTCACTCCAGATTGGGCAACCTCAAATACATCTGACGCAGAGACGCCGCCTGCGCACTCAGGTCGAACACCTCGCAAACATCCGGATATTTCTTGCTGCTAGAGAAAGCAATCAGCGACGGCCACGTACAAACACACAGAACACACCCTTTCTTGCCAGGCTTGAAAAAAGACTTAAGCGGAGTACCCACGTCCCTAAAAATGGACCCAAGTCAGATCACACACCATGTAAACAAACTGTTTTCACTTACTTTCCCTTCAACTTAGACGATGTCTCAGCCTCTCCGGCGGCGCTACTAATGCACAAACGCAGGCCAACAGTGAGAGACAGCGTGCGACGACCAACAAGGAGAACCGAACCTTTCCCCACCATCGTCTCCACCTTCTTCGTCATCAGAACTATCACCCTCACTTCCTTCATCAGGCTCCTCCCCATCCGTCGTCGCAGTGGCAGATCCATCGACTTCATCATCCCTGGAACCAGCACCGTTGTCTTCTTCGTCAGCGGCACTTCCTCCCTCATTCTCGGACTCCCTGTAATTCAGCACCAAACGGTTCCAACGAAGTCAACGGCGACTGGAAAAACAACTTAACGACACATACCTGACGTCTTCCAACACGTCCTCGACAACATCCGTACCTGCTCACAGAGCGTCACAAACAGGATACAACAGCGCCCAGAAAATCATGACCGCTTACGTGTCATTCCGTTCCGCTTGGCACGGGTGGGCTTCTTGCTAACACTGCCAGAAAAAAAGTCTTTCAAACGTAACAAGTCCACGACTGGCTATCACGCACCCATTCTTAACGGAGAACGACGAGCGACGAGTCCTTCCAGTCCTTTCCCCCACTCCAACGGGTTCGTCACTCCTACCATGCAAATCAATGAGTCCTCCACCGACACCCGGCCAAGTCGACCACGTATAACTACTCACTTTTCAGGCGAAGCCTCCTTCGCCCGCTTCGACGAAGTCCCTTTCGACCCCACACGCCCACGGTCTGCGGGGGCCTTTCGCTTCGAAGAAGAAGCGCTGTAACTTCACGCGTCAGACATCAGCCAACCCTCTCACCACGGATTACTGACCTAGTACGAGAATGACGGCGGGTAACCATTGCAGGCAAAAGCGAAAGACAACGAGAGCGAGCTACGACGCAGACGTCTCCCGCCCTCAGGTCCTTCCCCCGCTTATATACCCCAGTCGTCCCCATGGGCGTGCCTTACACGTCTACCTTACACCTGCTTCCTCCCTACTCTCCTTTCTTTTTTTGGGGGGGGTGCGGCCGACCGTGAAAAGGAAAATGAAACCGCTGCCTTACTTTGTCATGTCCTACATTGGTAATAGCATCCAAACCCAATGACTTCCATCCGCAATTCTAATGAAACACAACTTGTAATCAGGGGAGATCAATTCTGCAAAGGCGCGTCCCTTCCCCCCCCCCCCCGAGATGCCCAATTTACTAAATCTACTACCCAGGGCCACCTTTCCACGCGATCGGCGCGACTTCCTCGTTACAGCCCGCTTAAGAGATTTCATTACCGCATACCTACCTCTCCTGTCGCTGCTCCCGCCTCGCGAATTCAAAATTCTATTCACTTTTCAAACCGATCATCACCAACATCAATACTTACCGGCCCGGGCCTACCACAACACACTCCCAAAAAAAAACACGCAAACTATTCTCCAACTAACTTTCTCCCCCCCACTGCCAACCGCTGGAAACATTCCGTATCAAGCAAGCGAAAGCCTCCCACCGACTTCCCCTCCATCCCCTTCATCAACAATCGGACCCCTCACTCCCATAATTTCGAACCGTCGAACCAAAGACAAATTAGTGGCGTAAATTGCGACTGTATACGCACTAATGCACCCTTCCACCAATCCTCCCACACGCGCTCACCCCCCTTCATTCTCTCCGAACAAGAGTAATGACTTCATGCTTCGCCGCCAACACCACCGGCCGCAGTACTCCCTAGTATCCTCTACTATTTCACCACCGCTCATAACAGCAAAAGGCGACATCAACACTTCAACCACGTCCAAGCGTTCTCTCCCACCATTGCCCCTTCCCCTCTCCCCCCTCTCGTATCTACCCGTCTCTCCCTCTCACCCCCACTTGGCCCTACGAAATCCTCTTCAGCATAGCGTCGTGTCCACCAAAACAATATGCCACCCGTCGTCTCCGTTGTCGATGCAGCCGCTGCAGCTACGGAGGTGGAGAACGCTATGAAAGCGAGTCTCGCAGCACCAAAGAAAGCAGACGACGCACCATGGCTCTTCGACATTAATTCCGTGCGTAGCTTCGTTTCATATTCTACTGCTGTTCTCACAACCTCCCAGATGTTCAATACGTTTACGTTCGAAGACGAAGACACCCTCGGCACCAAGCGTCTAACGGTCACCTCCTCCGCCACAAACGAAAGCTTCGACTTCACAGCACGGATCGTTGGCATGCTGGCCGCCAAAGACTTACCACCCATCTGCAGACCAGTGTCAGCCCTCCGTCCTCCGTAACGACTCACGTCTCACGCAGCATTCCAGGGAACTCAAGACGCGCATTTACATGCGTCAGTATGTCTGTCTCACCGGATACGGTTCAGAGCTATTCGACAAGGCCATTCACGAGCTGGAAAGTTTCACATCCGAGATGGGTCGCTTTTTCGAACCAGGAAGTTGGGCGGGGTGGTCACCTCCCGCCTTCCACGATCACCTGGCTCTCGAGTCCACCTGTCGATACTACACACCCCGTCCACGTGGCACAGACATCGTCGACATCCCCTTTCCGACGCCCGTAGATCCTTGGAAGTACCTCGAGCATGCCAAAGACACTCGCTATGGCCACACAACCGACAACGACGTCGAATATTACCTAAAGCCGGACAGTAGCAACCAGTTCGTACACATCGTCACTCCTGTAACCACGAATAACGACTTCCTATCACGCAGATACAAAGAATTGGATCCAAAACACTTCCAAGTCGGCGACATCGTCGAAGCTCACTTGGGTTTAATCGTAATCAAGCCGCTGAAAAAGAAAAAAGACGACCCCAGCCACCTCCGCATGCTGCTTAGACTGAAAGGTCTAACTTTACTCGGAAGACCAACACTCAAGGTCTGTCCTCCACGAATGATCATACATCTCGCTCACTCTCTCACAGGCCGTATCGGAATCCTCCCCTCCCCCAACTAAAAAAAATAAACGCCCAATCCACGACGTGGCCACTAACCGTATTCACGAACCCGACCACGAAATGACACCAAGGTTAAAGAAACTTGTCATCGATGACAGTGACGCTCAGTAACTCATCGTACATGATCCTCTCACATCCACCGCTTTTTCTATCACGACTTATGGACGTTATTTTTCTTCATTCGCCCTTGACAATACATGGACTTGACCAACAAATAAATAGTACAATTTCCATACTCCCAACACGTTGTTCTCGACATTTAGTTCACCACCGTACACTACACATGGACACGAACGGTGAAAGTAACGGACTTTTTGCTCACTACCGTACACTGCACATGGACACGAATAGTGAAAGCAACATTACATGCGCCCTTATCATCTACCCCTACACCTCACATGGGCTTCATACTCTTTGCACTAACGCCAGATCACTAGCCTCCCCCTGTGTCCCAAGCGCCCAAACCCCACCCACGCACATGCGTGCACGACCTTAGCCGTCCAATCACGGCTTCCCGATCACAGCGTCGTCCAAACACAACCAAAACGCTCAGTAGCCAATCCCCGTTCATAGCGCCCATAGCAACGTGATCGTTATCCAATAGGAAGTTAGTGCCTGGTGCCTGTACGATATGATCGTGAAATGTCGCTTTAACGAGGTCCTTCACTTTGTTTCGGTCTCGTAATGTTCTCTATCGACTATCCCTCATATCGATACTAGGATTGACGATTTATTACCTTCGTCTTCTTGTCCAATTGCCACTAGCATCCTGATGTCCACAAGTGTGGATCCACTCTGTCACAGAGTCTTTTCAATAGACGAAATCCTTCGGATGGTATTTGGGTGCTTGAAAAAGCACGACAACGCCGTTAATGCTAGAGTTTGCAAAGCCTGGTCAAACGAAGCCCTCAATGTTCTTTGGTATAAGGCCGATGCAACGGCCTTGTTTTGTCTTTTTGCACCATTCCGGGCGAATGCTGAGGGCTTGCTGGTGCGTCGCACTTGCTCTAGGAAACGCGATCCTTACTCACTACATAATATTAATAGGCCTTCGAGCGTCGCTTACATCGTAGTGATTGGATTCGTTTTGATCACTATGCCTGGAGAGTCCGCAAGCTCTTTGTCGATATCTTGGATGAAAATTTCGACCCCACGGCCTGGCTAGAATTATCGTACGGGCGGTCTAGGAGTGAACTACTCCCTCGTCTGATTGAAATATTCGCCGGTATCGGTTGCTTTGAAACCGCCCTGCTATTCTGTCATCCGTTGGTGACAAAATTCAGGGTAAGCCTATATGAATGGGACTTAGACAGAACTTTCTCGACGGTGTTTTCCTACCTCCCCGCCAAGACGCCATACTTGTCTACCCTCGACATCAGTATTCCCCTATGCCAAGAGCTGCCCCACGATGCTTGCAGGTCGTTGGAATCCGCATTGAAGCAGCTCGACTCCATATCCTTCCTCAAACTTTTGGCCAATTGGCTTACCGCTGGAGTCGCGGACGCAATTTCGTCACTGCACCTGAAACATCTTCATATATTTCCCTTCCCAGCGGAATCTATTACTCAGTCGACTTTCAATTCACGGAGCAAGCGACTCATTGATACCATTTCCGCTCGCCACCCCCAGCTCGAAACATTATCCCTAACTACCTGCCGACCCATTTTCCATGTCACCTTCGACACTATTGCACCAATTCTTTCACTATCATGTTTGCGGCAGCTCCAGCTAATTGGCTTCTATCCAATTGACATCGATGCTGACAGTTTCATTACCATTTTTCAAAGGCTGCCAGCCTTGAAGTCGTTCGCCATGCGCTTTGCAGTTGCTCGCGATAGCCAACCGAACCTCCGTTTGTCAGCTATCTCCACGGTCTCCCCTTTTTGTGACAACCTGGAGGAGCTCGAACTTGAGGTGGACGCTTCGTCTGGTGTCCCGGACGAAGCCCATGTTCCCACCAATCGCTTCCCTAAACTCCATCATGTTGGGGTTTCTTACTCCCCGATTGCTCGACCACACGCAGTCGCGAGGTTCTTGAGTGGGTTGTTGCCTGACGGCTGCACTGTGGATTATCGGAGGGGGCATCGTGTGTCTGAACAGAGGTGTAGAGATTGGGACCTGGTGATCCAGTCGCTACCAGAGTTCATGCTCGTCCGTTCAGAATATGCAAGGCGTATCAATGTCCGGTGAATGCTTCGGTACGCTGCAATTGCTATATCTAATTAGGATGCTGATTCCATGCGTCGCCAGCTGTACGTCTGACCCTCAATCTGTTTGGGGCCCAGATTAATGTTTTGATATGTCGATTAATCCTCACTTCGTCATTGATTTCCGACTGACTGCTAGTTTCATTACAATGTCCTTCCCGTCATAGGTCGCATCGAATGTCTATGATTTAGCGTGGCCATCCACGGACTGTGAACCGGTGACCCTTCCAAATCTTGAACGCATAGGTCTCAATGCTTTTACGCCGATCTGGCGATACATATCCAGTCACCATTCTCGGCCTACTCTATCCATCAATGTGATCGTAGATGGAACCCGCATATTCATACCTTCTCACAGCGAAGTCGTTCGCCTGGGCTAGGATGTCGTACTTTAAAATGTTGGTTCACCGTCGCGCGTCATCGCGGACCTTGTCTAGGAGACGCGGGATCTTGATGTTGCTCTCGCTGATAAACTTCAATCAGTTGACACCCCGCGTTGCTTCCGTGTAAGACTTGTCCCAGACATGGTCTGAAAAGCGTTGAGCTCCATCACCCGTAATCATTAGCTCTCAGGCTTCATCGCGATGATTGACGGTGGTTTTCTGAGAGCGATGAGAATGAGCCGCAAGATCTCCCTCATCCTCCTAAGCCCGCCCCTATCTTGCGCACCTTTCCCACGATACACATTTCCACATTCCAATTTCAACCCACGCACTGCTATCCTCTCCCCAGTATGTCTCCTCGCGAGTTTTCCCTTGCTCAGGCAGTAATGTCGATAGAAGAAATCCTCCGAATCGTATTCAGCTACCTGGACAATAAGGATAATGCCATCAATGGCCGGGTTTGCAAGGCATGGTCAAACGAAGCCCTCAATGTTGTCTGGAGGAATGTCAACGCAACCACTGTCTTCGGCCTGCTGGCACCCTTTGAGGAGAATGTGGGCGGACTGCTGGTGCGTAGAGCTGGTCATGGCCAATTTGACTTCGAATTCATCTGTCTTCCGTAGACTTTTTCTCGTCGTATTGTGCAGGATGATTGGGTTCGGTTCGACCGCTACTCTGCAAGAGTCCGCTGGTTACGGATTGACTTCCGCGACTATAAAGTGGATCCTCCAGTTTGGCGAGAGATGTCCTATGGACGGCCCCGAATGGAGATTCTTCCCCGTCTGGAACTTGTTTCAGCCTCGTATGGGTCTCTTACAACCACCCTGTTTTTCTGCCACCCATCAGTGACATGGTTTGAGACCCTCCTTACTCGGAACGATATTGCGTCAGGGAACTTCGGTCCAGTATTATCCTACCTCCCCGCCAAAATCCCTCATTTAACCACCTTTCTGACTACCTGTCTTCCGGGCGCGAGGGCACTGGCGCCCGACACCCAAGCTCTCTTCGAGCTTATGCTCGAGAAGCTCACTTCGCTGCACTTCGTGAAAATATCAGGTCATTGGCTCACACCAAAGGCAATGGATGCGCTTTCACAACTCTGCCTGACGGATATCGACGTATTCGCTTTTCCTGGAGCGCCTTCTTCTCTCGCATCGATGGACCTCGGCTTACGATGCAAAGAATTGATTGCTCGATTTTGTGCCAGTCAGCCGCAGCTCGAATCTCTCTCCCTCTCTGCCCCCCGCGACCAGCCTCGAATCACTTTTGACATGATTGAGCCAATCCTTTCGCTGTCATATCTGTCCGACCTCCATTTGGAAGGCTTGTATCCATCCGATCTCGACACCCACCGCCTCGTTGCTATTTTTCAAAGCTTACCCTCGCTAACGACATTTTGGATGCAATCACAGCGCGCCGACATGCCTTTAGTCCCTCCGCCGCCGCTCCTTATATCATCCCTCGCAGCGATCGTTCCTTTTTGCGGCAATCTACATGAGCTCGCACTTGAGGTGGATGCATTACAGCCACCACCCGAGCACGCTGATGGGCCTCATTTCCCTTCTCTGCAGCGGCTTCGTCTCGCAAATTCGCCGGTTTCCCAGCCGATCTCCGTGGCCAGATTCCTCAGTCAAATTCTCCCTCAAGACTGCGTTCTAGACTGTCAGCATGGCGATGCGGATGATGCGAGGTTCAGAGATTGGGAGATGGTGAGGAGTTTGCTCCCTGAGTTTATGCTTGCACGATCCTCGGAGCGCAGACTGCTTAACAAGGATGTATGAAAGCCTCACCGAGTTCGTAAGTCATATTTAGCATACGTCGTCGGCGAGGGCGCTGATCAACTACATAACATTGTAGAGCGAGTTCTCTGGTATGTCGATTGCGTATGTCGATACGTTAGGGTAACGAGTCCTGGAGTATAGATACGGATAGTCAGTATGTCATTCAGTCGCCAGGGGGGGGGGTTGTACCGCTATGCACTGACATATCCTATTTCTTCATGTGACCGGACCTCTCGTTTGTTTTCCGGGTTCCCACTGGCCCACTTACCTCCTGCCATGATGTCAGACCATATATTGCTGGCAAGCCAACAGGTTTTTCGATTAGTGAAGTCCTTCCGATGACTTTCTAGTTCCGAGTAGCAAAGTGCTGGTCGTGCGTGAGCTTCTGGCGCCATTTGAGCATGACAATCCGTTGGTGAGCTGAGCTGGTTTTTGTGGATGGTTGTGTGTGGATGCCATACTGACACACTCTCGGAAAAACGCCACAGCATTTTCACCGGCATGTTACTGACGAAGATGGGAATAGACGCGACCGTTACATGTGGCGGGTCCATACACAGCCTTCGCTCGGGTTGCTCATATAGTTGAAGTCACCTCAACAGACCACCGGTATGAATCAGCTCTGCTAGTCTGCTACCCCTCAGTCATGCGATTGGTTGTGACTAGGCATCGGGACGGACGCCCTTGTGTCCTACCTGCCGATCAATCCTCCGCACTCCTAACTACACCCCTGTCGTGGATTCCTCGTTCCCACGGTCAATACGCCCTTTGACATCGCATCAGATAATTGCGATGTTACATCGTTAGACTCGCTGCTTTCTCAATGTCCACGCGCGATTTTCCACTCGCATACCATGTAATGTCGATGGAGGAAGTCCTCCGAATAATATTCAACTTTTTAGACGTCAAGGCTAATGCCGTCAATGCCCGAGTTTGCAAAACGTGGTCGGACGAGGCCCTCAGTGTCGTCTGGAGAGATGTCAAAGCGACTACGATCTTCGCCCTCCTGGCACCATTAGAGGAGAATATGGACAGACTCCTGGTGCGTAGTCATTATCATCCAATTTAACGTCAAATCCATCTGTTTTCCCTAGGGTTTTTCTCGACAAATTGTGCAAGATGATTGGATTCAATTCGACCGTTACTCTGGGAGAGTCCGCTGCTTATCGATTGACATACGCGATGCCCAAGTCAACCCATCAGTTTGGCGGGAGATGTCGTATGGACGGCCTCGAATGGATATCCTCCCTCGTCTAGAAGTTGTGCGGTCATCGTTCGGGTCCCTCACGACCTCGCTTTTTTTCTGTCATCCGTCGGTAACGTGCTTTGAGATCAAGGAAATCAAAGCTATGTGGGATGAAATTGTGCCAGAGAGTTTCGATTCCGTGTTATCTTACCTTCCGGTCAAGATGCCTAGGCTAACCACTTTTCGGTGTCCTAACGCGACTCTGATGTCGTCCGACACTCAAACTCTTTTTGAGTCCATGCTCGAGAGGCTCACTTCCATTCACACCCTAAGTGTTTCCAGCCAATGGTTGACACCGAAGGCAATGGATGTACTTTCATCCGTCCGCCTGCAAGATATTCGTATCCTCTTCTTCCCAGAAGCGCGCTCCTCCGCCGCATCGGCGAACATCACCCCTCGGGGCAAGGAATTGATTCGTAGATTGGGTATCAGTCAACCGCAGCTTGAATTTCTTTCTCTCGATGCCAGCCGACGCATCAATTTTGACGTGGTTAAACCAATCCTTTCGCTGTCACGTTTATCGCACCTCATTCTGGACGCCTTGTATCCTTCGAATTTCAACACTCAGCACCTCGTCTCTATTTTCCAAAGCTTACCTGCCCTGTTATCTTTCACAATGAAGTCCTTCCCCACCATGCGCACAAAGCCGTCTCTCCGTCTTTCCTCCCTTGCTGCTATCATTCCGTTTTGCAACAATCTCGAGCATCTCACCATCAACGTGGACGCGGCATCTGAGTCACTACTAATCGACTCTCAAGGCCCTTGTTTCCCGAAGCTGAAAAGCTTGCGATTACCGTATTCACACATATCTCGGCCTATCTCTGTGGCGAGATTCTTGAGCGGAATTCTTCCTCAAGGCTGCGCTTTAGACTACCAGGGTCACGAGGGATGGGAAGCTGCCATGAGGGTCAAGGAGTGGGAGACAGTGAAGAAGTTGCTTCCGGAATTTTGGCTTGCTCGATCTTCAGAGCGCGACAAGCTCAACCAGGCTAGATTACGGGAACCACGTAGCTCAGTAAGTCACCATGACCAGAGGTTGTCGAGGAAGCATGCTTACTGGGCTACCTAGCAATGTTCCTGTAGAGGAACTCTGGCGCCCAATGTTGCCTCAATTGATGAATAATTATATTCTTGTATCGAGTTCTTGGAGTTTCGACGGACTGTAGGTCACGGAATGTAATTAAGTATTAGTCGCCTTGTCACCCTATAACATATCCCCTATTTCTTTTCTACCATGTGATCGAACCACCATCATCAAGTTGTTTTCTCACCAGCACTTTCCCACCTGCCGCAATGTCAGAGGTTGTATTGCTCGCAAGCCATCAGGTTCTTCTGCTTAGTGAAGTCCTTAGAATTATCTTCGAATTCTCAAGCGATGCGGCAAATGCGGCAAATGCCAGAGTATCCAAAACTTGGTCGAACGATGCGCTCAATGTCTTATGGAAGACTATCAAGATCTCAGCTGCGCTCAATCTGCTCGCTCCGTTTGAACTTGGCCATGACAATGTGCTGGTGAGCTGAGCTGTTATGCTGAATACCGTGTTAATATCATGCTGACCCTCTGCGCCAAAGCGTTTTCAACGTCGTCTCACTCACGACGATTGGATCAGATTCGACCGATACTCTTGGAGGGTCCGCAAGCTTCTCATTGAATATCCCGATGAAGTTGATCCGTTGACCTTGTTGCAAATTTCTACCACACGAGTTGACCTTTTTCCGCATCTACGGGAAATCGCTTCCCGTTACCTCACACGCGAACACATTCTATTATTCTGCCATCCCACCGTTACACGACTTTCGATTCGTTTCCACACTTGTCGGTTGCGAGATATAGCCACGCTTTTGTCTGACCTCCCAAGCAAGACGCCTCATCTGACCTTTCTCGATCTCCATTGCAAAGGCGCTACGACAACTAAAACATATGTTCAAGTTGCTCTCGAGTCCGCTCTCCAAATGCTCCGCTCTCTCGCTGCGCTGAGCGTCCCTGACATTTGGCTTACTCCTGGGACGATGAAAGTTCTTTCGACGCTGCCCATAAACAAATTAACGGTCTACTATTTCCTACGCACCATTCCTGTGTTAGGCACAGCGGAGACAAAGCTTAGGTGTACGGAAGTCCTCAACGCAATACGCTCAAATTGTCCACATCTTGAATTGCTTCATCTCGAAGGCTCTGGACCTCCTCCTCAGCTCTCTTTCAGTCTGATTCAGCCGATCCTCTCAATGTCCAATTTACGACACCTCGCTCTCATCGGCTTGTACTTCGTGGATTTCATTCTCCCCCTCGCTTCGTTATTTGAGGGATTGCCTCTCTTGACGGAGTTTGTCATGTTCGTTCCTGTCCCCAACCCGACATTCAGTCTTCACCTCTTCGACCTTCTCGAAATCATCCTGTTTTGTGGCCGTCTCGAGATCCTTCGTATTCAGCTGAACGCCTCATTCTGCCAATTACCTGAAATCGCCCCAGGCCTCGTGTTTACAACGCTGCAGGAGCTGCATATGGAGTTCTGTCCAATTGACGATCCTCTCGGTGTAGCCGTCTTCTTGGTCGATATTTTACCTCCAGGCTGCTCTTTCCAATATTCGAGTATGTCTGGCGAAGACGAGCCGCATTGGGAGACGGTTAAAAACCTGCTTCCTGCACGTATGCTTGCGAAACACTCGGCCGACAAAGAAGAGGGGCGTTGAACAGTTCGGTGTGCTATCTATTATCTTTATCACACCCAACGCTGACGTTCTAGATCGGCTTTGTCTAGAGGCACTTCCGTATTGGCATCGCATCTTCCTCTTCGCGATCTGAATTCACGATGTCTTGAGTGATATTCTTATGCCTGCTTCGTCTACGGATTATCATATCCTGCTCGACAGATGGGAGGGTTTCATGAATAGGCGTGCTTGACTGGTGGGGAGATTGTTATAGAGTTGGCGATGGTTTCTGGGCTGAGCACCGCGTGCTCGTCTCTAACGAAATTGTTCCCGTGTGCTGCTATCTTTCAAGTTGCCATAACAGTGACTTTCTCTCCTCTGCATATGGCGCTGACACAGTCGTTCGGCCCGTTTCAGTTTGGAACCACATATTCGATGACAGCGTCTCAGAACACGGAGAAGGGCGCTCATTACAATATACTAGTTTCTCTTTATCGTCGAGTAGCTTTTTGACAGCCAATTTTTTTACTCGCCGCTCTTGTCTGACATTTGAGTAGTTCTTGGCTCTGCGAAAACGTTTGCTAGTGTGCTCATCACCCCCTAAAGCCACTCCTATCATGAAATTGATGAGGAGCCGGTCCTTCCCACGGTCAATGATCAGATCATTTTTGTGTTCGAATTTACTCCGAGTCGGTTCGAGTTCGACGTCATTCTGCTACACCTGCAATGTCTCTGCATGACTCTCTACCTGATGACTTTCTATCTGCTCGCAAAGTATCCTCGACGAAGGAAATAATCCGAATGATATTCAAATACTTGACCAGCAGCGACAACACCGTCAATGCTCGAGTTTGCAAAGCTTGGTCGCACGAGGCCCTTGAACTCATCTGGGATCATGTCACTGCAAAAACGGTCTTCTCTCTGCTTGCGAAATTCGAGCACCTTGGTAGTGGAATGCTGGTACGTATTCATAACTGCCTTTCTTTGATGACTGAATATTGATTGGGCTCGATTCGACCACTACTCAGGAAGAATCCGGTCGCTGTACATGGACGTCTACGATGACAAAATAGATTCATCCGTTTGGCGAGAGATATCCTACGGACGTCCCCGAGCAGAAATTCTCCCTCGTCTAGAAGCCGTCAGCGGCATATATGGATCTTTCATGACCTCGCTCTTTTTCTGTCATTCATCAGTAACACGTGTATCAGTCACCTTTACACGGACCGAAGTTGCACCAGAAAATTTTATCCCAGCGCTATCCTACTTGCCTACCAAAACGCCTAGGCTATCAAATTTCCATGTTTACGGCCACGATGCGGCCCTATCTCCAGAGAGCCAACTTCACTTCGAGTCTACGGTTTCAATGCTCACCTCCATATGCAAACTAACAATTCTCGGTCGTTGGCTCACGCCGAAGGCAATGGATGCACTCTCACTACTTTGCCTGAGAGGTATCCGCATCATCTCCTTGTCCCCTCCGCTTGAATCAGCGGACGTCAGCCTACCGTGCAAAGAGCTGATCTGTAGACTGTGTCGCAGCCACCCGCAGCTGGAATCCCTTTCCCTCTCTGCCAACCGCACCCATCCGCCAATTGACTTTGACACGATCCGGCCCATTCTTTCGCTTTCTCATCTGTCGCGCCTAAGCTTGGAGGGCCTGTATCACTCAGATCTCGACACTCCCCACCTCATTACTATTTTCCAAAGCTTACCTACGCTAGCATTCTTTTGGTTGCTAACGTTGTACGATAATAAGCCCTTGGACCCCCCACCCCTTCTACGTATCTCGTCCCTCGCTGCAATCATTCCGTTTTGCAACAATCTAGAAGAGCTCGCCATAGAGATGGATGCATTATCAGAGTCACCACCCGAATCCGATGATGGGCTTTATTTCGCTAAGCTGAGTCGCCTGCGTGTCGGCAAGTCTCCCATCTCGCAGCCGATCTCTGTAGCGAGGTTCTTGAGCGGAATCCTTCCTCAGGACTGCACTCTCCAATTTCAGTACTTCTTTGGTTCTGAGGGGAAGACAAACGGTTGGGAGACAGTGACAAATGTGCTCCCAGAATTCTTCCTTGCCCGATCCTCGGAGCGCAAAAGACTCGCCAAGAATGGATGATGTCGATGAACCTCAAATGGTGATCGGTACGTCGTCCTCGTCAGCTAGTCGGAGTAAGTTGACTGGCAGCTGCACAGAAGTTTGGATCGAGGGATCATTTTGTGGGTGGATCTGGGCTTAGTTCTGGTAGCTTCTATGAGACGTAGGCAGTGAATATCCTATGTATCGTTTGGTAATTGGTCACACTCATTTATTTCCCTCACGCTCGCACGCACTGCGCTCTTCTTTAAGTTCTTGAACTTGAGCACTGTTACTGACCCCTATCATCTCACATCATGTGATCGGAATCAAACTGTGTCGCTGCAGCTCGAACTCACTCTCACCGCGTTTACTACTACCTGAAGTCCTGTAGGAGCCTGGCTCTCATCAATCGCTGTTCTCTCCGCTAATATTATTTCCAAGCTATTATCCTTGCATGAAGTCGCAGTGCACGTCAAACGGTCTGCTACCAGCTCGCAAACGGGTTCTGTCGATCAATGAAATCCTTCGGATGATTTTCGAGTTCTCAAGCAAAGCGGACAATGCAGTCAACGCTAGAGTATGCAAGGATTGGTCGAATGAAGCCTTAAATGTCTTATGGGAGAGCGTTGTGGTACTGGATGCGCTTAGCGTTCTCGCACCGATAGATCGGGATGAAAGCATGCCCGGGCCAGTAAGCCTACCTTTTGCGAATCACTATCCTTGATAATCCGAAAGTGCTCTCTCGATGCAGATATTTGAACGGTGCATTACCCATGACGATTGGATGCGATTCGATCTCTACTCCTGGAGAGTCCGCACGCTGGACCTCTACGATCTATATCTTAGCGGCAAAGCCTTGGAGGAAATTGCCAGTACACGACCTCGAGAGGCCATTTTCCCTAATCTAGTAGAAATTACTGCACGCGAACTTGTGCTCGAATACGGTCTGTTCTTCTGCCACCCCTCAGTCTTGCGACTGTTCATGGGTTACGTCGAGTCGGACGACATTGAGAAGTTTTTCCCCTACCTCCCGAGCAAGGCACCTCGATTAACTTCCCTTGAATTCGACTGCATAGGCATTATCCACTCTTTGGAGCCTACGATCCGAAGGTTCTGCTCTCTGACTACCTTGAAAGTCTGCGGTAATACGATTACCCCAAAAACAATGAATGCTCTTTCCTCTTTACCCATCAAAGGACTCACAATTACATCGTTCGATGAAATCTTCCCCTCGATAGGCGAAGCATGGACAATTCACAATTGTGAGAAGGCCATTCATGCGATAGCCTTGAGCTGTCCACAGCTCGAAAGGCTTCAGCTAGAAACCTTTCCAAAGGATGTTAGTTTTCGTTCGATTCTGCCAATCCTCAAACTTTCCAGTTTGCGCCACCTTGCGTTCATCCATATGCACGCTTCTGATCTCAACGCTGTCGACCTCACTTCGATATTCCAGGCCTTACCTCTCTTAATAGGATTTTCCATGTATCCAGATCTCTACAGCCACGGACCGTATCACAGCCTTCCTCTCTCTGCTCTTGGCGATATTATCCCCTTCTGTGGCCATCTCGAGGTCCTTCGCCTACAGCTAGACGCCTCCTTAACGCAACTACCTAATATCAGCTCGTCGCTGGCTTTCCCCAAGCTGCAGGAGCTGCATTTCAAAGATTGCGCAATTGATGATCCTATACCAGTGGCGGCGTTATTGAGCACGATATTACCACTTGATTGTTTGTTCTACTATTCAATCCGATCCGACCAGGACGCGCAGAAATGGAAGATGGTGCAGGAGTTGTTCCCTGCTTTTAGGTTTGTGAAGCGGTTAGCAAGCTCTTCGCGCGAACAGAACAATTGACCGTCAGGTACTTATGGGTCTACTATTTCTGCAGAACGCCTACTAACTCTGATCGACATAGATCTTGTCCGAAGGCGTCACGAAGTAGTGGAACCCCTACGCTTCGATGAACAACATTACCTGAATTTTGCCGTATCTCTCTATGATCTATCGCAATTCATATACCCTGAAATTGCGACAAAGCTTGGTCGTCAACTTCCGGGAGTGTATATATCGCACCACACTCCTTGTCACGAATTGAAATTGGAGGCCAATGGGCATTGGAGACGAGCCTGAACGTTCGCCAATGTCTCGTTATAGTGGGGAAACCGGGTGGTGATGTCGCTTAGGGAATGCAGTAGATTCTGCTTCAGAGTCTTCGTTAGCTCAGCAGCGCTCCGCTCATCGATAAATCGAACAAACAACTGACACTTCGTTTGAACGCCTGCCACTACTTCTTGAACTTCACGGCTGTGAGCGTTCCCGCCCCCCCCGCATCCCCTCCTACGTACCAGACATCCCTAAGAATCGACCGAAACCGAGCCTCCTAATGTTAAATGGCAATGTAGAACTAGTTTCAATAGAGCGGTTGACTAAATCGCGATACGGCGCACCTGGTGTCTGCTGTGACTCGGAACGCGATCGTCACATATCACATGTGAGCATAACGCCGTGACGCTGACGTAGCGCAACCTCTCTGCTCTTAGCTGTGATATCATCCCCTTCTATGGCCACCTCGTACGGCGGCGACCTCATATTTCCTGAAAGCTGCTCGGCCTACCTTTCAGATCCACCACCATGCGTCCGTGTCCAGGACGAGTGGAAGATGGGTTCCTCGCTGCTCCCTGCGTTTCGGCTTGCGAAACAGTTAGCAAGCTCTTTGCGTCAAGAGCGGAACTGAAGGCTCAGTACGCTGTATATCCTTCCTTTACCACACCTACTGATGGTCTGGACAGGTGTTGTTTAGAGGGATCCTCGCATCTGCCACCCATTTTGCGACTTGAATTCACGGTACCTTGTGTATATCTCTACGTCTGAGTCCACATCTTTATTCTCCGTATCCACTTACTGATGTGTGTACGGACCCCCGAACATTCACAGAAAGAGTACGACAGCACCGTCGCATCAATCATATCTCCGTAAGTCCTCACTATGCTCGTTTTGCTTGTGATGCCGCTCGAAGAGACCGTCTCCTCCAAGCGTACCATCCTAGACACTCAGCTCGCATCGAGCCGTCTGCCGACGGAGCGTGATCGGCTCGGGGGATGTCCAACTTTACGAAACTCCACGGCTCCTTTCGCAATTTCCCTTGGCTCAATGTCGTGTCAATTTCGATTTAGTCACCTTAGAACTTGGAAGAGATCTGAGTGGGAACCGCCGATGAAAGTCCAAGACCATAATGCTGGTATATGTGATGAAATTATTCGCCACTGCGACGCTAGTGCTCAGAATGCCGCCCTCAGGCCCCGAGCAAGATATTCGCTCGTTCAAGCCTCCTGTATCGCCCCTTCTCGGAAGATCTCTGAAGAACAAATTACAGAATGCGAGGTTGTAATGGGCGAAAGTAGTTTAGGGACGAACCGCGCAAGACCGTGCTTCCGAATCATTCTCGCTTCCAAATTTCACGCCAGTCAGTCGGTCAGCCGACATTCTCTCTCCGTCGTGATATCCACTGCTATAAATATGTATAGCAGCTTTATGTCCAGGCCTTGGGAGTTCGGAAATATACAGGCCCGGATCCTAGTTGGTGCACGCGCAATCGAAATCTCCGCCAGAGAGATCGACACACTTACGGCAATGCCGTCGAAGTCAGGTGTATCTATACATGGTTGTGATGGCCGGTTACCGATTCGGTATGTGGTCGCTCTATTACCTCTATCTTCCTCCTTGATTACGATGATATAACATACAACAGAATAGTTCCGCGAAGAGTATTTGTGAATGGGGAGGACAAGGGGACTTGAGTCCGCGCCTCAATGTCACAGAATAAAGGACTGACGGTACTTAGGCAAGTTGGGGTGATCCTATCGATCTTCACACTTCTACTCGGTTCCCAGATTAAAGACTCGTAGCTCTGCTCGCATGTCATCGGAAACAGCCACAAAGCGAGGTCCAAGGCTGGTTAGATGACTCCCGTTTTGTCCTTTTCAATTCGAACAGTTACTGACACCAGCGCACTACAGCCATGATCGAATGAATGTCGGAATGAAAAAAAAAAAACACCGTCGAGCCTTGGCAAGGATAAGTATATAATTCCCCACTGTTGCTTCGCAGAACAGACGGATCCGGACCTCAAGTTCCCTTCGTACAATGAGCGATATCGCCGATCACCACTGCGCACAGGATGACGAGGAGTCTACTGCTGTCGAGCACCATGCATCGGCACATGAACAGTACGTATCGTCTACTATGATTCCGTACGACGCTGGTGCTTAGGCATGGTATATGTCATCCCTCAACAGCCGAGCAAAACAAGATGCGACTGGCGACGTGATCTGCACCTTCACCCATGGAGCGTGCGTATTAATCTCTTCTACCGGTGCATTTAGACGTGGCGTCAGTACTGACATACGTCTTTATGCAGCCAAGTCAAAGAACATAGGATATCTCACAAAGTAGTCAGCGCCCTTGGCGACCCCAAGGCAAGAATCGATGGTCTCGCTCCTCCGGTAGGAACCATGTTCCACGGACGGTACGTCTTTTCCGCCCCACTTTCTATGATGCTTAGACCTGACGACTACTACTCCTTGGATCAGCCGAACATACACAATGTGGGATATCCCTTTCGAATATATGAACGGCTGGCTCCAAATCCGGTGGATTGTCGATGCCTATACATACGCGAGCGGCGCAGACCCTCGTTCGCCCGACTTCGCCCAGCAAGGCGGGAGGATCTATGTCGTCTTGGTCACCCGAGGCTTCACCCAGACTGGTCACGGCATCTCGGACGGTGTGTGGAATTCCATTAAGTTCAAGATCGATCCGATCGATTCTGGCTTGGAGCCCATGGCGCAGTTGCCACCAACTGGGTCAGGGATTAAACAAGACGATGATTACCATTGTGAGCCTCATTAGCACATAAGATAGCTACCGCTGATCTACAGTGTGTGTCGTAATACTCGTTATTCACTGCTGACTACGCTCTAGACACGATCGACTTCGAACAACGCTTGCAGATGTTCAAGAACCTAGGTCATGAAACGTTTACCTTTGACGCCAAGTATAAGGATGACTTTGTTCTCACTCTCGCGAAGCAACTCGGGTCCAGAGGCCAGACCATCGAATTCGGTATTGAGACCACCAAGGTACGTCGGGGCGACTCATTTCCTTCCATTTGGCTTTCTACTTAATTCTTCGTTTGTATATATAGACGTCATCGGCCCACAGACATATAGATCTGTACGGCCTGTCTGTCTTCACGCACACCGATCCGCGAGCATTCCCTCTTCAACTCGGTAAGCATTCACGATGAATAATAACTTCTCTCTACTAATACTTATGATCACCCCAGATCGCTATTTCGATGCCAAGGTAAGTACCCATTGTACCTTACTTTGCTTTCCTTTATCTGCGAACATTGCTGATGTTGGTTGATGGTTTTTTGATGGTAGGGCGGTGGTACTGTCGAAGCGAAGGAATGGGTATCGACATGGTTCGGTAAATGGGAGCTGGAACTTGGGTTTGACCTTTCGTAGTCGGCGTAAATGTAACTTCTTCTGCCTCAACTGAAGCCTCCTGTATTACTCCCATGGCGCGACAATCCTCCCCCAACCTATTCAAACAGAGGGATAATATGACACCTAAACGGTCAACTAGCGAGCGTTCCAACCACTGCTTCGCTTCCCCCAAGTATGCGCAAATAGGGTGGCCCGATCTAAATCCCACGGCCCTCCGACTCACAGGCGCTCAGCTTATCTGGCTCTCGGTTCACCGGTCACCGCCCGGCGCCAGCTCTGACACCAACAATGTCCACTGACGATTTCTCGGCCCCACGCACAGTTCTTTTCATCGCAGAGATCCTCCAAATGATATTCGCATGCTTGGACAGCCGGGATAACGCCATCAATGCTCGGGTTTGCAAATCTTGGTTGGGTGAGGCCCTCAATGCCGTCTGGATGGATGCCAAAGCAACAACGCTCCTCTGTCTTCTGGCGCCGTTTGAGCAGAATAATGGGCTTATGGTGCGTAACCAGTCTCAAGCACTGTATTAGCCGATAAATCTTTCTTTTAGCGTTTTACGCGTCGCATCGTTCATGATGATTGGGCTCGATTCGACCGCTACTCTACCAGAGTTCGCTCGCTGTCAGCTGAAATCCCCGATGACAAAATTGACCCATCGGTTTGGCAAGAAATATCCTATGGACGGCCCCGAACAAACATTCTGCCTCGTCTAGAAAATGTGCACGCTTTCTCTGGATCTCTCATGACCGCGCTGTTCTTCTACCATTCATCCGTAACTAAGATAACAGTCCCCCTTAGACGGAACGACGTTATAACTGACAACTTCAAATCAATACTTTCCGACCTGCCTGTCAAAACCCCTCGGCTGACCACTTTTCGAACTTATTGCGATTCTGGCGCTCCCTCGCTATCACTAGAGACTCAAAGTCTCTTCGAGTCTGCACTCCGACTGCTCACCTCCTTGACTAACCTGAAAATCTCTGGTGGTTGGCTCACGCCGACGGCATTAGACGCGATCTGTCTATTGCACCTCAAAGAGCTCACCATCTACTCCTTTTCCGTGGTGCTCTTCCCCGTTGCAACGGACATCAGCCTACGGTGCAAACATCTCATTCAGAATGTATGCGTCAGTCAACCGCAGCTTAGAGCCCTTTCTTTGATTTGCAGCCGTCTCCCCCCTCGAATGACTTTCGCAGCGATCGAACCAATTTATTCGCTGTCCAACTTGTCATACCTGAATCTGTCTGGCTTGTATCCTTCAGACCTCGACACTCACCATCTCGTTGCCATTTTTCAACGTCTGCCTGCATTAACGACCTTTTCGATGCGATCAGTGTCCGCGGTTCACACCGACCCCCGTCCACCTCTCCATATCTCATCCCTGGCCGATATTCAGTAATACCCCATGGTCTAGTAGACTAAAATACCTATATATCCATGTGAGCGTAGTGGAGGTATGGCGGATAATAAAGCCTGCCGTTTAGTGACTATTATGCGGATACTAGTCGGGCGTGCCCTTCACTATCAGTGGACGGGTATGGGGCGGATCGGGGCTGGCGATGCGGGTGCCGTAGTTACTTCTGCTTGACAATATGAGCTACTCAGTCTAGTTAAAATTGGCTGACAATCAGCGCTCTTGAGAGGGACTAGGATGGGGCAGGAGGTACTCACTTTTGCCTGATAATATGAGCGAAGCAATCTAGTGAAAATGGGCTGACAATCAGCGCTCGCGAGAGGGACTCAGATGGGGCGGCGGGTACTCACTTTTCATGGACCTCTGTTAGTGAATATGTGTGGATATTGACAGCCATCGAGGTAGTGAATATCGCCGGTAACGGTAGCCACGATCTATTCACCCCTGCCGGACAATATGGCGAATGTCATCTAGTGAAAATTGACTGACAATCAGCGCTCGTGAGCAGGACGAGGATGGGGCGTGAGGTACTCACTTGTCGTGGACACGCGTGAGTGAGTTTTCGTGGACATGGATAGCTGTCGGGGTAGTGAATATTGCCGGTAACTGTAGACGAGATCTACTCACTTCTGCTGGATAATACGCGCGAGGGAATCTAGTGAAAGTTGGCCGACAATCAGCGATCGCGAGAGGGACTAGGGTACAGGACATCTTACTCACTTTTCGTGGACAGCACTAGTGAATATGGCCGGACATTGATACACTGTCGCGTGGTGAATATTGCTGGGAACGGCAGCTTCGATCTAGTCACTTCTGCTGGATGTTACGGGTAGATGAATCTAGTGACTCTCGACTGATCATCAACGCTCGTAAAGGGGACTAGGACGCGGGTGCGACTTACTCACTTCTCATGGACATCCGTTAGTGAAAACCCCCAGACATTGATCACCTTTCGGGGTAGTAACTAATGCTGGGAGTTGAACGGGGCGCAGGCGGGATCCGCCCTGACATTGTGCGTGTTCACTTTCGACTTGACATATAGGCGAATGTGAGTATTCGTCAGCTGAGATTAGGCGATCTTGTACTCAATTTCAACCGATAGTTTGCGATCCCGCTAGTAACTAGCCATGGACCGGGGATAGTGAAAATCAGCGGCTAGGGTGTGCTAGACAATAGACGAATATGGACGCTAGGTCAATCACAGTCACTAATCCTGGACATTATGCGGGCCGACACTCACTTGGTAATCCAATTGTGGCTCTAGTGACTAGACGTGGCTACGCGATGTCGTAGCTTGTTGTAGTCACTAATCTTGGACGGTCTTGATGGGCCTGATGTTCACTGCATGCTGGTTACTGATACGGCCGACCAGGTGAATATTTGTTGAGACACAACAGATGACGGCTAACGGAGTCACTGATCATGGACTCGTCTGGACTATAGATCCCGATACTCACTATTTGTGGACACCAACGCTGATGCACGGATTACACGCTCTAGTGAATATCGATTGATCCAGTTGGACGAACTCCAGTTACAGTTGGATGTTGGTGAATTCACTAAGGTGATTGGCATAGTGACTAAACTCGGATACTGTTATGATAGTGGTGGACTCACGACGTTCTCCCCGCAGCCACTAAGTATGAGTCGACGTAGTGATGAAGCCTTGACATAGCCGACTCTAATCCACTAACTCACAACAGATCAAGCTTCAAGCGTCAACGAAAGGAAGAAAGTTGCCAAGTGATCGGCATCTGCATTTGACAAGTCTTGCGATGTAGTCACACATTGTAATGGGCATAGGCATAGACATATATTTTTGAGGCATATGGCATACATCAGGACAAGGCATACAAAAGTGAGCAAGTAGGTATGCTACAGGTTACGAGGAATTACGCGACACGAGTCTTCTTGGCAAGGGTGCCCGCAGGCTCAGGGGAACCCCGCTTGGATGCACCAGTATGGGCCATGGACTCTAAGACCCACTGAACATCGGCGAGGGCCTTGGAAATCTCATCCGCGCAATCTCCACCAGCCTCCGCAGCCCTGATCCACCAACCCAGACTTACGATGACACTATAGAAGCCGTTGATGGAACCCTTTCGGAGCTCAGTCCAGTCAGCGATGGCTTTCGAATCACGGTGGAGAGTGCCGTCACCAAGCTGGCGGCTCCGAGGTTGGAGTCCATGATACCACTGCCACCAGTGGCGGCCGAACGTGGCTGGATTCTTGACAACGGGGGAGACAGTGCGGCAACTTTTGATCCAAGTCCCAATTTCCTTGGGGCGATGCTTGCCGATTGCGAGCATGTGCGTCGGGATCTACCAAAGGGTGTTAAAGGATGAAGTAAAGGTAAAGATAAATTACTTACTTTGCCATCGAGAAAACCCAACGCTCGTTCAAACTCAACAAACCGCGTGATGATAACGCGGAACCGGGTGTCCGACGACAAGTCCTTGAGATACGCCACTGCCCCTTTAAGCCAAGTGGGGGCATCGCTAACGTCAATTTCCGCAGCCGGGGACTCCTCGGAATCAACATCCATAGCCGTCTCATTATCAAGTGCTGGCTGACTGGGGCCGTCGACGTCCATTTGGGCGGGCAGATCAAGAGTATCGCAGGCGGGAGTGGGGTTGTGTACAGCTGGAGCAGGGGCTTCAGCCGTGGGGACAACAGCGGCGATGGCAGTCTCGGTTTCGGCGTTGTCAGTTTTGGTGGCGCCGGATTTGGCGGTGTCGGATTTCGCCGTGTCCCTAATAGTCTCGGCAGCGGTCACATCAGCAGTTGTGTCGACGGCGGGCTTGGTGGCTTCATGTGCAGGCGCTGTAGTCGCTGGGGGAACTGGCAGATGCGCGCTCACGCTCGAGTCAGCACTGGGCTCTGAGCTGATGTGAGGAGCAATGATGGCGATATCAGCTGGAGTCGTGGTGGAAGCACTGGGCTCCGAGCTGACGTCGACCGCCTTGACGGCGATATCAACGGGAGGGGGAGTGGCAGGGGATGGCGCAGACGACTCGGTTGGACGTTGGGGACTGAATTCAGGGCCATCAACCTCCATGGCTGACTGGGCCTGATCCGGGGAGCTGGCATCGGCGCTGGCGTAGTGTGGTAAGTAGAGACACGAGGAACCATGAATGTCAAGTCAACTCACCTCCCAATACGCGAGGAGCGCCTCGAAGGTGGTAATCCAGCCTCCTTGGGCCTTCTCGGAGCCCGCTCCTTCTGTTTCTCCTTCTCCTGACCCAACTCAAGCTTGTCGAGCCCCAAGCTTGCAAGAAGCGCTGCGTTCCGAGCAATATTCTCGTTGCGAACACGCTCGTATTCCGATACTTCGGGAGCAGATGGGACAGGGGGAGCCATCTCGACAATTTCGAGATCGTCATCATCATCTTCATCAAGCTCGTTCTCGAAGCACCGTAGCCTCCGAGAGCTTGGATGAGGAGGTGGCGGTGGCGGAGGTGGGACACTGGATGAAGCAGTAGGTGTTGACAACCCAGCTGGGGGGAGTTCATAGTTGCGAAGATGTTGTGTTCCAGGTAAGGCGCGACGAATGCGTTCCGTGACGGGGAAAACGTGCTTGGCGAACTCGACAAACTTGCCCTCGAACACTTTTTCGAAGTCGGGGCAAAACTGAATAAAGTCGCAGCCGTTCGCAGTCGCACCTTCAGCGATGCTAACACTTTATGAGCAATGGTCAATAGCCAAGAGAATAAGGACACACGTGTATAGAACTATGCTTCCACCCTGGGACGGATGAGGCCCCGCGACCATCGTGAGAGTCACAAATCCCGCCTTCTCGTTGATGACCTTGCTGGCCTGCTCGAGAGATATCGGGATGGCATCAATTGCCCTATGGAAAATGAGTGAGAAGACGAGAAAATGAAGTTAAGAAACATACTTTTGAAAATTGCGAGCACGAGTGATGTCCTCCTCTTCGACCACGGTACCGGTGGTCTCGTCCACCTTCTTCTGAGATGGATGGTTGAAGACGGCATCACGAATAGCCTTGGGTTGCTTGGCGAAGACCTCGCTAGCAATCTTGCCAACTAGCGGGAGAGGGGGTTTAGGCATGGGTTTGTTCGGGTCGTATTCGCTGACATTCTTCCACAAGTGCTCCCATTCTCGCTCCACAAGCTGAGAGAGGACAGTCCCATCGGGTAGAGGCGTGTGGTAAAAGAGGGAACAAAAGGTTTGGAAGGGGGCAGGACGACGATGGCGACGGGGACCTTGGTTGAGATTGAGGACTTGACGCGTGTTGGATGTGACACGAGTGTGGTTGTTGTACCACGCTTTCAATTTCTAAAAATATAGTATTAGTAATGGTCGGAATTACAATGAGTATCGCACCCAATCACACCTTTTCGACGGCGCAGATGACATTGGCACGGGACCCCTTGGTTTTCTCTGTGCAGGGCTGGAAATCGAGGAGAAACAGTTCGTGTTTCATCATCCTATTATTTTCCGAAATCTGATTGTCTTATCCCATGTGACCAGGCGATTCTTGTCCGCTGGAATTCGCTCTGGTCAAACAATTAATCAAGAGGCTACACTTCAAGAGCAACGGAACACCCTGGCCCGTAGAATTTTAGCTTGGCGTGAGGTACAATCTACCTACATGCCCCTGGTCATGTCAGATCTCCTGCCCGATGCGGATATTCCGAGCGATAAGCCGGAGGCTATTCCCTTGTTTCTCCCATCTCAGGTATGTATCCATTTTGGGATGTTAGTATCGCCATCGAGCTCAATTGTGCGGCTTTCATGTTTAAGGTCTCAGCAATATCTGAGGGAATCAAGACATTGCGAGCAAAGGAAGAGCGCCTTCGAGTCGCACAAGCCGATGACGCACTAATTGAGCTGCGACGGCTCCTTCGGATCACAATGGGAATGTGGGACTTCAAGTTCACTGATGTCGGGTTTAGTCAAAAGGGAAATACACGTGCTAGGTAGGCGCAACCATTGGTACCGGCCGCCCAACTATCATCTTACCATACCAGATCTGCCATTAACCGCTTTCAGGACAAGGTACGCCATACAGCTGATCGCTACCGCGCTGCCCACAAGGCCCTCCTCGCTCTCAATCCCAATTCCGATGCCTTGATCCGTTTGAGGCCGCTCAATCAGAGTGACGTTCGCTGCCCTCAACGAGAGGAGAGGGATGCTCAACCAGGTGAAAGCCGACGAGAGGTGTCTTGGATTTGGCTCTCACTGGCGAGTGGGTCCGAAGGTGTGGAACGAGCTATCGAGGACATTCAGCCTGTATCGCACAGGGACATCAACGCTAGTAAGTGACAGGTACGATAGGTCGATCATGCGCTCACGGCTGTTCTAGGTCTCAAAGCGGAATGGGCGAGATCACGGGCTCGGTCTGCACGATGGTCAGAGGAGGTGGAACTCATCCAAGAGGAGATGCGTCGGGTCATCATGTATTTGAGGTGGAAAGCTGATTGGTGGGGAGCGCAAAAGTGTCGGCGTTCGGTCGCTGTGACTCCGGAGCTACTGGATGGTTTAAGTGCCTATGCCGGTAAGCAGGCCGCTATTTGCCTCGGACTTCGAGAACGTTTTGCTGCGCGGTGGATTCCCCAGCTCACGGCATTTCAACTTGAGGCTGACTGGTTTACTGAGAGTGGACTTGTGGCTGTCGGCTCTATTGACCAAACGAGCAGCGAGAGTTTGTCGCTGGATTAGATAATAGAATTCTTGGATTGACCATTGACTTTGACTGATCAACGGAATACGATAGGGTCACTCCCAGGGATCGGCAACTGAGTACAAACTTGGTGTTCCCATCCCGGCGTTCAAAGACAAGGTTTAGTGACTACACCGTATCGATCAGCGCACAGGAAGGGTCCAAGTCGACGTCGAACCCTGACCAAGACCGATCGTAGACAATCTCAACCGATAGTAACTACCCCACGTCACGCGTCATTCTCAAGGGATAGTTACTATGCCACTACCCTGAATATCAAGTGTCGATCGCTCCCGGAGTTGTCACTAAGGCATCTCGAGTGAATGTATGTATATTCACTCGGCGAACCAGTGTCCGTATTTTACTCACTGAAAATCTGCCTATGGATGCAGGGCTCCCGCATGCCGATCAATGATTAATGAGTATCAACGAAGGTCCTGGCGCGTAACCAGCACAATCGCCGTGTTATTCGCCCCTACTCACCAGCTCACGACGGCAGCAGTATCCAAACAAGTGAGTATTGGGCCTTCGTCAAGTTTTCTGGCTTGTTGACGACGAGGCAACATAGAACGGGGTCTGCTCATCTCCAAGTCTATCCCATGATTGCCACTAGAATAATGATCCACAGATGGTCACTACGATGTTGGTCTCGGCGTTCAGGAAATAGTGAGTATCGAGCTAGTCAATGTGCACAAGGTTAGTGACTACAATGCCCCGTAGCTATGCCTATCTATATCCGCCGTTATTCACTAGCCTGTGTCCATGCACTGATTATTATTCGTTCACTAGATTACCTCACCCGTATTATCCAGCAGAAGTGAGTAGATCACGGCTACAGTTACGGGCGATATTCACTCCCCCGACGGCTATCAATGTCCACGGATTGTCACTAACGCGTGTCCATGAAAAGTGAGTACGTCACGCCATATCCTAGTCCCTCTCGCGATCTCTTGTCAGTCAATATTCACTAGATTCGTCCGCTCATATTACCCAGCAGAAGTGAATGGATCGCGGCTACAGTCACCAGCGATATTCACTACCTCGATGGCTGTCAATATCCACGCATATTCACTAACAGGTGTCCTTGAAAGGTTACGGGTCCGAAATGAAATGTAGGATCCGTCCTTGTCCTGGAAACCCAACTCGAAAAAAGGGGGGCGCTAAGCTAAGAGGGAGGCGATCAAACGAGCCGGTTGCCGGTTGCTTCGCTTTTTAATCTCTGGTGTCCAGGTATGGTAAAGAAGCAGCGACAAAGAGTTGCGGGTGACGGCTTCTGTGTGTTCATGCGTCGCATGCCTACGATCCCATCTCCAACGTCTTGATCAGCTGCCGTCCACGTTTCCAACTGATCGGGTGTCCTTCAAGGATTCGCCTCACGGTTACGAAAATAGCAGATTGGACCACAAGTTCGCCCAGCAGCCTCCCTGCGAATTCATACCGAGAATTTCGCGAGTGATTCGGCTGCGTTTCCAGGATTTCGAGGTTTCCTTCAACGACGGAAGTTAGAACTGGATGTCGGGTGCGGTCAACCGAGGACTCGAGTGGGCGATCGCAGCCATAAAGTGTGTATCATTAGCTCTATCGCCAACTACGCAAATTGATTTGGATTATTAGTGTGAGTCCAAAGAATCCGTCAACAAGGCCAAAAGAAGAAAACCAGGCCATAAAATCGATATCGAAAACAGTGCAAGGGGACGATACACATACAGAGGGCCAGATAAGCGAAAGGCTGGACGGTTTACTCAACCCCAAAGTATCCTTGAATTCAACGGGGGCAGACAGCAGCGGTGAGCATGACTTGAAGGGTACCAATCTCCTGCATATTCACCAGCTGGGTATTCAGCGGGAACAGCTGTAATATCAGATCGTAAGTACAACTGCGAACTAACAACGATAAATCAACACACCTGAGTCTCCTCCAGAGCCTCGAAATGGGAAGGCCTTCCCTTCTCATTCACCCCATCTAAGAACCTGCAATCCAATGGCACCGGTGCCTCGCCCAGGTAACTCTTTCATACCATATCCCAGACTACGAAATTGACGAGAGTGAGGTTCGCTGCGAGGGTGAGGTACAGCGAGAAGTTGAATGGGGAGTGTTGGAAGAGAGTTGATTGGAAACGGGGGAGAGTGCAGCTACGGTCGAGCGAGGTACCAATAATGGTGACACGACAGCGGGCGTATAGGAAAGCTGTTCCGGGTTGACTCGAATGGGTAGCTCGAAATTGACATCGGTAAGTCCAATGTGTGACAGATTCGGTGTGCGCAGCTAGATATGGAGGAAAATAAATCAGTGAAATGAGATCCTAGGAAATACGGTTTGTGTAGACACACCTGGGTGATTCCGAAAGGCCGTAAGTCGCTACTCGGATCACGATGGCCACACAGATGATACACCTGTCCGTTCGCCCGGGGTTGTTTACTGTAGCAATTGAGGTTCGTGTTCGATCAAGTACCTTCAAGGTGCCAGGAGCCGGTCCACTCATGGACTTACCACGATCACTATGATGGACTCAGGAGCTATTTCACGTGATTCCTTAGACTGGTCTGGGGGATCGTGCACATTCTCACTGGCATTGACACAGAAATGTAAACCCGTCTCCTCACACTCTGCTGCTAAATCTAATCCACCAATATTGGACCCGTATTGCCATGCTGTGCAATGGCCCTCACCTCCAAGTGAGTACATACAGCCCCATCCTAGTCCCTCTCGACTAGATTCGTTCACTCATATTATCAAGCAGAAGCAACTAGAGTGCGGTTTCGGTTACCACCAATATTCACTAATCCGACAGCATCAATATCCAGGCATATTCATTAACGGGTGTCCACGAACTGTGAGTACGTCGCGCCCCATCCTGGTCCCTCTCACGAGCGCTGATTGTCAGTTAATATTCACTAGATTCTCTCATTTGTATTATGCAGCAGAAGTAACTAGAACGCACCCCTTTCAGCGCCCAGCCATACTCACTAGTGTCCACGAAAAGTGATTAAGCCGTTCCATAGCCTAGTCCCTCACGAGATCGCTGATTGTCACTCAATATTCACTAGGTTCATTCAACTAGAACTCACGCCTATCAATGTCCCGGGGTCGTCACTAACGAGTGTCCACGAGTAGTGAGTACGTCGCGCTCATCCTAGTCCGTCTCACGAGCGCTGACTGTCCATCAAATTTCACTAGAATCGTTCGCTCTTATTATCAAGCAATAGTGATGCCGCATCCCGCCCGCATCCTAGTCCCGATCGCGATCACTGATTATCAGCCAATTTGCGCTCGCGCGTATTATCCAGCAGAAGTGAGTAGATCACGGCTACATTTACCAGCGATATTCACTACCCAGACGGCTATCAATGTCGACGAATATTCACAAACGCGTGTCCACGAGAAGTGAGTACATTGCGCCCCGTCTCGAACGCTGATTGTCAGCCGATTGTCACTGGATTCCTTCGCTCATATTATCAAGCAGAAGTGAGTAAATCATTCCCTAGTGTAATCCCTCTCACGAGCGCTGATTGTCAGTCAATTTTCACTAGATGACATTACCCGTATTGTCCGGCAGGGTGAATAGGTCGCGGCTACAGTTACCGGCGATATTCACTACCTCGACGGTTGTCAATATCCACGCATATTCACTAACAGGTGTCCATGAAAAGTGAGTACATACAGCCCATCCTTGTCCCTCTCGCGAGCGCTGAGTGTCAGCCCATTTTCACTAGATTCCTTCGTTCATCTTATCAAGGAGAAGTGAGTGCATCGTCGCCTTGCTAGTCCGTTTCGGACACGCTGATTGTAGGTCACTTTTAACTAAACTGATTCGCGTTTATTATCAAGCGTAAGTGACTAGAGCGCACGAATCGCCAGCCCCGATCCGCCCCATACCCGTCCACTGATAGTGAAGAGCACACGGATTAGTATCCATGGAATAGTCACTAAACGGTAGGCTTTATTATCCGCCATACCTCCACTACGCTCACATGGATATATAGGTATTATAGTCTACTAGACCATGGGGTATTACTGCGATATTGTTCCATTTTCTAACAATTTGGAAGACCTCGCCATCGAAGTGGATGCCTTGTCAGCGTTGCTACCCGAGCGCGCTGGTGGGGATATTGTCTGCTTCCCGAAACTGAAGCACCTGCGGCTTGGGAAGTCTCCGGTTTCTCAGCCGCACTTCGTTGCGAGATTCCTGAGTAGAATACTGCCTGAAGATTGCGTTATTGAGTTTAAGCGTAGCTCGGACGATGTTGCGGAGGGAAGGATCAAGGATTGGGAGACGGTGAAGACGTTGCTCCCTGGGTTCATTCTTGCACGACAGTCGGAGCGCGACAGGCTGAGAAACCGAACATGACGAGAACACCCTAGCAGAATGGTAAATGATCGTTTACTATGGCTTGTTAACTTCTAATGCATTATTAGGCTGTTTCAAGAGCAGACGAACCTTTGGCTGGAATTGAATGAACCGCCTGCCGCTAGTTTGAGTCGTAGTGTTGCGCTTCAGAAGCACTGTTATGGTTACTATCAGCTCGTCGCCACTTCGGCTTCAGCGACGCTCAGCATTCAGCAAATTGGTGGCTCCAGTCTTGCGGAGACATCATGTGATCGTGGTCCGAGACTCAGTCTCGGAAAGCCACGTTCCATATGTTGTTCTTCCTCTTTTCTTGCGCAGGAAAGACTTTTCATCCTTTCTTTTATTTCTCACCACATTCCGCAGTCTTCTCCTAACGTTGAAAGACGTGTTACCGGCTAAGCACTAGGTTCTGCATCAATGAAGTTGTTGGAATGATAATCGAGTTCTCAAGCAATGAAGAATAATGCTGTCAACGCCGGAGTATGGAAGCGGAGACGTACGTGCTGCACCTAGCTGTACAGCGTACGGTGCGATACCTTGGTGCGTCCTGCTGTGGTTTCTCGAAATCATCACGTATATTGATGCCGTACTTTTTCTCTACAGCATTTTCAACATCGTATCCCTCACAACGACCGTATCATATATTCTCTGGTTACTTTTCAAGAGGTCCCCTCATCAGTCACGACCTTCCCATCTATCCACTTAGTTCCTTGGAAGTTGCCGCGGCCACGATTGAACGTTCTGGCTGTTCGTCAAAGAACTTGCAGCCGACTCCTTCCTGCACACCCCCCCTTCGTCCAGAGCTATGGAGGCGATGGATAAGGAGTCTCTACGCAGCGCACTTGAGCTGTTAAAATCCACGCCGGACTATCTGAAACTCATCTTACGTCCCATTCAGCTCGGTACTGCCGATCCTCAAGGTTTCTGACTTACCACACCCCGCTTTCATCCGCCGACCCTTTCCCGCCTTCGAGTTCCAAGTTCCCCTTTCGCATCGATATTTCTTTTTTTTTTTTTTTTTTTGGAATCCCATTTAACCTCCGTCACGGCTGTGCCATATGTCGGAGGGCTGCTGTACGTACTATATCTACCTGTAAGTACCAGTATCTATGTCTTGTCTTTGCACCTGCTAGGCGTCACTGGGTGACGACCTAGGCGGATACGCTCCGCTTAGATATTAATCTATGAAGTTAGTGGTGTATAGTAGTTATCCGGTGCTAGAATAAGAATGAGAATGTTAGTTGGCCTCCCTTTCCCCCTCGCCCCCGTTCGCTTCATCGTCCCTGATCCTGCCCGCATCCCACCGTAACCGCCCGGTGTCCTGTACGAATTGTATCACCGTCTTGTAATGCTTGGGGTTTCCCAGCATGCGGTCCATGCTCGTTGCGTCCCGCCCGATTTTCGTTCGTAGCTTCATCCTTGCGGCATCGTGCGCCTGGCAGTTGATTAGTAAGTGGATTACGGATTCGTCGTATCCTGCGCAGCTTGGGCATATCGGCGTGTCGCTTTTCTTGATCCGGTACAGGTATTTGTTCGTAGGGAAGTGCCCGGTAAGCAGCTGGGTGATTATGCTGGTCCCTGTCCTGTCCAGTCTCGTTAGCTTCTTCGTCGCCATCTCCGAAGGTCGCCCCCAACCCAGGTTCTTCATCCTCTCGTGCCTCGGTGATGCTTCCCACCCACGCTGCGCCCGTACTTTCAGCTTCGTGTTGAATTCCTGTAGCACCGCTGCCTTGCTCGTCTTGAATACGCCGTCACCCACTAGGACCTTTGGCAGTTGAGCATCCTCGCTGCTCTGCCCTCCCGCCGCCTCTTTGGCTGTCCTGTCTGCCTCCTCATTTCCGGCTACTCCCCTGTGCCCCGGGATCCACTTGATACACAATTTGATGTCTGGATGGTTTCTTCGCACCCCCTCAAATACGCTGTGGGCGTAGTCCAGGATGTAGTGCCCTGGGTTCGGTTTCCTCGAACTCATCGCCATGATCGCTGCTTGGTTATCAACGTATACTGTTACGTTGCGTACTCGTCCTGTCTCTCTGCGGATCAGTTCCATCCCTAACACCAAGGCCGTGCACTCGCCGTTGTATACAGTGAACCTGGTCGCCTTCCCCAGGTGCTTCGCCACCCTCGACTTGACCACCCCGTTCTTCATCAGGACCGCTCCCGCCCCAATGCCGCCCCCATGTCCAGACCCGTCTGTGAACACCTTGATGTTTGACTGGTCATTTCGCTCGCTCTCGATGGCCGCTTCCTTCGACGTGGCAATATTATAGGTGAGCTTCGGTATCCACCTGGTGTCCCATCTCGTTGCTCGAACTGTCTCGATCGACTCTGGTCGGATGCTGAAGTCGTTGAGTAGTGCGTGTAGGGGGGTACGGTGGAATCGCACGTCCCGTGCTGCTGCTCTCTTTACGTGCGTGTACAGCGGGTGTCCCTCTGGTAGCGTAGCTAGCCGGAGTGCTGCTTTGTGTCGATGTCGTTCTACCACCAGATGGAATGGCATATATCCTGTTAGGGTTAGTAGGGTATCCGTAGGGGCAGAGCGCATTGCTCCTGATACCATTAGCATCGCCTGGCGTTGGGCGCTTGCCAGTTTGCTAACGATCGCCTTCTGTGCTCGCATGCCCAACTTCTTCTGGCGAGGTGTTGGTTGTCGCCTCGGGGGGTTCAGGTAGATTTCCGCTCCGTATAGAATCCGAGGTAGGGCGATGGCCTTGTACAGTTGCCCTGCATACTTGGCCGATATTCCCTTCGATGGCCGCGCAAGTCTGGTGAATCTAGAGATCCAGTCTCTCGCCTTCCCCAGCGCTGCTGCACCCTGTTGGTTCCACCGTAATTCTCTGTCTAGTATGAGGCCAAGGAACTTCACCTGATTACTTGACGGGATCACTACTTCGCCGAGAGTTAGGTCCATGCCTCTCTTGGTAATTCGTCGTCTTGGGTTTTCCGGGTCGGGCTCCTTCCGTCTCGTTAGGTCCAGTAGTTGGAATTTGTCGACGCCGAATCCGCAGTTGTGCCGTTCTGCCCACCTGAAGATGCTGTTTCTCCCGTTCATTATCTCCTCGATGCGTCCATGCGTCTCCTCAAAGGATTTTCCTGTTACTACTATAGCCGCATCGTCAATAAATAGCAGGCCCAGTTCTGACTTCCCTTGGTTGATTGGACGTAGGATTCCAGAGTTGTAGATGATGTAGAGAATGACTGAGAGGGGGTCCCCCTGGTCCAGTCCGCTGATGACATCGAAGGGTTGGGATCTATAATCATCGAAGGTCAACGTGGTTACCCTGTTATCTAGCCGCCGCATCACCCAGTCCGAATATTCTTTCGGTATCCCTGCCATCCGCATGTTGTACACCAGTCTGTCAAGGGCCACGCTCGGAAATGCTCCCTTCACATCCAGGAAGAGCGCCGTCGCTACTTCCTTTCGTCGCCATGCATCCATGACAGTCTTCATCAGCAGGTGTATAGAGTCAGTGGTGGTTCTTCCGGGTCTCCCCCCGAAGTGGGTACTGGGTAGGATCTTGTGCTTCTCGATTGAGGCTACCAGGTCGCTAGCCACGCAGGTGTTCAGTAGGCGTCCCAGCCCATTTGTCAGTGTTACCGGTCTCCAGTTGTTGGGTAAGGTGTAGTCTGGCTTCCCGGGTTTCTGTATTACAACCGAGTCCGTTGCTGCCCAGTTTGGGGGGTAGAATTCGAGGTCGAATGTCGCTCGGAAGATTGGTCCTAGGTAGGGTGTTAGTAAGTCAGCGCAGTTGGTGAACACACTGTTCGGGATGGTTCCTGGCTTCGTCGCTTTGTACGGGGCCATCTTCCTCATCGTTAGGTTGATGAAGGAATTCGACATCGGTTCGTGATGGAATTTCTCTGGTGGGTATCTCGGGTTGATGGGGACTGACGATGTCGCAGGTGGTGGTGGGTAGAATCTAGGATAGAAGTCATCAGCTTTCTCCGTGTTCTGCGTTAGGATTTTCTCCCTGTTTCCCTCCTTTATTCGTAGTGCTGGCATGCGGATTGCGCCGCCGTCCGTGTAGGCCCCCGATGCGTATTTCGCGATCTTGAATATTGATGCGTTATCTGCCATTTCGAGCGCCTCCTCCCAGCCTTGTTTTCTTGCCCGTTCCTGGTTCTTCGCGTATTCGGTGCGGGCCTTCTTGCACTCTTTGTGGGCGGGGTGGTTCGGCTCATGCCTGTACTTGTACGCTCAGCGTTGTAGCCGGTTCTTCTCCTTCCGCTGTTGTGTCAGCTCCTGCGTGTACCATCTTTTGCTGAAGGGGGATAGGGCCGTGGTGGGTACTATTTTCTCATTCCCGATGACGCTCAGTACCGCATTCTCGACCTGTTGGATGCGCGTTAGCAACTGGTTCTTATTGCCTATCGTACCTGGCCGTGGTATTTCCTCCAGGCGTTGCTCCAGCACTTCACGGAAGGCCTCCCAGTCAGTTGCCCTAAAATTCTTGCGCAAAATCGGTTTGGTTCTCTTCGGCGAGATATCCAGGGTGGTGCTGATGGGGAAATGGTCAGTCTTGGCTGGTCGGCGCCCTACCTCCACATTACACTTGATTACGAGGGTCGCTAGCTCATCCGTGCACCAGACGTTGTCGACCCGAGTTAGATTCTTGGTATTGCATGCTTCCAGCGTTGGGATTTCCTTGGGTAATGCCATGACCATGCCATACCTGTCTACCTTCTCGATCAGTCGTTCCGCAGCCTCTAGTTGTCGTCGTTGAAACAGGTGGAAGTTCCGGGCTTCGTCCCACATCGGGTGGTGTCGGTTGAAGTCCCCAGCCCAGATCATCTGGTTCTGTCGCTCTTCTCCCCTTGTTCGTCTCTCCTCGGTTAGGAAGTTGTCGATGGCGTCCATGCTTCGGTCGTGATTGCAGTCGTTGTAGATGTTGAAGATCCTTATCCATCCGGCATCTCCGCAGTTCAGGTCAATGCCGATGACGCCTGGTGAGTCGATTCGGAGGTCGATGAAGTCCCCCGAGGAGATTCCCGTTGACAGGAGTATGACCACTCTGGTCGCGTCGGGGTCTCTCGCGTGAGTTGCTGGGTATATTACCTGGAACCGTTTCGTTGCTGACGAGAACTTCGAGACTCGATTGATCCAGGGTTCTTGAATTAGTACTATATCGAAATCCTTGATGTCGTGAAGTAGTTCCTGCTGTGCGTCTATGGATTTGTTGAGGTTGGCTTGTAGTATGCATAGTGTATCGTCCTCAGTCGGTTGCGGTTGTCGTTGCGGTGGGTCGTCGTTAGGGCTTCCAACCGTAGCCGTAATGACGGCTTATACGGTGCCGTAATACGGGGAACGTACCGTACCGTTGAGGGTCTCCCTGTGTAGTTGTACGGTACGGGTTATGTCTGGCTGCCCTCCGTATTACGGCCCAGGGTATATGTCCGTATACGGCAATTACGGGCTGAGCGTGAGAACTCCGGAACCGGCATGTTTGACGATGCACGATGGTTCTTATGAGCACGACGACGCCCTCAACAGCTGCCGGAAGAGTGGAAATGCTCTCGGAGGTTCAACTCCACGTTAAACAATGCCAAACTAATGTCAAAATGCGAGAAGAAACCAGTTCACACCTCATGGGAGTGGAGTTTGCGGTGTCGGAGGGATTTTGTAGCAACTTGGTGAGTCAATTTACTATATTACCCGTGCATAATTGATTTCAAATGGGTTAATACAGGTTACGGACGTAAATACGGCCGTAAACCGTGTTTCTACCGTACCGTACCGTATGAAGGAGCCGGTGGATGAAAATACGGACGGGTGTAGCCGCTATGACCCCGTATTTTGCCCGTAAGTTTACGGCCGTACCCGTATACGGTACGGTTGGAAGCCCTAGTCGTCGTTCATAAATCGAATGGGGTGAGGTTGTCTCTGTCAAGGTCTTCAGCACGTCGTCTCTCCTTATGTGTAAGCCATCCATCCATCTGTGATTGGGTTCCTCCAGGTCGCCGCGGGAAGCTGTTCTGTGGTGGGGGTGGTGGTGGTTGGCCGTACATCGGTCTGGTTGGTGGGGCTGGTCGATTCGTTGCTGTCCTTGTTTCCTCCCACGTCCATTCCTCCTCCGGGTCCGGGAAGTAGATGTATCTTGCTCCGGCGTCTGATCGTCTCCATTCCTCCATCTTTCTCGTTCTGTATGGGCAGAATCGGTCCCCTGCTCCATGTCCCCCAACCTTGCAATTGGCGCAGAAGGTTTTCGCTGGGTTGGGGCACAGGCTCGACCTGTGTTTCCCGCCGCAGTATCCGCAGGTGTCGAAGTCGTTCGGACAGTTGTTGGCAAAGTGGCCGTCCTCCATTCCATGGCATTTGAAGCACCGGGCCGGTTCTTTGATGTCCTTCCTGGCATGTCGATGCTCCCCGCAGACGAACATACCATCCTTCATCGCCTTGTTAGCTATCTTCTTGTCAGTAAAAGCCAGCAGTACGAAGGCCTTCTCCTGTAGCGGTCTCCGGTTCCCGATGGGTTTGATGTAGGACGCTCGTTTGATGGAGTCCTTCGGCAGCCCCGAGTTCTGTTCGACTACCTCGATGTCACCTCGTTCCTCTGGCTTGAAATCGACCAAGACTGATTCGACCACGACGTCGAATGTTGGGGCTTTTGCGGTGGATCCTCCGTCGAAGTTCTCCATGAAAGCCTTGAGTTTCTCCGGGGCCTGTAGCCATCGCCTTGCTTCGGCTGTCTTCATGTGTAGTTTGACTGCGCCGCTTCGTAATTTCTTTGCCGCGATGAACCTCGTGTCCTTCGGGGAGTCCTCCGCGTCCTTCCCCATGTTCTGTAGCGCAAGGTTGGCCTTCTCCGTGAGTTCTTTCTCCGATAGCTTGCTGGTTCCGAGCTCCTTGTCGCATTCGATTAGGATCTGGCGTTCGCGGGTTTCGGTTTGACTGATGGCGGCGGATTGGTCGTACGTCGGTTTCCGTGTGACCTGGGTGTGGGTCCGGGGGGTCATGGCCATCTCTGCGAATGATACCGCTGTCGCTTTCCCTTGCTTCACGATGTCCCGAATCCCTTCCATCGCCTCCTCCAGCCCCTTCTTCACTGCTTTCTCCATCATCTCCTCCTGTCGCTGGGGTTCTAGCTGTCGCTGCTCCTCCTCCCACTCCAGCGTGTTTGCGATCGCTCCGATTGCCTCCTGTACCTGTTTCGCCGTGGTCTTTGTTGTGACTCTGCTCGCGATTTGTCGAAGCGCTTCTGGTAGCTTCGAAGCCCGGTATACCTCGCCGTCTCGCCATATCTGTAGCTTGACTAAGCATTCCGTCGCCTTGTGCGTAACCTTGTCCTGTGAGTTGTCTCCGGCGCCGGTGGCTTTTCTGGTCTGACGCCGTTGGCTCCCGCCGTCGTCGTCGTCCCCGGTGGGCATTATATGATTCTATTCGCTTATATCAGTTATTATGTGCTTGTATAGTACTTACTTTCTTCAGAATGGGCTTGGGCCCGTAGTGTATTGCGACCGTGGGAAAATTCGATGTGATCGTGGTACTGAAGAAAGAAGCGTCCATCGATATTTCTTAACAAGGTTAATCTCTTCTAAACACGTCCACCAGCCATTTCAAGAGCTTTCTCTCCCAGCCCTGTCGTATTCGTCTCCAGATCCTTCCCGTCGAACCTAGCGCCTTGCTCCTCGACATCAGCCCCAGTGTGTGAGGTTAGTCTTCCCCACGTTGCATGAGCTGCAGCTAGAGGCTTATGCGACTCAGACGCCAAATTGTAGACCGTCGACATGTTGCTTATGGCTTCAGCTGATGCTTAGGGCTTCGACGGTCCCAGGTACCGACATCGTTCGGACTTGGGGTGCGGGAGTGGTGGGTGATCTCCTGCGGTGCAACTCCTTGAGTTTGTCTAGGAGCGCTCATCAGTGCTGTTTTCACAGTGATCTCGCGCTGGAGGATAATGAGAGTAACTCGAGAGTGGAGAGCAATGGATCATAGATTGATTCTAAATATAAAGAGATTAGATAAAATGTCTTCTCGATAAGATTGGTGAGTATGTATGAGTCACCGTGCCCTTTAAGTAGTGACCACAACACGGATCCGTACAGTCGCGCCACCAATGTCGTCGTCAACACCCTCTCTGAACGAAGATGTCTTGTTACGCATCGTGCAGCATGTTTCATCACCTTCCGACCTCCTTACCATTGGCCAGTCGAGTAAGAACCTTTTCTTGTACGCCGAACCGGAACGTATCTATCGGACAATCCGCTGCCATCTAAACAACGATGCAGTTTGGGAGCATCTCATAACAAATCCTGCAGCCGCAGCTCGGGTTGCAGACCTTGAGATTCTTAGGGAGAACGCCGGTATCACTCCGCTCCGTACCGAACAAGTACCCTCTGAACTGCTGTCCTTTTCGCCAATGGACTGCCGGACCTCTAAGCCATCGCCAGCCCAGTTACAGGCATCTGAGGCGTTGCTAATTCAAGCACTTCACGTAATGGTAAACTTGGAAAGGTTTACCTGGGATCGCTGGGTGCCTATCACAAATGTTGGCCAAGAGGATGAAGAAAGTCCGTTTATAGAGGACGTGTGGACGGCCCTCAGAGATCACACGCAGCTCAAGGAGCTATCTGCTGTGGATCTCGGACGGGAGGACCGTATTGTGGATAATCCTTACCCGATCTTCAACAGCTCCGTAAGTCTTTCCCAAATAATTTCATGGAGTTGTTTCGTTGACCAATGGCTCCAGATATTCACCCTTCGTAACTTGACACATGTGAAGCTCAAAGTGTATTATTCTCCTGCCCACCCAGCTGAGGGGACAGGGGGCTCCTCCGACATACGTAGCAGGCATCAGCCACGGCACCCTCCTAGGGTCAATATCACCCGTTTGAAGGATTGTTTGCTCAACTGTCCTGGATTGCAGGTAGGCTGCACGTTCTATTTCTATCCTCCTTATGCTCTGACTACGTTACAGGCTCTGGATTTGACAATCATCGATTATTTTTTCTATTGGACTTACGAGGGCAATCCTTTCACAGATGCCACTTCCATTTTTGAGCATGCTAACTGGCCGTCACTTCAGTCCTTAACTCTTTGGGACTTCACTGTCGATTCTCGAGTAATGCTATTCTTCCTCCTCCGACATCCTAGCTTGCTTTCTCTTAAGGCGGGTCTATCCCTGGACGAATCTGACCTTCCCAGTGCACCCTTCGAATTCGACCGCCTGGCTCCTGATCCCGGCTCACATTTGCAACTTTTCCTTCCGAATATCCGCTCATTCGATGTAAACCGCAGCTCAATGAGCCACCTCATAACCTACCCGTGGCCTGTACAAACCTTAGGCATCCTGAATCCTCAGGACTGGGAGGCTCATGCACCTATTGACGTGCCCAATATTTACACTCCAGATGATGCTCGAGATCTTGCCAATCCAGTTGATAGACCACCAGCCGAGCATCCTCTTCTCAACCTCAGCGAAATGCCGAAACTTCATACAGTCATTCTCACCGACCTCAAGAGGCTCTCTCAACTCGAGACGCTTGCTGAATTGACACCTCAGCTCGAAACTCTCCACATCCGGAACACTCACATTCCTCACCTCGTAAGCCTCCTTTGATATCCATGCGCGACGGGCTTAACCTTGTGATGAAGTATTCACATCCAAATCCCCATTCCCTATGGCTTCCCTATCTCTCCAAGTGGCCTCACTTGAAGGTCTTGCATGGGGTCACTCTCTGGGATTGGACACCGGACGAAGGCTTCCCTTGCCCTGTGTCACAAGACATTCTACGAGAAGTTGTCGAGGCATGTCCAAACCTCCGGTTTATATCTGAATTTGATGGAACTGTTGAAATTGAGCGATGCGCTGACCACGTTGAATTGCGGTCGAGCGATATGCGGTGGGCATAATTCTGCATCTCGTTATGCCGATCGCTGTACTTTTAGCTTCCTTGTTGACATGTGCGCTTCGCTTCTCTGCACTCTTTCAGCTCTAACTAACCCTCACTGGTATTTAGTTCTGTTTTAAATGGGGCGACTCTTCCCGTGTCCGAATACTCTGATCGGCATACACGCGATGTGCTGATTACACATGTGTATAAATTCTAAGTAGATTTTAGCTGGCATATCACGAATTCACATCCTCTGTTTGACCACTTCGCGGTAAGTCCTATGGATTGATGCGGGACTGGCGGAGCATTGAGTTCCAGCGCAGGAGAGACTGAAATTGCATATTAGTACGCTTGCTTGAATTATGGTTACGGCGACTTACCGAAGGACTGATACTTTCATCCGCTGTGGCTAAGCCTGTTGCGGTCTGATCGTCGTCTAATAATGAACTCCGGAAGCAATGTCTTTACCATCTCCCAGTCCTTGACTCTCTCCTTAGCACCTTCGCCCCAGCTGCGTTGAAATTCTATAATGCAGTCCTCAGACAGAATCCGACTCAAAACCCTCGCCACGGATCTTGGCTGGGAAATTGGAGAATTTCCAAATCGCAGGCGCTTCAGTTTCGGGAAACGGACACTATCCCCATCATTGCATTCGGATAGCGACCCGTCAGATGAAGCATTCACTTCGATGGCGAGCTCCTCCAAATTGTTGCAAAATGGAACGATCTCGGCGAGGGACAATACACCGAGAGATGGAGGGGGGTCCAAGGGTTGATCCATGTGCAATGATCGCATCCAAAAGGACTTCAGCGCAGGTAAATTTTGGAAATGGCAATGACGCAGTGGGTGTCGATATTCGAAGGATACAAGCCGTACAAATTTAGACAAGACAAACGTGACAGCGAAAGGATTGGGTCGATCGTGTCAAAAGTAATTTGGGGCGAAGCATAGCTGCAGTTAAGCAAAAGGGATTCAAGTTGTGGTTGGTCGGCACACAATCTCTGAATGAGATTCTTCGAGTGCAGGCTGCTGTCCATGTGAGAAGGGGGTGTCCCCGGAAACGAAAAGATGTAGATCTCTTTCAAGCATAAAAGCGAAAGAGCATCCATTGCCTTCGGAGTAAGCCAGTGACCATTAATTCTCAGGACACTAAGGGAAGTGAGCGCTCTGAGGGCAGACTCGAAGAGACCTTGAACTGCTGGTGGTAGGACCCCAGCTGCGGAATCACAGTGCGCTCGGAAAGACGCTAGCTGAGGCGTTTTGGTGGGGAGGTAGGAAAGGAATAATTTGAAGTTCTCGGGTGCGATGTCGTTCACCGAAAGGAGATGGCGATGCGTGTTACGGATGAATGAAAGAAAAACAGGGCGGTCATGAGAGAGCCGGTGGTAGTGCGTACATTTGCTAATAGAGGTACAAGTTTTGTTCGCGGACGTCCATAGGATATGTCTCGCCAAACTGACGGATCGATTTTGTCATCGCGGATGTCAGTCAATATTGAGCGAACTCTGCCGGAGTGCCGGTCGAATCGAACCCAATCATTATGCATGATGGCACGAGTAAAATGTCCCGCTATTTCGCTGAGATGGTGCCAGAAGTCGGAAGACAGCACTCGCTTTGACCTCTTTCCAGGCGGCATTAAGGGCCTCGTTCGACCAAGCCTTGCAAACCTGGGAATTTCTGGCGTTATCCCGGTTGTCCAAGTACTGAAATATCATTCGAAGGATGTCCTCCATCGATATTACTTTGTGGGAGGACATGGGCAGAGCTGATCAACATCCCCGCCGTCGATCGTGCGGACGGACCGGACTTACCGTGGGAAGGGAGGCTCAGATAGGGGCGTGCTCAGGAGGGCGAAAAATCGGCCAAGTACTCGAGTATTGCCAGGGATCGCCACTCTTGGTGTCGGATGCTCTTGTGAGAAGTTACTGATTGTGTTAGGAAGCATATCCAATGACAAGACAAGATATCATGTTGAAACATTACATTAGCGATACGGAGGTAGATGATCTACGGAAAAATCAACACCTCGTTGAGCACCTGGTTGACATAAAGGATATGCAGGTAAACTCATTGATAACAGTAAACGGCGACGTACCAACAGATTCAGCCGACAGTTGCGCGCCTTTCCGAGCTACAGACGAGCATGAACTCCGGCAAAGACTGGATCACCAAGTCCCAGTCCCTAGACCTCTCATCAGGCATACGAAGCCCCTTCTGATAACCAAGAGTACAACCTTCAGGCAACAACTTGCTCAAGAACCTCGCCACCGCAAGTGGTCGAGAGATGGGAGAGTGGGATACCCCAAGCTGACACAGCCTGGGGAAACGACGCGAAGGATTGTGGGCTTCATCTGGTATTTGCGACGAAGCGTCCAAGTCGAGCTCGAGCTCTTGTAGATTATTGCAAAATTGGGAGATCGTGGAGAGAGAGGATAAAGGGAGGCTTGGTCGCGTAACTCGAGAGGCTACGACGGACATGGTGAATGACTTCAAAGACGGCAAGGTTTGGAAAATGGTCCTGAGATTATTGACGTCGATGCCAGTCGGATAGAGGCCGATTAGTTGAAGTTGCCGCAAATGTGTTAGCGAAAGGATCGGCGCAATTACTTCGAAGGAGACATGAAAAGTGGGGGATTTGGCAGTAAGCGAAAGCGTTTCAAGCTGGGGATGGTGAGCGGATATAGTTTGAATGAGGTGCTTGCTTTGCAAATTAAACGCCTCTTGAGTAGGAGATTCCGATAGGAAAGGAAATATATGAAGGTGCTTCAAGGGCAGGGTTGAAATCGCATCCATGACTGGAGCAGTTATCCAGTGGGCAGAAATTCTCAGGAAGCGTAATGAGTCAAGCTTCCTCAGCGTCGACTCTAACTTCGGCCAAGGCTCGGGAATTGGATGACTTGCAGGGGGAGAACTGATATCCAGACCAGACAGGTAAGGTGTTTTCGTGGGGAGGTAAGAAAACACAGTTGAAAACGCTGAACCCAAATCTGCATTGGATAGGTTCATCCTGAAACTGGTTACCAATGGGTGGCAGAATAAGAGGGCGGTTTTGAAACAACTGTTAGCAGCGCGCACTTCGTTCGCACGAGGGAGAAGCTCGATTCTGGGCCGCCCGTAGGAGAGCTCCAGCCAAGCGGCCGGGTCCAAATCGTCGTCAAAAATGTCCACACAAATTTTGCGGACTCTCCAGGCATAGCGTTCAAAACGAATCCAGTCATCGGGAGTTATATCGTGCTCAAAGGCCTGTAGCATGGTTAGTATACACGAGTATTCGATCCCTAGAGAATGGCTGACGTACCAAGAAGCCATCAGCGTTCGCCCGGAAAGGTGCCAAAAGACAAAATACAGGTGTCGCTTCTGTTTCATTCCAGACAACGTTGAGGGCCTCATTTGACCAGGCTTTGCAAACCCTGGCGTTGACCGTGTTATCCTGCTTCGTCAAGCACCCAAATATCATTCGAAGGACTTCGTCTATCGAAAAGACTTTGTAAGCAGGATGGTTCACGCTAGAAGACATTGAGGATTTGGAAGACAGGAAGGTGAGTCCTGTGCGTGTTGCCACTGAATCGTGAACAAAGAACATGAGTTCGATCACAATGATACTGACTCTGGCTGTGACGAGTATTGACTGTGGGAAACTAGACTGAAGCTCCGACTTGCTCCCCGAACGCTCATCCTTGCTCTCTCCCTTGCAAAAATCTAATCAATTCGCGCCCAATCAAGTTGAGCTTTTGATGCCCCACCTATCAGGGACTTTATTCTGGCGTGTTGCACCCAGCTTGGTCAACGCAAGTAATCTTCTACAGGTAACCCACTGAAGAGCCTCCTCCGAAAACACCAGCTACGGCCCCGTCATGATTTTCACGGCCCAAATTCTAATGAAATTGTGCGTGGTTCTTATCTCCCATCAATGAAATTTATTGCAATTTGCATAATTCATGAGACAGTGGAGAAAAATAAAAAAGTTGCTGGTTGGGTCCGCGGCTTCGGCGGTCTACCCAAGTCTATGCGGCATGTCGCGTCCGACTTCGGCGACGTCAGCGGCATGAGCGGCATGAGCTCAAGCCTGTCGGTCTACTTCCTTTAAAGGCTAATGCCGACGTAGACATGGCGATCGAGAAGAACCGGGCGACATCGATCAACCTCTTTGTGGATGGTTACGGGTCCCGAAGTAACACGAAGGGATCCGTCTTCTTAACTAGAGCGTTTGCGCGGGCGCTTCCTAAAGTGGGCGGCGACTTCTTTGAACACCGTGATAAGCGCTTTCTTAACTCCGTTCATGACCGCTTATCTATGTAAGTAGACTTAGATTAATGATTATCTTATCAGTATGTGTTATCTTATCGTGATTTACCACTCCCACGTGTGTTTGAAAGTCGCATCGCCGCTTGAGCTCCTCCGAGTCCGTTTCCTCTATACATCAGATTCGCTCTCTGTTTCTCTGACCCTGATTTGCCTGGGCACGAAGAATCAAACATAGTCCCGAATTCCCAGTCCGACCTTTGATGTCGCAGGTTCTAGCGTGCCGCCACCATCGGTCGAACTTCCACTATGGTTCACGACGACTCGGAGGGTGAATAACAAGGCATTCGTTGGTTCAATCTTGCCGTCCTCACCTTGACACCGAGCTTCTCACTGTGGGGGTTGTTGAATGTGCAAATTCAATGTATGAAGCTCCGTGACCTTCTTGGTAGAGCTGGAAGGCCGTTTTTCATTCGAGTAGAGGCAGCTTTGTGGATCCTAGGCTTGGGGTTATGTTCATGGCGATGCGACGAGCTCTTGGGAATGACAGTGGTCAGTTGGAAGAGGTGGATCTGTCACGCTCGCTCGAGAAGTATCATCTGCAGTATGAGATGTAGCCAGGCCTTTGGGAGGTGTTGGCAACGCCGTAGCTCCTTTCCTACTCAATTTCCTGCATTGTAGAATTATATTGACTCTGTTTACCTCAGTATATCTTACGCCACTTCTGCAAATAGACACTATGGATGCGAAGTGATATTTCCGATTACCCCCCCCCAAGTTTCGCTCCTCGGAGCAACAGATCCGATGCATCAGCTCGAACCTTCATGAATCCGATTCTTTAACCATCACCATCGCTTGTTTCCTCGCGAGGAGTCTGATGCTGTAGACTCATCACATTTATCTGGTGACTCAACTACTAGCCTTCCCATTTCTTTCACGCGATGAGCCACTCAGATGATACTTGTCAGTACGCAATCTGAGACGGTGAGGTGAGGTAATACCAGTGGATGAATATCTTACCAAGACTTCGTAGAATTCTTTGCGAACGACCAGCACGGAGCGCTGTGGCACTTGGTCCGTCTCACCTCAGCTCGGCCTACACTTGCTGCTTCGGCTTAAGGTTCTGATGCCTCTTGGTTTTTTTTTTTGACAGACGTTTCAACACCTGAGGTCCGGCTTTCATTCGCTGCTGGAAGCTCACACCATATGGCAAGCTTTCCCCGACACCGGTAGATAAATGGGGAAGATCCAACTGAAAGGTGTCACAACTTCGTGGATTTGGAGAACGAGGTAATTTCATCGACATTCAGGCGGTCATCAACTGAGGTCCACGGAGAAGGTCTCTATGCTGGTGTCAAGGCTCGCCAAGGCTGAAAGGACCAGGAGGTGGGGGGTTGGTGAAATTCCCAGGCAATCCAGTAGCTGGGTGCCGATCGAATCAGTGTTACGTTGTCCGCAGCAGCATCCGTTAGGAGGAGCCCGACGAGGTAGACTGTCATGACCTTTTCTGATCAACATCCTAGTGGACGAGCGGCTCTTATGCAGAACATCGAAAAGGATATGACAGCGGCCTTCGTTGGTGGTGTCTATCGTACCTCTCGCCTCTCCTATTCTGCTCAAATCTTCGGAAAATCACGCTATACACCGACGAGTATTGTGTCGATTGTGAAGGCCTTGCCGACCTTGAAGGAGTTTTATCTCCGCCAATATCCAGAGGGACGATTTCTCTTGCAAACAGGTGTGTTAATGCTATCGGTAGCGTGCCTTCCGTATGCGGCCATCCACAAAATTTGGGGTTTAGGCTGACATTCACCCTAGTTGACCCAGCCCCTTCTGCCTTCGTAACACCTCACTCCTAGCTGCCTCGAAGTCATCCCCAGATGGGACCCGTACATGCCATGCTGTGCATTGGCCCACATACCCAAGTTGGACTCCTCGGAGTCTATCAACGCTGCCAGCAACTTTTTTATTTTTTTCTCTCAGTCTCATGAATTCTGCAAATTGCTATAACAGACATGCTAGAGACACGAAGCCGCATAAATACTATGGCGTCTCAAGGTACTGACTGCACCGCCGCGACCGCTTTAAATTACGCTTGCAGTCAGCTCAGAATTCCTCTGGGTAAGGTCCAATTTTTTAACCCTCAAATTCTCAGGTTCACGTTTATCTTGCCTCTCACAAGCCGCTACCTCATGCGTATTTTGGATCAGTGAACGTGGATTGAAAAACTTCAATATCGCACCGAGGCCGAGACTTTAACTGGCCACGATTACGTGCACTTTGTCCTTGCCTGGTCGATCTGGGGTAAGAAGAACCAATCGATGACTACAAGCACCGTTTATAGGTGAGACATCAGTCCTTCTCCGCCTTGTCGCCACGTCTGATTCGAACCTGTCTAAGTCTCAATCTCACACGCACCCCGGTCATATCACCTGGTCACTTTTCTTGAACAGCAACGTTCATACATCGAATCCCTCGCCTCTCTGTGAAGCGAAATTCCCAGAGGTGACCAAGCCTTTGTCCATTTGGAGCTTCTTTGATATTCTATCCGGTAGACCACAGAATTATCTCGATAGCCACGCCCTATATTCACACTCCTACTCGGTCCCCGGATAAGGTCGCCCAATCCATCGCCTATCCCCGACACCCTCGAGACATACTAATAGGACGTCTCATAAACGCCATTCGCTCACACACTCTATCACCATGCCAGATCAACCCCGTGCAGTAGAAGTTCAGCTCGTCCCTCCGGCCGATGTTTCGTTCTTCAGCAGGTATCTAATCCTCCGTGCTTTTCTTCGGGTACTATGTTGTATTCTAACTGCTTTCGCTCGCAGCGAAACCAAAGAGATCTTCAAGAATAAATCTGTGATGTGGCAAGGCTCTACGCCTGCAGGAACTATCTCATGGAGCGTCGATATCTACAAATATTGCACGGGTGCAGTGCCTACGGACCCAAATTTCGCTAATCGAGGTGCTATCGTGTTTATCTTCGTCCACCGCGGCAATGTCAACATCGGTGATATCTATTATGAACGAAGGTTCTCAGCAACCCCGGCTTCGAACAAGATGATCGCGACTGTTCAAGATCCCCCTACTTATTCCGGTGTTCAGAACGGCAATACCTGGAACTGTGCGTGCATTTTCACTGTCATATTGACATAGTTTCTCACTTTCTCAATCGTATGCGATAGATACGATCGATTACAAGGAGACGTTTCAAATGTTCAAGAATCAAGGTAACGAAGCGACCACCTTCCAAGCTATCTATCACGAAGACTTCGGCCGTGATAAGTCCCAGCAAACCGGCTTTCTCAACGCTGATGGCGGGGCATCGTTCTTCATTCAGTATCAGCAAAATGTCAGCCGCCTTCGCCTCGATATTTGCCTTCTTTGGTTAATAGTTTCCTTACTAGCCCGGCAAGAACGTTAGTTTCGGTATAAAGGGACTTTCAGTCTTCAAATGCAAGGATCCGAACGCGTTCCCTATGACATTCAGTGAGTCCGATGGATCCTATCTTATCCCAGAAAGCCCAACGCACGTCTGAATTATGTAGACTTTAAGTACCAAAGCCACCTAAACAACGGGCCAGGGAACGATGTAGGTACTCAATATGGATAGGTCGCACCTAACTAACCAAGCTTTCTATAGATTTACTCAGCTGAGGCCACGCAGAGCGTGTCGGTTTCACGAGGGTTTTGATACTTAGTGCGTTGTTCCTCCCTGTATTTGCGCCTGCCAGCTTTCAAAGAATCTGGCTCGATGAAGTTATGTAACTATAGTGAATGCAACTAGTGTTGTCACTCGAATATGAAGTGGAGGCGCCGAGTGCCTGAAGGGTATTAGTTACTGAAGGTCTCCAAAAAGTCCAAGTATGCCGGCCAAGTAGCTTCGTGAATTACCCAGCTTCGCGAAATGCCACGCGTTCACCTAATGCCACGATATCTGCAACTCGCTGGCCGTTTTCCCAGTGCTTTGAATCATGACTTGGTCCACTTTGTCATGGAATAGGTAGATGAGGGCAGAGGTGCTTCCTTACCATTTAGCGTGAGGTCACAAGCACGGACGAAACGAAGCAACCTGTATTTTTAGCAGATAGTGATCAGCAAGACGCGGTCAGCGACTAAGGCCAGCGTCGATTTGCGGTTAGTTGGCCTGCCGCGGACAGTTCGAGTACATGGAGGCAAGAACCGAAGTCACACTCTTCCGCGGAATATGATCCCTCGGCTTGAAAAGGGTGAGGGGAGATTATCGCGACACGAGGGATCTGTACATAATCACAGCAAGCTTTCCAAGAAGGGGCGACAGAAAAGACCAGCGTACCATGGGCAGCAGGTTCCAAGAATCACGATCGCTCGGTTGGCATTCATGACTATACTCTATATCCACGCCATGATTAAGCCTAAGTCCCCTACAGAAATGCATGTAAACGACATGTCATCATAGCTAAGTAAAGCTCAAAGGTACGCACGCAGGTACGTGCTTATGTACCGAACAGATACCAGTAATGTATACCGTGTCCTTCGGGATAAAATTCTTCCCTCATAACATCCTGTTGCAAGTAATAATTAACATACCATGAGCTGAGCCCCTCAGGCTAAACCTGATGATGGCCTCCGAGTCACGGTCCATCGTAGAATTTCCCGGAGTCCTGAACCAGCGCTCAGGTTCGGATATAATCAAGGGCGACGGTCATGATATCGGATGAAGTCCGAATCGGATCCCTGGCCAACGACTCGGTGCTTCGTGCGCATGTTTCCGAGATTCTGGGTGCGATGGACTGAACGAAGTCACGAAGAAGAGAGTGATTGACATCCCGAGCGGCCATTAGCGTTAGCGGTAGCGGTACTAGTAGCTGAGCATGGTCAAACTATTGGAGTTTGGAGTTTGGCGGTGACGACGCTAGAGGCCAAAGTAGGAGCGTGGAGGGAGTGGGGTAGCACGGCAGCCCGGGTCCAGGGGAGGGAGGGAGGGAGGAGGGGAAAACGAGCATCGACTCGGCGGGGCGAACGGATATCCATAGTGAGCATTGTGATAGATGGGCATGGGCGACTCGGAGGAAGGCCTGGGAACTTGTTTTCCGTGGGCCGTGGACCGTGGACATGGACCCTGGTTTGCAAGATTCCAACTAGACGTAGAGTAGAGCAGAGTAGCAGGCGGAGGTGGATGCGCATACGTATCGCAGGAAGCTGAAACCCCCCAAACCCCTCGTATCCCATCCCGTCCCATCTCGCCGTGGCCATGGTCGTGAAATCCTCAGCCTCAGCCTCGTAGCAGTCACCTCATTCACCTCAAAGCTTCTCATCTTCTCACTCTTCTTCCCGTGCGTTGCGTACAAACTAACCTGCACGTTCAACCAAACACCTGGTGAAGAGGGAAGAGGACAGGAGAGAGTGGCCTTCGGCTCGATGTGATGATGCTTCGACGTTCGACGTTCGACGTTCGACGTTCAAGGGGTTGGTGGATAGAGGCCGGAATCCAACATTCGGCGGTGAGATGGAAGGGTTTGACACTCCGAGACGAAGATGCCCGTACGCGAGGAAGGTGGGTGACGATGCAAAGACGTGTACTCTATGATGGAACTTGAAGCTTGAAACTTGAAGACGCGTATATACGGTATGCAGGAGCGGCTGGCTTCCTCGCTGCCAAAAAGTTGACGGAGAGTCGAAGAAAGACAGAGTCGAAGAAAGACAGAGTCGAAGAAGGGGAAATTGCTGCGGGGAGTGGTCACGAGCTATATTATCGCGGAGAGGCTCGGTCCTCGGAGGATCCAACAGCGTTGGTTTTGTGGTGGTAGACATGGATTGGGTATTGAGTACGGTGGGTACGGTGGGGGCGGTGGGAAGGTATACCAACGGTGGTCGGTCTTCGGCAGGAGGAGGAGGAGGAGAAGGTCTTCACCAGAGTGTTCTTCCGATCTACGGCTCCGACTCTGGGATAGTCGATAATGCCATCAACCGAAACCCATCGCGAGAGAGTGAGCTCGGTTGAAGGAGCTTGGTTCAGCAGCGAATGACAGCGTGGCGCGGCGCAGGTGATCTTGTGGAGGAGTTGATAAGGATTGAGGAGGGACTTGGAAGGAAGGAGGCGATGCAAGGAAGGTTGTCGAGAGTGTTCAGTCATGCATATTGCATGTCGTCGTCTTTGTTCAACATTGTTGTTGTTGTTGTTGTTGTTGTTGCTGTTAACGTTGTTGATGGTGGGGGGAAAATGTGATCCGTATCACGACGCCAGACGGCCTGGTGCGTGGTCGCTGTATGACAGCGCAGGTGCTGGTCGCCATGGACGTGGGCGTTGGCCGCGACCCTCCTCCTCCTCCCCCTCCTCCTCCTCCTCCTCTTCTTCTTCTTCTTCTCTCCTCGTCCTTACTCCCATTCCGCCGTCACAGGTGGTGGCTACCCACGACGACGACGCATTTGCGAACAGCCAGATACCCTAGATAACCGTCCCATTTACTACCTGCTTTCCCAAAACTTCACGAGCAACACCTGTTGCAGCGTCATCTCGCCAGGCCGTGCCAAGCAAAATGCCCCACCCTCGCCCTCCCCAGCCTCAACACTTCCACGCACACCTCCCGTCAGCGTGGGTGTGGCGATGACAAGAGTAAAGCTGAACGAACGAGGCTAGCCATAGCTAGAAACGATTCATGGTGGAGGAAGTACAGCAGAGCAGAGAGGGAAATGGGGGCATGGAGCCTCAGCGCAGAGTCAGAAGGCGCTAGGAGGATGTGGGCATTGACGTTGACGTCGTTACGTTGGGCGCATGCACCAAGCGGTCTTGTCGCGAATTAGAGGCCGAGGCCAAGGCTATTGGGAAATTGGAGTCGAGCATTCCGTCCGTGGCGCATCGGAAGAGCGTGAGAGAGAGGGTGCGATGCTAAGCTAGAGTGTGCAAGGTCTGGTTCTGGTTCTGGTGTGGAAACCAAGTGATAATAATCACTGAGGGAATATGATACCGCTGTGTGTTTCCTCACTAGATGTTCAGAGTCGTCATTAGCTCGGCTGCTGCTCTTCAATTAAATAAACTGAACAAACAGTTTACCTTCGTAACATATGCAACTGCTTCCCCACGACCGCCAGTGTCAGCGTTCCCCACTCCTTCCCCTCCTACCAGGCCTCCCATGCAGATTCGACCGACTACCAATTGCAACGTCTTAATGGACGCCACTCAACCGTGACGGAGGGCTCTTCGACGGAATGGTCACAACCACCAAACCTCGATACGGCGTAGTGCGTGAAGACTTTGACGTGTCTAAATTTCTAAATTTTCTGCGGAAGGGGACAGAGAAAGTAGGCAGAGGGAAGGAGCATACTATAGCGGCCATAAGGAGAGTGACAAAACGCGATCGTCACACGCAACATGTGAGCCTGGGTAACGGTGCTGTGTGACGTTGACAGGGGGAGTGACAGTTATATATCATACTAATAGTCGAGATCGCGTCATCCATTGACCGTCATGCTCGTCGGGACAATATGAATCATGCTTCTCTAAGTGCTTGACAGTCCTAGCATATTATGCTTTATGATTTGTTTCCTGGGTTATAAACCGATGCCCGTATTCCTAACCCCTGAGAGTTATGATCACCGTGACCCGTCACATCACATCGCCAGCCTTCCCTTTCGTTTTCACCACGTCCATAGCCTGGTAAGCCCGCATCTTTATGTTTGTACCAGCGCGGGGCAAGTTGTAATGCTTGTTCTGCCTAAATTCGAACTAAAGCACTCATGGATGCATCAACATCAGTAACCAGCACTGTTACATACAATTGACGAAAACGCTCGGCGTTCGCAAATTTAACCCACGCCTGGTCAACGTGTAGGCAAAGCCAAGCAACCGTTGGAGCGTCAAACATCCTCCTCCTATTGTAACTGTGACTCACCGCCCTCATCAACCAGTACGCCCGTTCTCATCTCCTGAATTTCCCTCCCAATTGACTGACCTTGTCAAAAGTGTCTCACAACAGCGAACAGAGCGAACATATCATGTTGCCGTCAGCACCGGATCTTCAACATGCGCTCGAGTCGAACGCGGCGGCCACCCTTGGTTTTGCCGACTCGATACGAGCCTCGCTATTGAGCTCTGTCGATACAGCTGCACCACCCGAAACGAAGCAAGCTGCTCTTCGAGACGGCATCCAAATCGGTGCCTCCACCCTCGGCAACATTTCGGAGCTCATTTCTGACTTGGAAGCGAACGCTCGAAGCCTCCAACATGGATACCATCAGCTGCAGTCGAGCGTCCATCTTGCGACCAACATGCTCTCGTCTGTGATCTTTTCTCTCCCAGATGAAATCATGGTCGAGATCATGCTACTCTGCTCGCCGTCTAACGGCCTCACGAACATAACATCCCCAGCAAGAGCCTGGTTTCCGTCCGTGCTTGTGATGGTCTGTCGAAAGTGGAAAGACCTGGTCTATTCATCTCCCCAATTCTGGTCCTCCTTTCAAGTAAATTTGGACGAATACTGGCGCCCCCTTCTGCAAGGTCCAACGAATCATAATGACACAGCTTGCATGTTACGTATGATAGATCGCCATTTCACACGTGCTGCTTCAGGCCCAATCACCCTTGTTATTTCCTGCGCCACGGGCTACTTCAATATACACGACACAATCCTTCGACAAATCTGCATACACTCTGGTCGATGGGAACACCTCACCCTGTCTCGTGGGATCCCACTTCGAATTCTCAACGAAGATTGCTCTCATCGCCTCCCAAAGCTTCGATCCCTGAGCATTGGCCTCCGCGATGTTAGGGGTTTGCCACCCGTTACTGTGTTCGACGATGTGCCAGAACTGCGATCTCTTAGCCTACAGGATTCCCGTAATAACCACCTATCCCCCCATTTTCCTTGGCACCAACTCACTCATCTCACGTTATACCAATGTGATGTCAATCCCGACAGGGCGCCGATGTTATCAAAAGCTCGAAATCTGATCAGCTTGTCCTTGCACCCCCCAGTAAACGACGACCACGACAACGAATATTCGATACTCTTCCCCCATCTTATCGGCTTTGCCTGCTATCAAGAGGATCGGAGCCGCACCCTTCAGCCTTTTATGCAATTACGCCGTTTATTCGTCACTGCTTTTTCACTACCTATCGTTAGCTGCCTCGTTTTGCCCTCATTGGAGCAGCTTTACCTTCGCGGGGCAGCTCTCTGCGGCCCTGCTGCTAACATGCTCAGAAGATCTGCCTGCGGTCTAACCGAGTTGACCTTGGTTGTAAATCGGGTTTCGAATCGGGAGACATATGTTATTGACACACTGTTAGCCGCATGTCCTTCTCTCCTTGTTCTCAGCGTCCAGGGGGAGTCTGCGGTTATACACACATTATACACCCTACTCCGCGACCCTACCTTCGTTCCTCATCTCAGGAGTCTCACGATCGTCTATGTCCAGCTGCATACTCTTGCGTCACCGCATCTCCCACATCTACATTACTTGTCCCCAATCCAATATGGGACGTCTCCCCGCCCAACACATGCCTCCACAGCACCTTTCCAAGTTAGACCTGCCTCCCCGTATATCGGTTCCATCTCAACTCCACCGTTCATTCCCAGCGGGGGTGATCCCTTCGCACGGACTCCTCCCCAGCCGAGTTTCAAGGATACAGACCATGTTGATGCATTGGCCGCGGCAATCCAAACGCGCCTCACCTCCCTTCAATTTGTGTCCGTCTCAAATCCCATGGCAGACGGAATTGCTGCAACGCTCTTATCGTTTGCCTCACAGGGGATTGATGTGAAAATCTTGACGGGTAAGTAAGATCACGCTACATCCCCGCACTCGGAGTACTGAGTTGACGATATGATCAGATGCTTTACTACCAGAGGTAAGCAGATTATGGGCATACAGTATTGCGATGCCTCATGCTCATGTTGCTAACCGTCATGGCTGTGTTCTCGTAACAGGAAGTTGCTGACAAGGACGTTCAACAACGGCAGCAGAGGGAATATGGAAATATCGTGTTGGAGTTCTGAACGTATACCTTCACAAAGTTGGACACGACATCCAGCCGTATGGTGATACATAGGCCGTCTGGGTAGCATCGAAGCTTGTAACATCATGCATAATATTACAGGTAATCGTGATGAATAACAGCGGTAAGATGGATCTGCTTGCCCGCCTACCTTTCTCAAACAGCGATGAGCCAGTCCACTCGACAGGTTTCCCCAGGGCACGTCGAGTGACAGCGGTCAATATGAACACTCTACTAAAGGTTCCATTCTTAGTTTCCTCCCAAATCGCAGTGTCCTCCATGGCCACCACACCGTCGCTATCGGAGGAACTCAAGGCAGTGGGACTGGAGAGTATGGAGTCTATTCTCCCTGGTGTCCTCAAGGCACACGTTGTTAGTCCCTGATAAAGCGGCAGTCCTCACGGCGTACATCAAGACATGATGATAACGGGGAAGTGGAAAAGGACGGAGGCGATAGTCAACGCTCGAGGAAATGGCTGTCGCTCTCTTCATCTTCTTCTTCGTCTAGCGCCGCAACCGCAACCACCAAGAGTGACTTTGACCTCTCGACCTCCGGGTCTAACCCGTCCACCATCTGACACTGAATTTGAAAGCCGGGCGAAAGCTAGCTGAAGGAGTGACGACGAGGGAAGGAAGGATGGGGATGCTTATGGGATCAAAGGGAAGCGTACTTGGGTGCATATGAGAAGCCAACCACGAAGAAGACAGAACAAGCGGTCGGAGGCTGGAGGTCCTTGTTCTGGTGAGACTCATAGGCCATAAAGGGAGGCCGTCAGTCGTTGTCGTCGTCGTCATCGGCATCACCCTTCATCCTATCCTGATGGCGAAGATGCTCTGCCCTCTGCCTGTCCCGTCCCGTCGCATACCACCACCTCCACAACTCTCCATCGACTCGGACGTCGACATCCTCAACTCTTTCTCCTCTCCCCTCTTATCGTCTCTGTCTCCATCGCCATTTCCTCTTCTCACTTCATGTTTCTCATTGTACGAACTCGGCAAATCGGCAGCGTCTTATATACTCCCATCGCAACTGACGTTGAGTGATGATCGATGAATGGTCGACGACTGGGAGAACCATTCTCTTCTCTCTTCTCTTCTCGTCCGCAGCCTAAACGTTCAACGTTCAACTCCCGATAGATCGCAGTCATGAAGATGTCCAGAAGCTTCAGGTAGCGGATGAGTTGATCCGAGGCCGGAGGAGAACGAGAACGAGAATGGGAACTAGGAGGAGGAGGAGGAGGAGGAGGAGGAGGAGGGGGGGGGGGGGGGGGAAGGGGAGGGAAGAGGGATGTAGACGTAGGGTCGAGGCATATGCATAGGCAGCGAGTCGTCTGTGAACTGAAGCCGGAGGGTCGAGGCCCAGGAATATCGACGATTAACGATTAAATATTGAATATTGAATATTGAATATTGACGATCGACAGTGGTTGGTCAAGCCGTACCAGGCTATAGCGACATATCAACTTCCTCCGAGTCCTCCGAGTACCACCTCCACCTCCACCTCCACCTCCACCGCTTCTCCCGAACGCGTCCACGATCCCGCATTCCCACACGGGAGTCTCGGAGTTCGCAGGGAAGTAAAGTACTTGCTTGCTTGTGAAGCACGAAGAGGAGAGATCTAGAACATGGTGGATTGGAGGCAGGGCACAGCTGCTCTCTCTCTCTCTCTCTCCCTCTGTTTGTATGCAAGCACGTAAGTGGGATTAAGATTGGGTCCGCGTATTCAGGGACTGTGGATAGCGAATGATTCGGTGCAGAAGTGGAGATTCATCTGTAATTTCGTTCTGGACGGCCGAGGCCGGGGGAGGGGGAGGGGGAGGGGGAGATCAGGTAGGGAGGATGGAGGCGGACGTAGAAGTGGAGGTGTGAGCGCGAGGGTCTAATGACACCGTACGTATATGTACACTGAGATTGATCGCGAGCTCGAGGTATAGAGCGGAAGAAAGGCAGGCGAACAGCCACGCCCGGGCCGCATGCGCACGAGTGATGAAAATGTTTGATTGGTGTTGGCGTTGGCAACGCTAATGGTAGTGTACCGTATTTGCCCTTGGGAGGGGGAGAGGACGTTGACATTGGCGTCAACGTAGGGAGCTGGAGTTAGAGGGAACCCGGAATAATAATATACCGCACCATGCTCCCTTCTCGCGAGTTGAAAGCCAAGGGCAAGGCGAGTGGGCAATTGGAGTTGGGCATTCCGTCGAGGGATGAAGAGTTATGTATGGTAATGTAGTGGAAATTCAATGCGGGAGTACTTGGTGCTGAGGAATATCGCGCAGCCCGGGGCTACGGAGGAACAGGGCTAGTATTCTTCACTTTCAGCGCTCTCCGTCATCCATATGCTGTGGCGTATGAATTGATGAGCTCTTGAACATTGAGGCCTTTGAGGGAGAACCCGAAAAACTGTGGGTATATATAATTGGGTCGCCATAGTACTAGTAGAGGCAGCTGTAGGCGATTCGGTGGTTGACATGTACAATATGGTGGTCAACCCTCTAATGGCCCGGCCGCCGATATAGCATTGGTATTTCGTTCTGGACGACCGCGGCCGGCCGAAGGAAGGGAAGGGAACAGGGAAGGGTAGGAATCAGGTAGGAATTTGAAGTTGGGAGTCTAAGGGAGGCGAGTCGATGGAGACGAAGCCGCTTCCTTGTCGCGAATTGGAGGGCAAGGTCGAGGCCAGTGGGTAATTGGAAACGAGCATTCCGTCCATGGCGTATAGGAAAGAGAGAGGGTTTGTCGCTATGATGGTACGAGCGGCGATGATCGTTGAGGGAATGCCGCTGTAGGTTTCCTGGACCTCAGTGTTCAGAGTCGTCGTTAGCTCGGCACCTGCTCGTCGAGAAAACAAACTTACTCTTCGTAACATCTGCAACTGCTTCACCACAGGCATTGTATCCTCCCCTACTCAATGCGGCGTGGTGTGTGAGGACGGAGTTGTTGAAATTTGCCTCTTGAAGGCGACAGAGAATGCAGCCAGCGCAGGGAGGGAAGGAGGAACTTGAAGGAGAGCGTGACTCAGTCGGAACGCGATCGTCACATACATTTAACGTCCAGCCGTCACATCACGCCACCAGCTCCGTTTCGTTTTCGCCATGTCTACTACAGCGTCAGTAACTGGCACGCCACGTCACGATCTCACTTACAGTACCCCAATGGCAACATCTATTTAAAATCTGCACTTCCGAGCGCCTTCTTCTTTGCAGCCCAACGTCCGCACATTTAGCTGTCATGGCTGCCTTGCCTCGGTCGTCATCAGATCCTCCGCCACGAAGGACATGAACAAGACCCTTCGTCGCAGTTCTATGCGCTGGCAAGTCAAGCGCCATCAAATCTGCTCTCTAACGATAGGTTCTGAGTCGGTTGATGTTGGTACGGTGTCAGTATGCGGGCCGTATCGGGACAAGGGTTAGGATTGTGGTGAGGAGGCCGTCGCGGAGGAGTTGCTGCATTGGTGTTGATGTTTACGGACGCCCTACGCCTATGGCTTCGGCTAACAAGGGGCTGGCCACTGTTCGTGGCCAACACCAGACCCACATCCTACCTCATACACCACGCCCAGGTGCTCCGATTCCTCGCGCGATATGACCACGATCACCGCTCCGTACGCCTATCACCCTAGATCTAAAAAGAAGTGGTCGCTCACACCGTCCACTCTGACTCTGCGCTACTCTCCAATCCCCTCCCTCCATGTCCCGTTTCAGCATGGACGCCCTAGGCCCTACGCCTCCTTCTAACAAGGGACTTAGCACACATCCATCCCCAGTTCTTTCGACTCCCTTCGCGATATCCACCATATTCCGATCATCGCTCCGCGCACGTTAGCGTAAGCAAGTTCTATCGGCTCTGTCTCCCTAACCCTCTTGGATATGGAAATATGTCACTGATTCGCAACAAGGCAGCGTAGGTCTATACGCACTCGCTGGTCCGCTCCTCCTTTCCACCTTATATGGCATATATGCGCACCTTGGCACCCGTCCTTGCGTCGTCACACACGCACACACATCCTCAGGCCTCGTCCCCCAAACGCTCAGCAACTTGCCCGTTCCGGAAGGGGGGAGTGCAGTTTGCTGAGTTTACGAAGAGCGTCATGTGTTGGGTTTCGCTCTTTCGCATACGTACAGTGTACGCCTCCGCCGCTTGCTCCTCTAACAAGGGACTCGGAGCGTGGTGCGGTATTACTCTATAGTCTATACCCTCCCTCCGCCTCTGGATCTGTCCGTCTGCATCTCCGTCCTCACCCCCCTTTGTCCCTCCTCCAAAGTCCAAATGCAACGCCAATGCCCACATCCGCCACAGCATAACCTCCCTTCCCCAATACTATCCCAACCATTTATACTATTACCCAGCCTCTTCCCTCGCGTTACCGACCGCCTTCGTCACTCGAGACTGTACTGTCGGCCGCTCCTACGACGCAGCATATAGATAACGGAGAACACTGATCATGAAGCCGGCCCTGCTCCCCCGAAGTCCCCAGGCCTGCGCGATATTCCTCAGCACCGCGTACTCCCGCAATTTCCATTATTACTACATAACTTTGTCTTCCGCTCCTCCACCCTCTTGGAGGCAAGCAAGCCCCTCCTCCTCCATATGTGGTATATGCGCACCTTCATGCAGAGAGTACACATCTCTCTATCGTCACCCACCTTCCTCGCGTACGGGCATTCTCTCCTCGGGAGTGTAGCCCTCGGCGTTTTACATCCCGCCGCTGAACGTGATGTCGGCCGTCGAACGTCGCATCGAACCGAACACCACTCCCTCTCCTCCTCTCCTCTCCTCTCCTCTCCTCTATACCACGTATTTGGTTGAGTGTGGGTTAGTTTGTACGCATCATGTGGGACGACGAGTGAGAATATGAGAAGCTTCGAAGTGAACGAGGTGATGAAGACCACAATGGGATGGGATGGGATGGGATGGAGTGAGAGGGCTTTGACCTCCAATTCTACGTCCGCGTCTATCGTCCCTACCTGATTTCCTCCTCCTCCTTCCCTCTCCCCTCCGCCCCCCACAGCCTCTGGATCCACCACGTTCTCTCTCCTCTTTGTGCTTTACAAGCCAGTACTTCCTACGAACTCCGAGACTCCCGTGTGGGGATGCGGGTTCGTGGATGGAAGAAGAGGTGCAGGTCGAGGTGCAGGTCGAGGTGCAGGTGGGGCTCGGAGGAAGAAGTTGATAGTTGATAAGGCTCCCGCGGCCGGGCCTCCGAGCTCCCTGCTACGGCTGCCTAGCCAACCATCTTTATTCGTTAATCCCTAGGGCTGCCTCGCTGCCTCTGCCTCCCCCTTCCCTTCCCTTCCCTTCCCCCCTCCTCGTAACGACTCATCCGCAACCTCTCTCCCAGACCTTCTCCTGACTACGGCATACATAAGCGGCGGTTGACCGCTGACCGCTGAGGCCGTAGAAGAGAAGAGAAGAGAAGAGAAGAGAAGAGAGTGGGTCTCCGAGTCGTACTACAGACCACTCATCCCCGCCACCACCACCGCCACCTTCACTCACCACTGTGGTCATCGTCAGCGAACTTCACCACCGATACATAACTCGATTATCATCTATGATCTCCAGCGCAGATATACGTATTCAGCTTTCAACCGTTCGACGGTCAACGGTCAACGTTGATGGGACTAAGACGCCGCCGATTTATTGGGGTCGCTAAAACGAAGGTTGGCTGAGAAGTTGGAAGTTAGAAGAGAAGAGGAGACAGAGGCGGAGGCAGAGAGAGAGAGGGATAATAGCATAGGATGGAAAGACTCGGAGGGAGTCCTGCCATGAATGTGAACGTGAACGCCAACGTCCAGCCAAAATCGAATCAGACCATACGAATACCGAATACCGCATAACCGGCCGTGCATGGACGTCATCACCACCCCGCCCCGCCATCCTTTAATTTCCCGGTTCCAACTTCCAAGTCCCTATCCTCTAACCACTCCTCTAGTGGCACCTCGTTTCTGAGTCTTTGTGTTCTTTTTTTGTTGTTGGTGGTGGTGGAGCGTTATACGGAAATCCCAGTCCGCTCAGACTCGAGGCCGTTCTTATTATATTCCTCTCTGCCCCCCCCCTCCGCTGTTACCCACCGTCATGATCATTCTCCCACCCTCCGCCCTCCCGAGTTGGACGACGCTCCGGAGCTGATGATCGCTGGTGCTGGTGCTGGTGCTGCGCCCTGGAAGTGTGGAAGTGTATTATGATACTGAGCTCGGGAGTCGGATTCGGGATGACCCTGCCGACTGCCGACTGCCATCTCCGACGATGACGCCGATGATGACGACGACGATGGGGGGTGCACAAGAATGCAGGAACTTACTGCATACTTACGCCAGGCGGATGTTGAACGTTGAGGCTTTGAGGTTCGGGTTGGGATTCGGCAAGTGGGGTGGCAGCAGGTACGAGGAGTCACGCGTCACGCTTGAAGCATGGGTCAGACGGTTACATAGCGTTGTCGTGGTTGCTCTCGTGGTCGTGGTCGTGGTCGTGGTCGCGGCCATGGCTGTGTTTTCTTTTAACCTACCCACGCAGGCTTCCATACACGGTGCAAGATGGATCTGATGTTCAACTCTTTCGTCTTCCGCTCTTCTTTGTTCTCCTCCCTACTCGAGTACACTCACCACTCCGAGTCCTCCGAGTCCTCCAAAATAAGTACCAACTCCAGCTTTTGCCACATCCTCCTCCCCTCTAAGTCCCCAGTCCCGATTGCTCAGTCCAACCGGGTCGCTCGGAGCGTGGTGACAAGAATAGTACTCCTTACTAGGAATCGAAGTGGAGGCGGAGGTGGAGTTTGAGCTTGAGCTTGAGCGAGTGGATGGAGTTCGGTGCGCCCTGCTCCCACCACCTCTCTCTCCCTCTCTCTCGGTCCCCACTCTCTACTCCCGTTCCTAGACTCATCCTACTTGTGCCCCCTGCCTGCACCGACCTGCGCCGACCTAGAACACCTGGACCACTTGGAGTGCCGAGAACGAACGAACCCCTGCTCGAACCCATGTTTGAAGTACAACCAAGATCCGGAATCCGAAGTCCGTACTACGAGTCGAAAATCGAAAATTCGCAGACAGAAGGAAAGACTCGGAACGGAGGAGAAGGCACGCAGGGGAAAGGAGGGTGATTACGAGGTGCCGAGCTCGAACTTGGAGACGGGGATGATGGCATCGGCGTCGAGGTTGGTAATGGCGTCCGAGTCGGAGGACGCTACTAGGACTTTGGACTTTGGGGGGATGGGGAAGGTGTCGGTGGGGGAAGGGGTCGGCGCTGAGGGTCCACATCCATGAAAAACAGAAAAACAGTGGGCCGATCTATTCGAACTTCGGAGGGACTTACGTACTTTCCGAGTGAGTCGTCGACGTTAATACTAGTAAACCATCGAACTCGTCACAAACTCGTAGTATTTGATGTTGTCGCGTAAGTGTTGCCAGACCTGCGTAACTAATTAATTAGCTTCTTAACTCTGGTGCTGCTACGAAATATGACAGTACTCACCGCCTCCGTGACAGCTCCTCTTCAACGAGCTCGCCTCACTCGACTGTAAGCCCAATGGCGAGAAGCAAGAGGAAATTCCTTGATCATTTCTAGGGCGCCACGAGCGAAGAATATTGCCACAAACATAGGATCGACTGCGAAGACTTCTGTCGCAAGGAGCAAACTCCTCGTGGTAAATGGTAGGACCGTAGGACAAGTGCAATCTGGCTTGCGTCGATCGCCTGAGACAGGCTTGCTTCGCCACATTAAGTATTCAGTTTGTCCAAAATACGGAGCACGGTCTTCATCTCATCAGTCGATTCGATCTCGTTCAGGTAGAATCCGACGATGCTGGGGTATGCGGCGTGGCCATGTTGTTGGCCTGAGGCTCATCAGTTTTTACAAAAAGTCGCTCGATATCCGAATCATGATGGCGAGAAGCAAGATGGTGGCGGCTTACGAGGTTGAGCATCAGTCAAGGCGAAAGCAGTATATTAATTTGTAAGGAGGTATCTCTTGGGTATCTCCTTGGCTGACGCAGACGTTACTTGGGCTGCTTAAGGTCAAAACCAAGGTCTAGATGCCATTTATCGGACAGTATTGTGATCCCTATAATCCCGAACTATTATCAACATCAGTAACTAATATGGATGGAGTAAGTATAGTGGATGCTTACTTTCATGACGGAACTGACACCTATGAATGGAAGATTCACATCAAGGAATGAAAGAAAGGTATGGCATTGCTCACCTAGTTCGAGGGGGAACGCTTGAGGATTGGTGTGGGTGAGGACAGACACTCCGTACAAACTTGTAGATCGAAGGCCCGAGCTGTCCTATATCAAAGACACACATGAGCGAAGCTCGATGGGGTGGTGATCTACATAGTATACCCTGGTGGCCTCAATGCCAAACTCAATTGTCTTACCTCTCGACCCAAACTGCTTGGCGTGGGTGAGACCGAAACTTTCTTTGTACTTCGCGTCGAAGGTGAACGCTTCATGGCCGTGATTCTTAAGCATCGACAAGCTTTGTTCGAAGTCGATCGTATCTACAAACGATTATTACAATGCTATGGATCAGTTGAGAATGAGACCAAACTTACACTGGTAATCATCGCCTTGTTGAATGCCCGTTCCAGTTGGGGGCAATTGGGCAATGGGCTCAAGACCCGTGACATTTGGATCAATCCTGAAAACGATGCTCGTGCACGAGCTGCTGATGCTTTGGTATTGGCCTCGGGTGACTAACACAACATGGATCTGCCCGCCTTTCTGAGCAAAGTCGGGCAAACGAGGATCTGCACCGCTGGCGTACGTATACGCGTCAACAACCCAGCGGACGGAAATCCCCGCAACATCCCGGTCCAAGAGCGTGTACCGTCGACTTTTGCAAAGAGGCCATGTATAAGCACCGATAGGCTGGGTGGAAGTGGCAGATAGGAATACGTACCGTCCATGGAACATGGTTCCCATCGGAGGGGTGAGACTGTTGATTAAAGACGCGGCGTCAACTGTGGTAGCAACTACACTGTTCAGTCGGGATTAAGTGTAAGCATCGTGGTAGGGCATGTCTCAGTGCGGAAGCAATGAATGTTGAACACTCACTTTCCATGGATATTAGATTCGGTGTCGCCAACAGCAGTGATGATCGGCCGTTCGTGGACCATGATTGCTGGAGACGCTTCACTGGACGCCATATGATGCTCGACAGTAGTCGAATCGTTGTATTTATGGTCACGGTGGTGATCAGATATTTCACTCAATGCACGTTGAAAGTTGACCGTGATGAAGGTGCGCTCTACAGTGTAGCTGGAGTTTATATACCTATCATTATGTAAAGGTCATTTTCCCAGCGCGTCGGGCTCATTTGGTGCCCGAGCTTGAAAAGGACAAAATGCGCCCTCGCCTGCGTAGTCTGGGCTCGCTTCGTGGATTTCCGAATGACAAGCGAGGGGGGAAGAATGAGGGTCTGGTAGCGAGGTGAGATCGGACCTTATACCATCATTGTGCGTAGCCTAGGATATAGAACCATATTCACTTCAGACACTCGGGCGCAAGAAGCATGCTTTATGGCACTCAACCGAATGACGATTTCCCGAACGTGCTGCTGCCCTTTCTTGCCATCGGCCAGGTTGACGAAGGGGAAGTTTGAAAAGAATCTAGCGCAGGATCCCTTTTTACTGCGAAAATGACCACAAGGAACTTATCACAGTGAAGGCTCCGCATGATGAATCCCGATAAATGGTGTAGTCACTATTCACTAATGTGACCTAGATTCAGTCCCTTGGTGGTGGGGACACTAACGAACCAGCTGTCAGTGGTGGGGCGCGTATTGCTACCAGAAGGGAGAGAGTGGGAGATGAGGAAGGGTGCTGAGCCCACGTGCGAGGAAGTGAATGCGGAAGAACATTGAACAAAATGGATACATCGAACGGGAGTCGAACCCGTGCCGCTTGCTAAGCGTTGAAATCAGAACTTTCATGGAAGGCAAGCATGATACCGTTTCACCATCGATGTGTGCGATTGCGATGCATGTCTAAACCGTTATACATGCCGCGTCCGGTCCGACTCTGAGTCGCGCCAATACCTGAAGAAATTCGAGCTGATGGTGAGACTTGCATTTCTGCTCCGACCAACGCCCCGCTCGCTTGACGAAGGATAGAGCCTAGAAACGCGGCAGGTCAGACCAGATATGATTCAACGAACCAAAATTCGTACCTCAAAGAAGGCATCCCCCCTAGCTACACCAGTGGTATGGCATTTGCGTCAAATGGAAAATTACCTCTATCTCGACTATGACCGGGTGCGACGATGGAAGGATAATGGCGTACCGGACCCTTCAATGCCTCGCCTCACGCAAAGCAAGCCACGGATGTCAAATTCATTCGAACGGCAGGGAGATGTTTGGAAAACAAATGCAGCTGGACGCTCGCGAAAGCGAATTCCAGGGGCGGAGTGGGTAAAATATGCACATTAGGCTGGACGCGTTTGGTACACATCCCCCCAGGAGCTTACGTCGTTGGCAAGTCCTCCGACGGGTGCATAAAGTCTTTACAAGATTCAATGAGCTGTAAACAACGTGTAAACAACGTACGAGAAGATGCTTACTCGAAGCTGAAATCCTTTCATCACCTTATAGTGTTAAAATCAGCTGGCCACATCAGAGTACGCGTCCAAGAGCAGTGTCAGACGGAGTCAACTGGTCGTGGTCACCGGTACTAAAGAGGTACCAGTATTAGACGCCTCAGATTGACGCTGAGTCTCAAGATTAGATAAAGCGGACTCTCGATAAGATCCTCGCTACTTGGGTAGGAGTCACCGCCGGTCACCATTGGCACCACACGCGGTCGTAGTCTCGACAATGCCGTCAACACCCCCTCTGAACGAAGACATCTTGATACGCATAGTACAGCACATTTCATCACCTTGCGACCTTCTCACCATTGGCCAGTTGAACAGCAAATTTTTTTGAAGCCGAGATGCAGGTGATACGCACCGTGGACGGACATGGTCCCAGGATGGATTGTAGACTTGGGGTGGCCCCTGGTGCAGGTCACTTCGTCGGACGCTGAGTTGAAAAAAAGGAACTTGATGAGGTTGTTCTACGACACAGTGAGGGTTTATATACCTATCCTCACTGAAGGTCAGGGAAAATTCATTGCAAGATGTTCCTGTAATGAGTAGGTGTCATTTGCTGCTGTGGCTGAAACTGAGAAGGGCAAAAGACTGACGTCACCTGCGCAATCCTGGAATTCGCTCTATGGATGTTTCCGAACGACGTGCGAGGGAATGGACGGTGGCGGCATCTTGGGGACCGAGTAGGAGTCTAAATAGTGATCGTCAGCATTCTGTCGCTATGTTATCAGAGACGGCTCCGAGTGAACAAATGCTTGGTACCTGTGCGCCACTGGGAACATCCTTCAAGTGAAAGAAAAGGCTATGACATGGCTGGGGTTTGGAATCGTTGGCCCTAGACCACTGCTTCCGAATGCTACCGTCTCCATTTCTCCTCCATTTGCCCATTCGCGTCGTACATTCCGACGAGTACCTTGGATATGGACCCGAATGTACCTGGCGACTCGTTGGTGTACCCGACGCTGACCACATAGCGTATCCGGTCTAGTCCAGAAAGGCATCCAGAAATATTCTACTCAGGACGCATTCAACGCAAGAAGGATATGACAGTTCAAGGTCAGTTACCTTGTCATATCTTCGAAACTACAGCTTCTGGTCCCAGATGCGCCAGTTTCACGCCATCATCACCGTTCGAGTTCAAGCTGCAAGCGTCTATCTCGAGAGTGAACCAAGAGTCACGGCGTCACCGTGACCCACAGCCACTGAACTTACGCCAGCTAACCAACTCATCATGATCATATTGCTACGGATTGTCGCTCAGCATTGAATATTGAGGGCTCAGATCCGAAGCCAATGGTATGCCTACAACATTGTAAATTCAAGATATCCAAGCCCCTTTCACCTCCAGCACTCGCGGTCGATGCTACGCTTTCCTCTAGAAAGACTTGGAGGGCCGAGCCACCACAATCCACATATCACGAAGATTTCTCCTGAAGACATTACACAATTGGTGTCAGGTAGTTTCGTTGATCTCGACGAGGGTTTAATTTGGTGATACAGTGTCGTCTAGTCAGCCACAAACTCCAACTCCCCCAGGCTCCGCCGCTCCGGCGCCTTGTATTCCCGAAAAAGTGAGAGTTTGAGCCCTCGGTTTCCTTGCGTGTCAATGGTTGTTATTCATACGGCCGACGCGACAGGTTGACACCTACACATTGTAACGTCAAGATCTACTCCAACGGACATCACGGTGGAAAGACAAAGTCGGGTGTTTTACTCACCCGAGATGTGATACTTTAAGTTCGGGACCGAGAACGATCAATTCTCTATCGGTCAAAAGTTGGTGCTAAGGAACCACCTATCAAGGGGTTACTTCTGGTAGGAGCCGCAAGAAACTGCACCGCATTCGCAGTTGGCGAGGAATATTCCTTCGGCGGTCACACAAATTATTATTGCTTGGGTATTTCTACACACCCGAGGTGCTCAAAAATTCGCAGCTGAGGTACTCGCTCAAGAAGGGGATCGTACCGTACGTGTTCGTTAATCAACACAGGCTGTCATCCACTCCATCATAGCCTTGCGCTTTTGAATCATCTCCGCCTCGAATTGCTGGGGACATACGGAAAGCCAGAACAGGCGGTTCACTTTCGGAGCCTGGGGTACGTACTATGGCTCCCAAGCATCACCTGACAGATTTTGAGGCTGAGACATGATATCTAGCAATTTTACGGAGTGAGTGCTGTTTTAGGATCGCCACGGTCCAGGTACTACATCCACGGTCCTTATGGCGCGGTTCTGTAGTCAATATGAGTCAGTTACGGCGAATGCTCTGTTAGTCTCGACATTGCCACCAACAAATGAAGACGCCTTGATACGCGTAGCATAACACACTCCATCGCCTTGCGACCTCCTCGCTATCGGCGAGCTGAGTAGCAAGCTTTGCTTGTCGGCCGAGTTGTAACCCTATCGCCTTACACTTACCAGCTTCGAAGGTGGGCGGACATGGGAGCTGTGTGCGGGGGGATGATAAGACAAGCCAACCGTCATCGTTCACGTTATCGTACATAAGTTACAATGGTCATAAATATGATCTGCATGTCACTTGGTAGCTCGAATGGTAATCCGTCCTCGGCTACAGACTGAGACGGAGCGATTTCTCGCCCGCCACAAGGTTGAGTCTACTCGAGGTCAAAACCAAGATGCAAATACCATGTACCCCACACACCCCACGTTCTATTGCCCTGTAGTATGGTCAGTAACGTTATTCATACAATAAACAAAATTAAGGGAGGCATACATCCACATCGAAATAGCGATCTAAGATGGATGACTCAGGAAAGACTCGAAATGAAGCTATGGTCATACTCACCGAGGTAGAGGGGGAATGCTCGAGGATTGGTGTGCGTGAAGACAGAAAGGCCGTATATATCTGTGTAGCGGTGAGCCGAAGATGCCTATACGAAGTGATGAGTCTAAATCCAATGTCCAAGGTGGAAGCCTACCTTGGTGGTCTCGATCGCTAGCTCGATGCCATCGCCCCCCCTCGACCCGTACTGCTTAGCAAGGGTGAGGCCATAAGTTTCTTTGTATCTAGCGTCAAAATCGAAGGCTTCATTGCCTTGATTCTTCAGCAACGGCATGCGCTGCTCAAAATCGACCGCATCTAGAAAGGATTATTGAACCATACGGATGGTGCACTGACCAGACTTACACTGATAGTCGGTGCCTTCTAGAATTCCTGTTCCAGTTGGTGGCAATTGCGCGACAGGTTGAAGGCCAGTATTGGTTGGATTAATCGCGAACGTGATTCGTTTCCACGTATCGCTCGACCAGCCGTCGAAAACTTGGAAATAGCCTCGGGTGACTAAGACGACATAGATCTTCCCGCCTTGCTGGGCGAAGTCAGATGAACGGGGGTCTGCGCCGCTGGCATATGTGTAGGCATCAACAACCCAGCGGACATGACCCCATTTCTTGCCGTCAACCTGAGGGACAGACACGTCCCAGAGTGTGTAGGATCGGCTGCGCCAGAACCACAGTCCGCATAAGCACCAATCTTGAGTAGAAACAGGGGGGGATGATACGCACAATCCGTGGAACATGGTGCCCAACGGCGGGGTGAGCGCATTGAGTCTAACCCTGGGTTTGCCGATGGTGCCGACTACTTCATTAGTTGCCGTATGGTCGATTCGTCTATTCAGCAGACGCGCCATTAGCACGTTACACACTAGATAGCAGAGGCAGAGAAAATACGCACCGTCCATGGAACATGGCTGGAGGCTTGAGACCATGAATCCGACCGTGGATTCCAGACACGAGTTTACCAATGTTGCAGTCCGCTTCGTCGGATGCCTTATGATGCTCGACAGCAGTAGACTCCTCGTCTTTGCGTTTGCTGTGGTGATGGGAGAGTTCACTCATTGCTTACTGAAAAGGGAGCTTATGATTTTTGTTGTACGAAGAATCTGTAGTTTATATACCTGACTCCATGTGAGGTTCATTCCGAGATTCATTCGATTACTTCCTGAAACGTATCGGGGATAATTGTCGTTCGAACTGAAAAGGACAAAAGCGAGGGCAAGTCAAATGTGGAGCTCGCTGGATGAACCTTCCCGACTCACAAGCGAGGGGACGGGTGAAGCTAGCCTTATTGTGGAACCGAGGAGGAGTATGAATGTAGCGCATAGCGATGCAACCATTCTGTCGGCTATCTTCACAGAGACGGCTCCGAACGGACAAAGCCTTGACGTGTCACTGAGACCTTCGTTTCAAGCGAAATCAAGGGCCTACTTTTGGTTGAACAAAAGACTTGGATGCGCGTGAGATTGGGCCGTACACCCCTCACTGCCTTTGACGTACCTCAGACTTCTACGTTTTTCCCTTATTTGCTCGCTTGCGTGACGTGTTTGCTGACTCGTACCTAGATTGAGGTATTACTCGCTCTTTTGCGCGTCATTGGGCCGAACCTATCCAGTTCAAGGAATCAAGAGATGCATTCAGTTCGAACGGCCTTCGCGCAAGGAGCAAGATGGATGGTTACCTGTAAGTCGTCTCGCTGCATGCAGCATTGACGATTGCCGTACTGTTACACGGTTTTCAGTCCGACAATCCTCTACATCGATATCGCATACTTCTGTAGGTGACTCTGAGGGTTTCGTTGAGAGATAATGGCGTGGGAACTGACCCTTAGGCCTTAGGCCTCACCGGCCTCACCTGTAACATGTCCACCGCGACTGTCACCACAAGGCAGCAAGGTCGACACGTCATCGCCTCATCTCTCAGCCAGCAAATGCATTCTTGATCATCATCATGACTAACGATACGCCGAGGCTCTGAAATATTCAAGTCCCCCGGTGCTTCACCCTTCGGGACCAGATACTGTAATACTCCCGGCCGTTGCGATTTTGTTACAGCTGCCACAAGCCACCGATGATGGTAATTTCCACAAAGGGGATCTGGTAAGTGTGTCATTATCACAGGTGTACGTTCTGAATGATAGAACATGCGCAGCGTTCAATCAACTCCCACCGGCGCTTTGGAGTTCCGAGATGAACCTGAATGTGCATAACCACCATTGTTGCGACAAGTTGACACGCACGCCTAGTATTCCAACGGACATCACGACGGAGAGATACGGTCGGCTGACCTGTCCTCAATCGGAACCGAGCATAGTCCTTTAGCGGTTAGAGCATGTAGGAACTAACCACTAGGTCAGGATTTGCGGTGTATTGCGCTGCCAAACCCTCACAGCAATAAGGAGCTGGGTTCGCGAAGGCGTATTCCCAGTGATTCGTGGACACTGAACCGTATCCTTCAAGGGGTTCGTAGCCAGTCCACTGAGGTTCTCGTCCAAGAAGTCCACCGTCGACACACACTCATTAATTGGTGTATGAACTCGCTTATGCCATTGGTTTTTCTCCGTCCTGATGCACCTGATAGCAGAGACCTTCCAGAGCAGGAGATGAGGAAGGCTAGAACAGGCGAGAAATTTCACTGGCTCGGGGCCTAAGGAACGTTAGTAGTTACGTTACTTTGGTAAGTTCCCGAGCATCGGCTGTACACAGAAGCTGAGACATAGGATCCAGCAAGGATGTGGAGCGAGTACTGTTTTGGGGACGGTTTAGTTGACATCCACAGGTCTTATTTTGGTATGGCTTAATTGACATTTTTCTCTCCGTTACTGCGCACGATCTCAACCAATTTCAACTCAGCTTACAGGCATATTCGTCGCAAATCGTCCGTTTGCGGGATAGCTTCACAACCAGACAATTACGAGCTCACAGACGGCCCCTCTCATGCGATCAGGGGTCTGCTTGGCTCGTACCTTGCAAGCTCATTCAAGTTGATGCAGCTCGCAATGTGAGTGCTACCACCAATGCCCGCCCTGCGCTGAGCCTGAATCAGTGCCTCCCATTCTGTATACCATCTGATGTCCCCTGCACAGCTTGTTCAGATTACGGTCAACACTGCTCGGACCTCTTCATTCTCCTGGTTCTAGGGCGACAAAACTGGGCAAAATAGACAATGATCATGATCTTGCGTGGCTCGCGGCAGCTTTATATTATGACAGCTGAGAGAAGGCGAAGCGAACGGTGGAGTTTCATGGATAATGGAGGTCTATGAGGTTGTGCAATCATACCTCGTCGGCGGAAGAATTGACGCGAACTCACTCATTGTCTTCGCAGCGTACTCTTGCAGGAACCCCTCTGTCGTGGTCACGCTCGCTATTCGGGGAGCCGAACTATCGCTTTGACTGTTATATATAAGCGTTCACGTTCATCGTAAGTGATCCCACCAGCAAACGAACTGTTCTCATATTGCAATGTCCAAAGAAATCGTCGGAACCCTCAAGGTTGACCATGGCGTCGACCCCAATGGCTCTCTTACTTTGACAATCCCTCTTCAACTGCCGGCCGCCAAACTGGCGCCCCAGATTATGCTCTCGTATCACTCGGCCTCTAACAATGCTTCTGCCATTGGTACTGGCTGGACTGTCAAGGGCGTCTCGCTGCTTGAACGCACTCCTGCCACCATTGCCCAGGATGGCTTCCGCGGTTAGATCACTATGCTTTGCCTTTAGTACTGAACTCATTATTTTGTTTAGGGGCGATCAACTACGATAGTAACGACCGCTTCAGGTTAAACGGCCAGCGCTTGGTCAGCATCGGGAACAATGAGTACCGCTATGAACTCGAGCAGTGGTCGAAGGTTGTTGCCTTGGGCTCCAACGCTGCGAATCCTGATTCGTGGATTGAATACCTCCCCGATGGGTCTAGCCGCACCTTTGGTGCCTCCTCGGTACGTCTTCCTGTACATTGTTCCAGCACACACGAATTTATTCGGTCGTAGAACTCTAATATCAAAGCAGTGGGATTATCCGCGACTCGAGTTTGGGCGTGCACCGAGTACACGGATGCCTTCACTAACTACGTCACCTACTCCTATACCAATGACACTACCACTGGCGCGTTCTACATATCTCGTATCTCGTATGGCGGTAATCGCAACCTCAAGATGACCCACCAGCGTCATGTCGATTTCAAGTACGAATCTCGCCCGGACATCCGGGTGAGTTATATTGGCGGCGCTAAGGTCGCTACGACCTTGCGCTTGGTGTCTATCGCGTCGACGGTCCAAGGCAAGCTGGCACACACCCACAAGCTGACTTACGACCAGGCGCCCTCTACTGGTATCAGTCGTTTGCTTAGAGTCGCGCTTGAGGATCCATCCGGCGCATCTGTGCGCCCTTTGAAGTTCAACTGGATCAACGGAAACCCCTCCGTCTTTGACACTCCCAGAGCACCCATCTTGCTTGATCCCAAGGACAGCACCGCTCTAGTGTTCCCGTTGGACGTATCCGCCAAAGGCAAAAGTGATTTGGTTATTGCATCTAAGCGGCTCGTCAGCGGCGTTCAGCAGCTTCACTTGGACGTACACGAGGCGAACGATAATGGTGTTGTTTCCATGACCCCAATTTCTCACTTTGACGGTATTGCCTATCCCACTCAGCTCATACCCTTGGATATCAACGGCGATGGGCGAAACGATTTCCTGCACATCACCAAGTCCCTCGACTCTCACACGCTCACCGTACTGCTTTCGACCACTAGCGGATATAAAGCCCAAACCAACATGGTCTTTAAGCCAGAATATATTGGTGGTAGTTTTTACGCCGGAGATTTCGAAGTAAGTCTCTCTCCGAATCTTCGTCCATGCCCTTGTCTCATTAGGTGAGTATAGGGAAACGGACGTATCGGTCTCGTCTACGTCTATCAAATTCTCAAGTCTGGAACTCCTCAAATTCGCTTCGTACAATTTGTTTCTGATGGCACGAAGTTCACCGCTCTCTCACCGGCTGATGGTCCTTCCGGCGTTACAGCTGATAAAGTCAAGGTAGTCGTAGGCGATTTGAATGGCGACCAGTATGTTTTGTTTCCCTGATTCTTTGCCGAAATTTCTGACTTGGGTTCAGCGCTGAGGACGTGTTCCTCATGTCTTCCAAGCTTGTGAGCGGCGGGAGTAACGTCGTCAACATTGACTTGCTTCAGTCTCAGAATGGCCGCTTGGTTTACCGAAGTGATCGCCCCTTGGCTACCGTTGCCCAATCTATCCCCTACTTGAATACCACCACGTTCTTGCCCTACGGCGCCGATGAGGATGGTAAAACGAGCATACTCGTTGCGAGCAAGAATCTATCTGGCAATCTGCAGGTCCAGATGCTTCGTAGCTCTGGTCCCACCCTTCTTCCCCCCACTTCACCGATTACCACCGACATCGCTTATAGTGGCAACCTGAGTCTCGCACGGACCACTTCTCCTTTCAGCGTCGACGTCGTGAACACGTTCTCCACCGTCAACAGCAAGACGACCGTCGACATTCTACGGTTCTTCGCAGACAGCTTCGTTAGGGTAACCAATGTCACCCAGCCTGGGGCTTCGTCGTCAATTGTTTCGTGGGCGGACTTGCGCGGGCTTGGTCGCTCTGATTGCGTCCTCTCGACTCGCGACACCTCTGGGAAGCTAAGCATTACCTCGTTGCCGGTTTCGACTCTTCAGCCCGTTGACTACGTGAGCGGATATGAGAACGGTCTCGGCGCCAAAGTAGTGGCCACATATGCTCCTCTTAGCGACCGCACGACGTACACTACTGATGATACCAAGCGCGCGGCCAGAAACGTCGTAGGCTCTCCTCTGGCAGCAGTCAGCGGTATGGCTCGTAACGTGTCATTCACGTCCTCGATTTCTTCGAGCGCAGCTTCTCCCATCGCGCCAGGTTCAGCCCACACTCGTTCCCAAATTGTTCACTTCCCTTCTTATGTCGTCAAATACCTCTCCCACACCCCATACGATCTTCGGCCTGATGTAGTGGATGCGACTTCATACACGTACAAGAACGCTCGTTATGGGTATGATGGACGTGGATGGCAGGGCTTCGAAAGCATTGCGAAGATTAGCAGAGTTCTTGGCTCGCAGGTCACTACCGGATACCATCAGGAGTTCCCTTTGGTCAGCCAGGTGAAGAATGTGTCTTCCGTCCTCGCGAATACGAGCACTCTGATACAATCGATCACCAATAACTGGACCTCCGTCTCTGGCAACGGCGGGAAGAACAAGTTCATATCCCTGTCGAGCATCAAGGAGAGCTTCTACGAGGGCGGCGTCAGGACGTACGATGTGAATGTCTCCTACCAGAACGACAGCTTCGGCAATATCATATCCACCACTATCCAAACCCAGACTAGTGACAATCCTCTTACCATTACTGCTGCGTACCAAAACACCACCTCTCCCAAATGGATCATTGGCAACAAAATATCCGAGACTGTCAAACAAGGCAGCACGATCCTGAAGCAGAACGCGTTTGCATACACTTCTGGTTCGTCGGCCGTATCTCAGCAGCGCCAATGGGTCAAAGACAACGTCTGGTCGACGCAGGATATCGAGCGTGACGCAGCTGGGAATGAAATCACCATTCGGGGCCCAGGTAAAGCACTCCGGAAGCTGACTTACGATGCGACATACTCAAATTGTACATCCTCTACTGTACACACATCTGCCAATGTCAGCGTCACAGAGACCGCCACCTTCGACCTCGTCCACGGCCAGCCAACTTCATCCACGACGGCCAACGGGGAAGTCACCGCCTTGGTGTATGACGTTCTTGGCCGTGTTATAGAAACCAAACTGAATGGTGTTGCTGTCACGAGACAAGAATATACCGTCTCCGGCAAAGATTTCATCAGGAACGAGTACGCGTTGCTCGATCCGGACCAAAGCTCATTCTATAAGACTGCCAGCCACCTTGACGGATTGGAGAGGGTGTGGAAGTCGGAGCGGCCACGTCCAGATGATGCGAAGACCACTATCATCTCTGAGTCCGAGTATGACGCTGCTGGACGTCTCACTCGTAAAAGCCGTGATTACTTCTCTGGCTCCAGCCCTGTCTACGCTACAGCAACCTACGATGCGTTGTCCCGAGTACTCAAGAAGATTTTACCACCAGTTGCATCTGGTGCGCCTTCGTTGACCACCACATACGCCTACTCCTTCACGTCTGGAAAGACCAAAGTTACGGAGACCCGCTCGGACGGCAAGCAGAGTACGGTTTCTTCTCAGTTCATCAAAGCTATCCCTAATCCCGAGCCCTCTGCCTCCAACTTCGTTAAGAATGTCTCGGTAGAAGTTGTCGACGAGGTTAATCATTCAGTCAAGACCACGTTCGATGGACTGGGCAGACCTATCACCGTCTCCGATCCTGCGGGCGTCCAGCTCGCTCTAGGCTGGGACGGACTTTCTCGCGTCATCGATAGAAAAATTACACAGCCTGTCGGAGGCTCTTCTCAGGTGATCAATCATACTGCAGCACTCTTCGATGACGAAGCAGGCCTGACCACCGTCACCAACAAGTTAACTGGTACGACCGCCGTCACCCAGTACGATTGGGCCTCGCGGCCGACGAAGAAGACAACTGATGAAGAGACATTCACTTTCTCGTACGACAGCGGCGGACAATACACCAAGGAACGCCTTGTTTCTGTTTCATCTTCGAACAACATCAATCACCGCTTTGATTATGACATGCATGGGAATCTCACCTCGGATTCGGTAACTATCGATGGTCAAACCTTCTCTTCAAGTTACTTGTGGTCGTTGTCTGGCGTCCTCTTACAGGCGAAGAACCCGGACGGCTCCATCATCAACCGGTCTATCCTCCCTGATGGACAGTCTGTGGATAGCGTCGACCTTCTGGATCCCTCGGGCGCTCGTCGGGCTTCGGTGGAGCTCTCCAACTACGGCAATGTCTTCTCCAAACCGCTCACATGCAAATTCGGCAATGGGATTTCAGCTTCGTCGAGCTTATCTGCTAACGGCACCCTCGCGAACGTCTCCCTTTCTAAAGGTGGCAGCGTTCTACATTCTCAACAATGGGGGATTGACCCCTTCAGCCGCATCAATAAGCACGAAGTCAAGGCCGATGGCATTCAACAAGACCAGGGCGACAAGTCTTTCAAGTACAACGCCGCAGGTAGGATTGCTAGTCTTCTCACTAGTATATTTCCTGACATCGCTGCTCTTCAAGGTCAGCTAACTCAACGCACAATCGGCAGCGCTACCGGTACTGCTACAAGTCCCGAATCCTTCTTCTACGACCAGAGCGGTAATTTGAGTCAAAAAGGCGATCTACGACTTGTGAACAATGGCTGGCAGCTCACAGAAGTCCGGAATAGTTCTGGCGTTATCCAGTATTCCTTCAAGTATTCTAGCGATGGGAACATGGTCTCGAAGCTTGATGCTTCGGGTAAGGTGCAAAGATCCTTGTCGTACAACTCCGAAAGCAAGCTTACGAAGCTCGACGGAACCTCGTTTGTATACGATTATGGAGGGCGGCTGATCAAGGCAACGTTGCCCGATGGCAGCGTCAGGCTGTACCCAACGCAGTCATTCGAGGTCGATATCGCTCCGGATGGAGCCAAGACAAATACTTCCTACATCGTTCAAGGTTATAGGCGTGCATCGCTCACTACTTCTGGCTCTTCATCGCAGGTACGCTATTACCATACGGACCACCTTGGTAGCACGATCGCCGTCTCCGATGAACTGGGTCAGCTGATCACGCAGTACGAGTACGATCCATATGGCCGCGCCACGCTAATCAAGGGTGACGATATATCTCGCTACAAGTTCTCCGGAAAAGAGATGTTTGGCGACTTGTACTATTTCGGAGCGCGGTTCTATGATCCACAGGTCAGTTTCTTCAGCTGGATTCGACATGGCACGTCGCTCATGCTCTTCCAAGCTTGGCCGTTTCTTGACGTTGGATAATTATCCGCTTACGCTCAATGGAGTCAATCCATCTACTTTCAACATGTACGCTTTCTCACGTAACGACCCAATTAACTATATTGATCTGAACGGCAATGTGCCGTGGTGGCACTGGTATGTTTCTTGACCCCATATTCAACTATTCTAAGACTAAGTATAACCCAGGCTTGTGGATGCTGTGCTCATTGCAGTCGGTGTCGCCTTGATGTTCGTACCGGGGGTCAATGTCCTCGCTGCCATCGGTATCGGAGCCCTCACTGGAGCACTTATTGGCGCCGGCGTGTCCGGCTTGACCTACGACATAAAGGGTGCGATAACTGGCGAGTCGAACGACAGAGATTGGGGTATTCAACTTGGCATTGGCGGTCTTATCGGCGCTATCGGTGGAGGTGCATCTGCCGCGCTCGATGCCGTTCTTCCTGCTGCTTCGTTGGGCAACTTGATATCATCGGGCTCTGGATTTACAATGAAGGTGGTTGGTGGATTCGTACTCCGGACGACTATTCGTATGGGCATCCAGGTCGGTATGGGCAGCGGCTTGAATGTCTTGTATCAAGTGCTTCAGAATAAGGCTGACCACAGGCCGCTCAACGAGGGCCTTGGCGCAGCGGCTGCAACTGGAGCCTGGCAGAGTGCCGCCATTGCGGGTACGCAATTCTCAATCCTGCATGATCATTGTTGGCTTACAGATGTTGTTTCAGGCCTGGACTTCTCATTTGGCTTTGCAAGTAAAAAGCCGACGGCAGTCAACAAATTCTGGCAGCAGAAAGGTAGCTTCACGTTGGTTGAAGAGACGGTGACGCGCACAGTTGGCAAGGTCGTCGGTCAGCTCGCTAAATCTGCGTCTTACCCCCTCACGCAAGTCTTCCTCAACTATGTCTCATGGGACAGGCCCCAACAAGATTCCCAGCAGCAGGCCGCTCAATCTCAATCTGGCGCTCAGAATGGCTCTGCTAGCGGTGCGAGCAATATGTTGGTTGTTGGTCAAACGTCCTTCCCCCGGTTCCTTCCTGTTGAAAACGTTAGCATTCTGTAAATCTGGTGTACATTTATTCGCAGCCCTTGTAATAAACGACTGACTTCCGCTACTCTCATATCCAAATCGGACTGCGCCGATAGCTACGGCACGAGTGACACTGGAGGTAAGCGAGTTTGGGGGTCACGTACTACGGTGTGGGAACTCGAACGCTTTTCTACAGATGTGTAGCACCAAGCGGAGGGAAGGAAACTTAGAGGCGGTTCTGTCGGTAAAATCTGTGAAGTGACTGGCTCAACTTACACAGGAGACGGCCAACTTGTCCTCCTTACATTGATCACTAAAACCCAACCTAAAACATAGAAAGACTCAAAACGAGAGGAATGAAACCCATTGCAGCCGTGTCCAGATGGTACCAATTTAATATTCGACTGTAGGTGCGGCGCAGATATGAAGAAGATTGGATTCAGCAGTAATAATGTAAGCTCATGGAGTAACACGATACTTTCTTCCACCGTTTGTCACCACCCTTCCTCCCAGCACACTCTAAGCAGGTTTCGCGCCATCTTCCTCCTCAACGACGTGGGGATGGTGCACAATAGCAGCGAGGCAACCCAAAGCATCATCGTCAAAAATAAGTTATTCTTGAATCCGAGGCACTCCATAACCCATGAACCTTCGGTCAAGTGGGTAAGTAGAACTCCTATCCAAACGACAAAGCCTCCGAAGTACGAGGGAAAATGAACGGCGAAATGTGGGCCTGATATGTCGACCCGACGCTTCTTGCGGAAATTGAGGAAGAGCGCGAAATGATGGTCGAGTTCTTCGTAGCATTGTACTCCAATGATCCCTCCAATGAGATTTATCGCCCATCCAAGGAGAAACAATGGCGTAATGCGAATGGACGTAGCCCCTGCCGAAAAGATCGTGGCTATTTCGCAGAAGCACGCGAGCCATGTTAATGTCTGTCATATCAACGCAACGTTAACCACAATAGGGACGTGGGTGACTAAAGCATACGCGCCTTGAAAACACCAGGGAGAACGGACTCCATGCCCTCTAGTCCCGCTGCCTTGAGTTCCTCCGATAGCGCGGTCGACGGTGTGGTGGCCATGGAGGCAGTTGCGATTTGGGAGGAGATTAAGAAGGGAATCTTTAGTAGAGCGTTCATTTTGACCGGTATCGCGCTCGACGTGCGCGGGGGAAAGCTGTCGAGTGGACTCAGGGCTGTCTAAAATAGGCTCCTCGCCTCCTATGTTGCCGACGACTAGCTATGAGTTAGCCGACTCTTCGGGACCCCTGTCTTTGCCCCTTTCGCTCTATCCCATTGGCCTTCGGCTCCGGATGGGATTGCGTATTAGCTATGGTCAGTTACAGCGAGGTACATCCGCGCGTTAGTGTATCAGTTATATTCCAACCTCTTAGGAGTCAGTCATTCCACGAGTCGGCATCGCTGTTTGAGAAAGGTGGGCGGGGGTGCATCTTACCGCTGTTATTCGTCACGATTACCTGTAATACTATGCATGATGATACAAACTTTGATGCTACCCAGACGGCCTACGTATCACCATACTCCTGGATGTCGTGTCCGACTTTGTGAAGGTATACATTCAGAACTCCAGCACAATGTTTCCATATTCCCTCTGCTGACGGTGTGGAAAGTTCTTGTACACAGCAGCTTCCTGTTATGAGAACACAGCCATGATGGTCAGCAACATGAGGCGTCGTATACTTTACTTACCTCTGGTAGTAAGCCATCTGATCATACCGTAAAATTAGCACTCCGTGTGCGCGGATATAGCATACTCATGCTTACTCGTCAAGACTTTTACAATGATCCCCTGTGAGGCAAATGATAAGAGGGTTGCAGCAATTCCGTCTGTAATAGGATTCGAGATCGACACATATTTAAGGGAGGTGAGGCGCATTTGGATCGCCGCCGCCAATGCATCAACATGGTCTGTATCGTCGAAACTCAACTGGGGAGGGTTATGTGATGGGGTCTGTGGGTAGGCAGTAGAGGCATAAGGCGCGCCGTGAATGGATGGTGGATATAAGATGTACGAGGAGGCAGGGGTTGCTGAGAAAGCAGGGGCCGAGACGGCAGATGGGAAGGCAGATGCAAATTGGAAAGATGTTAAGGAGGTATATGTTGGGTAGGGAGACGCCCCATGTTGGAATGGAGACAAGCCTGAAGGTGAAGGCCTATCTAAGAGACTTGACATCGAAGCTTGCGTTCCGACGTAGACGATCGTGAGACTCCTGAGATGAGGAACGAAAGTAGGGTCGCTGAGTAGGGTGTATAATGTGTGGATAGCCGCATATTCCGCCTGGACGCTGAGAACAAGTAGAGAAGGACATGCGGCTAACAGCGTGTCAATAGCATATGCCTCCTCATTTGTAATCCGATTTGTAACCAAGGTCAACTCGGTTAGACCGCAGGCAGATCTTCTTAGCATGTCGGCAGCAGGGCCGCAGAGAGTTCCCCCGCGAAGGTAAAGCTGCTCCAATGAGGGTGCAGCGAGGCGGTTGATGATAGGCAGTGAATCGCTAGTGGCGAATAGACGGCGTAAATATATAAAGGGCTGAAGGATGGGGCTACGGTCCTCCTGATGACGGACGTTGTAATGGGTGATGCCGGGGGGCAAGATGATCGAGTATTGATCGTAATCGTTGTATCCTCGGGGCTGAAGGGATAAGCTGATCAAATTACGAACTTTTGATAGCATGGGCGCAAAGTTGGGATCACATTGGTATAATGTGAGATGCGTGAGTTGGTGCCAAGGAAAATTGGGGGATAGAAAGCTGCTACGGGAATTCTGTAGCGTAAGGGATCGCAATTCTGGCGCATCGTCAAACGCAGTGATGGGCTGCAAGGCCGTAACATCACTGAGGGAGATGTTCAGGGATCGAAGCTTTGAGAGGCGGTGAGAGCAATCTTCGTTAAGAATTTGAAGTGGGATCCCACGAGACAGGGTGAGGTGTTCCCATCGATCAGAGTGTATGCAGATTTGTCGAAGGATTGTGTCTTGTGCGGTGGAGTGAGAGACGGCGGAAAGACTAAGGGTGATTGGGGCTGAAGCAGCACGTGTCATATGGCGATCTATCATACGTAACATGCAAGTGGTGCCATTCGATGGACCGCCCGGAAGTGGGTGCCAATATTCGTCCAAATGGACTTGAAAGGAGGACCAAAGTCGGGGAGATGAATAGACCAGGTCTTTCCACTTTCGACAAACCACCACAAGGACGGACGGAAACCAGGCTCTCGTTTGGGATGTTATGTTCGTGAGGCCGTTGGATGGCGAACAGAGTAGCATGATCTCGACCATGATTTCATCTGGGAGAGAAAAGATCGCAGACGAGAGCGTGTTGGTCGCAAGATGGACGCTCGACTGTAGCTGATAGTACCCATGTTGGAGGCTTCGAGCCTTCGCTTGCAAGTCAGAAATGAGCTCCGAAATGCTGCCGAGGGTGAAGGCGCCGATTTGAATGCCATCTCGAAGAGCAGCGTGCTTCGTTTCGGGTGGGACAACTGCATCGACAGAGCTCAATAGCGAGGCTCGTATGGAGTCGGCATAACCAAGAATGGCCGCCGTGTTCAACTCGAGCGCACGTCGAAGATCCGGAGTTGATAGCAACATGACTTGTTCGTTCTGTTCGCTATTGTGAGACACTTTTGAGAAGGTCAGTCAATTGGGAGGGAAATTCAGGAGATGAGAACAGGCGTACTGGTTGATGCGGGGCGGTGAGTCACAGTTACAATAGGAGGAGGATGTTTGACGCTCATCAACGGTTGTTTGGCTTTGCCTTTCTCCCAGGCTTGACACGTTGACCAGGCGTGGGTTGGGAGCGCCCAGAAAGTTTTGCGTTATGGTCAATTGTATGTAATAGTGCCGGTTCCTGATGCATCGATGAATGCTTGAGGTGGAATTTACGCAGAACAAGCACGACTGCGCTGGTACAAACGTAAATATACCACTGATGAACAATAGCCATCGTCGCAACGAGAAGAGAGCAGATCTTGTGCTCCTTCATCCCACAATGCTAGACGATTCCGAAAGAAGAGGCATATTCGGTGAGGAAAGCTTCCGACTTCGGAGAGTGCAGAAAGCAGGGAATTTAACCTTCCGTGACGTCGGGCGCAGAGCGGGGGACAATAAGGTTGGCTAGCTGAGAGATAAGCGGTTCGGATTCGCGTCAAAATGCTGGTTCATGGAGTCGACGCACGAAGTAGGGCACATTCGGCGATCAGGTTGCTTCAAGGGCCTCGACTCCGCATTCCTTGCAGTTGACTAATTGTCGTCAATTCCTTCGAGCACGACGGTCGGTCAGAAACCGGGGGATTTGAAGGGATGCGGGTTCGAGGGGTTGTCTGTGCGGCGAAGTGAAAGCTTCAGCTTCAAGCGTGGTTCATGCTCTTTTACAAGGAAGCCTTGAACGCGACGAGGGTTCCATAGTATATTCTAGGGACCGGATGACCCCTCGAACTGGAGTCTCCGATGCGGGTAATCTGTTTCCAGCGGCCAGGCGAAAGGCACCTCGCGTAAAGAAAGAGAGCACCCGATAACTATGTGGTACTGGAAGATCTATCCCACATTGAAGTAGCTGAATCATCTCAATGGATGTCAGTAAAATTGAACGCACATTACATTGCTATGACGTGAGACCTAAATCTAATCGATAATCCCGGATTTCCGAAAAAATCAATTGCATTCTTAAAACAAGAGGTAGAGAGGGATGGACTCACGACATCCGGTGAAAACAACGGCATACGATGAACACTTGAGTATGATATGGGGGCGAGTCTGAGGTAACGAGGACGAAGGTGGCTGTGTAGCCTCTGCATGTTACCAATTGCAAGGGGTCACCGGTCAGGGGAAGCAGGGGCTCGCACCAGATAATTCTGTCACCGTCTCTGCTTTCTGCCGTTTCGAGCCGCTTAAATTCATGCCACTCTCGTCGGCCTCCACTTCAATACGGTGGTCCCTATCTGGCCGCTCAGTGCTCTGAAATACATTGACTTCACGTGTATCCATTCAAGCTGCTCAGGTAAAGCACCGTCATCTTTGCCATCCCATGATCCCAACTTCCAATATCCTAGATACGCGAGCGGCTTGGCAGATTTTACTTCGAAAATCTAAACAAATCCCTTCGAGTCCCTCGGAAAAGCGTCGCAGTGACAATCGAAGTTGAGGTACTTTTAGGTATTGGTATCTATCCATTTCAGGGGTTGGGGAATAAAATACCGCATCTTACTACGAGCCCTCAGCTGTTAAGTGAAGATATGGTAGCCTGGTATCTTCCCTGCGACACATAGTCGTTGTATTGGATGCACTTCCTGACTAGCGCTTGTAATTCCTATTAACAACGCGTGTCCAAGACACGCTTGCCGTATACTGTACTGTATATTATAGCGAACCAGAGCTGTGAGGAGATGTGTCGAGTTCGCCTCGCAAGTTCATGTGAGTGACACGCCTGCGGAGCCTCTCACGTGTTCGTTTCAAGCCCCTATTGGCAGACATACAAAAGCCGACGCGTGAGATTTTACTACCTCCCTTCCTCGTCCTCCCCACTCTCCTCGTGCGTTTCCGACGCGTTCTCCCATTCAAAGCTCTGTCCGTGGCTGGAAATTCTCCGATTCATGTTCCACTTTTGCCGCGCGGCGGGGTGCTCGAGCACAGATAACTCGCACCAAAACTCGGCGATACTCTGCTTTCAAAAGTCCGGCTCTAAGTCCTTTATGGGAGTAGCTGAACGCGGCGGTTCATTTTGAACATCATGGTGCCATTCAAGCTCGCGTGAAATGAGTTGCGGGTCTGCCTTTGTACCACGGTCACCCACTTCGGCTGTACTTATCGCTCCAGTTGGTTGACCTACGCTGTGTCGGGCTTGAAACACGCTTTGAAGGCTCGCAATATATGCGTGGTTTTGTGAGCACTCTGAATCCTGTAGCCTTATAATTACTGAAAATCTGTCAGATGACCTCTCCGTTCCTTCGTTTGAGCTGTACTTTCGCCCAGTCAGCCTACGGGCTCCTGTTGCACCGCTCTTGAGCGAAGTCCTATCCGGTTGTCGTCTTGAATTCGGAGGTTCAAAGGATGATGACGAATACTTGAGATGGACGTGGGTTTCCGAGTCTCTATGCGCATATATGTACGGAGGGGGCGCGCGAGGCATGTCAAGTTGGCATGAACTACAGTATCTGTGAGTGTCCACCACTAAGCACCTCTTGAGCTCCGCCGCTGACCGTCACCCAGGGGCATTGCCATTGAGTAGTTTACCGGGGACCGTGGCCCCTTCGCTTCTTTATGTCTGATATCACGTTCGTCATGCATGCCCCCACAATGAGTGTTCTCGCAAAAAGGTTGGACTACCTGTGACCCACATTGCGTCATACATATCAATCTCTGTTCTAATCTCGCACCTGTATGTCCTCTCATACTGATGCCATCAGCCTTGTTTGTCTCACCTCGACCAATCTCGGTCCCGTCTCTAGGTGTGCCTTCTCATTTCCGGACTTAAGGTTTCCCTACTGGTGACCTACGCGGTTCATTGTCAACGGGCGGAGTGGAAGGGGTACGTGGGTTTGCAATTCACGGATGGATTGATCAGCTAACGATAATCTCGCCCCCCCTAGCATATTTATCAACTCTTGGTCATCTCGAGCAGGGAATCCTGATGAGGCGGTCAGCTTCTATACCCTCAGATAATCAGTTGCGCCCCCCATCACGCTACCTCCGTCCGTGGTCAGCAATCTTGAGCTTGACATGGCTAGTAAGCAGCCTCTCCCTATTGATTGCTCCGCACCAGTGTTGTGGCTGACCGTTCCCCGCAGCCACCATAGTCGTGTTCGTCTTTATGGATATAGCGATGGCGGAGCCGTATTTCGCGATTGAATCGTGGCCCATATTGGAAGTAGCTACCCTCGGCGCCCTCTGACTGTTGGAATATTCGTACAGCACCTCCATTTACCAAGGTACACATCATTATCGCCATCTACTCCCTGCGCCAATTGCCCCAGCATTTGTCATCTGCATTGTAGATTTATCAGGACTCCTTGACAAGGCCTGGCGGAGCCTGAGTCCCTCTGCTCATAAACTCGGGATGCATAGGGTGATATGTTTGGTGCCAAGTGCGCCATATTCATTCGGGCCTTGTCTGTGAGAACATCCCTATGCGGACCTGTGCACCATGTGGGCATTCCGGAAGTACCCCATGGCTGAAAGTTTTCCGTGCCACATATCCGCGCTTGACCTCGGGGTATGCCAGCGCCCCCCATCAATTCAGTCTGCTTGTTCAGTTCCTGAAGCCCAGGCGAGTTTTTAAATTGCTGTCAACCCATCTCGTCTGATTTACCCATGCGTCGCATCTTCCAGCCTTCGCGACGAGGGTGGTGACTTGGTGGTGTCGTTTGACCATACGTTAATGTTGCCGTATTCTTCTCATCTCCATCTGCTTATGTCGTCGTGTGTCAACGGTGTGTCAACTGGCTTCTAATTCTTCCCTGTCAACTGACAGATCTTTTCTACAGCCTCGGTGCTTCTCCGCCACAGATCTAAAACAGCCTGCTGATTGGTCGTGAAATGCGCCTCAGTACTCTCAAGTGAGCCTTCCTTCCAAGTCCGGGACTTGATATTAACCAATCTTCAATAATCCAGTCGTTTGTCTACATTTTGAGAGAATGAGATACACGCCTAAACGTTCAAACAATCAGTCCCTCAACTCTGCAATGGAGTATAAATTTGGCTAACGGTGGTGGGAGCATGGTTCGCCGTACAAATCAGTATGATGATATCTTTTGATTTTGTCATCGTCCGCCGTAGAAGCAGCCGACGTCGGTTGCCACTTTTGCAATGATCGACTTTCGAACGCCACTACTCAGTGACATTCGGGCCCATATTCCCGAGAGCTGCAATTCCAGCCAACAATCCAGAAGAACTCGACGACTCCACTTCATCGCCACAGGGCCATATTAACTTTGTTCCTAGATCAAGCCTATTTTCGAACCCATCTCTAGACCATCCACGCACGTTCTTCAAGCTTCACACTTCACCGTGTCTATTTGGGCAGCAAGGGACGGCTACTCGCTGAACCTCATGTCATAATTCGATATATTCTCACAGAGAGCGATGCGTAGCGATGCAGTGGCACGCGGTTCAATGTTGAGCAAGGCTAGCTGTTTCTACAGCTATATTCAAATCTGTCAAACTAGTAAGCGCCAGAGCATCATCATCATGCGTTTGCTTGGCAGCTAATCAACAGCGTCGGCTCCTGATGCTAACAGTGCAACGTTGTATAAAAGGATCCATGTCCGGCTTACGCGCGGGTCCCAGTCCCCCTCTCTCTTCTTCAAGCTGTTCATCCCGGTGCCCTTCCCCTCTACGGGATGTCGATTGCTGAAATCAAATTGACGATCGGAGCATTGCAGGTGGCTGTTAGTGAGTTTCCTCCGTTGCTTGTCGCTCCCCTCTGATTCTGATATTCCGCAGTCATCACTGGATATCTGCTGGGATGCTCTGCCGTACAGACCTACGTATATTATAAGAATTTCCCGAAGGACCTCCAACGAATACAACATCTAGTGCGTCCCTATGTTTTCCATCCGAATTCGTTGAGATTTTTACGGTGATCACCCAGGTGTCTACATTGATGTGTGGTTCATGGTCCTTAAGCCATAGATTCACTCAATTTAATGTTATTGAATAGGATCCTTGAGACCGCTCAGCAAATCTGTCTAATACACACCGTCTACGTCCTTTCCATCGAGCATTGGGGGAGCGAAGATGCTTTGTTGAAGGTCCCGGGTTCATTCGCGGCAGCCGTGGTTTTGCATGTGTGTGATGCATTTTTGGTCGAGGTATGACTCCATTCTCTCATTTCTGCGCCTTACTCGAGCTTTCCTTCATAGAACTTCTACTTCTGGAGAATCTACAAATTGACCGGGAGGTCATGGCCTAGCGTAACCGCTTCAGTGTTATCGGCGGTTCGGTTTTGTGGCTGGATGCTATTCGCCGCGGAAGGCACGAAGCTTGGTTTCGCATCGCCGTCACTGAGTCAATCATGGATGTGGCTCATTGTCACCTTGCTTGTCGGCATCTTCTTGTCCAATGGATTCATTTCAATTGCCATTCTGTGGTTCTTGTGTCTGAATCGGTCTAATGCGCTCAGCAGGTGAGTATCTCGTGATACTGCTCGCTCTCCCAGCCTTAAGGCTATCTACCCAGCACGAGGCAGCTTCTCGACCAACTTATTACGTGGACAATTGGTAAGTGTCATTACGACCCTTCTAGTGCATCCTTAGCTGAACCTTATCTCAGAAACATGCCTAATCACCGAGTTCGTCTGCCATATACCCCATCTTACTCATTCTTTCTAAGACTTCACCATCAGGCTGTTCTACGCTGCAGCCATCGTATTGGTGAGTCTGATGCCGTCTTTGATTGATGATAGGTCTCATTTCCGCCGCGTAGTACCTTACCGTCAAGAACTCTTGTATGATTCTTCCTCATGCTTGTTGGCCTTACGTTGACTCCCCCCTCTAGTCATATGGCTCGTGGTGTTGGCATGTGGAGTTAAAAGTAAGTTTGAAGCAGTCGTTTCAGTCGGAGAGCTCAATTTCTTTCCCTAGTCTCTTCAAATTGTCTGCTATCCTCGTACGCGTGTTCATTTTCCCCTGTAGCCCAACTTCTGATTGCCCGTCCAGTTTGAATAATCGACCCACGCAACCCGAGAACGCGGGCATCGTCACTCTAGGCCAAGATGTGCCGCTAGACACCCATGTAAGGCCTCATCATATTCACTGATGCGGTGCTGATTCCATACAGGATTCGTCAATCGTTATCAGAGTATCTCCCACTCAGTCTAATTTCCCTCGATCTCGTACAAGTACACTCGTGTCGCATAAATGATGTATAGTGAGTTGTCCGCGTCTCCTAGCACGCAATCCTAACTCATGGACACCGTTGCCTGAGCAATAGTTTACCCCCTGTAGCAATATATTTTCTGTAATCAGGCATCACGATGCAGAACTGCGCTGCGGCTGAAGCATCCGCAGCTGACAAGGCTAGAGTTAGGAACTCGAACGCCGCTCCCGCGGGCTAGACTGCATGCCTGCGGCCATGGCGGACGATATTGGTTGATTGTCTCCGTCCCCGAGGTCGATGGAGTTGCCTGCGAGGATATCGGGCAGCGTATCAACATATCAATCCCCTACCTTCTTTTGCTATACACCGTCCTGAATTACCCTGCGTATCCAACGATTTCAAGATTCCAGCTGGACATATCCTACTAGATGATTCGACGCCGCAACACGTCCGTTAGGGAGAATCAGGATAGCTCTCAGAATATAGATACCGTCTCGAAATTCCAACGTTCACCAGTGGTATTGAGCGTCGTGGAAACTGAAGTTTCCTGGCCGACACTCTTGGGATGTGGGGCTGAGGACGGGAAGGTGACGGTCCGTCACGGGCTTCGGCTCCAATGGCCCGATGATGTGTATGTAAGCATGTGACACAGGGGCCTCCTAAGTACCCGAAGTACTCACGACTTGCGGAGGAATAGATCGGTATAAGTGCTAATGAAGTTGAAGACACTCATACTTACCTTGTAGTTAAGACAGACTCCGATACGGAACGCGCGAGGTTGCGATGAGATATTCGTCCATGCTCGGAACGGAGACCTGGTGATAAGATCCTGAGGCATAAATTCCTTCGTGACATTGATCGCGACCTCCTTATCCCAGGACGCATTGGCCAACACATAGCGGGCAGCGTGAAGCAGTCCACCAGGCGGCGAGGGTGGCCTTCTAGATTTACCGTGTCCGGGGTCAAGGACGGAGACGGAGCCCTAACCCTAAGAGAGACAATCTTGTAAAATGGTTCGCAGCTCGTGAGTCTTGAGTGGAAGATTACAATTACAATATTGCGAAGATCAGATGTTCATGAAGAGTTCGTAATGGTTCAAAAGTCTCACTTGGTAACTACACACTCCGTGTTGTCCATCAGATTCGTTAGAAATCATCGCCGCCCTCTGCTTCGTCTACGTCCCAGTCAACATTGTCTAACGCAGCCTGGCCTTCCTCGTAGAGTTTATCCAACCCAGTCAGCGTCTCTAAGAACTTGGGTTCATTGCATGCTTTAAGTACCATATCGAAGCCATCCTTCTCGTACGCTTGGATCACCTAATATCATGAAAGCATTAGCAACCAGATAAATCCATAAGATGTAGTTGGCTTACAGTCTCGCTACATCCTGTACACCGATGATAAGCAGCACCAACAATCGGCATGTTCCTGAACTGAGCCAAGAAGCCTCTCAATTGATGAGGTACGAGTCCAAGGACGCTGCCGCTTTGACTCGGATCTGGAAGGTCGTTACCAACTTGTGGGGGAGGAGCTGGTGCTCGAATGCTAGCGGAGAATTAAGTTGTGATAAGCGTAGAGACGCAGGGGGTTGGAAAGAAACAAACCCATCGGGGTGCTGTATGAGTGAGACAAGAAGCTCAACAGCCGTTGCAGCGGCGGTAGGGGCAAGTCCTGGTCTGGTAACGGTGCACATTTGGTCTAGTGTTCGATCTGTTAAAGACTAGCAACTGGTGCTGAAAATCGCTATGTTTGGACCTAGTTATGACAAGCACTCACATCAGCGGGAGCGACGATGTCGTTACAATAGTAGCAGCCTAGACGAGATTTCGCATCGGACGTTGCAGAATCTGACACCCTTGCACCATGCCGCATGACAAGGAAGGTGTCAAATCCCAGCGCCGCGTTCATGACGATCTATATTTTCGTCAACGAAGTGAACTCGAAAAACAGCAGATAACGGCCACCTTTCCTTTAGCAGCGCCCAAGACCGTTGGTAACCAACGACTCTCTCGGGAGTCCATGAGCAAGAAAACGGCGTCATGTTCGTCGAAGAGCTTCTCTAGCTTTTCAACCTCGGCCTTAACCTGGTTGATGGATGCTGGAGGGATAGGATGACCGGGCATGGGTATCGAAAGTGTATGTCCGGAGGCATTCTACACCGACAATCAATGGCGGGTTAGGCAGCAACAAGCTGATACTTACAACACCGGGGAATATCTTCTTCAGCCGCTCCGCAGCGCACGCTGCTTTCGGCTTGCCACCATCTAAACAGTCTTCAAACTCGAAAAGAGGTTGTCTAACGGGGTTGGAGAATGAAACACGAGAAGAGTCGGCGAACGTTATCGTTCGAACTCCCCAGCCCTGATGAAGATATACATAAGCAACGTGTTACCGAGATTAGCGACATGTTTACCATTAACGTCCGAGCAACATAACAACCCAGAGTTCCTGCGCCCAGAAGGAGACAACGGGTCGAGGCCACCTTTTCTAGGTCTAATGACGGGAGAATACGCCATCGCATGAGTTTGAGGTTGAGATCAACGGCTTGATCGGCAAGTCTGAAGCGTATTTAAGCAGTTGTATCGAAGCAGATCGATAGCTACGTACCTAGTGGGGTCCATCATAGGCGCAAGGTCAGCAACGCGGGGTGCAAGCTTTCCTTGTGCTGTCTTCTCCCAGCCTACAGCGTTTGGACGGCTCGTCGCCTCCGTAGACTCGCTGATATGAACGACACCGTATCTGCTCTTCCAAGCCGATGCGTGGGGACAAGCCTCCGTGACGTTATCACGCCAACAAAGGACGCGAACCGAGGTCGACTGGGATGGATATAGTGCTCGTAGGTAGGCAAGTAAGTTTCGTAGCGGCCATCCGGGATTTGAGGGCGCTGCGGATGGATCGATGAATGCCACGATCGGCTGTGATTCGCTCTCGAAGGATTCAAGTCCAATAACTTTGTTCTTCGAGTCCACGAGAAAGAATGGTGCATGTGACTGCTTAAGCTGCGAATAGATCTCTTCGAGGATATCCTGCGAGAACTCCTCTTCCGCAGACACCCATCCCCGGTCGCCTATCTCCCATGCAGGCTTCGCAGCGAAAGCCGGGAAAGCAAACCAATAGTAGTACTTGTACTTCTTGAGATCGGCGAACGAGATGAGGAGAAATCGGGTGAGAAGGGAGGTGTCTTTGTCCCTAACAATGCTTTCCCAGATCTGAATCAATTCAGGGCTTAGAGGTCGGGCGAGACTGCGATGCAGTAACCTACAGCATCTGCCTCTCGGTTGAAAAGATCTGATTTGTCGGCGGATTTGAATTCTTCAATCGTATTGAAGTTCTTGAAAGTGCCGTGTGCAGATACGGTTCCAAGGGCGGGTCTACGCACGATGATGGGCGCCTCCAGCAATTCGAAACGAATCAAGCTTACTGGTACCCCTGATCAAACGACTCGGAGCCTACTGTAATGTTGCACCCAAGAACAATCTCCTGTCCCGTTTCTCTGTCCTTAATCGACTTGCCAGTTGAATATGAGGCCGATAGAGGTAACGCATCGTCCGAAAGGCGCAGAATATCCACTTTAACGGAAGTCAATTTATGCCAAAATGATGGCTGCACGAGCGATGCAAACGGTGCAAATTGGACGATGGTCATGGTGGTTGCGGTGCAAGCTTGACCTTGGTTGGCCGAGCCGACCTGAATAGGCGCTGGATTTGGACGAGAAGGATTAGACAAACAGAAAGAGCGCCCAAGCTCACTCCGCGGCCACGAACTCCAACTAAACTTGACATTCCCCGGGGTCCTCAGTGGCCCGCGGTGTATGACCTTGTACTCAGCGTCATCATTAATTATGCCACTATCGATCTTGACGACTCTCGGGCGGATGGACTTATTGATGCACCATCAGGGTTGCATAGAACGGCATGATCAGTAAGTGGGACACAGTTCATAGCACTCCCTAACAACCAGACTTCGCTGCATCCGCCAAAATCAATCAAAGTCAGAGGAAAGAAGAGAAAAGGGCTCCACGGCAGGCATGGGAAAGACAGGGCGACATATTACTCGAGTAGACTTCGATAAATTTGTCAAATGGAGTAGGGAGGGGGTGAGTATGGAGGCAATGTATCATAGCAAATTGAGGACTCGTTACGGCCTTGACGTATTGTGAATGCATGCCGATTAAGGATAAGTCCCGGAAGTAGCCCCGCTACCCGTTCCCACTTCTCATGGCGCGCGTCTCCGTAAAATAAGCTGCTCTTGGCTACCTCTAGAAAGCAACCCGAAGGAAGAATATCGCTCAAATATGCAGCCACCCATGGGGGGTCTCGGATCGGAGACTTTCCCATGTTCAAATGTTTGAGCTTTGGGAAAATACTGCTGTCTCTGGCTCGTGGGAGAAGTAACCCCGAGGCATCTAACTCGATGGTGAGGCTCTCTAGGTTCTGAGCGAAGGGAGGGATGACAGAGAGGGCTGAGATGATGAGATTGGGATGCTTGGGGCTGTGATACACGCATGTAAAGGACGTCAAGCGAGGGAGGGCTCGAAATATGGAACTAAGGTGATGATTGTCGAGGCCCCGAGGATAGGTCCCATCAAATGTGAGACGACTTAGATGTGATGGCGAAAAGATTGGTGTGATGATGTCAAAATTGATCTTGGGTACGGGCGAGGGGTCTCTGAGCGTCAGCGCTTCAAGTTGTGGGAGACTTGAGCATATGGCGACAAGGAGCTCATCGCACCGAATATTTCTTGCATCTCGCGGCCACGTAGAGGGATTTGGGAATGGATTTACTTTCAGATTCTTGATATGTTTGGCTGCAAGTACGCGGATTATCTCCGAAGAGAGCCAACTTCCGGGAATTGTGAGGTTCGTCAACGAAGGAAGGTCCTGGAGTACGGATGCTATGCCTGCATGATGACTAGTATGGATGTTATGATCAAGTCCGGGCGTCTCGATCTGGAGCATGCTTAGGCACGGTGTCATTGAAAGGAGGGAGGGCAAAAACTTAGGGACGGTTTTCATCAGATGGGAGTTGAGCAACATTGAAACCTCTGTTACTGAGGGTTGGAAAAATACCAGAGCCTGCTCAAGAGGGAAGTCCTTGATTTTGATCCTGGTGAGGGACGGGAAGATGTCCGTCATCCGTCGGCCCGAAGAAAATTCTAGGAAGGCTGAGGAAATGGACTGTTCGCTTTCCAGGGATAGCTGGCGAATTCTGAAAGAGTAGCCATCAAGCCTGTCCCAGTCATCCGATCTGAGAGGACGACCATAACACTGGACAGAGTACGATCCAGAAGTGAGACCGCCTACAGCCAGAGACGGAAACACTAACCAAGTCATTGTTGGGCCCCAGCTGCAACGGGGCCAGAAGGTTGAGCACTTCTATTATCGTAACCTCTTGCCAAAGGATATTCAACGCCTCATCTGACCACCCTTTGCAAACCCTGGCATTGACCGCATTATCCCGCCCACGCAATAAACCAAAAATTTGTTGAAGCAGCTCCGCTATCGATAACGCCCGCTGACTGGCTGGTGCTGGGTGTTTGACCGTGTCGGACGATGAAACGACCATACTATATATGATGGTAGTAGCAGGATCGTGAAAGGAATGGGGGCTGAGCGAGCGCTGATGCATGGTGTGCTGATGATTGTTGCTTGTCCCACGTCAAGGTCCGTTCGGTGCCTCAGTACACTGAGAAATAATATTTAGAACGGTGTCCCGGAATACTCATCAGAGTGTTGTGGTTTGCATCTTGAGAGTCAAACTCTATTTTACCAACGCGGCGCGGACCCAAAATCTCCAATTTAAGGGTGGCGACAGAGCATCGCCACGCTCCTTTGTGGACGGCTCAAGTTACACCTCAGGCCTCAGAGCTTGATCTGCTAGTAACATGGATGTCCACAGATCTGATGTATTCAACAGCTCAAAAGCCATAGACTTTGCGACGGTTCAACGTTTACGGCCCATGAGCATAGCGCGGCAGTAGATATTGTCAGCGTCGTAGTTGGCGATTGAATATAGCTCGTTCGCGGTACTTGCTTCAATCTCCGTGTGATGTCCGTAAACTCATGGAGTAAGTTACACGGAGGACGGCTGCCGTATATCATTAACGCTCGATCATCAATGGAAGTCATGTTGCTAACGCTGACCTCGGAACGGATCCTATAGGAGAAGCGCCACTTGGTCGTGCCTTCCCTACCCATGGGGCTAAGTTGTGGTTATCGAGAGGTTGTGGTTATCGATTACATTACGGAGGTGGCCACGCATGAATGCGAACTGATTCGGTCTCGGTTTCCGTTTGGCACATCTAGCTCGCATGGTTCGCACAACATCCGAGTCCTTATCCGATGTGGCAAACAGGCTCGAACAACGTATGAAGCTCGCCCAGACATCGCTATCGCAGGCCAATGGCGTAATCGGTTCTGCCGTGGGTACATGGGCCTCCATCATGTCCTTTGCTTCGCGCGAGCTCAGCGGTCACCGGCGGCATGCCTGAGGAAGATGGAGCGACCTCGTCCCCCTCAGATCCTCAAGACAGGAATAATCTCAGGTGAGAAACTTCCATCTACGTCGGATTGTTTCACTGGCAGTAAGGTGTCAATGAGCCTACACCCATGTCGCAGAAACTTTTGACTACCCTGAGCGTACTGCCTACGTTCGTTGTGTTTCGCCATATTGCCTTGATACCTTGGGAACGCTGTTGACCACAAGGGTTTATCGAGGGCGAACGTTTGAGCGATGTCTCGGAGCGGGTCATTGATCATCTGCAGGGACCCTTTCCATTTGCCCTACGCGTCTCGAGCTGTAAAGTACTTTTTCTGAGGTTCTATTCATAGCCCATTGCCGCATCAACTTACCACCAAATCATCTTATACACTGTTCACGATATGAAATACGCGCGCTGTAGTCTGATCGCATTGAGAAACTTGGACAACTTTGAAAGACAGGTCTGATTTAGGAAGCTGAGCACCCGACGAATGATAAGGAACGTTTGTTGCTGACGCTGAGCGGCGCGCGCTGTGAACTGCCAGTTCCTGAGTCGAGAGCCGCCAAACCGCCGAGGATATTGACTGGTTTCAGGGTTCTGCTGCAGGGCCGAGTTCCCGCAAAGATAATGCATCTACACCAAGCGTAGCTGGCTATGGTAATTTGGCTACAAGAACCTAGTCGTGCATCACGCCTAACGAGGTGAAAAGAGTTAGTGGGGACCGGCAACATCTCCCCATGGGTGAGGGATGTATGTGGACGTACTTATCCATCGAAACTCGGAATTAATATTCCATATGGGTGCTTTCCCAGAGGACTTGAACCTTGAATGATATGGTCCAGATCCGCACACGCAGCGCGCAGTGAGGTCTCGGGGAGCTGCTACCCTGTGCTGCTGGTTGTCTGACAAGCCGCCCCCTTGTCGACCGGTCCCCCATGGACGGGACTGGGACGAATCTTCATTCCTGACGTGAGAGGAATGATAACGACCTGCGGAAAGTACGGCATGCACAGACCCTTCACGTCCATATGGCTTGCATTGTTCCCTAGACAGAGACGACATAACTCAAAAAATTGCCAGCTTAATAGGTTGATTGAGGCTCTTACCGATCCCTACACTACCCACCTTGATGGCGCACATCTACGACATCGTAATCGTCGGCGCTGGAGTGGCCGGCTCCGCATTAGCACACGCTCTATCGATGTCCCCAAGGGACAAGCCGTTCAAAATCGCCCTTCTCGAACGTTGCTTGGCGAAGCCGGATAGGATGGTTGGAGAGGTACTGCAGCCGGGAGGTGTCCTTGCTTTGAGAGAGCTCGGATTAGAAGCTTGCCTTCGGTCTATCGACACAATCAAAGCCGTCGGATATTGTCTCCTCGACCAGGGCCGCCTAGCGAAGTTGCCGTATCCAAAGGGCTTCGAGGGATGTAGTTTCCATCATGGTGACTTCGTCATGGCCCTACGAGATGCTGCCAAGCGTTCCCCTCATGTCGACGTCATCGAGGCTGTGGCGCTGAAGTTTGTAGAAGAGGAGGGAAGGATAATCGGCGTTGAAGCTCGGAAGCGGGGTTCGGAGTCGTCGTGCCAATTTCTCGCCAAGCTGGTCGTTGTCGCGGACGGGTGTGCGTCCATGTTCCGTTCGCAACTTTTGAATCCTGGATACACGGTAGAACCCGAGACTCTGAGTCATTGCGTCGGCCTGCTTCTCGAAGACGCCATTCTGCCCGTCCCTAGATACGGCACGATGATCCCGGTGGATGGACATGGCCCAGTCCTGGTGTACCAAATTTCAGAACGTCATACTCGGATGTTTATCAACTTCAGAGAACCCTTACCGGAGAACATGGAGGTGAGTGCATCGCAATGACGATGGCGAAAGAACTAAACGCTGCGTAGGCCTACATCGTGACGCGTATCCTACCCCAGCTACCAACAGCCCTCCACGGCCCGATTAGACACGCGTTGGAGGCGAAGCATATGCGTCGCATGCTAAGCAGGTTCCTTCCGGCCTTCAAACAAGGATCCCAGGTAAGTAAACCTGGGGCGCTCCTGATCGGCGACTCGTGGAACATGCGTCATCCTGTTACGGGGGGCGGAATGACGGTTGCGCTCAATGACGTCGTCCTGCTGCGAAATCTGCTTGGCGAAGTGGAAGATCTGGCGCAATGGGATAAGGTAGAGCGCGTGTTGAGGCGGTGGTACTGGAAGAGGAAACGACTGTCGGCCGTGCTGAATGTATTGAGCATCGTGGTGTTGGAATTTTTCGGGTCAATGGGTGAGTAGGCTTGCGTTCTCCATTCCAGCGATGGAGAGGGTAACATGTCGCAGATAACGAGCTCTTGATCATGCGAGAAGGATGCTTCAAGTACCTGGAGAGTGGAGGAAGCTGTGCCGACGGAGCTGTCTCCTTGCTGGCCGGGTATTTCACCACCTGCTTTGCAGTCCCAATCATTCACCGAGTGATTATACAGCGTTAACCACTCACCGTTGGAACTCATACGCCAGGTCGTTGGCATGATGACATCCGCACTTCGGAGCCTAGTTTCCAAGCGGCCGTCGCCGTCACTATCTGGCCTCGTTCTAGATGAACCTTGTCAAGGAGAAGTGCTGATCTCTTCTCTTCTCCAGGCTATTCAGGTCGTGAGTTCGCATATTCTGATTCTTTCAACCAAAATATGACATTACCCAAGGTATGGAAGGTAACGATATTATCCGGCCGCTTGGTTTGGACGGAATTAAGGTGGTGGCCAGCGTACGACCTCACCATGTCGTTTCACGATTTCGAGCAGACAAAGCGACCTCCAATTGTTCTTGCGTGCGCGTTATTGTGTATAATATACTTGTCCATGTACTGATATGGGTCTTGTCCTCGTGAACGGGGCGGCCAGCGAGGCCCCAGTAGAGACTACTTGCTATTCGGTGGAATTTTGGATTTCCTTTTTGCCTACCTAGAAGATATTCGTGATCAACATATGTACTGCTAATAGAGTTCAATACTTACTGCCTGGCTTGCAGACTCTAATCGAGGACCAGCTACGGCGTTGCAAATCGCTTGGATGGTTTTGATGGACGTTAAGACCCGCTGACGAGATTTCCAGGAGATTTCCAGTTAGCCCTCTACGAGTCGGTTCGTTCGAGTCCTATGGTAAACTACGCTGTGGCCGCAAAGGCATTCAAGGAGTCACGGTCGACTCCGAGTGCCAGCAGTGAACACCGCCACCGGAGGAAGCACCGAGGATGTTTGGCGACGTCGGGAAGTCCAAATACGAATTTCCGATCAGGGGTCACTGGTGCGGCTATCGCTCTCTTCACTCAACGACCCATGTTGTGGCGACATATGCAAGACCTTCCATCTTCCATGTCTCAGATCTTATGGTGCCACCAATTTTAGCTAGTCAAGACTGACCACGTCTCCGTCAAATTTTATGTTATTCGAGCGCTGAGTGTCTGAGCGCGAATCGGTGAGGCATGATACGATTTTCTGAACTGGATCCTCTCACTTTCGTTGAGAGGACAGAGAAAACATTCTCTGCTGACCGCAACTCCGGGGAAGGATACACTTTGGTTGGTAGGAACGTTCATCGTCGTCTTGAGAGCTACACAATCGGTGAGGACTGTTTTTTTCCTAACGTTGCTACCTGTTCTCATATTTACTTCAAGATCGCGGCCTCACGCTCCTTGGGTTGATGACTTGCTACTCGGCGCTGGTGATCATGGGTTGGAGACGAAGTCCTTCATGTTGTTCCGGCCAAAATGTTATGGGTTTTCTGGCCGATTGTCTAACGCGAGGCATTCCAGCGAGTCTCTTTTTCATGTCCTCTTCACTTACTTACTGTTCTAGTAGTACAAGCGGTCAACGCTACAGCCAACGTCCGTCTGCTTATTTCGAGGAAATGAACTGCGCCCTGTGCCGATTAAGCCATTCGTGAGAGACGGGGTCCGTCTCCCATCGCTGCTCGTTGCATTCACGCTATACAGCATGTGAGTTGCTTGCAATCATCCGAGCTACAGCCTTGTAAGCGCCTCGTCGCACATTATCAATGGGTTCATCATTGTCATTCCATCACTCACGGGAACCCGCCGTTCGCGAAATAACAACTCGGAGACGTTTAACTGAAGTTCTTGCTGTTAAACTCCTCGGTCACCTTACGTACATAGGCCATTGAAGCATCGGCCTCCTGGCCACCTTCAATTCGGGCGCCACTTCTGGATGCTCGACAAGGTGTCCAACTCAAGATGGCATTACATCTCGAGACGAAACCTTCACTGACCTTCGGCCGTTGCATCTGACGAGCGGGTGACTCCTCCATACAAGTTTTGCTTCCGCTTCGTATATCGAACTGTAACGTCGTTGACTGAATTCGGTGCTGACTCTTCCGCATCAAGTGCTTGTTACTCGTTTACACTGTTAGCCGTCATGCGTCAATGATCAGGTTTATCATTGAAATGCTAACACACCAAGCTTCATATATGTTTGGGTCTTCGTTGACTATGGATCTAAAAAGTATAAAGAATAGCGAGATCTCCGTAGACCGACACCTGATGACAACAGTGAGGTTCGAACTCACGCCCTTTCGGACTGGATAGGAAGAAACCTAATTCCAGCGCCTTAGACCACTCGGCCATGTTGCCACTTCCAGAGGGCTCGTCCTGCAGACTTGTATTCCGGGGTCACCTGAACGACCTCCTATCCTTCACATGACCAATGTTCAATTCACCAGCCTTGTTTTTCTCCTTGGCCCGTCACTTTCTACGCTTCAATTTTGATGGCTACTCATGCTGCTCTGTCGATCCCGGAGCTTCATCGAAATATCTTTGAATTTTCCACCCCAAAGGACAATGCATCAAATGCACTCGTTTGCAAGGCCTGGTTGAATGAGGCACTCAACGTGAATTGGCGTGCCGTCAATCTGCATCCTTTGTTTTCTCTACTACCTCCCCTGCGACGAGATTCCAATAATAAGGAGGTAAGTGACTTTTGAAACCCTTGAATCGAGTCCACACCTTGACGTATTTATTACAGCATTGGACGTTAACTCCTCTTCGCAACGATGACTGAGCTCGATTTGAATACTATGCCTGGAGGGTGCATGAGCTGTGTATTTGGTCATCTGATCCCATATTGTGGCTCGAACTTTTCCACCTCCCCACCCCTCCTACCTTCACCGTAATATTCCCTGGTGCAAGTTACACGGGTTACGGCTCCACTTCTCTATGCCCTTCTGGTCCTGGATTCGAGTGTGTGCTCTCCGCCGCTTAGTCTACTCATATTGCTCAGAAGGCTGATTGCGATAGCCTCATGCCTCCCTCTCTGGTATTATCGGTACGTATTTCGCTCATTTTGCGTGGACCAGTCTTTGATTAGCAATTTTAGGCATTTGGGGTCGCTCGCATTCGCTCCGCATATCGACGCCTCGCTTTGTACGTGCGAGAGCTCGGCGAGGTGTCCCTTCAGAATGGCAGTTGAGCGCAGCTCGGATAGGATTCTGGAGCGATGCCGAGTTCTATCCTCTTGTACTGCAACGTCGGATCCTCCCACTATCCCCAAGCGTGCAGTCTCTTAGCCTGTTGGGACGCTGAAGCAGTGAACGGAAACTTCGAGCCTGTTACACCACCTTGCTGTTTTTTTTTTTCACCCGGCCCACCCAACGTTTAATATCGGCCCGTTCTAGACTACTAAATCACGTACGCGCTCCCTTTAGCCGGTCGGTCACGTCTGGTGACTTTCGAAGGTTCTCCAACTTTCACTTTCACGGCGAGGCCGGCACGATGCCGAACCCTCACGGCACCCACGCACACGCCTCTGCTTCTCTCCCACAAAGCACCTTTACTATTGTCCTTTGCGTATTCGTCTCAGTGAGTGCTATGCTTTCTCGCTATACCGATGTATCTGATGTCTATTCTCTGCAATTGTCGGATACGACAGATGATCGAACTCAGTACCGATGAAGCGATCGTCCTAGATCTTGTCGACGCTGCGCACTCATCGCTCTCTGCAATCTTGGAGGCTTACGGTCATCCTCGAAGCAAGACTTCCACCCTCAAAAATGCTTTGGATGTCACATCCTTCGCATTGGCCCAGATGGCCGTGATTTTAAAGCCCTTGAAAAAGAAGGTTCAAGTTCTTGAAGATTCGTACAATCGGTTGTCGGTCTGCGCTAGCTTTGAAACCAATTCTATTTCATCATATTTCGCCTTCATCCCTGACGACATCCTTACCGAGATCATGCTCCACTGCATGCCTGATGACGGCCCATCGCTTGACAGCCATTCCCCTTTTCCATTGTACCTCGCGGGCGTCTGCAAAAAATGGCGCTGGCTGGCATTTTCAACGCCCAGCCTTTGGTCATCGTTCCAGATAAAGTTTCCGCGTGATAAAGGCCTACCTCCACATCAAGACCCCTCTTACATCCAGCTTTCGCGCAGGCTGGATTTCTTTCATTCCAGATCGATGGATTTTCCGTTAGAGGTCGATATTTCCTATTGGGGCTCATCCCTCACCGAAGCAGCCCGACGCTTGCTTCGTCAGATGTCGGCCCATTCAAGTCGGTGGTTGAAAGTTTATCTTCGGGTAGACGATAGCGTTTCAGTATTCAATGAATTTGCCTCCAATCGGCTGCCTATTCTTCAAACACTCCTCATTTATTCCCTCTCAGACTCAGCTCCATCATTGTCAATCTCCCCCCTGGTTCTCCGCTTACCCGCGTTGAGACATCTCACCCTAAACACCTCCGTATCTAATCACTTCGAGTTTCCATGGCACCAACTCCGAAGTTTGAAGTATCTCCACCTCAGTGGAGATGTCTGCGCAATAGTGTCGAAAGCGCATAACCTAGTGGAACTTGAATTACGTTCCTTCCATCGTGACTTGCAAACTTCCCAGTCCTCGATCACCCTACCACACTTGCTATGCCTCACCATTGACCGCATGTGGATTCTCGACTTACTCCTTACTCCCTCCTTGCAGCACCTCTCAGTGACGGTGGAAATCTTTGATTATGATCTTGTGGCAACCCATGGTAATCTACTCGAAAGATTTACATCCCTGATCAGCCTTACGTTGCGTGCAGGTGAACAAGCTCTCCGCCATTTGCCTCCCTATCTCGCCAATCCGACCTTTCTTCCCAACCTACGCAGCGTGCAATTCAATGGGAAGCCCACTTCATCCTATCGCACGCTTGATGTTAATTTGTATGTCCCCGCGCTCAGAGATGCGCTCAAATCTCGGAATCAGACCTCCTGCCCACCCCTCTCTATCTTTTTTCATGATTGGCACTGGATCGGAGGAGCTTCCAAGGATTGTTACTTGGTACTTACGTAGTTTCTTGTTGTACAATTTCAATTACTTCAGTCTCGCTGAGTTTGTGTTTGTCGATCTCGGCCCAGGCTTCGAAATTGACTTGGTGCACAAGATTTCGGACGGACATAGGATTCTATCATACGCATTCAGTACACTCATGGAATGAGGCGATATGGCACTTTATCCCGCGCACGAAACTGTCCGAAAGCGTCAACGACAACTTGTCCCTGGCTCGGGAAATATGTGTGTGCGGAATCCAGCAATTTACACCGTGACATAATTCTGGGGGAACGTATGTTGAGGGACCCCGTTACCGAGCTAATATGAGTGATGGGTGTAGGAGGCCCGTACCGAGGGGGCAGTATGGGATTCCAGATAGAATACACGTCGAGTCATCTGCAAGGAGTGCCAGGGGATGCTGCAGGAGGCGTCAGCACCTTTTCACGCACTGCAGGCTCCGATATATTTCGCTCGTCATCTGTCCTCTTCTATCATGCAAAATGTCTAGTCCATTGGCAATATCTTCGTACACGGATGATATACACAATATCGTAAAGGATAGATAGTTCGAAGTGCGACGTGGCTTCAACCTCAAGGACTCATTCGGTGGTGTTCAGGTGAGCTGCTCAACTCCTGAATTCCAGTCATGCAGCCACTCCTCTCCATCGCGGCAAGTCCAGCGTACGCGGATAGGCGTGTAGGCGATTGACGGATAATACCATCGATACGCGACGGAGGCTTGGCATATTTCCAGGCATTGCAAGGACGGTGAGGAGATTTGATTGGGAAAGGATGACACATTTTCAAGCCATGGCCTTGACGATACTAGACGTAGGTGACGTAGCTTTGGGAATAGAGAGAGGATGTGGCGGTAGTGAACTGTGACGCCATACTGATAAGACCGTCATCAACTTCCATCGGGCAGTCATGATAGAGGACTGTTCCAACTCACCATCGAAGATAGCTCCCAAGTGATGGATTCAACGTTGAGAAACAAGATTGAGTAGCAAACGGCATGGAATATGTCAGTTGCTGTGACGCGAAGGACCTTGACACCGCTGACACTGTCCAAAGGAGGATTGAGCGAATCTGGACTAGGCATATAGTGTGAATCGATGAAAAGTTTGAGGTGGCTAACACTCGGTCGTAAGAGGGGCAGCACAGTGTTGATTGGTCCGTCTAGAACACGGAGGCGCGGTAGATCATCACGCCCTACACGGGGAGAGCCGTTAAAAGTGCCCCAAATTTGAAGGTACTCTAGGGCAGGCTGGCGTCGCAAAAACTCAGAGAATCCATTCGTGTTGTGGATGAAGAGAGGCAAGCAAAGGGTTTTGAGAGCGACAGACGGCCTCGGCCTGGTGAAGAATGTGAGGTCGATCATACTGCCCAACTTGCCACATGGCAGCATGCTGAAATGGCTGAGACGAGGTAGCTGAGCGAGTATCCTGTTGAGGGTAGCAACGTTGGGGTAATCCAAAATGAATAGATTGTGGCTCGTGAGGTCGATGGTGAACGACTTGACGAAGCCAGCCAAAGAAGGGTTCGTCTTGGTGAGGGTTCTGTGGAGCTGCTTGACGGGAAAGAATGTGGGGAATGCGTTGATGACGATGTCCTCGTATAAGAGTGGCTGGGCAGCATGGTAAAATTTCCGAGATGTGAGGGAGAGGGCGTGAAGAGCACGAGAATCGGAGACTTGGGAGGCAATCTCCAGGCAGAACTCGGCGGGAAGGCTGGGGGACATGGTGGTAGTGGAATGAAGGGAATTTCGGAGCCACGGTGATTAAATAGAGAAGCCTGAAGCCCGTAGCCACAACGGAAACCACACAATACAAAATAACTTGCGAGCCACAAACCATGGATGGCCTGCTTTTCCCGCATCGTCAGAAGCTCCCTCTGGTTTAGCGTGCTTCGCGATGTTTTCGCTGGCAGCCTTGGAACTCCGACGTTCAGTGATTCTTCATATTTCATATACCCGATATGTACGCGCTCAGGGTACCGTCGAATCTAGTCAACGAGGTTGGCGGCTCAGGAGTGTGGGGGCAGGCTGATAGCTCTCCCGTACGTTGGGGCGAAGAAAATGGGTGAGTTGGACGGGGATGCCTCACATCATCATGAGTAACTGGGCGCATCCAACGGTGGTAATGGCAGAGCACTTCCAACAGAGCGCTGAACGCCAGCGTCTGAAGTTTCGGGGTCGGGTATGGACTCGTCTGATGACAATATAGATGTCATGTGGGGCGAAAAATGATTAACCGTCTAGTTACAACATTACGGTGCTACTGATGGTAGTTGAGTCACTCAGAGGACAGCGGAAACGGCCAGTAAAGATGATGACTCAACCGGTAATAGCTGAAATTATATTTGTCTGAGTATTCGGACTCGTCTTCGTGGTGGGTAAAGCGGAGGACAACGGCATCTCGAGGATTGGAGGTGGACTGCTGATTTCCGTGGATGATGAATTAGTCAGTCCAGACACATAGCCGGATCAGTGCTCAAAACTCACCGGTAGAGGAAGCCTCCGTGCCAAATCTACTCATCCTAGTCCAGTAGTTTCATTGGCGGTTGACGAAGCTTCAGGATCACCGCGACTACGGGGAATATCTTCCTGCTCAGCTAGGCAAAACCAGCGCCTCTCTTCGCAGCTGGAACCTTCGTATGCTAGTCGGTCACTAGCTGACGGCCCCCGCTTCATTTTCGTGGCGTCTCTACGGACGGAGTCTCCCTACTTCGTCTATGGTCGCTGTCTGCGAGAGGTTCCGAATCTTCACAGCCGCAAGGGATAATCCAGGCTCTGGACGCAGTACACGCGTCTTCTCTTTCTCGCCAGCGGCAACGTGAGGGACGGCTGCATCCTTTGGAAGTTTTATTCGGCGACAAAAGCTCGGCGAACACGCCTGAACCGAAAATATCGAGCAAAGTGAAGTTGCGAGCGCTAAGGTGACTAGAGGCATAGAGATTGCAGATTTTTATTGGCGGAATGATATGAAGACCGCAATATAAGTGATAGAATATAATGTTGACCACGTCGCTGGCATAAATAACTCACAGGAAACTTTATGATGATGATTTTTCCGTTCATTCCTTCAAATCTGTCGAGCAGCAGTGCTTTCGGAGAGATGCAACTTGTTGTGTTCAACGTTCAAACGTTCAACGTCGAACCCTGGCCGGTTGGTCTTGCAATTTGTACGGTATGCAAAAGTAGCTTGGACGATCCTTGAGAGCTTGAGCTTGAACTCGAGATGACCGACCGAGAAGGAGAGGCAGGCGTGATGTGACACCGTGTGACCAGCTACTTCTCTTCCCGCTCCTACGGTTCCGATAGCTGCTTGCTCCGTCGAACAACGACACAGGCAAATGGATAATAGAACTTAAATTGATTCGCATCAGTTGCTCGCGATTTCCTCTGACGGCGGCGAGCCGACAGCTCCGCCGGCAAATGGACATCGTAGGTTTTGTGCTGCAATGTAAGTGGTCAGTTAATAATCAAGAGATACGGCCGTCTTACGCTACAAATTTGCTCTCATATGGCTCATTAGCTACTCGACTTTGCGACTTGTACTGCATCTATCCGCCTTTGATCACAATCTCAGCCCTCGTGCAAATCGTTCCCGTTTCCAGCCGGCTTAGGAACTTCGTATTCGCGTCGATGCTTTCATGGACACTCTTTCAACTCCCGAGGACGGGCTAGTCTTCTCTCAGTTGAAGCTATTTGTTAACATACCTCCTTCCCCCTTGTTGTCGCCGGTTTCTTGAGCCGTTTTCTTCCTGAAGCGTGTTGCAATACTATCCAATTTATGGATACCATTCTGCAGCTGACGAACATCCCAAGGCGACGTTTCTAAAGACATGGCAAGAAGGCATTGAGACCGGTATTCGACTGAGCGAGCAGTAAGATGTTTTTGTTAGCTATCCGTCTGTTACTGAACTAGAACTTCGACTCCAGGGTTCCCAGTAATTGGACGAAATTGTAGTCGATCTCCACAAATGCCAGCGCCATAGCCATTGGAAGTGAGGCCTTGGCTCTCCACACCGACTACACAAGATTCGGAGTATGCGTTGCTCTCGCTGTAAATACCTCCGCATCACCTATGGCCGTCCCAGACTCTCTCTTCGCGACAATCTTGCTCAGGTGTGCGTCACGTCGATCCCCCTCGATTACAGAGTTCTGACCCCAGGCTTCGGCCTACCGTTCAGTTGGACTGTTCGGGCCGCTTGCTAGACGCAAGTCCGCCTGTCTGCTCCTGCCTGGTTCCCATAGCCTTACCCCATGTCGTTCTCTGCCCCTAATGTAGACAGTGGTGCACGGAGAAGAAGGATGCATCACGATTCGGTCATATCGTGCAGCACCTCCAGGTCGCCGCCTGCACAATTTGTCAATTGCATCCGCCCGCTTTCTCCTCCTGTCCGCTCTCGGTTTCCTGACATCAAGCCATCACTTTCGCATTTTTCGCCGCCAACCTCAATGCTCGAACGTGGCACAGACGCCATGCCGATTCACGCCTTTTCCACTATCCGTTCGATACCCGCTTTGAGAATTTCGGACTGACTGTACGTGATGACGAGAGCACTTTCACACCTTCACGTTTCGCGGCCAGGCGCTAGGCGGATGCCGAAATCCACGCAGCTTCCACGCTCACCCTTACACACCTCTCCTCTCACTCCCATTGAGTACAGCAGCTTCGCTATTTTCATCCTTCGCCTGATTGATTTAAGTGAGAAATGTCTCAATATTCTGATTAACTGGGGCTAACATATCTGACTTCCGTACTACAGGTATCAGATCAGCTCGATGGTTGAACTCACCACCGATGAAGCTATCATCCTCGAGTTTGTCAACGCGACGAAGGAATCCGCTTCCGCCATCTTGGCGACTGACGGTGATCCGCAAAGCAAGATACCTGCCCTCAAAAGTGCGGTGGGCGTCACTTCTTTTGCGCTGTCGCAGATGGCTGCGATACTTGAACCTCTGAAGGAGAAGGTCCAAGTTCTTCAAGACTCGTACAATCAGCTGTTAGACCGCCACACTAGCGCCCTCGATTATATCGCACTTTCCTACATTCCTGACGACATCCTCACTGATATCATGCTGCTGAGCAGGCCGGATGCTGGCTCTTTGCTTCCTGGTCCATCCCCGTTTCCGCTGAACCTCAGCAACGTCTGCAAGAAGTGGCGATCGTTGGTGCTATCCGACCCTAGGCTATGGTCATCGTTTCAGATTGAGATTTCTGAGATTGAGGATCGCCGGCCATCCATCGCGCTACATCCACCTCAGGACACTTCTTACACCCGGACCTCGCGTGCGTTGGATTTCTTTCATACCAAGTCCATGGCTTCGCCATTGACTGTGGGTATTACTCTTTCTGGATGTCGCTTCGGAGCTCCAGCCCAGGATTTGCTTCGCCAGATGGCGGTGCATTCGGAGCGGTGGAGAGCACTTCGTCTTCAGGTTAGATCAGGCAGCGTTGAGATATTCAACGAAATTTTCTCGGATCGTTTACCGATTCTTCAAACGCTCGAATTTCACGTACTCGGCACTCATTTTCCTGACGCACCGATCCCGTCTTCGCGCTTTCCAGTATTCACCAAATTACCCGCCTTGAAACATCTCATCATACACGGCTACATACCGGACTACTTCGACTTCCCATGGCACCAACTCCGAGTGCTGGAATATAACTGGTTCGCTCAAAATATTCATCCAATACTGTCGAAAACCCATAATCTAGTGGAATTATTCCTGGGACACTCCTATGGGCCTGCCTCGTCCGAGACATCAGAGTCCCAGCTCACCCTACCTAATCTGCGCTATCTCACGATTATCTCCACCAGATACAACGTTCTTCACAACTTCGTTATCCCTTCCCTGCAATACCTTCGTCTCACCTTACCTCATTGCTCCGGCGACTTTGGGACTCGTTATATTGAACATATTAGCGTTACCCTCACCGGGCTCGAGTCAGTTGTCAGCCTCACACTGGTAACGGACGCCGAAACCATCCTCCAACTGTATCCACATTTTGGCCAACCGAACATTCTTCCCGGTCTACGCACCTTGCACATCCGCCATAGGCCCAACTGGCATGGCCCTCTCTCACCTGAGATGGTGGACGACTATCCCGCAGCACTCAGAAGTGCACTTGAATCTCGGAACCAGGCGTCCTGCCCATCTCTTTTTGTCCACCTTATCGAACCTCCCCCTGAGTTGGTTTCGCCGAGTCTATTGGCTTACGTTTCCGAGAACCTTCGCGTACAAGTTGTACGTTGATCTAGTCGGGTGGCTACACAGCTCAACGACATCGAAGCTTGGCATCAGACTTGACCGCTTCATAGTTCCTTGTAGTCCTCGTTCGTTAGGTAGTTTAGCCATCCTTTTCGCCTGTATGTTGTGAAGGTTCGCCTTGGGTTAGCGGCACACGTCACGCGATGAGACAAATGTAATTAGATATAACTAATGGAGTAGGCCACAGTACGATACCCGAAGGGCGCATCAGCTGTGCGCCCAGCGAGGAGGCGGGAATGTCGCTGATCGTCGGAATCGGTGGCGTGTGAATTATTCTGCCCTTTTCTCTTTCCGAACCACGATGTCGACGCGAACATTGGTTTGCTGTGGTCACCTTTGAACACTTGAGGCACCGAACTTGTTCTTCCGAAGGGCTTTGTCGAAAAATTTCATGACCTTGCTACACGTCGTAAGTGATTTCGTCAAGCTTTGGTTGACAACCTTAGTTAGGGAGCTGACGCGCTATATCAGGTTGGCGGGCTGCGCCGGGTGTGGCTAGTTTCCTGACGGGCTTGCTACTTCCTAGAACTGTCGCCGAGTGAATTTTGCGAAGGACCGCTTCGCCCAACTATCCAAGTCATTGTATTCTCGGTGCGTGCTCAGCGCTGGTTGTGTCCTCTTGCACATTCTTATACTTGGCCGGTAGCCCTTTAGTATGGAACAAACTATGTTGTTTCCGTATTCATGAGAACTTATGGCCAAGTCTTCAAAGCTTCAACCCCCGCCCGACTGACGATGGTGCGAGTTACGAGAGTTTACCTTCATTGACGTGGGATTCTCAGCAAGGATTTTCAAGGTGTGTCACCATCCCTTCGCTCTATCGCACACGTTGACCGTTATCTCAAAGTTGTTCAACATTCCGCCCCGCAAAATTCGACTCTACGACGTTCTCCGTTCGGTACCCACCATCCGCCCGTTTCATACCACGCTTTCTGAATGTCATGCGATGCATTGCCACCCCAGAGTGTTTAAATTACCGCCGCTCTGCTTGCCCCCGACTACCACCCATCCAATTGCTCAAGTACTTCACCTCTGTCCCGCCGCAGGTCTCACCCATTGTCCTAATTTTCTCTCTCTGGCACCCGGGTACCTCGGTGTTACAACGATGTACAACCACGTCCACTACGTTGACACGCCCTCCTTCCTCCGATAGCAGGAAATTTTATGGCTGCCTTCCGAAGATTGAAACAGCCTGGCCTGGACAGAAATCTGCTTTCGGGAGAGAATGCCAAAATATCTACCGTACCCTTGGATACCGTCCTATTATCTCATTCGACCCGCTTCCCTTTGATGCTGCTCTACACCTAGCCACATGGAAGTGGTTACGCATCATTGTGTAGTGGGAGCTGTTTGAGGGCAATTGGCCTCGGCAGACCAGTTGGGCCTCTACATGGTCAGCGCTCGGGCCGCAAGCCAACTTCAGCCTTGCTGCGGGAAGGAGCTCAGGCTGTCTAGAGCGATTATGAATAATATGAGCGGGGGGCGTGCGCAACAGTCCCGGACGGTCATAGTTCATGCTAGTCCTTCGCTGGTTTGAGCACCGGGCTCGACCAATGTCTCGCGCATTTACTGAAGGTCTATGATATCGCTCCAGTGGGAGTGACTCGGAGTCTTCATGGGAAGGTCATCGAAGTCAAGTTTGGGGATGGTTCTCCAAATGTGGTACAATAAGAGTTTGTGTGTTCTAGTGCGTCTACTGGAGCCGGTCATGACTCATGATGCATGACTGTCAGAACGACAGACGCCCGCAAGAAGCCATGCTGCTCGCGCTCACACGCCTCTCCCACTCCCACCAACCACCGCACTGCGACTCGACCATCGTGCGTACCGATCTTCTCGTCAATTATCGCAGTCTGATGTCCGTCCTTTGCAGGTATCAGCTAAGCACGATGTTTCAATTCGATATCCATGAAGCCATCATCCTGGAATTTGTCAACGCTACGAAGGCGTCTGCTTCCGCCATCTTAGCGACCGATGGTCATCCGCAAAGCAAGATACCTGCCCTCAAAAATGCGGTGGGCGTCACTTCTTTTGCGCTGTCGCAGATGGCAGCGATAATCGAACCGTTGAAGGAGAAGCTCCAAGTTCTTCAAGACTCGTACAATCAGCTGTTGGATTGCAAAACTAGCGCGCTCGATTATATCGCACTTTCCTACGTTCCTGACGACATCCTGACCGATATCATGCTCCTAAGCATGCCGGATGGCGGCTCTTCGCTTCTTAGTCCATCCCCGTTTCCGCTGGACCTCACCAAGGTCTGCAAGAAGTGGCGGTCATTGGTATTCTCCGACCCGAGGCTATGGTCATCGTTTCAGATTGAGATTTCTCGGATTAAGGATCGCCAGTCTTACACCCGGATCTCGCGTGCGTTGACTTTATTTCATACCAAGTCCAAAGCTTCCCCATTGGCGGTGGGCGTTACCCTTGCTGCGTCGAGCTTTGGGGCTCCAGCTAAGGACTTGCTTCGCAAGATGGCAGCCCATTCGGAGCGTTGGAGGAGACTTCGTCTTCAGGTTGTATTGGGTGGCTTTGGGATATTCAACGAAATTTTCTTGGATCGTCTACCAGTTCTTCACACGCTCGAACTTCACGCACTAGGCTTTCATGACGATCATACTCCTAAGTCATCGACCACTATGTCCTCGCGCTTCCCAGTGTTCAAAAAGTTACCCGCCTTGAAACATCTCATCGTAGATCGCCTCTTACCGAATTTCATTGATCTCCCCTGGCATCAACTCCGAACGCTGCAATGCAACAGGTTCAGGCAAAGCAACCATTTGATTTTGTCGAAACCCCATAATCTAGTGGAGTTGTTCTTGGAAGAATCCCTTGAGTATTCCCCCATGACTTCCGAGTCCAAGATTAGTCTACCTCACCTGCGGTATCTCACCATTGGTCTTATTTCCAATAAACTTCCTTCCAACCTCATTACCCCTTCCCTACAGCACTTATCTCTCACCATGGCTCGATCCTCCGGCGACCTTGGGACCCGTTACATTCAACAGATTAGTGTTACCCTCGCGAGGTTTGACTCGATCATCGGACTCACACTGATAACGGACGCTGAAACCATCCCCCAACTGTATCCCTATTTGGCCCAGCCGACCTTTCTTCCACATCTACGCAGGCTGGACATCCATCATAGGTCCTACCGGTATGGCTCTTTCACACCTGAGATGGTGAACGGCTATCCCGCAGCACTCAGAAGTGCACTCGAGTCTCGGAACCAGGGGTCTTGCCCACCTCTTTTTGTCTACCTTATAAATCTTCACCCGGATTTCGTTTCGCCAAGTTTGTTGGCATACGTTTCCGAGAACCTTCGCGTACAAATCGTTTGATCTAGTTGGGTCCCTAGAAAGCTTGTACTTCGAAGCTTGGTATAGGACTTGGCCGCCACGTACTCCCTTATAGTTATCGTTTGTTACGAAGTTCAGCCGTCGGTTTTGTCGCTTCCGTTGCACGTCATGCGATGGGACAACTGTAACGTAGCGCTATTGTTCTACGCTACCGCATGTTGACTAGGCCATCGCACCATGCCTTAGCAGGAAAGGCGAGAGTCTGCGGGACTGCCGGGACTGAAATTCCCAGCAAGGAGGCGGGAATGTCAGTACCAGTGGCGTGTGAATTGTTCTGCCCTTTTCTCTTTCCGAACCACGATGTCGTCGCGAACATTTGTTTGCTGTGGTCACCTTTGAAGCCTTGGAGCACCGAACTTGTTCTTCCGAAGGACGTTGTTGTCGAGATTTTTGATGACCTTGCTACACGTCGTAAGTGATTTCGTCAAGCTTTGGTTGACCACCTTAGTTTGGGAGCTGATGCGCTATTTCAGGTTGGCGGGCTGCCCGGCTGGTTTCATGACGGGCTCGCTACTTCCTAGAACCTTCGCTGGCAATCTCTCGCGAATTCTGCTAAGGGCTGCGCCGCCCAACTATTCAAGCCGTTGTACTCTCGGTGCGTTCTGAAAGCTGATTTTGTGCTCTCCCAGTTTTTCATAATCGACCTGTAACCCTTTAGTATCGAACAAACCATGTCGTTTCCGTGTTCATGGATATTTCTGGCCAATATCTTCGAAAGGATCCCGACCGATGATGGTCCAAGTTACGAGAGTTTGGATGTGGGATTTTCAACGAGGTGTGTAGATACGTTCCCATTGCTCAATGAAGACCCGCTGACCATCCTCCTACTATGTTCCTTCAGGGCCGTAAAACATCCTACCTCCAGGCTTCCGTCGCTCTCGCCGTTCTACGCCCCGCTTCGGCATCGCCCATTGTCTAAATTTTCAACTTCGGTACCCAGTGTTGAGCCATGTCTAACCAAGCCGGTATGCCATCCTTGCTCTGATGGCCCGAAAATTGACTGGCCCCCTCGCGTAGATGAAACAGTCCGATGGAGATGGAGACTCTTCTCGAGGGAGGACGCCATGTTCGCCACCGGGAGTCTGTACACCCAATCCAGCTCTCCTCTGGTTGAGGTCTAGCGTCTACGCCCTGTGACGCTCAGGCGCTCTCGACGCAGTTGTGTGTAGCTGTTAGAGCTGTTTAAAGGCAGTCAGCCTTGACGGTGCCGTACAGCATTCGGAGAGCCGACCTCAGACTTGCTGACGAAAGGAGCTGAGGCTCGCTAGGGCGTTTGCGATTAATATGTCGTTATCCTGCGGCTTTGGAGACTTCTCTATCTTAGAAAACAGCGTGCGGTCGCTGAGCTTCTCGCCCTGAGCAAAGCGCATCGGGAACAGTCCTGGGTGCCCATGGTTCAGCGCTGGTCCTTCGCAGTCGATGTCTAGCACACTCCCTGAAACTTTAAGCAAGTTCTTCGAGGGTGGAGAGGCCTATGAAATGTGACTCGGAATCCTCATGTCACGGCCCATCTCGGCCTATCTCACGTTGCAATAAAAGCTTGTCTGGTCTAGTACTTACGTCTACTCAAGCCATGTGCCATGACTTTCGGAGGCGCCCCACGGCCTCGCCGTTCACATCCTCACACGCTGCCACAGCTTCAACCTCTCCACTCAACTGCATTGACCATCGTGCGTACCGATCCTCTCCTCAACTCTAGCACATTCTAATGTATCTCATGTCCATCCTTTGTAGGTATCAACTAAGCACGATGTTTGAATTCGACACCCACGAAGCCATCGTCCTGGATCTCGTCAACTCTACCAAGTCATCGCTTTACTCGATCTTGGTGGCCGATGGTCATCCTCGAAGCAAGATCCCCGCCCTCAAAGATGCCTTGGATGTCACATCTTTTGCGCTGTCGCAGATAGCCGCGATACTCGAACCGTTGAAGGCGAAGGTTCAAGTTCTTCACGACTCGTATAATCAGCTGTTAGACCGCCAAACCAACGCCGTCAATTATATTTCCCTCTCCTGTGTCCCTGACGATATTCTTACCGATATCATGCTGCTGAGCATGCCCGAAGGCGGCTCATCGCTTCATCGTCCATCCCCGTTTCCGCTAAACCTCACCCAAGTCTGCAAGAAATGGCGATCGTTGGTATTCTCTGACTCTAGGCTATGGTCCTCATTTCAGATCGACATGCCCAACATGAAGCCTTACTTCAGACTTGCGATAACTCTGCATGAACATCCTTTGTACACCCGACTCTCGCGTGCATTGGATTTATTTCATACCAAATCCATGGCTTCGCCATTGGCGGTGGGCGTTACCCTTACTGCGTCGAACTTTGAAGCTCCAGCCAAGGACTTGCTTCGCCAGATGGCGGCCCATTCGAGCGGTGGAAGAGACTTCGTCTTCAGGTTGGATTCGGCGGCGTTGAGATATTCAACGAAATTTTCTCTGATCGTCTACCGATTCTTCAAACCCTCGAAATTCGCGCACTCGGCTTTGGCGATGATCATATTCCTCATCCAACATCGTGGATCACTCCGAGCTTCCGAGTGTTCACTAACTTGCCCGCCTTGAAACATCTCATCGTACATCACTACTTACCAAATTACGTCGATCTCCCATGGCATCAACTCCGAACGCTGCAATACAACAGGTTCTGGCAAAGTAACTATGTGGTATTGTTGAAAACTCAAAATCTAGTGGAGTTGTGCTTGGGAGAATCCCTTGAATATCCCCCCACGACTTCCGAGTCCAAGATCAGTCTACCTCACCTGCATCACCTCACCATTGGTTTTATTTCTAACAACCTTCCTGACAACTTCATTACCCCTTCCCTGCAATACCTTTCTCTTCGCTTGCATTCCTATACTGGCGACTCCAGTATTCCTTACGCTAAGAGGGTTAGTGTTACCCTTGCCAGGTTTGATTCGGTCACCAGCCTCACATTGGAAACGGATGTCGATACTATTCCCCCACTATATCCGTATTTTAGCCAGGCGAACTTTCTTCCTCATCTACACAGCTTGCACATTCGCCACAGGTCCCACAGGTGCAGCCCTCTCTCACCTGAGATGGTGGACGGCTATTACGTGGCGCTCAGAAGTGCCCTCGAGTCTCGGAACCAGGGGTCTTGCCCACCTCTCTTTGTCTACCTTATAAATCTTCCCCCTGACTTCGTTTCGCAAAGTTTGTTGGCAGACGTTTCCGAGAACATTCATGTACAAATCATGGATTGATATCTTATTCATCTAGTAGATATCTAGAGAGCTTAACGACTTCGAAGCTGGATACAGGCCTTGACCGCTGCGTACTTCACATTTGTCGGGTAGTTCAGCCATGATTTCTCCTATACTCGAGCACGTTGTTGTAGAAGCCTTTGTCGGTTTCACAACCGGATACTAACTATGTTTCCGAGAAGCCACATGCAATGGTACAGTGGAATCTGGGTCGAATGTCCCATACGCTAGGATGGGACAACGTTAACGCAGAAGAAGTTTCCACTCAGACAAGCCAAGTGTATATCCATGTCACGATCAGACGACGTAACGGAATTCCTGGATGCTCTCAACACCTCGAGCGTAAGAACTCACACTACCTTCCTGTTGTACGAAACATGGGTATGAGAGCCAAGAACGTGAGGTGCGTGCTGCGTGCTTACCGATGGTAAATAACCTACGTATATTTTACAGTTAGTACTGCGTTCAAAGGGTAACAACCTGCACCTTACCAATCAAGAGTTTTACGTCGATTCCCTGTGACGCAAACGTCAAGAGCGTCAAAGCGATGGACTTCGTGACGGGGTTCGAGATTGATACAGAACGAAGGGAGGCGAGGCGAACTCTGAGTGCGGTGGCCAGTACAGTAACGTGAGGTGTATCATCGAAGGGGAACTGGGACGGTGGCGACTGTGAAGAGTCAGAAAAGAGATGGAAGAAAGGGTACGGTATGGAGGACATCGATGATCCTACAGGGTGATGGATTGTGTGCGAAAAAGAGTCAGAAGACAGCCGAGCGGCCGATGACCACTGAGCCGAGAGGAAGGGGGATTTCATAACCGCCGATTCGGCATAAATGACAGTGAGATTTGTGAGATAAGGAACAATGGTAGGATCACTGAGCAGGAGGTATATAGCGTTGATAGATAGATATTCAGTATGGATCTTGAGGTCCCTCAGAGAGGAACATGCAGCTAATAGTTCCGCAATAGCATGTCCTTGCGCATCCAAGATGGTCAATGCAGTGAGATGGCAACCAGACCTTCTAAGTAAGGCAGCGGCAGGGCCGCAGAGGTCTCCTCCTTGAATTTCAAGGTGCTCAAGTGAGGGCGCGACAATGCAGCGAATGATGGGCAGTGAAGGAGTAGCAATGAATAGACGGCGTAAATGTGAAAAAACCAAGCTCGAAAAATGAGGTTGGCTGGCTGGATTGGGGGAATGGTAAGGATGGCGGCCAACGGACAAGCTGATTAAATTTTGAGCTGTAGACAACCTGTTCAAAAGGAGGGGATCGCAGAGGGAAGACGCAAAATCTGTGAGTTGATGCCAAGGAAAATGGGGAGACAGACGATTAATGGGAGTATGGCGCAGTGTAAGGCAGCGCAATTGGGGTGCGTCATTAAATGCAGTCAGGCATCTATCGTCCATCGATGGGCCGAGTCTAAGCTCCAGGGAGCGAAGTTTTTGGACACGATGAAAGCAGACCTCGTTAAGAGCGGCGCATGGGGTCTCTCTGGACAGAGTGAGATGTTCCCATCGCTCGGAGTGCGTGCAGATCTGTCGGATAAGAGTGTTGACCCGGGGATCATTATCAATGAAGTCGGAAAGATGAAGGGTGAGTGTCGACTGTGCGGTAAGTGTGAAACGATGATGTAGTAAGCGAGATATGCGTTCGATGTCAGTTTGTGCACCACCATATCTTGGGTCGGTTAGGTTTAATAGTACTTGAAATGAGGACCAAAGTCTCGGAGATGAATAGACTAGGTCTTTCCACCTGCGACTGACCAAGGCGAAAACTGACGGAAACCAGGGCTGTTCGTAGGATGCTATGTTCGTGGGGCCATCGCGTGGCACACAAAGTAGCATGATCTCGAGGAGAATGTCATCTGGGAGAGAGAATATCGGGGACTCAAGAGTGTTCGTCGCAAGTTTAATGGCCCACTGTAGCCTATCATATCCGACTTGGAAGACCTGCATTTTTGCTTGCATGTCAGATAGTAGTGCCGTCAAATGGCTAAGAGTGGAATCGCCGAATTCGATGCTGTCTCGGAGAGCATGTCGCTGTTCTTGGGGCAGCTTGTGGGCACCGACGGCGCTCAGCAACGAGCCGCTCATCGAGTTAGCAAGGGCGATGATGGTCGCTTCGTGTGTGGTCAACACTGGGCCAGAGATCGATGGCATGATTGCTTTCCTGGGCGCTGTTGCGAAACACTTTGGAGAGGTAATCAGTTAGATGGAAGGAAGTAGGAATATTGGGCGAGCCTACCGGTTAGATTGGTCACAAAGTGCTCAGAAAATCGCCCAAGATTCAGAGTGTTGTTTCGTGGGTTTATCAAGAGAAGGATCGCTTGTATCACGTCGTGCGTCCTCCCACGAGAGGGGGTCGGTGACTCATAGCCGAAATCCGTCTGGTCATCCGCCATCGACCATCAACCACCGAAATAGAGCCGGTGGCTTTTGTGTGCGAACACCTGACATATGAAGGTCAACATTGCAAAGATGTGCCCCGCCATAAATAATGCCAATGGAGACAGTACCTATGCCATTGCTGCAACCAATTTGAACGGCTGCTCATCGATTCATCCTGCAAGAAAACGAGTTCTTTTGGTGGAAAAAGGAATTGGTCGGGAGTAGTATCCGAACTTCGAAGCCGGCTGAGAAATGCATGATTCGACGTAAAGGCAAGACATCAATCTGGCAGAAGGCAAGATAGGCGTCATTTCAGAGGTGGCAGAGAAGGGTCGACCGTCCGTAGCACTCGAGTATATTGCTTGCAGGCCGTCTAGGCTAGTACGCGGGGAGAGTTCGAGTCAGGCGGATGGGCTAGTGGCTGTGAAGGCACGTGTACTGATGAGAAAGGGGTCAGGAGAAACGGCCTCCAGCAGCTGGACTACACTCCAGAGAGGCGTGTATGAGAAGCGCAAGCTCGAATAGCGCCTAAGGTCTAGAAGCTTGAGGTCTTGCGTTCTCATCATACCCCAAGGTGGGCCTTGCACACTCACGACCAAGGTAGCGTTTCGAGTGATCGAGCTCTCGATTAATTTAGTGGCAGGTTGATGAAGTCTACGATGGTCAGATTCATGAAAGGTTACACTGATATACATACAAAATCGGAGGAAAAAATAGGTAAACTACATTGGGAGTACACGAACAACAACTAACAACTGGTAGAAATGGTGAGGACAACAACGTTGGAAGGTACAATGGGAGATCGGCATCCTATGGGATTGCTACGTGGGTGAGATGCAAATAACAATATGAACAAAATCAATGCGAGGAGTGTCGTATGAGGATGGCAAGGAAAATCCAACGTACAAAGAATTGAAGACTGCTCGAGCTCAAAGCAAGGTAACAACCTCAGCCTCTCGCTAGCTTGTCCATCCTCACGGCTTCCACATTCTTAACATCCCCCTCTCCAACCGCGACACCAAGTCCGCCCAAATTTGTCCGACTAGCATTAACCCAGCGCATGTCGACCCATCTCCGAACACCTTGAGCACGTAGGGTACTGCTAGCCCGGCGTTGCTGTCGCCGGCGGTAGAAGAGGAAGACCGCGAGGAGAAGGAGGGCAGCAACTGCGCTGAAAGTTGCGATAAGGGCGATATGGGTGGTGGACATCGAGGAAGTTCTAATTCCAGAAGATGGCGATGGAGAGGAGGAGGCGGAGGGAGAGGCAGGGGATCCGTCATCCACCACGGCGGTGTATCTAGTAAAACAGGAAACAAAATGAGTACCAGGCATGTTGTTTGAACGAATAGAAACTCACACGAGGGCGTCCAAGATAGCATACTGGGCACCCTGATTCATGGATATAGTGAGGGTATGCTTGGTATTTGATAAACCGGGGTGTCCCCAGAGGGCCTTGGATGAAACCGAAGCATTGACACCGCCAGATGGTGTCCGGAATGGCGCAGTGAGGTTCACCAACACAACAGGTTCGGTATCGAGCTCAATATCCGTCACGATGCTCTGGAATTTTGCGGTTCCGGAGAATAGAGGGGCCACATAGTACGCTGCGATGCCTAGGTACACCGATATCAGCATTACTCTAGGAGGAATGACAGGTTCACGCACCTTTGAACGTCAACACCGCTTTCGCCTGAGGATCGTTCGTCCACAAGAACGATCCTCTATACCCAAAGTCCGGCGACGCCACTGTCGTCCAATTCCCCGACAAGAAGAACGAGACGTATCCCAAGAACGCTGTCCCGGAAGTTTGGCTCGGCGACCCAGTCATGAACGCATTATCAATCGTAATGTTCTGTACGAATTGATCGTAGGTTACGGGCGGTGTTGGGCTTTGCCGAGGATGAAGCTGAACGGCATGTATGGATAAGACGAGCCAGGTGGTTACTAGGAACCGGAGTAGGTGTTGGTAATGGTACATTGAGGTAGAGTACAGAGAATCAGGAGTCGGAGGGGATTACGATGCTTCCCAGTGAAGGTCGTGTGGGGGACGAGGAGGGGGGCCCACCATCAAACTGTCGTTGCTGAGGCTTGCTTATCAGGATTTCGATGCAACAAGGATTACGAGATTGATCTAAGCCAGTTCTAAGCCTCTCTGCATCAAGGGCGGAGATAAGGTGTTGCGTGCTTGCGCTCGGCTGATAGGACGCTGCTTTTAACCATGATTTGTTGACCCTGAAATTAGGGGCCTCCTATCTGTTAGGCTTAATTACCAGCGGAATTGCAACGCTGATCAGTGTCGTAGTAAATGATCGACGGGATGAGGGGCATATTCGAGGAGGTATTGTGCTGTATCTACATCGAGAAGAACAATTGAAGCCTGCGCCAGACTTTGAGAATACTGACTGTGTTTCGATAATACGGGGAATCAGAAGGGTAAGAAACGCGAAGACGAAGAGGATACAGGTCACCTACCAAGCAGATAGAATGTCGACTGCACTGATAGAAACCAACCGACCGCTCACGAAAAGAAAGCTATAGCTTTATCACCTCCATCCTCACCGAATCCGTATCCAGACCTTTCACATCACCATCACCACTTCTCCCTCTGCCACCGCCGACATCCGTCCTGCTGGCATTGCTATCCACCCAACGCATATCCACCCACCTCCACAACCCCTGATTAGCATGAATCCCTGATCCATCAACTCGGCCTCGTTTCCGTTGCTGTTGTTGCTGCAGACACCGCCGCCGGTAGAAGAGGGCGGCGGTGAGAATAATCAGCGCGGCGATAACGCTGAAGGTTGATGCAAGTGCGATGCGGAGGGTGGTTGATGAAGATGCATGCGAAGACCCCGATTGGGGCACGGAATCAGAGGACCTTGCCGTTGTCGTGTAACTGAAGTAGAGGCGGATGTGATGTAAAAGGATAGTCAAGAACGGAATGTGTAATCGGGGGAAAGCGTAACTCACACAAGAGCATCCAAGACAGCATGCTTCGCACCCGGAGACATAGAAATTGTAAGATTATGCGCGCCATGCGCCAATCCCTCTGCTCCCCAGAGGACCCTCGATGTAACGGATGGGTAGATAGAACCATTCGATGACGCAGGACTCCAGAACGAGGAGGTAAGATTTACGGTCGTAGTGATGCCTTCATTGTCTAATTTGATGTCATTCGAGATGAGGTCTTGCGACGGAGGTGCACCGGAGAAAAGCGGGGCGTAAAAGTGTATAGCGTTTCCTATCAAGACAGGTAGAAATCAGTCAAATGGACGGAGATGGGACGAAAAAAGGTGAGGGTGTGACCTGAAAAAGTCAAAACTGCCTTAGCCGCTGGATCGCTGGTCCACATATACGTTCCTCTGAACCCAAACCCAGGCGAAGCCACCGTAATCCAATTCCCCTCCAAGTCAAACGAAACGAAACCCAACAACCTGGGGTTATTAGTCGACCCCGCCGCCGTCGAAGCCATCAATTCGTTATCAATCGTAATGTTCCAGGTATTATCGTCTGAGCGGCCGATGGGATCAGTGTTTTGTCGGGGATGAAGCCGAATGGCGGTAGCCAACGCCGCCAGACTGACTGCGGATAGAAGACGCAGTGGACCGGAGAGGTACATTGTCAATGGAGGAGGGGAAGACAAACTCCTGGGCGTATGTGGAGGTGGTGAGGTGGAGGTCTGCCAGCGAGACACTTGTCTCTGAGGTTGCTCTTTATCAGTGGTTCGGTAGCATGGCCCGGAGCAGAAAGAAGTCTGCCAAAGGTGGAGATAAAGTGCGTGAGGACGATCATCGGAGGGCTGTAAATAGTCACAGGTCTATATCTTCGGGAATAGTATCTCGTTATTCTTGCAACTGAGCATCTGAACGAAATAGAGGTCGTTGTGACAGACGAGGGTAGAACGGGTAAATGGGCCGCCTAGTATGACAATACGTGGCACGATGTTCAGACTGCGGTACACAGACTTCATTGAAGTGGGCCTCAGCGGGAGATATGGTGACCAAGAGAGCGAGATGCCGGTGAAAATAAGGACGCAGAGTCGGAGGGTGAAGTAACCATTGGAAGAGACGATTTCGATTTCGCGACATGACCGAGGGCGGCGGACCACAAGAATGAATACTTTCAGTACACTGGGGATTGAAATTGGACGAGCAACCTGAGCTCAGCAAAATTAAATCACCGAGCGACAACTGCTGAGCCAGAGAAGATGAATACGATGGACTCATTTCAGGACGGTACGCGCAGAAATAATGATGGAGACGTTGTCGTGTCATCCGGCGCAGCGTTTGAACCAAGTTCGTCACGCTCGAGATAAGGACAAGCCAATGACCATCTTCGACTTTGAGAGAGGCTGCGGCGATCGACGTGTAGATCATGGGAGGAGACTGGCATGGATATGTCCCTTAGAGCGGTGATAGAGCCCGCCTCAAGGCATCGTTGGGTCGCGACCGAGGAAGAGGGGCTCGCTAGGAAGCAGAGGAAGTGACCTGCGACCGAGAACATAGACGAAGCCCGGAGGAAGTACCCATCGTAATTTGATTTATCTAAGAATGGTTGAGTCAAACTGGTGCTCCGATATAATCTGGCCAGTGGAGCACGTAAAATCGGGCTTCGAAAGAGCAGAAAATATGGGAAAATCGGAGTAAAATGGGGTGATCCAAAGGCTATGGAAAGCGCTTTAGTTATTTGAACTTGCTTCAGCATAAATTAGACACTGCTTACCATGCCGGTGGCGAAGCCGGGAGATAGTTCTTCTAATACTGGTTTACAAAAATAAGTCGGGCGGCTCGTATAGAGTCACAGATCGTGTTATATGAGTCCGAAAATATTATAAAGACGGTGTCATAACCGCCGTAGCGAAAGATTGTGGTTCTTTCCTCATTGGAAGTAAAACGGTTCGTTGACGACACTCAGGAAGGCCCGACAGATGCGAGCACTCCAGCCGTGGAAATTGCGGCCCAAGGGGGTTCTCGCATCGTCGCCCATGAAAATGAAAAGCGGCGCAGCCTAGAAAATGTAGGACGAAAACGGCTGGAGTATCTGAAATTACTGGTCAGTCAGATGCTGAACAACAGAGGGAAAAATTGCTCACAATCGGGATAAAAATTTGTTTTCGCGGTTCACGGTTAGTTTTCACTACCGCCTGTAGACGCGATGATGACATTCATATGCGCGGACAGTCGAGGGGATGGTAAGAATCATTGCTGGGCACGATTTTTTCCCGACAGATTATATATACGCCCCTAACTTCATCTTCCCACGCACTGACGTGAGCTTGGCGCTACCTCGGACAACCACAAATAAGCACGGCCGTCCGCGGCATCATGTTCACTGATGCATACACACTGACATCGCCAGTGTCCAACCCAAGAGAGGCCAAGGTCAAGACCATTCTCGACTCCGCCTGTTGCCGAACGATTTGCAGGGATCGGCAGCAGGGCACTCCTTATCTCCGCCCAAAGCATTTCCCTGATAAACGGGGACCCTCTTCTCATTCTCTTTCCTCACGACGTCCTCCACCCCCCGTCGTGTCCCGTACCCCCTCCCCGTCGTCCACGCCGTGCGATGCAACTCCCCCGCCTCCTTTTCTCCACCTTCCTCCTAGCTGCTTGGCTCGCCAGCGCCATCAAGTTGCACCCGCGCCAGGCACCTGCAACTGATGGAGGTGTACGCCAAGTCGTCATGAACACCACGCTCGACAACGACATGATGGTAGGAGATGCTGCGGCTGCAGCCCGCGTTTCCCTTGTCGGATTCGTTTCTTTCAATTTGTCGGGCGTGTGGACCACTTCGTCGTCGTTGTATCAGAGTTATGGATACAGAGGGTCGTATCTTTGGACGAGAGATCCACAGGCGAAGGCCGAGCTGAAGTTTAGAGGTACGCCTGCCATTCAGCCGTTTGCGAATGGGAGCTGATCGTTGTATTCTTGCAGGCACGGACATCTACTACATGTCCCCGCTCTTCTCAACCGCCTCTTCATTCACCTTCATGACCGAAATCCAACTCGACAACTACCCCCGTTCCCTCGTCAATTTGGCCGAGTCGCAGACGAACGTCTCCGCCAGCGCCATTCACGCTGCAAACTCTTCTTCTATCCTATGGTCTCGTAAGGGGATGAACAATTCCGAGCATACGATTACGCTATCGATGGCTCAGGGCGCACAATACGCCATTCTTGACGCATTGACGTGAGTCTCGTTAATTTTTTTCGGTCCCTTTCATTACGCCATTGTTCCGTCCATTCCATCAATCATTTATCTAAAAATCTAATCTCCTCGTTCCAGGTACACCGTTGTAATGAACGAAGAGAGCTCAAACCCCTCCTCCCCTACTTCCTCCCCATCCGAGACAACGTCCAAGTCACACCTCTCCAAACCGGCCCGCATTGCCCTCATAACGCTCGCCAGCGTTCTCGCGGCCGTCATCGCCTACGTCGCCTTCCGCTACCTATCGTTGAAGAGGCAGCAGCAGCAGGCGGAAGCGAGGAGCCGCAGTGACGGTGTTAGGAGGTGGGTGGATATGCGGTGGGTCAATGCCAGTCGGACGAATTTGGGCGTTCCTGGCGGCGGTGTGGTTTTGGGAGATGTCAAGGATCCTCAAGGGATCAAGATGGAGATGAGTAAGATGGAGCAAGTTTAAGAAGATTTCGCCTTCGCATCTCCGTCTCCCTCCGCCTTGGTTGCGTCTCCCCCCCATTTGGCTGCGCTGCCGCTGCACCTCGCACAACCGGTCTTGCCATCCGGAGAGCGCAAGCCGCCTTCCAATCGAACTGGGGTGGTAGTAGTACCACCCGACAGAAGCAGTTGTACTTGGTACTGTGTATTTTTTTTATGTGTGTACTACTATGTTCCTTTCCGTTTTTCTTTCCTCCCATTCCTGTTGTTGTACTCATCGTGCGCCGTCGTCACTGTTGTTGTTGTCATCTTTGTTGCCATTGTGTGTTGTACTTCGCTTTCTCTTTTTCCACTTCCCATTCCCTTCGCTTGTTCATCGCATATCATATCTCAAAAATTATCTCAATTCCCTTATTCCGCTGGGCCCATTGTTGTATTACTAGCTTTTAGATATCGTCTCCTACCTTATCTTCGGCACGAATCCCAGATCCCAAATCTCTGCACTGTTTAGTTTTTTTTCGTCGGATTATTTATGTATGCGTTTTGTCCGGAGTGCTGTCATTCACCAGAGCATCGCCTGGCTCGCCATCCGAATCGCTTGCTACTCAGGAGTACCCCTATCCTTTGTCACTTTCCCTATCACGTGCCGATGACGCGTCACCTCCGCGGCCACTTGGCTCCAGTTTCTTCATCCCTTTCCTACCTGCGGACTCCGCGGAGCGACCGTCGATTGGCGCTTCACCTTCACCTTCAGTTACCAACGAGGACAATACTAATAGGCTCGTCTTGCCAAAAGACCGAGCTCGCGACCGCACTTAGCACTCCCAAAACCACAATCTGAAAATACTCGGTACCGCTCACGCCCGCGTATCGTCTGTCGCGCTGGATGTATCATCGTACGTGCTGTGAATTGTAGCATGCAGACAGGATATCTGAAATTCCAGCTCAATTCCAGCTAGTTAGTTCTTGTGTAAGCATGCGCCAAATTTTGAAGTTCATCAAGTCTCGTAAAGATTGCTGGCCTCGTCTGAGACGACTTGTTATTTGGTTTATTCGAAATCATGACTTGCGGTCGACTCGGAAACGTTTTCGTTGAAACTTGGGCCGCGCCATGCGCGCTGATAGTGCCTGCGACGGCGTAGACTCTTGTTGGAGGTGCGTACATAATGAATCTAGCCCAGTGTGCACATGTTACTGATGCCGCCCCTAGAATTCGTGTGCTATCCGTTCTGAGATCTCGACTCTCGAGGAAGGGATTCGAATTGGCGCTTAAAATTTGATCCCGCAACCATCTGGCTCTCCTCCTTTTATATCTTTCTACTGATTAATAGCTGCGAGGCTATGTTTCCTTCCCACAGCCATGACGCTGTGAAAAAGACGAAGTTCGATGGAAGGGTATTTATAACATCACCACGCATAGCGCCCTTCTATAGCAGCCTCGGCCAGAGAGCCGCCACCTATTTGTAGCGGCTGCTACCATCGCAACTCAACCTCCGTCACGACCATAACCACTGTCCTTGGCCAACCAGTACACTCCTCCGATGTCGCATCCAACTCACCCCTCCGCTCCTCTGATGCCACGAGAATCAAAGCGTGAACGTGAACCAGCCGCAATCGAAGAACTTGATTCTCTGATTCAGTCTATCCATCACCACCTTGAGCGGCCATACGAGTTTATGCGTAGGGAGATTGAGCTGTTCAGGTCTATTGTTAGCAATATCAACCTCGTTCTTGCGGTGGTGAGTAAGTTCAGTTCTCACCCAAATTCGCTTCGTATTTCCAGGAATCTAATTCTCCTTCATTAGGGAGCGTTTATCGCTGGGGTTCAGACCTCCGTGCTTTCCTCCACTCGACTACTCAGCAGCGGCATCGTCCAAAGAACCGCGAATTGGTTTGCCTATGTCGGTCTCACGCTCGATATCCTTGGTACTTCGACCGGCGTCGTCAGATCCATCACTCTCCAACGCGCCATCACACGTACAGAGCGTACACGCACACTCCTCGCAGGCGATGCTACACGTATACAAGAACATGCAACTGGTTTGAAAGCTCGATGTCAGCGTACTAGCGAGCACCCCGAGCCGACCCTTTCGCCCGAGGATGCCACAATACAAATACAACACGCTGTGAATGAATTTCATCGACATAGGCGAATTTGTCAGAAGTTTCAGGATTTCTATGAGCTCGTGCTTCCTGTGCATACCCTCCGGCACTCCGCCGGTAGCAGGAATACTTCTGGGACGACCTCCGAGTTCCCCACTCGATCTCGCAGCAAGTCATTAGCTTTCGCTGGGGTCGGCACTATGGTTGAAGTAGGGCTCAATACGGTGATTCAAGGACTCGCAGACATATTGCCAATCGCGGCTTTGGGCGCGGGCTTGATTTGCCTATTGGTTTCGGTCATTCTTCTTGCGGTTGGCTCGCAGCCGAGAGAGGTTTGGATAGCGTGTACTGTCGTAGCGGGCGTGGCTGTTATTGGGGGCAGTTTGCCGATTATGGTGGATGTGCACTGTGAGTGCTTTGTCTAGCCTGTATTGTGTGTTGACTGAGTGGATGGAATGTACCATAGATTCGCAGAGGGAACAACTTCTGCATGAATTGGATGAGTATAGCCGGCAACGGGAGTCCGGAACAGATGGCTTGGCGGCTGCTACTGTTCTTCCCAGCCTTCACTCTTGAGAGACATTTTGCACTATTCCGTAGCACGAAGGCTTGGACGAATTCATCGAAACGACTCGAGTATTCACATCGGCTCCCCTAACATACGCTCTCTTTCTGATCATCGTCATGCGTGCAATTAGTATCTCCAGTGTCCATTCCTCTGTGCCTGTTTCCGTTGCCTGGTTTCTTCGTGCTCGATTTCCTCGGTCCCCCTGACTCCTTTTCTGACCCTTGCACGTGCCGGGCGTGACACAGCCACTCCGGCCTTCTTCTCCGCTCAACTTGAACTCTAGTCAAGTTGTAGTGCTCGACGCTCGAGTCAATGTAGTCGCCAACGCACAAATATGTGCGCTGCCATCTATAAGTTTATTCTATTGCCTCCTCGCTCGCCGCTCAACGTTCTCCGTTCAACACTTTAACAAGACGGATATTCGAATATTTAACAAACCGTGGCGCTGTCAAGCTCACTGGTGAGTACTGGGTCCTGAAGCCTGAGGCCTCAGCGTTGATTCAATTTGCAGAAAACTGACTGTAGAGGGCCCTTGATGTGATCCATTGCAGCATTTTTAGCACTGCCTTGCCTTGACAGATTTCGGTTGGATACGTTGTCTATCACCCTGCTGGCTTACCGTGATTAATGTGACGGGAATTCTCTTCTTTCACTTCAAGAAATGCTCTACGGAGCGATGTCTCAGCCACTCGATTCTAAGACAACCTCGTTGTTTTCATGGCGCTGATATTGCCGTCTTTCCTACTAATCCTTTTCGACGCAGGTTATTTTCTCTGAAGTTGCCCAGCTCGAGGAAGGATTAAACATCCCCATCTCTGACCTTCCTGACAATGCTCGCCTTCTAGGTGCCCTCAGGCGAAATTTGACCGTTGGTTCACGCTTGTCCCCTCTTTGTCGCTTCGCTGAAATTTCGTTTACGTGGCCAGATGTTCGAATATATTTATTCGAGCGGATGAAGGCGCGTTGAATTATTTAGGCATTGTAGAACACCACTACGTCTCTGCTTCCGTTGCTGGTCATAATCGCTGATACGACGTTGAAGATTCAGCCCTCTCCTCTCCATCGTCGAATAATTCAACAATGGTCGCAGACCTTCTTGTCAATCTCCTTTAATGTATGGCCTCAGGTCGCCCTCATCGTCATTGACACTATTTTATCGAGGAAGAATGCTGAGCCACGCACCAACGAGGCGCTCACCAATTACGCCTCGCCAATAGGTCCACCGCCAACCCTCTTCTTCGTGGGAGAATATCAAGACAAGTGATTCCGCTCAGATAATCAATCGTCTCTCTGGTACTCTGACCGTTCAACGACGGTACGCCCTTGCCGATCTCCCGTATTTCTTTGACGTTGATTGATACTCTCTAGGGTGTTTCGCCGCCGCAGCGTGTACAACATCGATCATGCCATCGATTTCCTACCCTCGATATGCGCCAGAATTGAGTCACTACGAGGCAACCATCCTTGGCCTTGCCAATTGCATAGGAGGCTCGCTATCGAGTGCCGCAGATGCTCTCACACCACCTGAAGAGAAGCAAATCGTGCTTCGAGACGGCATCGAGTTCGGCCATTCCACGCTTAGCCATATGTCGGGGCTGATGTCTGAATTGCTCGCAAAAGTTCGAACGTTCCAAGACGGATACGATAAGCTACAATCGAGTATGAATCTCGCGACCAACACGCTTTCCTCTCCAATATCCTCTCTCCCAGATGAAATCCTGATTGAGATCATGCTGTACTGCTCACCGGCGGATGGCTTCGCAAGAATCATGTACGGCAGACGACCTTGGTATGCTTCAATTTTCGTAATGGTCAGTCGCAAGTGGAGAGCCCTTGTCTATTCATCCCCCGGCCTTTGGTCTTCATTTGCGATCCAACTTATACCCGTCGATTTGCGACACGAAATCGGTCCTATCTCCCGCATAGTAGATCGCCATTTGACCTATTCCATCCCGTCACCGCTCACCCTTCATCTCGCCGAGTTCCTTTACTACCCTGATGACATCGCCCGACAACTCTTTGCCCATTCTGAACGGTGGGAGCATCTGACACTCTCTCGTGGGGTTATCCCTGATGTTCTTCGCGAGATGTGCTCTTATCGCTTCCCAAAGCTTCGATCCCTGGAGCTCGAGTACTGCTTTTCGATGGCCGATGGGCCCTTTACTGCATTTGACGATGCATCAGAGCTACAGTTCCTTACGCTCCACGATAGATCCAGCGAGCTTCTATCCCCCGATTTTCCTTGGCACCAACTTACGAGTCTCACATTCGACCAGTACGATCGTCATGATCCCCACACCATAACTATTTTATCCCAAGTCCGGAATATAATCAACTTAACCCTCAAGATGACTAAGAAAGATGTCCACCCTCCCGAGCCAAACCGCGCCCTTCCTCCGTACCTCCATTTACGGCGCCTGTTCATTACTACTGCTTGGTCCCCCATCCTTGACTACCTCAGTGCTCCCTCGTTAGAACAGCTGTATCTACGAGGTGAAAGCCTTTGCGGACCCGCCATCAACTTGCTAAGAAGGTCTGCTTGCAGACTAACGGAGTTGACCATGGTCGTGGATCGGGATCCGTCTGCTATTAAGAACATATTAGCTGCATGTCCCTCTCTAATCGTCCTCAGCATCCAGACTGACTACCGGTCTATCACTGAGCTATATATCCTTCTCAACGACCTGACCTTCATTCCTCATCTCAGGAGCCTCACTCTCGTGTATTCCGGGGTGGAAGTTCTGTGGGCTCCATTACTCTCAGATCCGACATTGTGCTTGTGGCGCCCATTTCAGAGCTGGATGCCTTCCAAATCTGTTCCATCTTCACGATTCGGTCCTCCGCGTGGACGACTGCCTTCCGACCATCTTCGTCACGCCACTGCACTACGCACCGCAATCAGAACTCGCCTCACGTCCCTTCGATCCGTGTCGATCTCAAATCCTATCACAAAGTGGATTGTTTTGACCCTCTTGTCGTTTGCCCGGCAAGGAATCAATGTGAAAATCTTAATTGGTAAGCGAGTTCGTATTTGCACGGACCGAGTACACACTGATTTACCAGCACAGGTTCGTTACCAGAGGTAAGCATATTGAAAACATCTGGCAGCTCGTTTGCCTGATACTTGAGTTCAAGTAGGAGGCTAACAGGTACTACTCTCGCCGTCAACACAATGAGATACGATACGAAAAGCTTTTAGTAAAGTACTGAATATATATGGATTCTACTCAGCGATATTGCTTGAAGATCCGCTGGGCCTAACGACATCTCCGTATTCGTTGTTCCATCTTCCCAGTATAAACGTCTCAGCGAAGAGTTGCCAGGCCATCTTCAATCATGTGCAGTCTGTTACATCTTCGAGTTCTGGGATTCTTTCATCCCTAGGTAACGAATCGTTAGACTTCATGCAGGCGCCGGATACCACTGGCCTTAGCTTAGGCGCTATGCTCACTTTTGCTTCCCATACTCTAACGGGGTGTATTCTAGCTGCATGTCATTTCCCCTGACCCCTTTTACACGTGCCTTCACAGCCACCAGCTCCTCCGACGGCCGGGCCCGGGCCCCCAACATCTCCGTCACCGTTGAAAATTCGCTTTCTTGAACGCATTCTGTGTTCATAGCTATTTCAAGTTCCATCGCGCTTGAATATTCGCGTATTTCGCTTGCACACAGGCAGTCTACACCTTCAGAAGATTCGAAATTCAGACGTCGGAATGCTAGGTTTCCTCCTGAAGCACTGAGGTCTACCACCTTTGAAATGACGCCTACCTTGCCTTCCGCCAGACCTGCGTCTCGTCTTGATGCTGGTTTGATCGCAGGCTGAGGGAGCAGCCATCATTTGTTCCACCCAGGTACTGGTGCCGTTATCAGTGCTGGAGCAAATCTTTTGCTGACCTCCTTATGTTAGCACGTCAGCTCACTGGCTGTATTTTGGTGGTTGATCACCAGAACATGGCAAGAAGCTTGGTTATGCGATGATGTCGGCAGCCTTCGAATTGCCCACCCTCTTTCGTGGGAGAGGGAACACTACGGACAAGCGGTTCTTCTTTTGATGAACTGATGACCTCTCTTAGTCCAAGACATTACTCTGGACCATACGTGACGCGTAGGCTCGCCCAATCTCCCCACCCCCCTCCATCTAACTGACGACCTCTTCAGAGTTTTTCGCTACATCCCCTAAATCATGCCGTTCATTTCCCGTCCTCGACATACCCCAGAGTTGACCACATGCGAAGCGACCATCATCGCCCTTGCCAACTCAGTGAGCGGCTCGCTGCTGAGCGCCGTAGCGGCCCCCACACCGCTTCAAGGGAAACAATGCGCTCTCCGAGAGATCATTGAATTCGGCGACTCCACTCTTAGCCATTTGTCGGCGCTACTCTCTGGCATGCAAGCAAAAGTCAAGATTTGTCAAGCCGGATATTATGCACTACAGTCGGCCATCAAGCGTGCGACGAGCATCCTTACGTCCACGATATTCTCCCTCCCAGATGACATTCTAGTCGAGATCATGCTACTTTGCGTGCCGACCGATGGCCCCACTGACATAGTGTCCTGCGCCCGACCCTGGTTTCCGTCCGTTTTCGCCCTGGTCTGTCGCAAGTGGAAAGAGCTTGTTTATTCATCACCGATATTGTGGTCCTCATTTCAAATATTATTCAGCCTAGCCGACCCAAGATATGAACAAACCGACATCGAACGCATTTCTCGTTCGATGAATCACCGATTAACCATTACCTCATTGTCGACACTGAACCTTCATCTTTCCCACTTCATTGATAATGACCCTCGGACCGATGGTCTCATCCGACAGATCTGCGCACACTCCGAGCGATGGGAACATCTCACCCTGTCCGGTGAGGCCCCATACGCTGTTCTCAACGAGGGCTGCTCTCACCATGTTCAAAACCTTCGCTCCCTGGAGCTCAGCCTCGGCTTATCGATGGACAACAGATGCCTGACCGCATTTAATGACGCACCCCACTTGCGTTGCCTTACACTGCGTCACACTCCCATTGATTCTCTGTCTCCCTATTTTCCATGGCATCAACTCACACATTTTGTGTCTTCCCTCGGCGATCCCAACATTATGAGCAGGTTGTCGACAGCTCAGAATTTAATCAGCTTGTCCGTTGGCCCCCACTCTTATCACCCCCTCAATCCAGACAACCAACTTTACTCTTCAAGCTTGCCTTTGCCACATTTACGCCGTCTACTCGTTGCTTCTCCTTCATTCCCCGTCCTCCACCGCGTTGTCGCGCCCTCACTTGAGCACCTTGAAATTCAAGGGGGAGATCTCTGTGGCCCTGCCGCTGACCTAATAACAAGGTCTGCTTGCGGCCTCACTGAATTGACCGTCACTACGTATGGGCAAGGACATGCTATTGCGAAGCTGCTAGCCGCATGTCCTTGTTTAATCATTCTCAATATCCAGGCAGAATATTCGTGTATCAATGCTATATACATCCTATTGGGCGACCCTACCCGTGTTCCTCATCTCAGGAGCCTCACTCTTATTTATGCCGGATCCGAAGTTATGGGATCCCCCTTCCTCTCATCACAACTGTCATCGGTCGCTCAAGCACATTCTGCCTGTTTCTCGTCCATCAATCATCCCATTTCGGAGCCATCCCCTCTACCGCATCCTTTCCAATTTATCGTTTCAGCCACTGCAGCTTTTGGCCCTCCGCCTTCCCGGTTCAGCGCCGATGATACGCCTCACGTTGCTGCACTAGCCACCGCACTCAGGGTTCGCCTCGCCTCCCTTCGTTCCGTATCAATCTCGAACCCTGTCACGAAGGCCATAGCTTCGACACTCTTGACGTTTGCGTCACAGGGAATCGACGTAAAACTCTTGATTGGTAAGGTGCAGGTTGTTACCCTTTGAACGCAGTACTAACTGTAAAATATACGTAGGTTATTTACCATCGGTAAGCACGCAGCATGCATCCCACGTTCTTGGCTCTCATACCCATGTTCGTACAGCAAGAAGGCAGTGTGAGTTCTCATACTCAAGGTGCTGAGACCATCAAGGAATTTCGTTACATCGTCTGATCGTGACATGGATATACACTTGGCTTGTCTGAGCGGAAACATCTTCTGCGTTAACGTTGTCCCATCCTAGCGTATGGGACGTTCGACCCAGATTCCACTGTACCATTGCATGCGGCTTCTCGGAAACATAGTTGGTATCTGGTTGTGAAACTGACAGTGATAACAAACGCTTCTCCAGGCCATCTTCAATCGTGTGCATTATTACATCTTCGAGTCCTGGGATTCTTTTCTTCATCCCTAGGTAACGAATCGTTAGACTTCATGCAGGCGCCGGATGTGAAGATAGGAGGCGGATAAAACGTTGGAATGAAACCCCTGAATGAATGCCCCTTAACGAAGTCAATATCTCTTCCTCGACGTCGAACACACTAACGGTCGGTATGGATCCGTTGCTGAAGATTCCTTTCCTGCTTTCCTCCCAAACGGCAATGTGGGTGATGGCGACTGCACCGTCGACTCCGCCAAGTTCAGGAGAGAGAGTTAAGGCAGGGGGAATGGAACGCATAGTACCTCTTTTCCTCCCAGGACTTCTGAAGGTATGGCTTATTACGCCCGGTCTAGTGGGCTTGTGGATAACGCAGTATCGATGCCACAGGCCATAACCTGGATCCCATGCATCTGCGAAATAATCACCATCCTATTAGCATCCTTCGTTCCGGTGAACGACTCCAGCAATCCTTTCGGTCGACTAGCCGATTATTTCGGGTTCAAATGCTGGAGGTCTCCGTCCATTCGCATAACACCGTGGTTCCTGTTTGGATGGGTTGTTAGTCGCATCGGAGCGCTCATTCGAGTGAAATGCTACCGCGCACTTGGCCATCGGTTCACGTTCGTCCTTAGTATTCGCAAGAACCATAAGCTCGTCACGTCAGGCCCGTATTCTGTCGTTCGCCACCCCTCGTATACCGGAGGGTATCTGGTGTGGATAGGAGTTCTGTTTACTTACTTGAGCGAAGGTTCGTGGGTTATGGAGTGCCTCGGGGTCAAGGATAAAGGAGTGGTGAAGGCGACGCTTTGGGTGGCATTGCTGCTATTGTGCGCGATTCCCATTGCGACGAGGATGGACAAGGAGGACGAACTCCTTCGAGCACATTTTGGGAGAGAGTGGGAACAGTGGCGGGAGAAAGTGCCATATCGCCTCATTCCATGGGTGTATTGAATGCGTATCATCATGATAGAATCCTACGTGCCTCCTGAATTTTGTGCACCAGTTTCGAACCTTGGGCCGAGATCGACAAACATAAACTCAACGAGACTGAAGTAATTGACGAAATTGAACAAGAAACTACGTAAGTACTAAGTAACAATAGTAAGTTGTTTCCATCCACTTCCAATCATAAGAAAAGACAGAGAGGGGCGGGAGGGAGGTCTGGTTCCGAGCTTTGAGCACATCTCTGAGTGCGGGGACATAGAAGTCAACATCATGCGTGCGATAGCGTGAAGTGAGCTTCCCATTGAATCGCACGCTGCGTAGGTTGGGAAGAAAGGTCGGTTTGGCGAGGTAGCGAGGCAAATGGCGGAGAGCTTGTTCACCTGCAGGCAACGTAAGGCTGACCAGGGATGTAAATCTTGCGAGTAGATTACCATGACGTGCCACAAGATCATAATCGAAGATCTCCACCGTGACTGAGAGGTGCTGCAAGGAGGGAGTAAGGAGTAAGTCGAGAATCCGCATGCGGTCAATGGTGAGGTATCGTAAATGAGGTAGGGTGATTGAGGACTGGGAAGCTTGCCAGTCACGATGGGAGGAACGTAATTCAAGCTGTACCAGGTTATGCGCTTTCGACACTATTGGGCAGACATCTTCATCATCGTGGTCATACTTCAAACTTTGGAGTTGGTGCCATGGAAATTCGAAGTGATTAGATACGGAGGTGTCTAGGGTGAGATGTCTCAACGCGGGTAAATGGAGAACCAGGGGGGAGATTGATGATGATGGAGGTGAGTCTGAGAGGGAATAAATGAGGAGTGTTTGAAGAATAGGCAGACGATTGGAGGCAAATTCATTCAATATTGAAACGGTATCGCTGACCCGAATATAAGCTTTCCACAACCGATTTGAATGAGCCGACATCTGACAAAGCAAACGCCGGGCTGCTTCTGTGAGGGATGGGCGCCAATGGGAAATATGGACCTCTAACGGAAAATCCATCGATCTGGAATGAAAAAAATCCAGCCTGCGCGAAAGCCGGATGTAAGAAGGGTCTCGCTCTGGAATTAAATTTGGATTGTGCGGAAGCTCTGTCCGGAGCGATGACCAAAGGCTGGGTGTTGAAAATGCCAGCCAGCGCCACTTCTTGCAGACCCCCGCGAGGTATAGTGGAAACGGGGAATAGCTGTGAAGGGATGAGCCGTGATCAGGCTTGCAGTGGAGCATGATATCGGTAAGGAGGTCGTCGGGGATGAAGGCGAAAGAAGACGAGATAGAATTGGTTGCGAAACTGGCGCAAACCGACAACCGATTGTACGAATCTTCAAGAGCTTGGACCTTCTCTTTCAAGGGCTTTAAAATCGCGGCCATCTGGGCCAGAGCGAAGGATGTGACATCCAAAGCATTTTCGAGGGCGGAAGTCCTGCTTCGAGGATGACCGTAACTCTCTAAGATGGCGGAGAGGGACGACTTGGCAACCTCAACAAGATCTAGGACGATCGCTTCATTAGTACTGAGTTCGATCATCTGTCGTACCTGACGATTGTAGAGAATAAAGATCAGATACATCGGTATAGCGAGAAAGGAGAGCACTCACTGAGACGAATACGCAAAGGACAACAGGAAAGGTGCCTTGTGGGAGAAGCAGAGGCGTGTGCGTGGATGCTGCGAGGCTTCGGCATCATGCCGGCCTCGCTGTGAAAGTGTGAAAGTGAAAGTTGGAGAACTTTCGAAAGTCACCAGACGTGACCGACCAGCTAAAGAGAGCGCGTACGGGCCGGGGGGGGGGGGGGAATCAGCAAGGTGGTGCACTGGCTCGAAGTTTTCGGCTCACCGCTTCACCGCCAGAACAGGCTAAGAGACTGCACGCTTGAGGATAGTGGGAGGATCCGACGTTGCAGTACAAGAGGATAGAACTCAGCATCACCCCAGAATACTATTCGAGCTGCGCTCAACTGCCATTCTGAAGGGACACCTCGCCCAGCTACGCCGAGGTCGCAAGTACAAAGCGGGCGTCGACATGCGGAGCGAATGCGAGCCACACCAAAGGCCTAGGATTGCTAATCAAAGACAGGCTCACGAATAATAAGTGATTAACGTACTCACAGTACCAGAGAGTAGGGCGCAGAGGCCCGAAAGGATAGAGCAGCCCTTCGAGTCGCTCAAACGGTGTCAGCGCGCGCATTCAAATCCAAGACCAGAAGGCCTTAGAGAAGCGGCCCCCCAGCTCGTATAACACCAGAGAACATCACGTTGAAGGGTGTGTACTTCTGGACGTAGGTGTCGGAGAGAAGGCTGAAGTGGTGAGGAGGCCTGGGGAGCGCACGAAATCGGAAATGGACGCGACATGACCCCGTAACTTGGAAGGCGACGGAGAGTAAACCTAATATTCAAGGTGGACCCCAATATCTCTAATCAGCAATTCGGAATCATGGTCCCGGCCCATTCTGTCTCTCGGAGCCGGTGTATAGTCGGTAAAAGCCAACCAAACGACATAGCTGGTTTTCAACGCCAGGCGGCTAGATATCAGCGACATTGGACACGGCGCAACGGTGCGCATCGAGAAATGCACGAAAATCTGGACAACGGAACAAGAGGTTGGCCAAAAGGTTGGTCAACGGTGCGATAGCTGGAGGCGCTGAACGAAGCCATGGTGACCTGGACGCTCTTGGGTAAAAGCTACGGCGCCAATACATATTGAATAGCGTCATTGTTCGTTGTACGGAGAGACGGAAGGTGTGAAGTTCTTCAGCCTTGTAAAGCGAGGTCACCACGTATCAAAAGAGTAACGAGAAGCGTAGCTGCTCACTCAGTATAAAATTCAACGTCGGAAAATACAACGCTCCCGCTATCCAACCTCCTTTGAATTTCTTAGATATTGGCCAGAAAGCTACCCGAATACTGGGGTCGTTCCTTCGAGACTAAGCTTGCTGATTAACAATAATTCGTGGGCAAAAAAAAACAGAACGCACTGAGAATACAACGGCTTGGTGGGCAAAGTACGGTCGTGAAGAACCTCCAGAGGTGCATCGGTGACAATTTCAGCAAGTACCGCAGATAGCCTGCATGTCGACCTGCCTGATAGACAGTCAAATCATTGACCAGAAGTCGCAGAGGAAATCACTGATGTACTGCGAAAAGTATCCCGATGATATCCTTCAAAAGAACAGAATTCCGTTTCTTGGATGGGGGCTATCACCGCAACCAAACATCATGAGATTTCTGTCGACGTGGTGGTACGAGGGAAAGCCGCAGGAAAAACTCGGCGGCTAAACAGTTTCCACGCCACCGACAATTCGGCCCGACCTCCGTCAACCTTTCCACGCAATTGTACAGAATGCAGAGGAAAGTCTCCCCGGAGGGTTCTACTCTGATAGAATGCCCCGCGGACTCGCATCTTCACAACTTGAGCGCCGCGCCGCGCTGCAACGTCGCACCTTAGTCCTACGTCTCCAAAGGAATATTGTGGATCATGAGAACTGAGAACCTCCAAAGCCAACCTACTGATGGTAACAATGATCATCACGAGAGATAGGGCAAAGTCTGGGTGTAGAGAACAATTGAGCAGTTCCGGGGTCGTCACGCTAGGTAACGTTAGGGGTGATTTAGGAGGAAATATTCTGATGGAGATCGCAGCCGGCGTCATAGAACAGGACTATGCAGTAGATATGGGATAACGGTCCGAATGAAGGCCTGAATGGTTCTTTCTATTCAACCACCTGCGCGAGCCATAACGTTAAAGAGCGGAAGAATGATTTTCATCAACTCCCGAGCAGATAGGATCATTCGACACCCCAGACTAGGCATCGCTACCTGAAGCATGAGGATATTGTGGTTTCTTATCCAGAGACGTGCGCCAGCGGAAGGGTCATCGAACAAGACTGTTGGCGAGATCATCGAGTACTAGGGAGAAGAGTCGGTCAGTGCCTTGAACGTGCGAACGACATGTCGCGGCTGGATTGATGGTGGGATTGGCAGGACCTAGGTTACAATAAAGCCATCAGAACAAAGATACGAATCGATAATCCGCTATGAAGAGCATTGGGTACTCTGTAATACGTACGTAGGTCTCCCTATGAACCAGACGGCTTAGCAGCATCGGATAGACTCACGATATAAGCGGCTAACGAAGTAGGTTGTGGCACCCGTGTTCGTCGGCAAGTACTCATGGAACAAACGCATGGGGATGTACTCGAGTACAGGCACTGCCATTCCACCTGCCAAGAGGAGGTTCTTCTCTTCCGAATTGTAGCGGGTACCTTCGGCCGTCCCAAATTTCGGATAGCTGGCGTCCACGAGAGAGCCTGCGAGGGGATGTCAGCTGAGTTCACGGAATCGTATATAACCACACTAGTTGATCGTGCCAAAGCATTGCAAAGAACTCCCCAGGATGCTCAGCATAGTCAAGGTGTTCGTAACTGTCTTCGCGTTGTCCGGCATTCAAGTCTTCGCTGGACCATCAGTGCGTTCAAAACATCGTTACTCACGACGCCCATAGCTAGCTACAAGGCAAGCGTGCCTAACATCGAACGTAGCGAACTTCAATCCCCTCGCAATCTTCAAGAACCCACCAGCCAGCGGTCCACCATCCCAAGCAATTGGCATGATTAACGTCCTGACGATCCCCAAAATTAGTTGGGGAATCTTCTCAGCAGGCGGTACCGGAGGATGGTTGTTCTACGCACTGCAAAACGGGGCGATCCTGCCAAAGGCCTCATCCCCGTTCCCTGCTCCGGTTTCAGTTGCGTGCAACACGGGAGAATCTCCCTTGTTCGTATCCATACAGTTTCCTCCTCCGGCTTTCACTGGTTATTGCGCAGCAGTAAGCCAAGCAGTCGTATTCTCTTGCAAAGAGTAACTCACATCTACGATATTAGTCAAATCCTGCCGGTGGACCGGACCTGCTGACGGTTCAAGGTCAATCTTTGTGGTCGCTGTGTCCCAACTCTACAGCAGGAGGGAGGAATGACCTTGTGTGGTCACCGGTTGCGAATCACCCCCACTATTCGCTTGATGCTTGCCGCGACGTAGACATACAGATGATATTGCCGTGATAATCCTGTATACGTCGAAATTAGCATACTCGAGTAAACGACGGCATGCAAATAGAAACACCATACGATACACGCGCTGTAATCTTTGTATCGCTTGATCCTCCTACAGAATTTGAGTTACGACGGTCTACGTGTGCATCACGTTTGAGAAGACGGCGTTTGGGACTGGAGGCGCCGAGATCGCTGCTAGGAGGGTAAGTTAGAAGACTCAGACTAACATAATCTGAAGCATCAGGATGAATGCGATGTCATTACGATTGCAAGCATCTCGTATCATAAACAAGGAGCAACATTACTGCCGCGTAGGCTCTACGACCTGCAATACCACTTGTCCATCCTGCTGCCGCACAATTTCGACAGCGTCACCTACCCGTCGAAGGCTCGGGCATGCCTCGACGACCTCTCGTAGAGTTTCTTGTGGTACATTGCATGGGTGGCCATCAAACGGGGACCAGCTCCAGAGGGCGATACCATACACAGCCCTCAAGTGAGGCCACTTGGAAAGAGCTGGAAGCCACAATGAATGCGGCTTGGGACGATCATACTTGATCACAAAATTAAGCTCCGATACGTGCAAACGGCTGTCAAATCAGACTTACAAGCTGAGAAACAAGAACGGAGCGGATGCGGAGAACTTCGAGTTGAGGCGTTACTGTGGCGAGCGTCTCGAGTTGAGAAACCCTTTCGAGATGGCTGAGAATCACGCTTCGCAAGTGCGGCATGCCACTGAGATTGAGGTCGAGACTGCGACTGGGTTCGTCATTGACTTCAACTGGGGACGTTTCTAGTTGATCTCGCGAAAAAACGCCCCAGTAGTCTAAAGCAGGGAGATTGGAGCTTACGATGGGCGGGGGTGCTCCCCAGTCCCGCGGCGTCAGAACGCCCAAGCTTTGTACAGACCAAGGATAGGTAATGAGGTGGCTCATCGAGTGCAAGGTGCTGGACTTCAGGTCTAGCGAGCGGATATTGGGAAGAAAAAGAGCAGATTCGGGGGTCAAGTTATCGAAGGCGAAGGGTTCTTTTGGTAGGCCGCGAGCGTCCATGGATAAACCTGCTTCGAGAGAAAGCAAAGTGGGATGTCGAAGGAGAAAGGATAGCATGACTCGGGAGTCGACGGTCAAGTCCCAAAGATACAGGGACTGAAGCGATGGCCAGTCTGCGCCTTCGAATATGGATGTAGCATCCGCGTAAGGAATGCCGTGGTGCGTCCAGTAGAAGATACGGTCGATGATCGTCAGATCCAGAACCTATAAAGATGGTCAGGATGGCGGATGGCAGAGATCACTAGACGGCGCGATTCACTTGTAAATTAGGACAGTTGTGAAGACATTCCTTCAAGCGTGTCGTGTTGACCTGAGGACGGCGCAGCGACCAGTTGCCATCATCCGAGCTATCATCATCCGAGTCGGAAGATTCCTCCACATCAATCGGAGAATAATACACTTTCAACTTGACATGGGTCAAGTTTCGAAGGGTGAATATCTAAGTCTGCTGGTCAATTCGATGCGGCCACTACATTCGCGATGACATACCGAGCTGCGGAAGATTGGGTATGGCTCAACTACAATAACCTCCTGTAGCCCGAGATCTACGACGCTCAGACGTTTGAGCTGCGTGTAATCTCTGAGAGCCGTCCATATATCTTCGGTACAAGGACTCTCGTCATCCTTGGAACTAACGTTGATGACAGGCACCCAGCGATCCCAGATGAAACTCTCCAAGTTTACCATCACATGAAGCGCCTGGATCAGCAATCCCTCCGATTTCTCCAACTCGGCTGGTGAGGGGTTGAAGGTCTGAGACATCGCAGGTGAATTCGACAACCGTTTAGATGGTACTCGTTCTGGATGGAAGGGCGTAGAACCCGGGTTCTCCCTAAGGATCTCCAGTTCCCTAACGCGAGAAGCCGCTGCAGGATTCGCTATGAGATGCTCCCATACCGCATCGTTGTTGAGATGGCAGCGGATCGTCCGGTAGATAAGTTCTGGTGCAGCCATAGAGAAAAGCTTCTTATTTGAAAGGCCGAGCGCAAGGACATCGCAACGAGGTGAAACAGACTGTAGTATGCGCAAAAGGACGTCTTCGTTGAGACGAGGTGCTGACGCCATTGGTGGTGACTGAAAAGGAGTGGCTGACAGACAGATTGTGAGGCGACTCTTATCTAGAGGATCAGAAGGTTGATCTAATCTCCAGAAAGGCGTCTATCTGAAGAGAACGGAATCGATGAGCAAGCAATCCATATCGTGCTACCGACATCCTGCGCAGTTGTGATTGCATTGAGATATACCGTACGACGTAACCAGTCAAATAGCCCAGCCGTGACTACTTTGAACGAAACGAATTGAAAGCAACTCGACCTTTGGATAGATAACGATCCACGGAGCGGGTTCAAGTCTCGAAAAGGCTGACATCGTCACAGAAGTGCAAGCGAGAAGGTCTGAAGATGACAGCAATGAGGCATGATCCATAAATATTTCGACAACTTACGGAGCACTTGAAATTTCATATCGCATGAGGTCAGACCGACATTGCTCTGTGAACGTACTGGGTGGCAAGGGAGGCTGCATCGTGACGTTACTGAAATTGTACGGGCATGTAGAGAGGTAAGGAGGTAGCTTGTCGTAAAATTCTCTCTGACATCAGAGGTGGAAGCTCTCAGTCGCTAATGAGGAGGCGGCAGACAGCCGTCACGGCGTACGAAATTGAATGCATCTGCAAAAAATACTCAAGAGGTTAGCACATAGGAAGGACACAACGTAGAATTGAACGTAGAATCGACAAACAAGTGTGTCCAGCGCGGAATAACTTGAATCGGTTTGTATTGATGATTCAGAGAGGCTGATTTGACGGCGCTTAGCGTTCTGCACGCTGGTGGTTTTTCGCGCAACGATACGGAGTTCGAGCAAATGTCAGAAATTTGAGCGTGAAGTTGTGGGATGATGAGAACTAGCTTGGTAAACCAATGCGTAGATGAGAACCAAACTGTCAGCGTGTCTAGCCGATCCCGTCTCACGACGGTCGTGGGAAGGTCCCGGTACCAAGGTCTCTGTTAAGCTGCCTCGCGTCACTCACGCTGGCCAGTGTTCACCTTGATCATGCACGAGCGAATTCCAAGACGAGGTACGTAGGATTCATCGCAGGGATTCAATACATCCAAGGAATGAGACGATAAGGGACTTTCTCCCGCCACTGGTCCCACTCTTTCCCAAAATGCGCCTTGAGCAGCTTATCCTCTTTATCCATCCTCGTCGCAAGAGGAATGATGCACATCAGCATCAATACCACCCAAAACGTGGCCTTCAAGATGGCTTTATCCTTCAGTCCAAGGCACTCCGTAACCCAAGAGCCCTCGGTCAAGTGGGTAAGTAGAACGCCGATCCATACGATATAACTTGCGGTATATGACGGATGGCGAACGAAGGAATAGGGTCCTGACGTGATAAGTTCGTGGTTCTTGCGGATGCTGAGGGCGAAAGTGAAGTGATGACCGAGTTCTTGGTAGCATCTCACTCGGAGGAATGCTCCAACGAGACTAACGACCCATCCCAGGAGAAATAACGGCGTAACGAGAATGGACGATGACCTCCAACATGTGAAGCCAGAAATGTCGGCCAGCCGAGCGAGACCATCGTTAGGATCGTCGGCGGGGACGAAGTACGCCAATGAGATCGTAATGACTTCGCAGATACACGGGAACCAGGTTAATGCCTGTCATATTGACAGTGTTAACTACGGTGGGAGACGAGAAATAATGGGAGGCGAGATCCGAAACATACCTTGAGGAAAGCTGGAAAAACAGGTACTATGCGCTCCATCCCCACTGCCTTTACTCGCTCGGTTGACGCTGGCTCAGACGACGGCGCGGTCAACAACACCATCATTGAATTTTGCGAGGAAATCGAAAGAGGAATCTTCAGCAAGGCGCTCATCTTGACGATGTTCGCGTTCGACGGTGGCCTGGGGGGATAAGAACTGAAGATGATGATGTCAAGCCCTCTTGGTCAGTTATTCAGGGACGGGTCTTGCCAAACACCGTGGTTCCTGGCAAAACATGGAAACCGAATAAGTTGACATGGGTGCAGCCTACCTTTGACACGGACATTTCATCCGCATTGCCGCTGTGGAATCGATTTGGAATGTTGCGACGGTGAAGCCCTTCCATTGCTGCTCCGGATCTGAAGGCAAGGCTACAAATCGACAAAAGCTACTCTGGGAAGAGAAAAGGCCCCGGTATTAATATTCCAAATCATCCCAGTTCGCTCATTAGTGATACCCTCAAGCGGGAAGGAAACGCTCGCCAATCAATTGTTAATGATCACGTCGATACTACCACGGTCGCAGGATCGAAGAACAGCCTTTCTCTTCGCTGCTCCTTCAGAACGCGCAGGAGCATGTTGCTCAACGATGCCATTACTTCAAACGATGGTCAGAGGATTATCCGATACAGGACAAATAAACTTTGACTCTGAGATGTCCTAGGGTAGGGTAGTACCACGACACAACACAATCCAGCCGTCCACCTCGTCAAAGCTAGGCTCAGCGCCTATTCTCTCGAAGCAGACGTAGACGTGAGAGGACAGAGGGAGTTGATGACTGCTTTGGCTTATGAGGCCAACAGAATTGGAACTTGGGACGACCAGCGACGACCAGCGAGGAAATACGAAACAATCGAACGAGAAATAGGGAGGGGAAAGCTGGGACGAGAGCGCAATATCAGCTGGCCAAGATTCAGAGACAACCAAATTGCAATGCGAGCCGCGTCAATCGCAGCGAGATGGTAGATGGAATGGCGAATGACTGGCGTAACACAGAGCGCAGAGGGCGGAACACACCGGAAATCTCTAGTAGACACCGGGGACTAATCTGTAGGGCACGTCTACCCTCCATCGCTCCCACTCTCGACCGAAATGCTCCTTCAACATCTTGTCCTCCTTGTTCATTCGCGGCGTCAGAGCCGAGGCTGCAATGCAAACGGCTCCCACGCATATCCACCGCCTCCGAATTCCCATCTCATGCAGGTCAAGACACTCCATAACCCATGAACCCTCCGATAAATGGGCAAAGAGCGTCCCGACACCGGCGAGGATAGCACCAGAGTAAGACGGGTGCCGCACCACGGCATACGGACCCGATGTCACGAGCTGGTGGTCCTTCCGGATGCTCAGCTCAAAGGTGAAGCGGTGTCCGAGCATTCGATAGCATCGAATACGGAAAAGCGTCCCCGCGAGGTTTATTGCCCAACCCAGAAGGAAGACTGGTGTTACCGCAATTCGGGCAACATTTGGGGAAGAAAAGAAAGGTATGGATCGGTTGATCTCCCACGGCAGATGGGTGACCATTATCGAGGCTATCTCGCACAATGACAAGACCCATATGGTACCCTGGATGTATGAAGGCTGTATCAGAGGGAAAGCATGAAGCAGGAGAGCAGACACATCACTCTGGATGTCCAGTGGCCAACCTTGGCAACGTAGGGAAACCAAGGCGCAATTCGCTCAAGCCCAGACGGCTTCAGTTGCTCGTTCTTCGGTGGTTCGTGTGTCGGAGGCGTCATTGTCGCATGCATGCAAACCAAGATGGAGACGAGGAACGGGACTTTGAGAAGGTTGCTCATCGCGAGGTGGAGGTTCGAACCCAGTGCGTAACAACCTAGGTTCAATGAGATTGTGGCGTTCTGACCGTGGAAAAGCCTGTCATTGACTGTGGGAAAATCTATTTCAGTAAAAACTATTCAAGTTTGAGCGCTTATACAGGCTTCCTCCTCGCCACCTTATCAAAGAGATCAAAGAGACGTCTTGCCTAACGTTTGGTATCTTGAGAACATTCAAAAGGTACGCGTTTTGATATTTCACAGCTAGTTTATCTCAATCTTTTGACATTTTCGCCAAACTGCATCCTCTCATCCTCAGTTTCCTGAATTCGCAGCATGTCGCTGGAAGCATGTCCTCACGAAGTCATACGACTAATACTTGCTGAAATAAGGGACCGGAGCTCGCTTCTTTCGCTATTATCTACTTCTCACCTCCTGCGCGCGCTCGTCGAGCCTCGGATATATGAGAGGATCGAGTTTCTCCGCCTTGTCATCTCCCGGCCCTCCCGCCGTCTCATCCAGCTATGTCACCGAACACTTGTCCATCATGAGAGCCCGTGCGCTCAATATGTTCGTCACTTCAGCATCGACCGGTCGTTCATGAAGGACTTTTCTTTCGTCTTACCCCTGATCAACGAGATACTCGAACGCCTCACAAACCTAAAATCACTTACGATTTCCGATCCTGCAGATTCACCGCCGTCTATCTTCTTTCCTTGCATGCGCCTCTCGCTTCCTCCTTTTGCGCTGACAAGACTCGTCTGGCACCAGTCAATCCGTGACTTCGCCGCGTTCAGCCATTTTCTTTCTCAGCAGCCGGGGCTGACTGAGGTTTCAATCTTGTCCAAAAATCCTTCTCAACCTTATCAAACTCTTCCTCTTGATGCGCTTCCGAATCTCGCCTTCCTCCGAACCGACTTGGAATGGCTTCATTTATTCCCTCCAGGGAGTATACCTGCGTTCCAATTTTTCTCCTTAGGCGTCTTTATCAAGCAGTCCCCAGATCCAACTCAGGTTCTTAGAAACCTACGTGCTATCGGGTGCTCAGTCGACGTGCCGCTGCTTAGTTTACTAGATACGCCGCAGAGCGCCAACGTCCGAATAATGCCCAAACTCGAGTTCGTGGAACTGAATACCACGTCGGTACGTAAGCTCCTCTATCCTCTCGTCTTATTCCCTCACGTCTCCGCCGTGTTGCAGTTGAAGACCTTACAAGGTCCCAATACTGAACGACTGATCCAAGAGTTCTCCCTACGGCCTATTCGATATCTTCGACTACCATCCCAGCTTGCGTTGCGTGAGTCGGCATTGGGGAATGCAGCTTACTTATTTTCGAGGGTTCCCACTCTTGAATGTGTCGATTATCAGCCAGAATCTATGACACCCCAACAGTGGCGACGTGCTCTTCCGCCGCTGGCAGACATATTGTCTCCCCCGTCCCCAGATAATATCGCTGAGATTCGATTTTCTCGCTGGCGTCGGAACGCTTTTACAGATGAAGTCATCGTATTACCGCCACGCCGCTTAGATGAATGGGAATTGGATTTGAAGCACCTTCAGTAGTCAGGTAAGCATCGTTTCGTTTCGTTGACTCTCGCAACACGAGGAATACTCAGATGGTCGTCGTCCAGATTATTGGTATAGCGAACTCGCCCTACACTATCCAACTGACCTACATTACTCCATGTTACACATCAGCAACTAGGAGGCATCGATCCTTCAGCAGCAAGCATCCCGCCCTAACGACACCCAACTCCAACGGATGCTCCATCAACCCAACACTCAAAAGCGGGCCAATCCACATCGGCACACTCCATGCAAACCACTGCCAAACCCACACATAACCCAAACACCTCCACAATCTCGACTCCTTGAACCCGAAGCTATTGGTAGCGACTGAGATGAATGTGGCTTCAGCGGTGATGGCGACAGCTTGGAGGAGGAAGAAGTGCATGCTGCGCCCGCCCCAGTGGCCTAAGGGCATGAACTCGGCCCAGTAATGGATGAGGCCGGAGATGAAGAAGGCGGTGTAGAGCTGGATGTATGAGGAGAGTCGGCCTGGAGGTAATCTAAGAATCTTCTTCGTCACGAAATGCCCGTACGCCTGAAATCTCTAGACCAGCAGAAGTTAACTTATCTGTAGACAGCCGTGATTAGGTCGCGAACCCACCCTGCGTAGCATCTGATGCCATGTACGCCTACGAATAATTTAGTTCGTATTGATAACGAGAAGGAATGAGCTGACGTACCCCCAAAACTTGCACAGAGTGTACGATTCGCTCCAAGAGCCAAACATGGGTCGGAAGTCCCTCGGTTCGCAACGCCCAGCGGCAAGCATTAGGAGCATCCAGAATTTATGAGCGAAATCCATCGGTAGGAACACGGCTCCAAAACCGAATTGCAAGACATGGATGGAACGCCATATCCACGGATACGTATCTAATCGAGGACCATTCGAGGAGAACGGTGGTGTCAGCGATACGGTGATACCAATGGCATCCAGTAATAACAGCTCGAGAGCGAGCTTCAGGCAGAGGTGGAGCGTGAATATCCATCTCGATTTCACCGTTGGCACAGGGGGAAGGACGGCTGTCGGCTCCTGTTTCCAGCCAATCAACCTCGGACTCGAGAGGAGGTTAACCGCCCATTTGATACGAGCGTAAGAGCTCGTCGGCGTGTCCTGCCCCATGGTGCGGAACTGAGTCAGGGGATCGCTGAGGACGAGGTACTCTAGCGCAGTGAATGCTAGGCCCGTGAAGACGCATGCAACGCCGTAATCCATTCCGGGCTTGCCAAGTGTGGTATAATGAATGACATGTGTTGCGATGCCTAGGATTGAGATTAACGCTGTGCTTCGAATGATAGGGGATTCCGAGGCTATTGCGAGGGCGATGAGGAGGACCGACGCTGGCAAGGCGGTGGGAGGTGTTAGAATTCTATGCATGGGAGGTTATCAAGGGGGCCAGTAGTCGTTGGAGTGCGGTTTATATACCTCGATCCACGTAGGGCGGGCATCGGGTACAGGAGTCTTCGAGCAATGCCCCTGAGTGTCACCCCTTAATGAAAGGCAGCCGCTTCGCAACTCCCCATTCTAGCAAACACAGAACTGTTTGTGGTAGGTCCATTAGCTACTCGAGTGATTCAATAATTTGGGACGTACTAAGTCCGCACCGGAGAAGAATCGTGTCCACGCGAAGAACCCCTGCGTCCAGCGAGGCTGACCACTTGAATTCAAGCTTCGGGGACGATTCTCGAAAAACGGGGAGACGACAAGGTGATGATATTGTCCATACAAGATCTACACACTGGTATACGTGGTACATGAATTTAAGCTGGCGAAGGAGTTGTGAAAACAGCGTACAGGGTGTGAATATTGCTACAGAATCGGGAAGATGCTATTGGAAACACATATAATGGTGGGTAGTGGCTAGAGATGTTGAGATTACATGCGATGCGATGCGGAAGACAATGCGGATACAAGATGATCAGGAAAGATGGAGGACAAAGATCGATGACAGCGAGCTGGTGGACTATTAGGCAGGGATATTGGGTATGCTGACGCGGGACTTTGTTAGCGTTAGATCTTATCGAAGGCCGACTGCTGCTGAACTATTCAGTATTCATCTTCGTCCAGTTCGTCTATGGCGTCACTGCCATCGGGCTGAGGAATGTGAATCGGGATTCGATGGCACCTAGTGTCCTTTCTCGGAAACGTGACTTCGAGCATCCCGTTCACAAGTTCGGCGCTGATAGTATCATACTGATGGCGGTATGTCGAGTTAGCATCGCACTGGAAGTTGGAGATATAACTAAACTCACCTGTACGCCTCTAGGCAACATCACTTTGGCCTGCAAGACATTATCGCTCCGGTTGGTATGTCTGGCTGGCTCGCTTGGCCCGTCCATCTTTTCAGCACGGACAGTGAGGCGCCCATCAGAAGCAGATAGATGGATATCATCCACGCCGAACCCGGGAAGCTCTACGTAGAGGCGACACCATGTTCCCTCCGAATTCGAACGGAGGTCTATTCTGTTTTGCGGCTGTTTGAACGCGAGAATCAGAAGAGGTTGAACCACAAAACGTACCTCGGGTGGACAATGTGAAGAGGCTGCGGTGCAGAGTCATGCGGTTCAACGGAAGGCTCCGCCATAATACTGGCCATTTCCTCATGAGAGGGCGTGGCAGGGGGATCTAAAGAAACTCAATCAATTGTAAATTAAAGGTGAGCGGATGACGTACGGTTCTCCTTCTCCTTCTCCGAGCAATCATTGTCTGGCTTCGTCTTGGTCATTTCGATTTCACGTTTCAGTATCTTAGTAAGGATGAGGGTGCGAGATGTCGAGGGCGCCGCCTGGAGCGCACTGCTGGATTTGACTGAGGCAAAAGGCTGAGGTTTACTCGAAGCTGCTTGGGTTCCTGTACAACAAGATTGATGTCGTACCAACAGCAGGGAACTCTAGTGCATAACTTGCCTTTCGCCGCGATAGTAGACTTCTTAAGTGCACGGAGCTTCTCCTTCTTTTTCAACCCAAAAAACCAAACATGAATTTGCTGCGAAACGAAACCATTATTATGAATATGGGGCCCCGAGAAGCATCAGTTACTTACCTGAGCGTGCTCAGGCTTCAACTCCCATACTTTCTTCCAGTCATTTTGGAACGTTTTCCACCATTCCCTGCGTTTCTGGCGCATGCCTTCGGAATCTTTGAAGCCTTTGACACGATCCATGATGAAATGATACTGAGCTGGCGTCGCCCAGCCGAGTTCGACCTTATTCCACGGCATAGCCGCTGTCGAATAGTCGTCTTGAAGTCGTAAGAGGAACAGCGAACGAGATTGATACGATGGATGTCTGCAGGGAAGCGAAGACTCGGAGTTGACTCAAGTTGAACCTGTAAGTTAGGGGTGGGAACATATATCATACATGTAGTTTAGGGCAGGCGAGAGTTTCTCGGCGTTGAGTTTCTCGGTATACAGGAGGTATAGACGCCAGACGTACAAGCTGAACGCGGTGCTGCTCACTGTAGCGGGATATATCAGTAAGGAAGAAGTCCTGTAAGAGGAAGTAACGAGGTATCAAAAGCAAGCAAAAAAAAAGCAAAACGCGGAGGATATCGACTCGGAAAGCAGAACTAGACACAAAAACAGGTTGCAGTATAGTTAACAACTTGCATATCGACGAAGAGCATGATAAGAAGAGCACAATGGTACCACAAAACGCTCGAGTATATTCTGTTGAAAGTGGATCAGGTGTTTCACTTGTTGAAGTAGCCAAGAGACGGAGCGAACATACCATTCAGTCTGCTGAAGATCCAACTCCCACTGATCTAAAGGACGGGGTGGCAAGGTGATCAAGGTAGGAGACGATGCACCCCGGCGCCAACGATTGCAAACCGTCCGTCTCAAAGCTGCTCCCTCGGACTGCAGTAACTCATGAAGATGACCAGACTCGGCATTGTGATTCGACTCGCTCACGAGGTCGATACACTCGAGGGTAGAAAAGCAGGCGAAGAGTGGCTGTGGATTGAAGGGCAAACTGAGGGACCCGACTGGAGGGAGACGAAGATACCGTACTGAAAGCCCGCATCCATGTGAATCGTGTAATCCCATAGAATCCGCCTGAGTTGAAAAGGTGGCGGCGTGCGCCTCAAACAGGGGAAGAAAAACCACTCTTGCGAGCCAGGGATGCGCATCAAAGCACAAGAAAACAAAAGTGACTTTAGATTGCAAAGCCGCTCTAGTATCTGATCAATCTGTTCGACGGCGATATGGAAGTCATGAGGGGGTGAATGGATGGACGCAATGAGAGCAAGGGAGTGTGTTTGAGAGGCGCGGGGATTATTTCGATTGACGATGGATTCGTGAAGAAGGCGGACCGACGTGACAAATTTGCCTGTATCGACTACGTTGAGCGTGATTCGCTCATACAGCTGGGGTTCGACCTGGCCACGAAGGAACTTGCAAGTAGAAATCAAGCTAAGAAGGGTACCTTTCTCTCGTATTTCAACAAGAATGAGGGATAGGATTTCGACAGGCAGTGAAATCAACGACATTTTCTGGTTTGAAGGTGAGTTCGTGGACGTCGAGATCGATGGAGAGAGAAACGAGGACTTTAGCGCCCGGATTACGCTTCCACCACAACCACATCCAGCCTCATCGGCACCTCGTGCACCTCATGCCTCATGTTTGTTCTCAGGCTTTTCGACACTGTAGTGCAAACATCGTCTGTCTGGCGCTTTGCAAACACAAATGTGCTCTTACCACCTCGTCCTGTGAGGGTAAGAACGGCTCGCGTTCTCCTTCAGATCTACGCCAACTGGAGAGTCCTCAGCCGGCTTTGGTACTAGTAGTATCCGTGAATCAATCAAGTAAAATTATGACGCGTTTTACGAAGGGCTATATCCTCGTTCTCGTTCTCCTTTGACGATGTACGCATTTTGGATCCATCAACGGCTCGTACCATACAGGAAACCACTGGCAGCACCTGGCCGACATGCACCGTCTGATTAACTCGAGCCCCGTGCATGCAAAGCTCTTGGAGAGTCCGTTTCAAAATCCTCACAAACCAATTTCCGCACCTATCTGGGGCTATCACTCGGAGGGATGGATTTTCTTCCCGTCCTTGCGCCGCCACCCGCCATTCCAACCCGAACGGATGGCTTGGGACCATACGATCCACATGGGAAGAGGGTCCCATGATTTTTTGTCTCAGCAGCATTCGCTCGTCGATCGCGAGGTGACATTACTCCCTCATGACTCGACATTCGAACCGACCCTTCCTGCTCCCAATCCGTCCCAACCGAGTCCTACGCTATCTGGATCAATCACCTCAGGCTATCCGAAGTTTGAATCACCTCAGAAGTTTTTCGATCCGGCCTCGTTTCTTCCACCCACGACCCGCGAGTCTTCATCCCAGTTGCTTAGTTCCTACGAGCAGTCAGCTGGCCGATAGCCGATGCCTTGTGTCGTTCATGACAGTGAAGGTCACTTCGTCACCATTGCCGCCGCCGTTGACGGTGATGCCTAGCCTTGATTTCATCGAGATCCTTAGCGTTGGTCTGCTGGTAAGCATACGTGATTCATCTCTGGTTGCTTTGTACACTTACTTATATTTCCCTTCTCGCCGCTACGCTTCAAGGTCATGTCAGCCCTCGGTCCAGATCGTCTCGTCGCCAGATTCTCAAAGGGTCCAATAAAATATCTCCGTCTCCCTTCTCTCCGCCGCAACTTCCGTCATATCAGCTACCCGTAACCCTACTTCCCTCCTCTCCCTCTAGAGGTTCTATTCGCTTCCATATCCAGTCTAGAGCGTAACGACTACCTCGTCAGCGATGGGAACATAGGAAGGCTTCATATTTGTGGCAGCCCCCTCGTGAAGTGGATGTAGTAGCATTGTCATCATCTCGTGAGGATGATTCAAGCGAGACTAGTTACAATCGCTGGCCTCGGGGAACAATGGCTCTGCTTTAATTACCTTACCGCCCCGTTGTTTAGATCAATGAGGGCTGAATATGCTTCAAGCCATATCCTAGGTAGCGATATGATGTACGATGAGCGTATCTCAGTTGAACAGGCCAGAGTCCAAGTTGTTGCGCAAACTTGAATATTTGGACACTCTCGTCGAGGGCGCTAAATCGGTTCATCTGCAACTGTCACCGCCGCCGCGCGATGTGGTTGATTTCGCTACCTACCGAGATCATCCACCTCATTATCGACGAAATATGCGACAACCAAACCGTTGTAAATTTGATTTCTACATGCAAGAACCTTCGAGTTCAAGGCGAGCACAAACTTTACGAGCGCATCGAACTCCGGCATGAGTTCAAAACTGAACAATTTGTCAAATCCGTTCGCCAGCTTCACGAGACCATCGTCACTCGAAACAGCCCTTTCGCGCCTCGAGTTCACTCTTTCGCTATCATCGCCTCCATCTTTGAAAAAGGCTGTGACTTGCATATCACCGTCGAGCAAATCGATCAAATACTGAGTCGGCTTTGTAACCTCAAGTCGCTTTTCTTCTCTATGCAGTGTCCTTATGTGGCGGATCCTATTTTCTTCCCTTGTTTGATGGCGTCTCCGCCACCTTTTCAGCTCGAGCGGATTGTTTGGAATCATGCGATCCGTATGGAGGCTGGCTTCCACGCCTTTCTTTCCCAGCAACACTCCATCACTGATCTCACATTGCTACCTCATCCCTATCCCCAGTCTACCTACGAACCCACACTGCCTTCCACCACCTTCGCTAACGTCAGAACGATTTATGGAACTGTAGACGCCCTTCGCTTGTTGTCTCCGAATCACATCACGGCATTCGAAATGCAGGCATTCGGAAAGGTGAATGTTCATAGTGGCCCGATTGTTGTAATTCCCGCTATGGGCAGCCTTCGGGCGGTCAGCTGTCCATCGGACCATGATCTCTGGGATCTCCTCAAACTGGCGATTCGCGCTAATACTACGACTCTTGCGATGCCTGATCTGCAGTTTGTAGAAATCAAGACATCAGATGTAAGCCTTATATCAAATGCTCATTGACATCTGTCACTGACTTACCCCGCTCGTCATTAGGCCCAGTCTTCCACTACGTCCGCCCGTATCCGCTTCCAATTATCCAAGAGACCCATACGATATCTTCGCCTCACCCCTTCCCTTTTCGGGGCTCAGTGGTTCAGCCTCGAGGAGCTGTTCTCAGATATCCCTACCCTCGAATGCATCGACTACCTATCCAACTTGAAGAGCGATCTCGTATACTATGACATCCACTTTACTCGTTACCTTGAAGCGCTGTCAATTAGCGAAGAAGCGGTATCAAAACCGAAAGTTTGTAATCGCTGGCGCCGGGGAGCAACATCCCCTACTTTGATCACCTTACCACCTCGTCGGGTAGATCAGTGGGAGTTGGACCTCCTTCACCGTGAATGGTAAGTTTGCCCCTCAATCAGCCGCTTTAACGAGTCAGACTCATGACCAACGTTGATAGAAATTGGTAGACTTGCAGTGCACACTTCAAGCTTCACGTCGGAGCTCAAGGATAATTTTGAATTGGTGCGCTACCGCTTCCGAGAGTGGAAGGACTATGGTAAAGGCCGAGGCTAAATGTATAAGAGACGACAATAATCGGTAAATATACTCCAGCACCCAATACACGAATCAGTTCCTCTGCCTTTCGTTGCAGTCCGAAGGCCATGAAACGGAAAACCTTACAAAGAATTAGACGCGGAAGTCGACGACTTCTATGACAAAACGTAAGATATTAGAAAAGCGGACGATGGTGATAATACTTCAAGAGAATCTATCATAGGACGGGATCTGGAACAGACAGTTAGCGCAATCCATATTGCTAACGCTGAAAACCTTGGAAGATGTAGAGATACGCACTACTCATCCTGATTCAAGTCCAATTCCCATTCACATAGGCGGCGAGGTGGCAATGTGATCAATACGGGCACTGTTGCATTCCTACGCCATCGAGCGTATTGCATCTCGGCGACATCGTCTGCCGAAGGTGGAGACAAAATGTCCTCTGGCAGCGGAGCTATTCGACGTAATTGGCTCCGCGTCAGTAAGGGCGGGTAATAGTCAACGCATTCGAGAGATGTGATTCTGGAGAACAGGTCGGTAGGATTATGCAGAGGCGAGCCAAGCAGTCTGTGCTGGGATGGAAGTCTTAGGTACCGAATATGCCTCTGCGAGAACTCTTCAATGAATCTATCGCCGTCTGAATATGGCAAGGTCTAGTCGATACAGTGGTGAGCAACATAGTAGTGTAGACATATAGATGGGACGGACCGTCGCACTACTCATTTCCACAAATTCCAGCTTGGGCATTATCTGGGGATTATCCAATAGCGTACTCAAGGGATGGTGCATCGGACAGCTGATTGCGCAGAGGTTGCTAAGAGCGTCTACCACGGCCTGCCTTGAATTCGGGGTTCGGAGGAGGGAGCCTGGGTTTAAAAATGGAATTTGGAGCGACGTAATGCTCCCCGGAGGGAAAATATGAAGCCAATCTAAGGATGTGCGAAGAACTGAGAGATTAAATCGCGTGGTGGGGGGTAGGGATGCACGAGATTCGGCGTCGACTCTTGTCAAGATCGAAAGCTCTGTCAAGTACGATTGGTGTTGCAGGAATTCGTTTAATATTGAGTCGTCAAGGATTGGATGGCCCCAGACAAATCGAGTCAGCTGGAACGGAGGAGGCGAGTGGCGCAGGCAAGGAAAAATAATCCACGATGTTTGGCCTGGTTGCTTGAGTTTAAAGCCGGGATGCCCAAACGCAAATGACTTCAGATTTGATAGCCGCTCAAGTATTCGGTTGACTCTACTGATGCCCGAGTCTGACAGGACGGAATGGTCGAGGCTGAAGGACCGAACATAACGAGCACATGGGCTCTCGTGAAGGACGATGGTGCGGTGAAGCAACCGAATCACATCGGAGCGACCTTCAGGGTGTGTGGTTGACGGAGGCGATGCGGTTGTAGCCCGAGCGCTGGTAAAATCTATATTTTCGTATATCAGCGGCTGCGCTTGAGCATGCAAGATGCGACAAGTGTAAAGCAAGGACCGATTTGTACGACGATCCTTGATTTCAGCCACGATGAGTCGAACGACTTCAAGAGGGCAGGCTTGGAGCGACATATCTCAAGCAGAGGCTTGCAGTGACTGGCTGGACATGATGGGAACAACTTGATGGGAACGTGATGTGAGGCGGCTAAGCGATAGTCGATAGCCCCTGAGGGTCAGGGGAGGGTGCACGAAAAACCTCAATTGCTGTTACACGACTTAGAACGTTAACGTTCATAGACGACATGAATATTACTACGCTCCAGAAACTGACGCCCGAATCAGCTCCTCGGCTTCTGCGAATCGCGGCTTGATAGTACATCTGAAGGGGTATGGATGACTGGCGTATTTCAAATCAGACACTCATGAGCATAATGAGGAAGTGAATGAACACACCTAATCAAGGCGGATTTGTACTCCAATATCGGATCGTCTACAGTTCCATCAGACTTCGCAGCCTTCCTGATATCAAAGACGGAAAGGATAGTTGCAGCGGCGAGCCAGAGTGAGCCCATTGCATGATGTCGTCCGGGACAAATGCTGTTGTAAGTTGGCTGTGAGTAAAACACATCGAAGAGACATTGAATATAATCACCGTCGGCCGAATCCAAAGACAGCACTAGGCTCTTGGAACTCGGTCAGATGAACTTCAATCTTGCCGTTCTTCTCCGTAAGCCAGCGTTCAGGCTTGAACTCGTCCGGATTCGGGTAGGTTTTCTCGTTATGTAACATAGACCTAGCGGAGGTATAAGTGAAGGGACTGATGCTCAAATGGTCTTCTACCAGATGTTGGCAAAGACAATGGAACCTGCCGGAATATGATACCCTTTGTATTCATCATCCTTTGTAACCAAATGCGGAACACCTGCACGAGGATCAGCAACACGAAGCCATCAGCTGCAGTATACCCACCCAGTGGCGTAACGGGTCTCCACCTGAACACCTCCAGCACAATAGCTGAGATATACGGAAGCGAGTGCTCGTCGACGAAATCAGGGAGACGGCTCCGCGATAGGACTTCGTCAAGCTCGCTTTGCGCCTTTTGTTGTACTTGGGGGAACGCAAGCATCGCGAGGAGGAAAGTATAGAGAGCGGACACAGTAGTATCCGCACCGCCTGGACCCAGTTAGCCGTCATTCGAAACGGCTATAAGACTCAACGTACCTGAGTAAAGAGCCGCAGTGGTTTCCTTGATCACCTTTTCCTGTTCGTTGATATCGCCTTTCCAATCCATCTTTTCGAGACAGTATGATAAGAAGGATGGAGGCGCATCGCCTTGAATCTGTTTCGAGGCCAGAAAATAAGAGACATATCGTACTAGAGAATCGTATCAGGACTCACAGCAAACTGTCTTGCAGCGGCGTACGGTCCATCTACCATGTCAGCTATGATCTTCGCCCATTCCCTCGCTTGCCGTTTGAACCCAGCGCCAGGTAGCCACTCGGGAACGTACTTCAGCTGAGGGATAACTTCGACGAGATATTGTCCGGGTGTAGCCGCTTGGTTGAAGAGGTCCGTCGCACGATTGACCAACGAAATGAAGGGGTCGTTAGCTTTCTGAGGTTCAATTCCGTACGAGATGGCTAAAATCTTGGCTCCGGTAACACTAACACGACCAATGTATCAGTTCAAGGGTGCATAAAACAAAAGAGGGACAGACGTACTACTTCACGTGCTCCATGAAGTTCTCTGGCGTCTCTAACAGACAGATGAGGAGGTCGCGTGCGTACTTGGTCTCGTGTGGCTGATATCGCATAGTCTCGGCGTGGTTGAACTCTTGCTGGAGCATCTTCCGGCGAGACTTCCAGCGGTTGTTGTAAGGGAGAATCGTGACCAACCAGTCGACTTTCATCCTGCAAGGTTGTGAGTTGAGTCCGAGTATGTAAACGGAAGGCCACAGTAGCGCACAATTCACGCAGCATAATCATATTGGGCCTGCGCGTTGTGGGCCAAATGAGCATGGCGGCAGAAAGGTAGGAGTAGGAAACATACCTGCTCGAGTAGTACGCAGATCTCTTCGACAGCAAGTCCTCAGCTGCCTCCAAGGAATCGAGGACAATGACATTTGAACCCATCATGTCGAGGCTGATGATATCCGATCCTGAACACATCCCATAAACTTCTCAGCTTCAGAGCAGCGACAAACGAACCTAGGTCCTTGGACCATTCCCGGTACTTTCGCCATTCATTTTCCTTGGGCACGTCGAGGATATGGCCGATCAGCGGGTACTTCTTGGGGCTCGGAGGGAGAGGGAGGGTGCGCTTGGACTTCGACCTCGAGAGATGCCAAACAACAGCGCCTAGAACGGTGACAAAGGTAAGCGAATATGAGATGGCCATGGTGAGTCAAGTTGTGGATGAACGCACCACCTATGCGACCGTATGTTATATATCAGCGCGTGAGCGCTATATCCCGATATCATAGATATCAGACTTGGGACCTGACGAAGCAGTTTCGTATGGAAAACCTGGACCCACGATTTGAAGAGTAACGAAGCTATCAAGGATAACGCAATCATCGGGAAATGATGAATCAAGCTACGAGGGGAGCACGCACTCCTTGAGAGAATACTGGAAGATCATGAGTAGGCTGTTGACCATGAATGGAAGTTGAAGCCGTGTTGAAGCCGTCGTGTGAGTGGCGTTACAATTATATAGACGAGGTGCGAACATTCATCTGGCAAATGTGTACAAAAGGACATTTGACATATGATGTAGTCGGCTACCGAGTTCTATTCATTTATATCGTACCCCGAGTGAGGGGGTAGCTCGAGGCACGGTGTGCGTTCCCTTCACGAAAGGCAAAATCCTTTGTGGGGAATCGAGCCGAGATAAGTCGAAGGTAGCTCTCATAGACACATAAACTTGCACGGCACCAAAAGCCGACGAGAAAGGACGCTAAATAGTCGCGTGCGCGTTTTGTCGGTCGAGGGCAAGGTCGAAGTTGATATTTTTCGGCGTCTAGTGTGACGGGGCTCAGGGGCTTCAGGGCGGACCTCCTATTCGAAGCTAGAGCATTGGCTAAGTGCCGGAACCAGCACATTCTAACAATCCGGGACGGTGCATACGAGCACATCTAACATCGAAGATCATCAATGGAAGGAAGATGAATGGATCAGCAATAGTTTGCTCATCAGCTCGTGGTACACGTACATAAGTCCAATGGCATGGAGGCTGGGCCTCAGCGCTCAGCTTCCAAGAGAAATAGCCACCATAGCCGTGAAGGGTAAAGATGCGAATGAGGAAGGAAGCAGAAGACGTAGAAAGGTGCGTGGCGCTAAGATAATGAGACTCCACATCATCGTCCGTTTTCTCCATTCGTGCTCGTGATCCCCACTTCACTGTGATGATGACGTTCATAATTCCCGATTGATAGGAGAAATACACAGAGATGTGCCGGTACACTCGGAAAATCCACTTTCAAGGAACTGAGGGCTAGGCAGTAACTCGAATAGAGATTTGCCCCGTGGTTATTCATCAGATGGCCTCAGTCGCGCCGTCCCATAGGTTTCAATTTACTGAGAAAATTCTTTTATGTTCGGTTGACAACGCTGTAATATCACCAATATTTAACCCTCTGAATCGATGCTCTCTTTCAAGACGTCAAATCATTCAGCTCATCCACCTTTAGCGTCAACGTTCCACCCGAATTCTGTTTATAGGTGAACCACAAGTGGGGAGTCAGAGAATAATGGTATCATCGATACACGAGTAAAACTCACGAATTGGTCGACGGTCTTGGGGTTACTGTCATAGTGACCGCGAATACCATAACTGAATCCTAGATGTGAATTGTAAATCGGTCAGCGACTAAGAGTTCGGAGCCACGACGTACGAAAGGAGTAGCTATCAGAGACCTGGCTGGTCCGGAAGACGGTCAAGCCGTGCAACTGGTATGTGGTTCCTTTGGGTTGCTTTGTATGTACACTTTGTCAGACGGCACAAATAACAAGAAATATATGGAAGCGAACTTACGCTCCCTGGGTCGGAGCGAATGCTAAACCCAATGCTCGATGAATCCATTCTGACAACAGACTGTTTCGCCTTGGAATATGTATACGAGTCTTCATACAGGACGTTGACCTTCTCGCCTTCATTTCCGTTGTTCTTATACATCCCGAGAAGATCTTCAAAGTGAAACGAATCTACAAACCAGCCGAAAGGATATGATGAGAAAAGTGAAAATACACAGAGCTGGACGCCTACGTCTGTAGTTTGAGCCATCCTCCGACCATGTATCGGCATAAGGAAACTGGTCTTGCACCAGCCCCGAAGGTCCAGATACGCTCGCAATGTATTCAATATGATTTCCCTGCACATCTTGCAGTTCGATATTCCCGGAGTGGACGAACAAAAAGAGGAGCTCTCCGCCATCGGCCTGAAAATGTGGATTCCGGACTATCTTCTGGGCATCGTGGACGAAGAGAGGTGTACCGAAGGCGTAAGTGTATAGATCGGCGCTCCAGGTGATATAACCTCCGTTCACATATGTGCCCCCTCGGTCATCCCAAGGTAGCTTGAACCGAGAGAAGATGCTTCGTGGACCAAGACTACAAGAGGGTTTAATAAATGAGAGGAAGTCAAAGATGGGTAGTGACGAACTGTTTGTAGAAGTTGTACTCAGACGAAAGGCCGAGGTGGTTGATCACGTCTGCGGCCTGTAATACGTGGTCTGCGGTAGTAACAGCTGAAGATGGCATGGGAGTTGGAGTGAAGTGCGCAGACCAGCCATCTATCCTCTCTTATATAGCAGAGCAGAGGTGAGTAAGGGTCGTTCATCCCCGTTGAGAGAACCACGGTACCCGAGCTCAAAAAGCACTGGCTATGTGCAGCGGCCACAGTGAGAGACGTATTGCTGCTTCTTTGGATGAAAATGGTCAAACGAAAGATGAGAACATCAGCAGTCCGCACGTACTCAGAACAACATGTGGAGCTCCTGGAGTTCTGTTCGGCTTCTCCTCGACTCACAGGACCGCGGTTTCCCAGACTGTTGTTCGGGTCAAATGAGTTACTGCAGCATTATTTTCGGAATGGAGACTGGACCGATGTGTCGATTGGTTTGGTGTTGTGTAGCGAAGAAATCGCAGGTACTGAGATACGTAGAGTATACGTAATGACGAACTTGAAATATCGACGTGAGTGGGATGACAGCTTAAGCACTTGGTTTCATCGTGATCGTCGTGCAAAGATGGCACGGCGTCTTGCAGTCGGCATCTACGTCGGCAAAAGCAATCAAAGGCGTCTGAAGGTCAATGAGTCATATTGGAAACCTGGGATCGATACGAAACAATTGAGACCTTGCTGATGCTTGCGCACCATAGAATCTCAGTTACTCGAAGCAAGCCACTGCGTTTCACTACATCAAATCTTTCAAATCGTCCGCCTGTACGCTCCAGATTCCGCTTGAACTCTGTATGTAGAGAAAGTAGTACGCACGCACGCCGCAATGAGAAGTCATGATAATAAGGTGGTCGTTCAAGGGAAAATGAGCAGAAACTCACGAAATTGTCAACAGTCTTGGGATTACTGTCATAGTGGCCACGGATGCCGAAGCGGAATCCTGATATATTAAGCATACGTGACGGCGTCAGGGACATTGGTTGTGATTAGAAAGAGAGGAGAGGCCCAGTAGAGGGACGTACCGAAGAAGTAGCTATTGGATAGCTGAGTCGTCCTGAAAACTGTCAAGCCGTGTAATTGGTACGTGGTTCCTTTCGGTTGCTGTCCATCAAACTCCGTCAGTTTCTGTAATAATTAGCAGCAACGTCGAAGCAAGCTCACGTTCCCTTTATCAGCACGAATGCTAAACCCCATACTAAATTCATCCAACTTGACAACGGACTGCCTCGCCTTGGAGTACGTAAATGATTCTTCGTACATGACATTGACGTTCTCGTTCTCGTTCGCGTTGTTCTTGTACATGTCGATGACCCGTTCGAAGTGGAATGAATCTGAAAACCGGGAACGGATCAGCTCAGATACCAAATAGCGAATGTTTCGATGTGACCGAGCAACACGACTAATCAGTAGATACTCACGTAAATAATTCGAGCCATCCTTCGACCATGTATCAGGATACGGAAATTGGTCTTGTCCGGTCGCCCCAGATGGTCCGGCTATGCTAGCAATAAACTCAACATGGTTCCCCTGCACATCTTGAAGCTCGAGACTCCCAGAATGGACGAACAAAAACATGATTTCTCCACCGTCAGAGGAGAAAAATATATTCTGGACTATCCTCCCATCGGCATTGCGGATGAAGAGGGGGGCGCCGAAGGCGTAGGCGTATACATCGACGGTCCAGGTGACATAACCACCATTCACCGCCTTGCCAGAGCTATGGTCGTTCCAAGGTAAGTTGAACCCAGAGAAGATTTGTTTCGGACCAATACTGTAGATGGTATAGTAAGTTATGCGGTCGGAGAAAAAGAGAGTAAGAGGACGAACTGTTTGAAGAAGTTATACTCGGATGAAAGACCGAGCTTGTTGATTACTTCGCCTGAGGCGGCACTTGCGGTGGTACTAGACCTGGGATCAGAGTCGACGACGAGGCTCTCGTCGTCGGCAGGAGCGACGTCGGTAGTAATGTCTGAAGCTTGCATGGGGGTTCCAGTGAAGTGAGCCGACGAGGTATCTGCTACTATATAGCGAAGGGCTTCCGCTTCGAGATCCGTTCAGAGCGTCACGGTACCCAAGCTCTAAAGTAGTCATAGAAGTGTATATGGCACGATAAGAAAGCTAGTACGGATTCGTTGGATGAAAATGGTCATTTCAAGGATGAGAAGCTCGATATGGACCTGCGGGAAGGACGAACGGAAACACCAACGAAGCTCGGCTTAAGGTACTTGGACGAGATACGAGATAGCTTGCCTGACGATGGAGGGGGAGGATCGTTAATGTGAGGCTATCTAGCAGGAAGGCAAGAGTCAAGGAATCGACGGTGCACGAGCACAAGGAAGACTTCGCCGCTCACCGAATAATATACTCAGCAAAGCTTTCCCCGCGATAAGCGAACGTAGTTCATTGGACCATTCAGGCTCCTTGCTTATCGGGTATTTCATGCCATGGGCTTGGAGGAGGGAGAGGTAGGGTGTACCTGAATTTTGACCTCGTGAGATGCTATACAACAGCGGCTAGAGTGGTGACAAAAGTGAGCGAAATTGAGGTGGTCCAAATTGCTGTGAATCAATCTACCCATGCTATCGAATGTTATGTGCGTGAATGAGCGGTGGTGGCCAATCGATAGTGCTATAGAAACCTCCAATGACAGTAAACGGGTTGCTTATAATCTGCCGGTATTCCATCAGCGTGGCCCTGATTCATCAGTACTAGTTCCCGAAGACTGCCTTAGTGGCTCCTCGAATCGTGGGTCAGGGCATTGCCTCGTGAGGCTCCTGAAATGGAGGCGCGTTAGAAGTCGTCGTGCGCTGGCACTGCGTGTCTTCAGCGAAGGCTGAGTGTTGATTGGCCATCAGAAGAACCGTCTGGCGAAGAAAAGGAGCTGACGAGTCGGCTGGATAGAGTTAAGCAATCCAATCCCCTCGAGTAAGAGCCAATTCTAAACATAGGACCCGAATAAGCTAAAACTAGATCACAGAGACACGGCCGCACCTTATACGAAACCGAAGACCACCAATCGCAATGGGCGTCTATATCAACGGGGCTTTCGGACAAATCTCCGATTCCAGTGGGGATGAGGATGCTGTAAAAATGCGATAAGGCATATTAATATCAGTCCAACCCCCCGGCGACTGGTATCCTTCGACTGCAGTTGAATCCCCCACTCAAAAATCAGGACGTAGTGGTGGCCAACTCAAATGGCACGACGTGGTATGGAGGGGAAGATGGCAAGGGGAGAAGAGGATTAGGACACAAGAGGTGCGCCTGAAGATATAGAGAACCCACATCGTGGACCGGTTTTCTCCATCCATCTTATCATCTAGGCTCCGGTTTTGACGTTGAAGTTGAAACTCCCTGGCGTCCTGGATTCACAGGAGAAACACAAGGGCTTCCGATAATATAGTCATGCACAATGTCGGGTCATCATTCTGTTGAGATGTGCTTCTAAGTGCTTGACGGGGCGACAAGGGGACCAGGTTGACGGGTGCAAGTACGTTGGCCAAGCCAGTAAAGCAGATTCACGATGATAACATTTAAATTAAAGAGTACGCACAAGTTATGACATAAATAAGAGCAAAAAAAATGCCAACTCCACACGTCGGAAGAGTGTCAATCAATACCACCGTTGAGTTCCGTAATGGCAACCGCTCGGCGTTTACGAGGTGGCAAAGCGGGATCGACAAAGTCGTCCGAATCATATGTCTCGATTCTGGTCCGTTTGCGGAGGCGCACACTTCCGAGATCGCCGGCTGAAACGAGGCTACGACTTGAAGAGGAATACGGGGCGAGCGCGAACGGGCTGTGGTCATCAGCTTTCGACTTGCCTGTCAATTCGCTTCGTAACCTCTTCAACTCCTTCCTTATATCATCCTCCATTTCCATCTGCTTCGCAATTTCCTCTTCTCCATCGTGTAGCTCCTTCTCCAAAATACGGATCTTGGCTTCCACTCTCCTCTGTTCAGCCTCCTCTTCCATTTCCCTCAGCTTCTCCCATTCACGGCGCCGTGACATCTCCTCCGACGGCCGTCGGTCAAGGGCGTAGGAGGATCCTCCTGGATGGGAAAATACTCCGCCCTCCTTCAGGCGACGAGTGCTCGTTGAAGAAGCAAGGATCTCTGATTCAAGAGGCCCTTGATATGTGGGCGCGAGGGAGCCAGCCATATTGAACAAGAAGGCCTCCCGTTCCCAGCAGAGACGGTACATCGAATCGTGGTAATGTTTGAGGTTAGCAAGCATCGAAGGCGGAGCCGTAGAATTCGAGGCCTCTTGAGGTGCATTGGAGGTGATTGCAATACATTGTTGGACGAGGCTAGCCATAGTTGACCAACTTCCGATCTGAGAGAGCAATACGCCGCCAACAGCGCCGGGGGAGATGGCGTTCGTCGAGTCTACGAAAAAGATACGGTCAAAAATACTGAGAAAGTATAAGGAGATAGAACAAGCGTTTGTGACATACCGCTTGCGGCGCTTGGGCGCTGTGCAACTGATTGCTGCTGCTCGGTGTGTTTGACGACTCGTTTGAACGCCAGGACATGTTTGGTCAACTCGGTACCGCGGCGCTTGAGCTCCTCGAATCCTTCCTTCAGAAGTTCCCGCTCTTTCGCAAGTTCAGCTTCAGTATCGGTCTCGAGCTCGAAGGCTGCTTGGACACTTCGATCGACGCGCACTGGTGTAGACACAGAAAAATCAGCAAGCATATTCTTCGTACCGAAGCGTTTAGCTTACCTGGGGCGATGGGATGGCTGCCTGCATCGATGCCATCGCTAGGAGCCGCCGCCGCAGAGACAGCAGCGGAATTTTGACGGTTCATATCTTTGGAGTGTGATCTAGGGTCCTGATTAGGCTCAACTTCAGAACCTTTGTTTGCGTTGTCATCTGCAGGCACTCTCTCCTTGTATCGCTCCAACTCCTGCCTCATCTCATCAAGTTGTCTCTGCAACTCCCTACTTCTCATCTTCTCGCTTTCCAGCTTGACAACAGCCTCCATCTTCCCCTTTTTCATCTCCAACCTCTCCTCCCTCGCAGTCTCAACTTCACTCCTCAATAACCCCATCTGCTTCTCTAACTTCCCACACGCCTCACTACTCTCCCGCTCCTTCGCTTCCATAGCTGATAAAGCTTTCTCCCTATCCTCGTTCAATCCACGCAAGGCAGTCGCTTCGTCAGACAAACGCTGCTTCTCAGCATTCAACATCTTAACCTCCTCCGCCAATCTCTTCTGCTGCAACTCAAGCTTCTCGTTCGCTTCTTTGACCTGTCCCACATCCCTCCTAGCTTTCGAATTCTCCTCATTGACTAACCCCACACGCTCCCTGAGCTTCCCACTCTCCGCCTTCAACGAACTAACCAAACTCCTCAACCGATCGTTGTCGTCTTGCAAGGTCGTGCTAATTGAGATGAGCTCTTGACGTTCGAGGAGTATGTCCTGCCGGGAGAACCAGGTTTGGCGCTCCATAACGAGGTTTTGAAGGTGAGAAGGTTGGACCGTTGAAGGGGGCGTTGGCGTGTGTGCGGGAGGTATGTCAGAAGGAGCAGAAACCGACGGGACAATAGGTGGTTTCTCTGTTGTTGGTGGTGGTGGTGATGGCGTGACTGTCTCCAGCGATGAAGGCGCCGCCGCCGTTGTCGTTGTTGCCGCGCCAGGAGTAGTATCACCTGCGACGTCAGGTACATTCAACTCGAGAGGTCTGGGCGATTTGCAAACAGGACTCTCAGCACGCGGCGAGACATCATCCGGTAAATCAACCAGCTCCTTTGTAATCCGCTGAATCTCCTCATTATCCACCTCGTTATTGGCTTCTTCTTCGCGTGCAGCACCACCCTGATCATCAACATCCATCCCGTCCTGGGCAGATACAGATATTGACTCTGGGATGATAGGCGTCACCGTCACCGTAGCAGCAGCATCTAAAGCTGAGCGGGGCACTTCATCAGCATCAGCTTCGCTGTCTTTGCCGCGGCCGACAAAGTCTTCAACATGCACAAGCGCCTCCTCGAATCCTAATATCCCCTCATCCAACGAGGTTTCAGGAAGTAACGGCACGAAAGGCGAGCTGTGTTGACTGCTGTCTCCGTCACTACCACCATCCCGATGAGCTTGCAACGGAACCGAAATCGCATTAGCGTCCGACCCTGCAGCAGTTGCTGCAATATCAGCACCAATAGCTTTGACCGCCTCAGCGCCTCCTCCATCGACCTCAACGTCCACATCGACGGAAGTATGCGACGAAGCAGAGGGCAGCTGTGAAGACCTCGACGACGGGGATCCCATTTTCGGCGAAGGAGAGGGGGAGCGGGAGGACGACAATGACATTGGGGAAGCGGACCGACGTGACTGGTCCGCTGTTTCATTCACGTTCTTGTTGCTGCTGTTGGTGGTGGTGGTGGCGGTGGCGGGTGGTTTGGAGAGGGTAAGTTGGGAGGGTGAGATGGTGGTCACGGTGGGGGTGGAGACGCTTGAAGACTCCGCAACAGCACCACCGTCCCGCCCCAGATCCATAAATCGGGGCGTATGGGGTGGACCGATCGGTAGAATACTCGGCGGCGGAGGCGGAGGCGGCGGGGGGTGCGAAGGCCGTTGCGGAGGAACTTGGGGTCGAGGGGTTGTCATACCAGCTACAAATCACAAATCAGCCGCTTGAACCTCGAATAAAGATGCAAGCTGTAATGAAATGGGGCAATCGAGAAAGAAAGAAAGATAGATAGATTAGATATAGAAAGAGCGAGCTCAACATACCATATCCATGATACCCAACATACGAATATGGGTACGTATACCCCGGAGGCCAGAAACTATGCGTGTACGAAGGGGGACCGACGCCAGGGATGGGCGCACCAAAGATGTTACCTACACCCATACCAGGGATAGGCGCACCCATGCCACCCACACCCACACCCGGCACCGGCGCGCCAAGACGATTCATATCCGGGTTCATATTGTCTTGTGTCCTCGGTATGGACCTCCAAGTTATCGGTGCCGGCGGAGGGGGGTGTGAAGAAGGATTAGGGGGACGAGGGGCTGGGGTTGGATTGGAGTTGACTTCAGTTGCTGTTGGCGCCGCCGCCGCCGGTGCTGACGGCGTTGTCGTTGTCGCACCGGTTGTGGTCGTCGCTAGCGCTGCTACATGCGGCTTATCAGCTAAAAAATCCGCGGCACGAGTTGGCGGAGGGGTAGATATAGACGGGGATACCGGAAAACCACGCGAATTTGATTGTTGCGATGATGACGGAAGCGGCGGGGTGGCAGCACCATTACTTGAAGACGGCGTCTTTTGCTGAGGCTGGGAGGATTCCTGTTGCTGTTGTTGAGCTTGACTTGGAGGAGGCTGAGGAGGAAGGGGTGGCGGGGAACTTGACGGTTGCGGAGGCTCCGAAGCTGAGGAAGCGCTAGCGCCTGGGACAGGCACAGGCACAGATGGAGATAAAGGTCGGGGGTTCGGCCGGTTAGCCTGAGCTTGGGTTGGGGTTGGAGTTTGAGGCGAACGCAGTCGTGCAGGCGTTTGAATCTCAACTGGTACGAGCGAAGGGGGAATTGAAGGTCGCCGGTTGGCCGGCCGGGGTGATACCGCCTGCGTGGGCCGTGGTGGTGGCGGCGGTGGATCTAGCGACGACCTAGCCGGCGAAGCAGATCTTGAGCTTAAACTCGAGAGTGAGTCTGAAGAGCCTCCAGTTCTAGCCAGCCCAACTGCTACGGCAAGGGGCGGGGAATCCACGGCCGTGGGCGTAGTCGACGCCGAGCGGATGCCTAGACCCGAAGCGGGTGGACGCGGAGGGAGGACCTTGAGTAGAGGCTTTGGAGTGGGTGATTGGGTGTCAGCCTTGGTGGTGGCGGCGGGGGGTGTTGAGTTGATGGAAGTGCTGGAGGATGATAGTGACGTGGATGAGGCGGGGGGCGGTTGTGGTGCTGAAGGGCTCGCTGTAGAGGGATTTAGAGTTGGAGAGCGAGACGGAGCTGGCGATGGTGGACGCATAATCACATTCGTAGTCGAGGTCGATGGAGGGCTAGTCTGATTGTCAGCACCCTTTTCTGGCGCAGCGGTCACTAAAGCATGCCCATCGTCAGCACCGGAACCCTTCCCCTCATTTCTGTTCTGGCCAGTGCGTCCTGGAATCAACACCATGGGGATCTTCATCGCACCCTTCTTTCTACTAGGCTCCACAATCAACGGAGGGTCCGCCGCCATCCTCATCAAACTCCTCCTCGAGAGCACACCACCATTCGTAACCGAAGGCGCCTTGTTCCAGTACGAGCCGTCCAACCCCTTTCTAGAGCCGGAGACGCTTTCACTGTTCGTATCCGCATCTGAGGAGCTCCCATCATCAGAACCGTCAGAATCCCCATCCGATGAAATCGCAGCGCGGCCTTGTTGGGAAGAAGAGGGGGTAGCGAGGTTCGATGCTTTCGGGTTCGTGGGCTTCTCCTTTTCCTTGCCTTTCGAATGGCCGTTTGGGTGCTTCGTAATGGGGACGGGCGGGGCAAGCGGCTGGTCGTCAGAATCGAGGTCCGACTCGTCCGATAGAGAGGAAGAATCACTGATCATAGCCTTCGACTTCTTCCTCTTACCCTCTTTCTTACTCCCAGAAGCCTTCATCGGCGAAGCCGACGCCCTTATCTTCAACTTGATTGCCGAGCTCCCCCCTTCTCCACTCCCTCTTGCGACACTGTTGCTACTAGAGCCAACATGAACATCCTTCGCTACCTTGTCCTTACTTTTCACTGCCCCGCCCCCGCCTCTCGTCTTAGCCACGCCACTCCTCTTCCACTCCTCCTCCCAAGCATCGAAAGTCGCAGCAGAGATGTTGAACTTGTCCATGATTTGGTGTCTGCGGAAGTTGAGGGCTATGGAGCACGGACGATGGCGGTATCTGCAGAGGTCGCAGTAGAACCCGCGCGATGGAAACTGGCAGAACTTGCGCCCGTCGATGACGCAAGCTCGACAGACCTGGAAGATGGAGGCGGCGAAGGGGAAGGGGGAAAGGGGAAGTAAGATATCAGATTCCTGAGGCAGGAGATGGTCACTTACATGGAAGTTCTTCTCCTTCCTCCACTTCTTGAAGTCGGTCAAATCGTACAGCGTCCTCCATCGATTGTAAACATCCAGAGCCTCATCTTTGATGCTCTGGGGGTGAGCCGAAGGGCTGTCTTGTTTCGGGGGTTCTTTGGTTCGGGCCATGGTATTTGTACACTTCCGTGAGCCTTGAATCTGATCCTCTTACGATTGTCGATCAAGACCTGGTGGCAAGTAAATGAAGTGAATTCGAAACATGAGGCAGATAGGAGCGCAGCATGATGGGTTGAATGAAACGAAGCTTACCGGATGTTGCCCGAAGAAAGCTAGATCCTCGATGCTAATGAAGAAATATTCCGAATTGACCCAACCTTTGTTTCAAAATTTCGGAAATTGAGAACAGGGCTTACGGCGCAGCAAAGGAGCGGCACATACCTGCGCAGCGTCCGAATAACGTTAAATATACAAACGTTAACCGGCAAGTCTCAAGAAAAAGACGATTCTGGACGGGCCAAATCCGTCTCGCACTGGGTTGGGCGACAAGCGTAGCGAGAAAAACAAATCTCGGCCGTAGGTTCCAAGAGGAACCAGAGAAGACGTAGTAGGAAGAAATAAAAGACAAGGATATAGTCGGACTAAAAGGCCGGGAGCGAGGAGCGTAGGGGAGGACCGAGCAGGAATGGGCGGACTGACGCGAATTGAAACGCTGGCTGCAAGCCTGGTTCAAGTGCACCAGAGGTGTTTCCTCAACGGATTCCCACGGTTAGAAAAATCTAATGTTAATACTTCCAACCAGCGTACGGCCGGCGCTTTCTGCTTCTTGACTCATTCGTCGGATTCCATCCAACTGGTCCTGGAGCCTGAAGGTATGAAGGCCTGATGCCTCGTGTAGACGGCTGAGTATGCTCTTCTCGTTGAAGACGATTTTTCAGTCTTTCCTTGCTGCTGGATAGCCCCACAGTAACGATGTACAAGCGATCCCCCCGGGCCCTGCATCAGAAGGGACGCTATATCCTATCTGTGCCCTCCAAGCTTACCAACGCTAGTAGATCTTTACTGGTGCTTCCGTTTAGCGGTTTCATTAGGTCCACGCGTACCTAAGAAGCTTCACAGGACCATTTTCATCCAACGAAGCCATGCGTAGCCGTTTTTATCGTGCTATTTACCTTCGCGGGATGACCTTCAAGCTCGGGCATTGTGACCATTTCAATGGCAACCCGGTTATTAAGCTGAAGTTTCCTCAGAGGCTGCCTGGCCGGTTCGCTCCACAAGTACCGGAACTCCCCATCCAATCTTCGAATGTTGCTACCGACACCGCTGCTGTCGACGACAAGAACTTTGTACTCAACTCTGATCTCCGGCCCAGTACCACTCCTAGTACGATATTGCCACCGGACGCGCAGGTGATCAACAAGCTGGGTCTCCAGCTCAGTACAACTGGTACAAACAGTTCATCTTTCTTTCTTCTTCCTTACTCTCTCATCGACAGTATCGGTCCCAAAAGGATTTTCTCAGGATTCGAGTTCCCTTGAACCAACCATAGCTCCGGAAGGGCGGTGAACGGCGGGTACGTCACATGAAGCGCGGACGTATACATACGCCTACGCCTTCCGCGCATCCCTCTTCATCAGCGACAACAGGGGCAAGTTGTTGCTGAATGGACTATTCGGCGACAACGGCGGCGAACTCTTGTTTTGCTGGTGCATTCTGGGACTCTTGAGCTTTAAGATCGCATGTTGAGTTCGTTGCCAACGTATCTGGGCCTTCTGGCGCGGCGGTCCAGGACCAGTCTCCGTATCCGGATACGTAAGGATGGTACGAGTTATTTACGTGAGTGTCTCTTTGCGTCCTTTTCCCCTCAGCACCATTAAATAATAGGTTGGAGCTTTTTCAGAACATTCACTTCGTCTATCAATGTTCCAACTTTTGTACAGTAATCGTAGTTCATCTGTTACGAGCTCATGCACATACATGCTTGGCCGCTTTCATCAATTCCCTTCAAGCTAGTCTTCGTAAGCACTCCTCGATGTCGCTTTCCAGTTCATGTCTGCGTCCATATCAGGATCTCATATTATTATTGCCTCGCGTTTGTCTGCACCCCTGATGAAATTATCGATGAAGTCATCCTTAACTAGTGACTAGTGGGCTCTATCCTCGCTTAGCTGCCGAAGACGGAGCTCGTCTCTTAGATGTCAGCCCATACCGTCGTTCCGCATCAAGCGCAGACTACAACAACATGTATAACATGTATCGAACACCGTGCTCCGGTTTGTCCGGAAGGCCCTGGTCTATTCGTAGTTCCTCAAATCATCACCTTCGAATCTTTAAGTGCTAATGTCCTCAGTAGTTCCCCCTCTCAGTCCGTCTATCTTTGTTGTGGATATCTTTGATCATAACGGTTAAACAAGACGGAACGAAGGAAGGAAGGATGAATCGCACATTGGGTCCACAACACAGCAAAGTTCTGGGTCATCAGTAGGACTGAAGTGGCTGATTGAGGGCGAACTTACCGTTCAAGGTGAAGCAGATCCAGCTCCCACTGATCTACACGACGAGGCGGCAAGGTGATTAAGGTGTGGGATGTGGCCCCACGGCGCCAGCGACGACACACTTTTGGTCTTGACGATTCTTCTTCGCTAACTGACAGTGCTGAAAGGTAATGGGAGTAGTGGTTTTCAAAATACACCGATTCGGGGATACAATCAATGCATTCGAGGGTGGGAATGCCTGAGAATAGCTCCTCGAGGGTGAACCGCTGAGCGCCGAAAAGCGAAGGAGGCAGGCGAAGATATCGTATCGGTCTCTTCGATAATTGGCGGCGAATACGGCGGGACGCGGAGGAAGCCTCGCCCTGAGATATCAAGACAATGAGGGGAGTAAGATGACAAACGAGAGACGAACATCCGAAATGAAGCCTACATGTGATGTCCTGATTTCAACAAACTCGAGATTGGGCATTGTGAGAGTTCCGGTACTAGAGCGAATCCCCAGTTTGAAGAGATCCAGCAGATCATGGTCTGTTGGACAGCTGAGCGCACGAAGAGTGCTAATTGCGGGAACTTCAACAATTGGGCCGCCATGAACATTTGCCTTTCCGAACATATTGAAAGCGGTGATGTGATTCGGAGACAACAGGCGAAGGCCATCTACAGTTCCAGAAATCGTTCTGAGCTGAGCGAGGGTGGTAGAGGCGAGTGTGGGTTCCAAGGTAGACCGGGGACGGGGTGCGGCATTAGTGTGAGATCGGCTACTGAGTGCTGTTGGGAAAGAAAGGCATGAAACCCTGCCTCCATTCGGATCGTATGATTCCATACGATTCGCTCGAGCTGGAAGGGTGGTGGATTTTCCTTCAAACAAGGGAAGAAAATAGGGTCCGACCAATAAGGCCAATCTATAGAGAAGACAAACGACTTGAGGTTACAAAGCCGTTGCAGTATTTGATCAATGTGCTCGACGGTGATATGTATGGGACCGCAAGCTTCAAGGTCAAAGACAGAGGTGATGAGGGTGAGGGAGTGGACTCGAGGAGCGAAAGGGCTATTTCGAGTGACGATGCATTCATGAAGCAGGCGAACGGAATCGACAAAAAATTCAATGCCTAATTCATGCCGGATTTCGATGTGTTTGTAAAGCTTGTGCTCGCCTTGATCGCGAAGAAGCTTGCAAGTAGAAATCATCCGTAGAAGGGTTCGTTTATCGCATATTTCATCTAGAATGAGGTGAATGATGTCGGTAGGTAATGAAATCGACGACATCGATGTCACGGTGGGTTGGTAGGATTCGTCTGAGCGTCTAAATATCAGCAGCAAAGTGATACTGAGTGCCACACATTTCGCAAGCGGTGCAGCGGCAGGACAATCAGAAAACGAAGAGTGAACACAGGAATATCAGGAACACCTCTAGTTATAATAGGAACAAATTACGCATGCTCTGCATCAATGTAATGGGCACGGGTCCTTCAGCAGCGAGCAAACCGCCCGAAGGATCCCTACCTGAGACGGATTTTCCATAACTCCAGCCCTCAGAAGCGGACCAATCCACAAAGGTACACTCCATGTAAGCCACTGCCAAACCCACAGATATCCCAGGAATCTCCACAATCTCGACTCTCGAACGCCAAATCTAGTCGCGAGCGATATGAGAGTAGCCTCACCACTGATTGCGACAGCTTGGAAGAGGAAAAAACGGAGACTACCGCCGCCCCAGTGATTTAAAGGCATGTATTCGGCCCAGTAGTGAACGGCGCCGGAAACGAAGAAGGCGATGCACAGCTCAGTAAAGGATGAAAGCCGGCCTCGAGGTAATCCAAGAAATTGAGTAACAAATTGGGAGAAGACTTTGAATCTCTACAGGAGATATGGTTAAATTGCGAAGATAGAGCTCCCGCAGTGATTGGTGGACTCACTCGTCGCAACATTTGGTGCCATGTTCGCCTAGAGGACACATTAATTCATGGAAAAGTAGCAGTAGAGTCAAACGTACCCCCAGAAATTGCGAACAGTGTACGACTGGCTCCAGGAGCCAAACAAGGGCCGATAAGCACTCGGTTTGCAAACGCCAGTAGCTAGTAGGGCCAGTGTCCACACTTTATGGCTAACGTCCACCGATATGGAATTTGCCAGGCCAAATTGGGCTACATAGACGGATCGCCACATCCATGGATACATATGTATTCCGGGACCATCGGAGGATAATGTGGGTGTGAGGGAGGCAAGGATCCCCACCGCGTCCAACAAGAGCAGCTCGCCGGCGAGCTTCAAGCAGAGTTGCAAAACAAAGGACGATGTGGTTGTGATCTCCGGTCGAGGAGGAAGGACGTTGGACGGCTCGACATTCCAACCAATCAACCTCGGGCTGAACACGAGGCGGAGCGCCCATTTGAAACGCGACCAAAACGGCAACATGATCGCCGGCTTGTCCTGTTCAATTGTTCGCAATTCGGTCAGCGGATCGGTGAGAACGAGATGCTCCAACGCGGTGAACGCAAGACCAGTGAGGGTGGTTGCTACTCGATGATCGATTCCAGGCTCGCCGAGGGTGGTGTAGTGGACGGCATAAATCGTAATCCCTACGATTGGAACAAGCGCTGCCTGCCGATATACTGACGATTTTGCGGCAATAGCAAGGGTGAATAGAAAGAATGACGCAGGGAGTAGAATAGGAGGAGTAGGAACTCGAGGCTGCATGGCGTGATGATGGGGGAAACCAAAGGGGGGGCGGCTGCATCATGCGGTAGCAAACGTGTTATAAATGTCGCCAGCAATCAGTGTATAAGGAGTCCCTGAAAGGTCGATCCCTGCCAAGACCCGAACGCTGAGCACTCGAAGGGGGGGAATGTTGCGCGTACGATAAGGAACACATTCCTGGGCTGTTGACTTCACCAATTTATGATTTCAAGGTTCTCGTTCGGAAGTGCCTACGATGGCATGGAAAACTAGACGCCCAGCTGCAGGCCCAGCTTGCAGGCCATCAGTGAACCATGACGTAGCGGTGAAGGAGAATGCGATAATGCCAAGACAGTTCCCTTGCTATACGCTGGCAAGCCAAGAGGGCTACGGACGAAGAAGTGATCAATGCCAAATAGTGGGCGCAGCGAGACCGCAGACGCAAAATAGATGGCCATTCCAATTTCCAAGCAGGATGCTACGTGCCAGTCGTATTATCATAGTTTGAATTGATCCTGTGAACGACTCCTGGCGAAGATAAATCGATAAGGAGTTGGCAACGGTGACGGCAGCCAGAGGGTCACGTCTTCCTAACAAGCTGACTTGAAGAGTGTTAGTGAGGTAAGGGAAGATACAGTATAGACAAGACGAACCGAGTTGCCTACTACTGAACAGAACCCGAAAGACGTTGAGCAGAATGAAACCAAAGGAGGCCAGACTACGAGCAGCGGTTGTCCAGTTGGTACTAACGAGGGATCCTCCATCCCACTTAAGTTGCTCCAATGGATGACTAGGGTGATGGCACCTTTCGCATTAGTCAGACAAGGAATAGTGGATTGTGGGTACCTCTAGGATGTATGTGCTCGCGTGCTCGCCAACAAAGGAGACGTGCGTTTCAGCTGTCAATTAGGACATGAACTTCTAGATGGGATTGACGGCGGAAGCAGATGGAGCCGGTGGGTCCAGGCATCACCCAGTCATACGTGATACGAGGCGCAAGATTGGAGGTCCCAATTGAGGGTCGCAACCTATCCAAATGTCGATCCAGATTTTTTTACCGCCATTACACGCAAAACGGAGGACGCGGAGGTTGGAAGTTAAGGCATCTTCGGACCTAATAAATCAGAACTATAGTTTGGAGTCGGAAAAGAGCACGATAACGGAAGGGACTTACCGCAATACGTGGAAAGTCAGTGACGAAATGAACGCCAGTCTGCTCAAGTGCCATTTCATCTTATGCTTGCTCCACTTCGTGTGCGACCAGTACATCCATTCACAGCCAAGTGCATTATTCGGTGGCTTTAAGTTTCGGTGGTGGTGACAGATAGCAAACCTTGGCAACAATTCCAACGGACTGACGAGCTAGACATTTGGCAGTGGTATGAATTCCGAATTAGTGCGACCTCCATTCATTGGGAACACCGTCGGAAATCAGCAGGACGTCGTCAGTATAAAAGGACGGCTGGATGTCATGATGCACTCCAGCCAACTTACAAGCTCCAATAGTAAGCGATATCTTTCTTCGGATTTTTGACAATGTACTCACCTTTGGTTGGTGGCAGGCTCGTCGCAAGTCAGCTTAATTAACAATGCGTGCCGCCTTGTTCCTCCTTGCCTTCGCTGTCGTCTTCGCTGTCGCTAGCCCAAACGCGGACAAGAAAAAGAAGGGTCCTAAGAAGGGCGCTGCAAGCCCACCTCCCGCGGACGCACCTCCCGCTGAGGAAGCTCCAGCTGCTGATGCCTAAGGTTGGTCCGTCGCGGATATAACTGAATACAGTCTGACGCACTGTGAGACAGCCACACGATTTGATTCGACGGTGTGAAGCCTGGAGTATTGCGGAGGGGTGACGACCAATCAGCTCATAAATCTACTACAATGACGTAGACTTCGCCGCCGCTTCATACTACTTGGACTCGTGGAACAATAAGCGCAGTGCCAGAACATTTTGTCGCCAGCTTCCGGAAAGAAAAAACGCAAAAATAGGACCCTATATGGGTCTAGTATGTCTAAGTTCAGTGAGTGGCACAAATACGAGCGCCGTTTCTGTGGGCCAGCACTTTTGTCGACGTCGACGCAAAGAAAGAAGCACTAGCATAAGCGCTGGGGCGTTAGACTATTGTTTGGACACCTTATGGCGTACAAACACCCCTATTTGACGGGTCTCCTTCTAACACAGTCTGACTTGGAGTAGCGGGCCGTTGCAAGCACGGCATTAACGAGACCGGTTTAGTTATCACTGGTGAGTATGTAAGCATATATACCACAGGCTGGTATGCGAACTTCATGCTAATATTATAATTTATGGACGATGGGTTCTTCCGGTGGGGGGCCAAAAAAATTGCAAAGATAGGCTCCCACTTGCATCACTGTTGGCTCTGAGCCATTTGTTCCATACATATACTATCTAGATCTCTGCCTGCTAGGGTTCTTTAACCTTTCTTACTTACTCTTATAACTCCCCGTCATCCGAGCCTGTTCCCGAGCCTCATGTGCAACGATACAGCAGAATGATGAGTGATGTCAAACACATACATTGCTCTGAAAAGTAGGCAAGGAGCTTGAAGCATCTGACTAACCACCGCAACCAATTTCGATTTCCACCCCCAGGATATGTCCCCGCCTACCACACTTCCATTGTTCCTCGAAACTTAAAGGAGCAGGGGATCCAGGATTTCTAGCATTCAGGGGATGTGAACGACGGGCACCGAACATCGAGTGATGAACTCGACTCCGCTTGATGAACAATCCATAGAAATGGACTGGTTTGAGGACAAGTGAGATCGAGGAGGAGGACCGAGGAACCTTCAAATTCTTCAGTCACAAGAAGCGGAGGATGCTACTTCAAACCCCAGAGTCCATTGCCCCAGCTGGTCGGCATGTTGATGCTGAGGTCAATGCTGGTCGAGCGCCCAATAAGTACTAGCCTCGGAGTCGAAGTGAACTTGATGGTGAGATGTGAACGTTGTGAACGCTGAAGCGCGACAATCATTACAGCACTGGGCACAGGCGTGGGCGAATTTGAAGGATTGAAGAGTCCCGTCCTTGCCGTCTCCAGCTTCTTCTCCTTCCTCTGCTTCTCCTTCATCTTCTCCTTCTCCCATCCTTCCCTCTCCTCCCTCTCTGGTACCCCTTTTCAACACCACCAGCGCTTGCGAATGGCAGGAATAACAGGCGACGAAGTCGACAGTGACAGCGACAACATATAGTAGTGAATTATCGTTGTCATTGTACACTTTGCCCCGGTTCGCGTGAACAAAAATGAAAGAAAACGCGGGGAGTCAAACGCCGGCCAGTACGCAGATGTAGACGGAAGTAAATTCGAGATCCGGGATGTCTGGTCGAAAGCAGTTGAGCTTCGTGACAACGAAAAGGCGCATATACGGTGCTTGGGACTGGGATTCCGTGAAGGATTCCGGTTTACTTAACCCAGGGTAGAGCATTACTAATGCTCTTCGGTCTGGACGTAGAAAGAGAGGGAATACATGGGTGGGGGGAAAGGATACCGTAGGACTTGGAAGGGAGGATGGAAAGGGGCATTAGGGATCAGCAGGGGTAGGCCAAACCCCCGGGGGTAGGGGGTAAGGGTACACTAGGGTCAGGGTCAGGGTAGTCATTGGCTGACCCTTGCTGACCCTTGTACCCCTAGTACAAGGGTAGGGGTCAGTCAGGAGAAGATCACATGATTTATTTGTTTTTGTACACTAAGTCAGTCTGCGGTGTCAAATTGCAACAGTACACCATACTCCTTCTTCACGATGAGGCCAGCTACCAAGCCTCTTGCTCTCCCACCCAAGAAAAAGGATAAGAACACTACAAAGGAGCCCAAGAACTCCAAAAAGCGAAAGGGGGAAGAGATAGAAAAGGGGTCAACATCAAAAAAAGTGCGCGGAAGGAAGGTAACAGTGGAAGATGAAGACGAAGATGACAGCAGCCAGGTGGGGGACACTCTGCCACCCAGTAGCCCCAGTATTATGGAAGAGATCGGCTCGCAACGAAGCTTCAGGTCAGAACGAAGCCGGCGGAGCAACGAAGATGATGTGGGGGCGGCGCCGGAGGTTCTTGAAGTGACAGACGATGACGATGATGACGAGCCCGAGGAGGACGCGGAAGCTGAATTAGGTAAGTCAGCGAGGTATATCTACAACGTAACGAAGGGCTTACCGTGGTCCAGAACGTCTCAGCCGAAACTGGGACTCGCCAATCTATGGCTTCTATGAACCTGTCCCCACGATCGAGGATAAGGACGGCCGGCGTTCGCATGTGTTCCATTGCATCGGTCGTGGGTGCAAACAGACTATTCGGCGGTACCTTGATACCCAGGACTCGAGCTCGACTAGTAACATGAGGCGGCACTCTAAGAAGTGCTTTGGTGATGATGTAGTGAAGGAGGCCGACACGGCGGCGAATGCGAATGATGTCCGGGAGATCCTGAGGGAAGGAAAGATGAAGAACGGGTCAATTACCGTGGCATTCGAACGAAAGGGGAAAGGGAAGGCGACATACTCTCATAAACAGCACACGGGTGCCCAGCGCCGGTAAGCCTGTGATCATTTCAGGCGGCGTGGAGGCTTGGCTGAATCTCACACTGCTCAGGGGTGCGATTGTCCGCTGGGTCGCCGAGAGCATGCGCCCCTTCGAGATGGTTGCTGACAGGGGATTCCAGGACGTAATGAAGACGGGACGGCCGGAGATATACATACCATCACCGTCCACGGTTGCCAGGGATGTCAAGGCCGTATTCAAGAAGTCCCGGGCACGAATAGCCAAGATGCTGCAGGTACGGAGCGTCAGTCTTCGGTAGCCGGAATGAGATCTCATGGACGTACCTTAGGAGTATGATGGCTGCCTCAACTTCGCCACCGACGCGTGGACATCGCCCAACCACCGGGCCTTCATCGCGGTGACCGTACACATGGAGAAGGATGGCGAACCCGTCGCATTCCTGCTCGATATCGTAGAGGTCGCAAGATCGCATGATGGAGAGACGCTGGCCGAGGAATTTGCGAAGATCCTGGAAGATTTCGGAATTGAAGACAAGGTTAGTTCTTATTCTCTCTAGTAGGCATGAATACTCACCGTGGAACGTAGATCCTCGCCGTGACCTGCGATAACGCCTCCGCGAACGACAAAATGATTGATTGCCTCAAGACGGCGCTGCCCAACTTCCCTGGGCGCGCCAATCATACACGATGCTTCCTGCACACCATTAATTTGTCAGCTCAGTCATGTATTCGCTTGTTCGACGTACCGAGCGACCGCAAGAAAAACAAAACGGCAGATAATCTTGAAGACGGAGCGAGCAATAGCGCCTATCTGACTGAAGCGGAACAGGAGCTGTTGAAGTTGGCTGAAGGACTTGAAGAGGAAGAGGAGGTGATCCTCGCAACGAGGGATCTAGAAGACGACGATGAATTGCCAGAGGATGTGAGCGAGGCGGACGTGCGTGCAGAAATGGGCGACGAGGAGTTGGCGAAGCTAGACAAAACGCTGATACCTGTTCGAAAGGTGTTGGTGAAGGTTAGTGATCAGAATCTCTGCGCGCGAGCTGGCTTTGACACTCACCTGATTCGCAGCTAAGGAAAATTTCTTACGCAATCCTACGCTCTACCACGAAACTGCTGCCGCTGTGGAACAAGGTACTGAAGGACTTGAGGATGAAAGTAAGGAAGATGCCGCGTGATGTTCGTACTCGATGGAACTCCACGTTCGATATGCTCGAGTTCGCACTCGAGTATCGGGTGGCGTTGGACCAGATTGCAGGGGATAAAAACACGGGGCTGCGGAAGTATGAGCTGACAGAGGAAGAGTGGGAAATCATCAAGCAACTCACACAGGTGTTGGAGGTGAGAGTGACGTTGGCGCCCAGCGCCCACAACTTACGTCCCAGTTTAGTCATGGGCGCTGGGCGTTTATCACGTACATTGGCTTCGATTCCCATGTACTGACTCTGCTGTGTAGGTTTTCAAGCACGCCACACAGTTTTTCTCTCGCTCGACACCGAATCTAACGACTGTCATCCCCGCCATGGACTACATGGACGAAAAGCTCACGACATTCGCTCTCGATGAGGAGCAATACTCCGCATCAGTTCGAGCGGCCCTGACTCTTGCCAAGCGCACCGTCAATCGGTACTACGACAAAACCGACCAGTCTGAGGTCTATCGCATCGCAATGAGTACGTATTCATTTATCATCTACTTCTAGACTCGACTGACTAACTATATACACACCCAGTCCTTCATCCTCAACACAAGTTGACGTACTTCAAGACTGTCAACTGGCCGGACGCTTGGATCAAGACCGCGAAGGAAATCTTCATCGACGAATATCGCCGCTCGTATGCAGATCGTGAGGTCGTACGCGTAGAGGGGGATAGCAGCAAAGGGGATGCCGGGCGTCCACCGGTGCGTCTGTTCAAAACCACCCCACCAGATTAATTGCACCTAACCTCTAATTTCTTTCGTAGCCGGCCGACTCGAAATCGACAAAGCGCCCCAATATGTTCGACAACATCCCTGCCCTTGCGCTTCCGGTATCCACCCCAGCTCAAGACGAGGCCGAGCGGTATCTTAACGCCCCGGTCGAGGCTGTCGCCGAACCCATTCTTTGGTGGCGTTCTCAACGCCATGTTTATCCTCGGCTTTCCCGGATGGCATTGGACTACCTCACTATACCTGGTATGTTAGAATTCTTTTATTATCACTCTTAGGTTACTAATACTCTATTGTAGCTACTTCAGTTGGTGTCGAGCGAACGTTCAGCGCCGGCCGTCTATTATTATCATATGTTCGTAATCGCATGACCGCCCAGACGACGCGCGCGCTTATGTGTGTGGGCGTATGGAGTAAGATGGGAATGGTGCGAGATAGCGACGTTCTGGCAGCTGCGCAGGTACCCGACACGGCTGAAGATGAATTAGAGGTGCTGGAGGAAGATTGGGCAGCCATTCCGCACACTAAATAGATGATCAACGTACTTGTATTACTGTTTTCTAGCATGTACCCCCCGCAAACCCGTGACCCCCGTGCAAACCCGCGCGACCCGAGCGACCCCCGCATAAAACCCGACCCTGACCCTGACCCCTGGCTGGGGGTAGGGGTATACAGGGGTAGGGGTAAGGGTACATCAAAATTTACCCAGGGGTGACCCCTGCTGATCCCTAAGGGGCATAGAGAACCCCCGGTATCCAACGCGAATGGAGGGCAGCATCAAATACAACGAGGGCGTTGAATGGTAGTGGTGGTGGTAGTGAAGCAAGGAAGTTGGAGAGTAATGGCATTGGGATTGGCTCGAATATGATATGCTGTGGGTTGGATTGAGGCTTTGAGGGCGGATTCTGAAGTGGAAGCTTCGAAAAGTTGAGATCGAGGCCGGGGGGAAAAGGTAAGCTCGAACGTAGATATGATCCCTTCAACACCTTCGTCTTTCCATCCTCTCCCCCGTCTTCTTCGTCTCTCCGTATTCTCATCCATCCTCGCCTTTGCCTTCTCCCTCTCCTCTCTGCTCTCCTCACAAGACCCAAAGTTGAACCACCGCGAATGCCAACCGAGCACTGGCAAATCCATTGCCTCTTCCACCACCGATTTCCCACTAACCACTCGGCTTCCTCCCACAGTGGCGATTCAGCAGCACTGGTAAATGTGGACAAGGACGACAAGGAAGAGGGTGAAGGCTACGGCTGCACAGTGTGCACGTACGCGTGTCATCGTCGGCGTCGCTGCGAAAACCTGGCATCGTGGCGGTACAAACGAAATCGTCGGAGATGCAAATTCAAGACGGTCCGTGGCAATGCTGGGGCAGGGGTGGATGTGGATGTGGGGTGGTGGTGGTGGTGGAGGCGAGGGGGAGAGGTCGACGACAGCCTAGCTCAAAATCCCTAGGGACCATGCTAGCGCCGTTGGAAATCGAGCGAAGGAGCTTGAAGATCTGGGGCAGATACTATAAAAGGTGCCATTGCGTGGGCTGGAGTGCTCATCCTGTAGGAAGTAGATGCAGAGCTGGCTCGCCAGTGGATTTCTGAGTCGAGTGTCCTGGCAGAGATGATGCGGATGCGTAACTAAGTACCCGTAGAGGGCTAGAGGGAAGAGAGTAGAGGGAGGGTCGCGGCGGAGAATGGGAAAGAGTGGATGCTGATGATGCGTAGATTGGTCTTCGTGAAGAGCAGGGATGCGAGGGTGTGAGGTAAAAGGTGGGGAGAGGTTGAGGTCCAGCGACAGTATAAATACTGGTATCGGGCTCACTTGCTGCGAAATAGGAGCCTGAGATTGACGGCGATTGAGCATTCTGTCATGATGGGCGGCGCCAGCAGCGGGGGTGGTGGACATCGTGGAATAAATTAAAATACACATAGATAAAGCTGCGGAAATCCACCTCGTTAATGCTGCAGCTGCCTGCCGAGAAACAAAGACACACCTCACAAACCCTGCAACGCCTCTGCGTCTGCCAGTCGCCCTCATTCCCCGCACCCTCTCCACCTTTCCTTGACTCAATCATGAACTTAACGACGATGCATGATTTACGTTGAAGAGTTGCAGCTCGATGTGTCGAGGCTGAAGGTGCCGCGAGCAAGGGTTCCTGCAGTGAGAGAGCGGGGCGGGTCAAAACGCATTCGAATCCACTAAAGCAAACCAAATGTACTTACTGGAACGAAAAAGGAGGTCTACTCGGGCATACGAGCATGAATGTAGACTGTCGGCAACGTAGATGAAGGTCGAAAGTGCGAACACGGCTTGGTCACTACGCAGAGTTGACGATCACCTCGTTCAATGCAGGGGGCACGCTGGAGGCCGGGGAGCAGGATTGCTGGGGTTGGAGCTCGAAGAGTCAGACGGATCGAGCCCTACACGGACCAGAAGGTGAAGTTGTGATTCTTGTGAACGTGCATGACCGGGGGATGGATAGAAGGGAGAAAGTAGGTGTGCCTGCAGGAGAAAACCTAAAAAACCAGGCTGTTGGAGGGCCAGTTGAAGATCCTCACAATCCTCGCTATTAACCACTTCCTCGTATCCAACAGAATGCCTGCCACACCTTTACCCCCCTAACCACCTTTAGACATCCTCCCGCCTCATCGATTGCAGAGGCGGCCAGCAGGTCCGATGAATGACTTCGTAATGTTGTGCAGGCCATACGACTCACGGGGCAGCGTAACGTTAGGACTGGTGACGAAGGCGGCCTGTCAGTGACTCAGACTGAGTGGACGTGACTAGCTACGGGACGAGGTGACGATCAAAGCTGCCGCCAAACAATGCGCTGCCGCCAATGAGAATACGCCACGCTAGCGATAGCGTGATCTTCGTCCAATGAGAACGACGTTCCTGGTTCCTGCACAAAACGATCGACGAAGAACCTATTAACGATTCCCTTCACTACGTTCCGGTCTCGTAATGTTGCTGCACCAGTGCCCCTCCGAACTCGTCCAACTCATCCTAACTGAAATCGATGACCGTAGTACCCAACTCTCTCTGCTGTACACTTGTCGGCTGCTCCGTGCTCTAGCCGAGCCTCTGATATACGACACAATAAATTTTACCTGCTCAATATACGGAGATTCCTCAGCTCTTATTCCACTACTTCACCGAACCATTGTCCTTGGTAAGAGCCCATGTGCTCTCCATGTTCGGTCCTTTAGCCTCGGCCAGTCCAGTATCCCAGAAACCGACGGGGCAGCCACCGTAGTTAGGGATCAGCAGGGGTCACCCCTGGGTAAATTTTGATGTACCCTTACCCCTACCCCTGTATACCCCTACCCCCAGCCAGGGGTCAGGGTCAGGGTCGGGTTTTATGCGGGGGTCGCTCGGGTCGCGCGGGTTTGCACGGGGGTCACGGGTTTGCGGGGGGTACATGCTAGAAAACAGTAATACAAGTACGTTGATCATCTATTTAGTGTGCGGAATGGCTGCCCAATCTTCCTCCAGCACCTCTAATTCATCTTCAGCCGTGTCGGGTACCTGCGCAGCTGCCAGAACGTCGCTATCTCGCACCATTCCCATCTTACTCCATACGCCCACACACATAAGCGCGCGCGTCGTCTGGGCGGTCATGCGATTACGAACATATGATAATAATAGACGGCCGGCGCTGAACGTTCGCTCGACACCAACTGAAGTAGCTACAATAGAGTATTAGTAACCTAAGAGTGATAATAAAAGAATTCTAACATACCAGGTATAGTGAGGTAGTCCAATGCCATCCGGGAAAGCCGAGGATAAACATGGCGTTGAGAACGCCACCAAAGAATGGGTTCGGCGACAGCCTCGACCGGGGCGTTAAGATACCGCTCGGCCTCGTCTTGAGCTGGGGTGGATACCGGAAGCGCAAGGGCAGGGATGTTGTCGAACATATTGGGGCGCTTTGTCGATTTCGAGTCGGCCGGCTACGAAAGAAATTAGAGGTTAGGTGCAATTAATCTGGTGGGGTGGTTTTGAACAGACGCACCGGTGGACGCCCGGCATCCCCTTTGCTGCTATCCCCCTCTACGCGTACGACCTCACGATCTGCATACGAGCGGCGATATTCGTCGATGAAGATTTCCTTCGCGGTCTTGATCCAAGCGTCCGGCCAGTTGACAGTCTTGAAGTACGTCAACTTGTGTTGAGGATGAAGGACTGGGTGTGTATATAGTTAGTCAGTCGAGTCTAGAAGTAGATGATAAATGAATACGTACTCATTGCGATGCGATAGACCTCAGACTGGTCGGTTTTGTCGTAGTACCGATTGACGGTGCGCTTGGCAAGAGTCAGGGCCGCTCGAACTGATGCGGAGTATTGCTCCTCATCGAGAGCGAATGTCGTGAGCTTTTCGTCCATGTAGTCCATGGCGGGGATGACAGTCGTTAGATTCGGTGTCGAGCGAGAGAAAAACTGTGTGGCGTGCTTGAAAACCTACACAGCAGAGTCAGTACATGGGAATCGAAGCCAATGTACGTGATAAACGCCCAGCGCCCATGACTAAACTGGGACGTAAGTTGTGGGCGCTGGGCGCCAACGTCACTCTCACCTCCAACACCTGTGTGAGTTGCTTGATGATTTCCCACTCTTCCTCTGTCAGCTCATACTTCCGCAGCCCCGTGTTTTTATCCCCTGCAATCTGGTCCAACGCCACCCGATACTCGAGTGCGAACTCGAGCATATCGAACGTGGAGTTCCATCGAGTACGAACATCACGCGGCATCTTCCTTACTTTCATCCTCAAGTCCTTCAGTACCTTGTTCCACAGCGGCAGCAGTTTCGTGGTAGAGCGTAGGATTGCGTAAGAAATTTTCCTTAGCTGCGAATCAGGTGAGTGTCAAAGCCAGCTCGCGCGCAGAGATTCTGATCACTAACCTTCACCAACACCTTTCGAACAGGTATCAGCGTTTTGTCTAGCTTCGCCAACTCCTCGTCGCCCATTTCTGCACGCACGTCCGCCTCGCTCACATCCTCTGGCAATTCATCGTCGTCTTCTAGATCCCTCGTTGCGAGGATCACCTCCTCTTCCTCTTCAAGTCCTTCAGCCAACTTCAACAGCTCCTGTTCCGCTTCAGTCAGATAGGCGCTATTGCTCGCTCCGTCTTCAAGATTATCTGCCGTTTTGTTTTTCTTGCGGTCGCTCGGTACGTCGAACAAGCGAATACATGACTGAGCTGACAAATTAATGGTGTGCAGGAAGCATCGTGTATGATTGGCGCGCCCAGGGAAGTTGGGCAGCGCCGTCTTGAGGCAATCAATCATTTTGTCGTTCGCGGAGGCGTTATCGCAGGTCACGGCGAGGATCTACGTTCCACGGTGAGTATTCATGCCTACTAGAGAGAATAAGAACTAACCTTGTCTTCAATTCCGAAATCTTCCAGGATCTTCGCAAATTCCTCGGCCAGCGTCTCTCCATCATGCGATCTTGCGACCTCTACGATATCGAGCAGGAATGCGACGGGTTCGCCATCCTTCTCCATGTGTACGGTCACCGCGATGAAGGCCCGGTGGTTGGGCGATGTCCACGCGTCGGTGGCGAAGTTGAGGCAGCCATCATACTCCTAAGGTACGTCCATGAGATCTCATTCCGGCTACCGAAGACTGACGCTCCGTACCTGCAGCATCTTGGCTATTCGTGCCCGGGACTTCTTGAATACGGCCTTGACATCCCTGGCAACCGTGGACGGTGATGGTATGTATATCTCCGGCCGTCCCGTCTTCATTACGTCCTGGAATCCCCTGTCAGCAACCATCTCGAAGGGGCGCATGCTCTCGGCGACCCAGCGGACAATCGCACCCCTGAGCAGTGTGAGATTCAGCCAAGCCTCCACGCCGCCTGAAATGATCACAGGCTTACCGGCGCTGGGCACCCGTGTGCTGTTTATGAGAGTATGTCGCCTTCCCTTTCCCCTTTCGTTCGAATGCCACGGTAATTGACCCGTTCTTCATCTTTCCTTCCCTCAGGATCTCCCGGACATCATTCGCATTCGCCGCCGTGTCGGCCTCCTTCACTACATCATCACCAAAGCACTTCTTAGAGTGCCGCCTCATGTTACTAGTCGAGCTCGAGTCCTGGGTATCAAGGTACCGCCGAATAGTCTGTTTGCACCCACGACCGATGCAATGGAACACATGCGAACGCCGGCCGTCCTTATCCTCGATCGTGGGGACAGGTTCATAGAAGCCATAGATTGGCGAGTCCCAGTTTCGGCTGAGACGTTCTGGACCACGGTAAGCCCTTCGTTACGTTGTAGATATACCTCGCTGACTTACCTAATTCAGCTTCCGCGTCCTCCTCGGGCTCGTCATCATCGTCATCGTCTGTCACTTCAAGAACCTCCGGCGCCGCCCCCACATCATCTTCGTTGCTCCGCCGGCTTCGTTCTGACCTGAAGCTTCATTGCGAGCCGATCTCTTCCATAATACTGGGGCTACTGGGTGGCAGAGTGTCCCCCACCTGGCTGCTGTCATCTTCGTCTTCATCTTCCACTGTTACCTTCCTTCCGCGCACTTTTTTTGATGTTGACCCCTTTTCTATCTCTTCCCCCTTTCGCTTTTTGGAGTTCTTGGGCTCCTTTGTAGTGTTCTTATCCTTTTTCTTGGGTGGGAGAGCAAGAGGCTTGGTAGCTGGCCTCATCGTGAAGAAGGAGTATGGTGTACTGTTGCAATTTGACACCGCAGACTGACTTAGTGTACAAAAACAAATAAATCATGTGATCTTCTCCTGACTGACCCCTACCCTTGTACTAGGGGTACAAGGGTCAGCAAGGGTCAGCCAATGACTACCCTGACCCTGACCCTAGTGTACCCTTACCCCCTACCCCCGGGGGTTTGGCCTACCCCTGCTGATCCCTAACCGTAGTTCAAGTCAACGAGATACTTGAACGGCTACCGAATTTGAAGTCGTTTGCGTTTGTTCATCCCAGCTTGGAAGATGTCGATGAACACGGAGACTCTCCATCGTCCTGGATTTGCTTTCCTTTCATGCGCCTTTCTCCTCCTCCTTTCCTGTTGACTCGATTTATCTGGGACCATCCCATCCTTGATGCTTCGATGTTCAGCGACTTCCTTTGTCGCCAACCGTGTTTGACCGAACTTTCGGTTTTGTCAACAATCAAGCCTGCGTCTTCAATATCCTCAGCTCCCGCCGCGCGGCTGAATCTTGTTTGTGTTCGTGCATACTTAGAATGGCTTCATATATTCCCTCCAGGTAGTATAACGTCGCTGCACATTTCCCTCATCCGCCTGGGTTTGCTCATCCAACCCCCAAATCCACTCCAGTCTCTTGCCAACCTCCACGCCGTCAGCTGCCTGACTCACACTCCGCTTACTACCCTGCTGAATATTCCCCAACAAGACATGCGAATCATGCCTTGCCTCGAATTTGCGGAAATATTTACCGCGATGGTCTGTGCTATTCAACATACCTTGAATATTCGCTTATTGATGAGTCTCTGCCAGTTCTCATCGTCTTCTCAGATTGAGTTCTTGATCCATGAGTTCTCGCTTAGGCCGATTCGGTATCTGCGTGTCCCGCACATATGGGGTGACTCGGCTCTATCGGACGCCGCCGCCCTGTTCTCGAGAATTCAAACTCTCGAATGCGTTGATTATCACCCGTTTATGTTTACGGACGGCCATTGGCGACGCGTAGTCCCGCTGCCAGAAGACCTCTTGTCCCCGCCATCGGTAGATAAGATTGCCCAATTTCAATACGCTCGATGGCGTCGGAATGCGACAGCATGCGTACTGATCACATTGCCCCCTCGTCACTTAGACGAATGGGAATTGGACTTGAAGCAGGTCGAGTGGTAAGCGTAATATCTATGTATCCTCTAATTCTATATTTTGACCTAACCAACAGAGTCGACCTTACTATTTCGGACGTGATCTCACCACATGACCTTTCACCTTGTCCGTTTGAATATTGGTTTTCTACGTGCTTAGCTCTCGTAGGCCAAAGGAATACGGGTCGGCTATTCCAAAACCTTGAGCTTACAAGTTCAGCTGAGAGGGCGCGAGGGTACGGGAGCGGCGATAGAGGGTGCGAAGGGTGATGCGTGATTGATTATATTGGCATTCTTAGTGCCAGGGGTAGACTCTACAAACGTGATGTACTAAACACGGACATTGGTATCTTTCAGACGCAACGTGAACAGCTGACTGCAACCTTACGCATTGATCAGGCGGGCGAGCGAGCCATTCTCCTGCTGCACAGCAGCATCCGAGCTACCTATAAGTAGGAGTCAGTATACGAGTGGCTGGTGGTCAGGCCGAGAACTCACCGCCAATGTGGGTCTTGTCTGTAGTGGCAAAGTTTAGCATTCCGAAGTGACCCGGAGTTCGGTATGGAGTTCGGTAGCTAGTACTCACTAACGAAGATGTTGGGCACAGTTCGCTGGCCAGTCTTGGTCGCGAGATAGTTCTGGATATCGTCGCCCTCTTCCATTTCATCCAACCTTCGCAGATTGATCTCGTAAGACACCAAGCTGTTCATGAGGTATTTCAGCCGACTTACTCGTAGATTTGGGTCTTGGCTTCGGGATAGTGTTGTTGGAAAAGAGACTTTGCACGTCTGCAGTACGGACACCACGATTTCGAGAAGATCACCACGGTGTTCTGGGAGATCGCATCCTACGGTAATGTCCAAGTAGATAAGGAATCGTGACCTTATCCGCAATGGTCCGAGCCTACGTACTTCAACGAGGGATTTGACGGACATTCTACGACACTGGTAAGCAGAAAAGTGGGTAGACGAGAAGGCGAATGAAGATCTAGGAGTGGCGAAGAATGACAATGAAGAGCATCTCACTCCTCTATATAGCCATGGGAGCATGAGGGTCCGGGCGGACCCTTAGTCAGGGAATTGCGTCATTTTCGCCATCACATGATCACTGATTCCTACTACGTAAGTAGTAGGTCTTCTATGCGAACGGGGACTCGTTGGATCATGTGATTGTGAGACCATATGTACTAAAATGTGTATGTGATATAAATACATTGATAATCGTTTAAATTTAGCTATATCGCTCAAAATTATAAATATCTTGGTAATCTTCTATGCGAACGGGGAGTCGTTGGATCCTTGACATCCCTTTTTCCTCTAGTTCTTCTAAACCTCCGGCCAAGAGAGTAACCGTCAAAGTTGAAAAAGACCTGCCTAGAAGGCGCCAAAGGGCCTCCGAAACGCAGAGGACGTCCCAAGGGCGAGGGAGATTCTACAATCGCTTCCACCTCGATTTCCACTCGCACTCGTTCCGCTGCCACCATCGTCCAGGTAAATCTTTTCAATTCTACGTTACTGTACCATTTCAATCAATTAGTTAGGTCACGCGTCACAGGGGGTCCAAAATTGACCAAATGTCACGCATGTCACGCACTTTCGGGCTCGATGTCCAAATTTTTGTGACACATTGTATAGGCGCCCTGCCAATTCGGTCAAAAAAGGTCCCAAATTTTGCGCAAATTGACCAAATGTTGAAATCGGTCCCGCGCCTTCGGCGCGGATGTCCAAATATCAATTTGGTTTTGCAGGTCACGCGTCACACCCCATGTCCAACTGATTGAAATGGTACAGTACTAACAATACTACCATTCTTTCCAACAGAAATCTGACAAATCGACCTCGACGAGATTGAACAAAACATTTCGACCGACCTTCTCAATCTCAACAAAACCATGTTCATCTTCGGCCAAAATGTCTCATCTCTTGGCCACAACATGCACCAATACATGCGGGCCATTCGAGATCAATTGTTGTAGTAAATTTTCGTAGCATTGCATTTACGTTGTCGCTTTTTCTTGTTACTACCTCGCCATACAAACAATATCACCTACCATCGGACGTAGTAGGTATTGCCGCTCGTCGGCCCTCTGTGATTATTATGAATAGGAGGTAACAGGGACTTCAATGAAGACCCGAATCAGGTGATATCGTAGGTGCTTACCGTGCCGCCACTCGCATCGTCTGTACTGACGCGTCAGAAATCTTGTACCGTAACGACGCTAAATCATTCGCTTCCGATTCCCTTCAAGTAGGCACTTTGGTTGGCAAGATTCTGTGATACCTGAGCATTCATTCATCGATCTAAAACATAGAGGAACTAAGTGGTGAAGTTCAACCATTTGAGCAGAGTGATTCAATGAATGCACGATAGTGAACGTCGAGCCATGATCATGATCACGCGAGCCTTAGGATAAGTCAGCTCCGCGGCAGCGTTTGACTGACAGTACGTGCAATGAGGGCATCAAACAACGGGCCCACAACTTTCGCGATGTCATCGGATAGTCAAGCACAGGGTATATGGTCATCATTGAGAACAAATTAATCAGCTTAGCTCGTGCTGTAAACATTGACGAAGGCGACCCACTTACCCATCAATCCACTTCAAGGACACCTACAAGTCCGAGCGGTACAAGTGCAATCGCACCGTGATGAGCAGTTGAATTGGAGATGGATAATATAGCTCTCCCCTCCATGGTGACATATGAAAATTGGATAACATAGCGGAAGGCTGAGATACGAGATATTCCAATCGGTGGATAACACACTGGAATGGGTCTCGCGAGTCAGATGATAACAGCAGGACGCCTGTAAGGATAGGTTAATCTCGGTGAAGTACGAATGAGGTGGAAAGTAAATTTACGGACCACAGTATTTGAGCACTGCAGCGACCTCGAGTTGAGGCGTTATCAGTGTTGGTGCCTTGGGGAATATTCAGTAACGTTAGCAACGGCGACAATTGTTCGACGAAAGACTTGAATTCGTCGAGGCGAGGTGGACTGGAACAGCAACGTCTCGTTTATCATGGGTTCGGCTTGGCCTCGGAATGGGAGAAGACGGACAACGGGAATGAAGGGTGCCGTTGCGGCCGGCCAATTCTACGACGATTAGCCGTACGACCTCCGGCATACGAACTGAAGGGTACGGAAATCAGGTTACAAAGTTTCAAACCTCAAGCTCGGAAGGTATGAACGGACTGGGTAGCTTCACATAAGGTTCGAATGCTTTGACGGTGGAATTGGCCAGGCGATGCCGACTCTTTGACCAAAGTATGGGACCAACCGTGGAAATGGATACAAGATATTCACTGTCAACGTAGAACGAGGGCGTTGTCAGGTTTCAGTTAACTCGAGAAAAATTCAAGGATTCTACTAAAACGTCGTCAGAGCACAATCAAGCGGTAAATATTTGACGGACAGACGAGCCATGGTGGTGGAAGAGCGTGTCGCGGAATGGTTCTTACATCATTTCACAAAGCGAGCTGGTACAAGCACATGTGTGCTTGCAACCGTTCCGGGGAGATGATAATTGCACCACAGTGATTCAAAGTTGTCTCGTGTGTGCGACTTGCTGAAATCGTCGGAAGGCATAGGGTAGTAACGTTGGAATCGGGAGTTCAATGGAACGAGCTGGAAGTGGAATGCGTGTCTGCTAAGAAACACTCGCCTGCCCTAAACAACATTCATGTTCCCACCCCTAACTTACAGGTTGAACTTGAGACTTGACTCTATCCATCTCAACCGCGTCGTACTCGTCCTCTGTCCCTCTAACAAATTTAAGACGAATATTCGACAGCGGCGATGCCGTGGAATAAGGTCGAGCTCGGCTGGGCGACGCCAGCTCAGTATCATTTCATCATGGACCGTGTCAAAGGCTTCAAAGATTCCGAAGGCATGCGCAAGAAACGAAGGGAATGGTGGCAAACGTTCCAAAGTGACTGGAAGAAAGTATGGGAGTTGAAGCCTGAGCGCGCTCAGGTAAGCTAACCATGCTTCTCGGGCCCCTTCACCCACTCACGATGGTTTCGCAGCAAATTCATGTTTGGTTCTTTGGATTGAAAAAGAAGGAGAGGGCTCGTGCACTTAAGAGGTCTACTATTGCGGCGAAAGGCAAGTTATGCATTAGATTTCTCTGCTGTCGGTACGACATCAGTCCTGTTGTACAGGAACCCAAGCATCTTCGAGTAAATTTCAACCTTTTGCCTCAGCCACTGAATCCAGCAATGCGCTCCAAGCGGCGCCCTCGACATCTCGCACCCTTACCCTTACTAAGATACTGAAACGTGAAATGGAAATGAACAAATCGGAGCCGGACAACGACTGCTCACAGAAGGAGAATCGTGCGTCATCCGCTCACTTTAATTTCCAATCGATTAAGTTCCTTTAGATCCCCCTGCCACGCTCTCTCATGAGGAAATAAGCGGTATCAAGGCGGAGGCTTCCGTTGAACCGCATGACTCTTCACCCGAACCTCCTCGCATTCCCCTCCCAATGTACGTTCAGTCGTTAACGTCTTCTGGTTCGCTCAAACAACCGCAACACAGAATAGACCTCCGTTCGAACTCGGAAGGGACATGGTGTCGCCTCTACGTGGAGCTGCCTGGGTTCGGCGTAGATGACATCCACCTATCTGCCTCTGATGGGCGCCTCACTGTCCGCGCTGAAAGGAAAGATGGACAAAGCGAGCCAACCAGACCTACCACCAGGATCGATAATGTCTTGCAGGTGAAAGTTATGTTGCCTAGAGGCGCACGGGTGAGTTCAGCTGTCTCTCACTTACTGCCCGATGCTAACTCGATATGCCGCCACCAGTATGATACTATTAGCGCAGAGCTAGTGAATGGGATGCTCGAAGTCACATTTCCGAGAAAAGACACCAGGTGCCATCGAATCCCGATTCGGATTCCTGAGCCCGCCGGTGGCAGTGACGCTGTAGACCAACTGGACGAAGATGAATACTGAATGACAAGGTCTGACGCTTACAAGTCCCGCATCAGCATACCAAATATCCCCGCCCATAATGTTCCGTCTCCTTCGAACTTTGCTACTGATTTACCATTGGCATATTGTATCTGTTTCTTTTTCTTCCGCATCGCATTGAATCTCATTCTCACTAGCCACTATCCAACGTGTTCGCTTGCGCATCTTCACGATTCTGTAGCAATTAGCATGGCTGTTGTACACTGTTTCTCTTAACTCCCTTAGCCTCAGAAGCTTTGATTCATGCCCCCCCGTATACCATTGTGTAGATTACATACTGCATCATCACCTTGCCGTCTCCCTATTTTCCGAGAAGGACGTGTACATTAACTACTGGGTGGGAAAGCTCTCAGTCCGAAACACGAGAGACTCGATGCTCTGATACAGACGTATTTTGCATCTGATTACCAGCCGCCGTCCCAGTCAGGACGAATCAGAACTTTCTCAAAGATGTACACCGAGTAACGGGACGAGCTTAATAACCTGGGATCGCATGGATGACGATTAGTCGCACACGGTAGGCACTACGATTCGTGTGAGACTCAAGGGACGAGAGAAGAAGGTTGGAACTGGGTGCACGAAAGCTTGGTGATGGGGTAATCAGTATGGGCGACGATCATCTAGGCGAAGATAATATTACTTGTGTTGCGGAAGCCAACGAAACGAAACGTTACTTACCTGCCTACTGACTCTGCATCAAGTCTAATTCCCATTCGTCCAAGCGGCGTGATGGTAATGTGATGTTGATAGATGCAGAAGCGTTCCGACGCCAACGGGTAAATCGAATCTCGGCGATATCATCTGGGGATGGGGGAGACAAAATGTCGGTCAGCCGCGGAAGAGCGCGTCGCCACTGTTGGTGATTCATAGAATCTGGATGATAGTCGACACATTCAAGAGTGGGAACCCTCGTGAACAAGGAGGCTGCGTTTCCTAGCGCGGAGTCACGCAACGCAGAGTGGGATGGGAGACGCAGATATCGAATAGGCCGTAACGAGAACTCGTGAATGAGTCGTTCAGTATTTGGAGCTTGTAAGGTATTTAACTGTGACACGGTAAAGACATGAGGGAATTAGATGATAGATACAGGAGGAGGTTACGCACCGACATGCCATTGAGTTCCACGAACTCGAGTTTGGGCATTATTCGGATGCCGCTTTTCTTGGTCATATATAGCAAACTAAGCAGCAGTGTGTCCATTGCGCATCCAATAGCACGTAGGTTGCTAAGAGCCTGATATGGGTCCAGCCACTGCGGGACGAGCTTGAAGGGTAAGCTTGAGCCGAAAAATTGGAGTGCAGGTATGCTCCCCGGAGGGAATGAATGAAGCCATTCCACGTTTGCTCGGAGGAAGGCGAGGTTCGGAAGCGCATTAAGAGGAAGCGCATGATAAGGCTGAGAAGTGGGTTGGGACAAGATGGAAATCTCAGTCAACCCCGGCTGGTGAGAAAGAAAGTCGCAGAACGCTGTGAAATCACGGATCGGCTCGAGCCAGACAAGCCTCGTCAGGGTGAAAGGAGGAGGCGAGAGGCGCATGCAGGGAAAGAAAATCCACGGCGGTAAATCTAGAGGAGCGGAAAGCGCAAATGATTTTAGATTTGTGAAGCGTTCAAGCATCCCGTTGATCAGGGGTAAGACGAAAGAAGGGTCCTTCAAGAACGACCGATCGATGCTGAAGTGACGAACATATTGAGCGCATGGGCTTTCATGGAGGACAATTGTTCGATGACATAGCTGAACGAGATCGGAGGGGATTTCAGGTCGGTTATTGTTCAGAAATTCGATTCTCTCATATATCCCAGGCTCCGCTACGGCACGCAGGAGGCGACAAGTAGTGATCTGCAAGGGTATGCCAGACCCTCAGGGGTCGCGGGTAGGGGTACTTAGGGGTACGGGTACGGGTCGTGAAATCCTAGTTATCCGCTTACCCGTACCCTTACACGCGGGTCAGGGGTATTCGTTGTACTCAGGGACTGGGTCACATGATGTATTTCACTTCGGAAAACAAATTGAAAAACAAATTTCTACCGTTTATCTCATCCGACATCCTCCTCAGAGTCCTCACCATGGGCAACAGCAGTAAGAGTACCAGCAAAGCATCATCTACAAAGGAGAAGACAACAAAGAAAGCCACAAGAGAACAAGCGGCGAAGGCGGCCAATATACAAAAGAAGAAAGGGGCTAGTAAGTCTCGGCAGGCCAGCACCAAGGCGTCGACAAGCAAACATGGTCGGCAATCATCTACTGCGAGCGTAACGATGGAAGAAGTTGAGGGCAATGATGGGTCTCACGTTGGCGAGACCCTTTCCAGAGATAGCCCACATTTACTTGAGGAGGTAGCGTCCGACAACAACGGCGGTTCGACGGCGCCAATCGAGATCGACAGCACTGATGAGGACGACGGCGGCGAGCCCGAGGAAGATCCAGAGGCAGAGCTTGGTAATGTGAACTCTCTGTAGAGGGAATAGTTAGCTGATTCTGAACACACAGAGCGACTGAGCAAAGATTGGCGCGCACCTATATATGGGTTCTTCGAGCCGACGCCCGATATCGAGTACGTGGAGGGCCGCCGCGTGCATGCGTTTCGATGCCTGAATGGCAAATGTCGGCGCTACGTGAAGCGCTACCTTGATACCAAAGATGCGAGCTCTACGAGCAACTTGAGGAAGCATGCCAAGGCTTGTTTCGGCACTAGCCGAGTCGAGGAGGCAGACGATGCGGTGGGCGTCGATGAGGTACGAAGTAAGGTCACGGACAGTCTGCGGGATGGGTCAATCACTGCCGCATTTGAAAGGAAAGGGAAAGGGAAAGCTACCTTTTCCGTACGGCAGCACACCAAGACTGAACGAAAGTAAGTGGTCAGCCTTTGTCTTGAAGTATAGGCTCTGATAGACCATAGGGCGGAGATTGTGAGGTGGGTATGCGAAAGCCTGCGTCCCTTCGAGGTTGTCAAGGATGACCACTTCATCTCGTTGATGAAGACTGGCCGGCCGGAGATATATATTCCGTCGCCGACGACGGTATCAAGAGACGTCAAGCTCGTCTTCAAGAAAGCTCGCGCACGCATCGCTAAATGGCTCCGAGTGAGTATTTATCAATGGACAGCATAGACGAGTCGATACTGACCGGAATAGGAGTATGATGGGGCTTTGAACTTCGCCATGGATGCATGGACTTCACCGAACCACCGAGCGTTCATCGCAATTACTGTCCACCTCGAAAAGGATGGTGTTCCGCTCGCGTTTTTGCTGGATATCGTCGAGGTCGCAAAGTCCCACACGGGCGAGGCACTTGCAGAGGCATTTGCATCCGTCTTGGAGGAGTTCGAGATCACGGAAAAGGTCAGTACGCCAGCCAGGCAAAGATGAGAGGGTGCTCACCAGCTTCCAGTTACTCAGCATAACGACTGACAACGCGAGCGCCAACGATAAAATGATCGAGACGCTAGCCGACATGCTCGACAACTTCCCCGGCCCCGCCAACCACACCCGCTGTTTCCTCCATATCGTCAACCTTGCAGCCCAGTCCTGCATTAGAGTGTTCGATGCGCCGACGAAGAATAAAGCCGCCGCTGCAGACGCTTTGGAGGCCGAGCTCTTGAATTTGGCTGAAGGAATTGAGGAGGAGGAGCAGGCGACGTTGGACGAGAGGGATGTGAGTCTGGATGACATATTGCCGGATAAAGAGACGGAGTGGATAAACGAAACCGAGTCATTGAGCGATGAAGAACGGAAAGAATTGAATGCATCCGTGACGCCGGTTCGCTTGATGCTGGTCAAGGTCAGTCTGCCAAACCCAGCACTCTTTGCAGTGGATTGACATACCATTTTAGCTTCGGAAACTTGCCTATGCCATCCTCCATTCTTCTACCATCCTCCTGCCACGCTGGAACGAAATCCTGAAGGAATTGAAGTTGTCAATACGCCGGATGCCTCGTGATGTGCGAACCCGATGGAACTCAACTTACGATATGCTGCTCTTTGCGCTCCAGTATCGGCAGGCGATCGACAAGATTACGAGCGACAAGAACACTAATTTGCGGAAGTTCGAGTTGATGGATGCTGAGTGGGATTTGGTGAAAGAGCTGTGTGAGGTCCTGAAGGTGAGTCGACGCACTGAGCGCTCATCACACTTGCTTCCAAGTTCGGCGATCAGCGTGGGCGCCTCTGTGCCTCCGCTCAATCCCCACTGCTCGCCATCCTCCCCCATCGTCCACATCGATATCGGTATCGCTAACGAACAACTAGATATTCAAGGACGCCACCATTTTCTTCTCCCAGTCTACTCCCAACATCGCCAAAGTCCTCGAGGCAATGGACTTCTTTGATGAAAGCCTCAGCACCGACTCGCTCGACTTGGAATACAAGCCAGCTGTTCGCGCAGCCCTCGGGATCGCAAAACGAACTATTAATCGGTACTACGCCAAGACAGACCAAGCGGAGGTGTACCGAATCGCGATAGGTAAGTAACATCACTACTGAGTAGCTTCGGTACTGAACAGCGCTTACCAATAACCTCACCACCAGTCCTTCACCCCAAATACAAGCTCGCTTACTTCGATACCGCCGGATGGACCCCAGAGTGGAAGAAGACAGCTGAAGATATCGTTCGTACTGAATACGAGCGCTCGTACAAGGCCCGGGCTGTAAAAACGGCTTCGCCGATCACGCAGAAGCCCCAGCCTGTTTCCCAACGGAAGAGCTCCACCAACGTCTTTCACAACCTCCCTTATAGCTCGTCTGCTGCGACAACTGCACCCCAAGTCGACGAACTCAAGCTTTACCTCGACGCACCTGTGGAGGAGGTGGATGACCCTCTGAAGTGGTGGCAATCAAAGCGCAACGTCTACCCACATTTGTATAGGATGGCCTTGGATTATTTGACTATTCCCGGTAAGTGGCATCATTGCATGACCGTCCATTGATTCAGAACGCTTACCCCGACCATTGCCAGCTACCTCCGTTGATGTTGAACGGGTATTCAGCCGTGGCCGCCTAGTATTATCGCACGTCCGTAATCGTCTATCAGCACAGACCACCCGCGCAGTTATGTGCGTTGGCGCTTGGAGCGCTATGGGTTTAATCAAGGATACTGATGTTCTCGCCGTTGTTACGCTGCCTGATGTTGGTGAGAATGAGGAGGAGCCTGAGTTAGAGGATGATTGGGACTCCATTGTCATTGACTAGGCTAGCATATCCGTACACTGTAGACTAGTTTTTTGTACTAAACCCGCAACCCGTGTAGTACCCGTCGGACCCGTTGGACCCCCTACCCGTACCCGCCTCTACCCGCCGTCTACCCGTACCCTTGGCTGAGGGTACGGGTAGGGCGCGGGTAAGGGTAAGGGTCCGTGGAAAAATACCCGGGGGTTACCCGTGCCGATCACTAGCGACAAGTGGATGATAGAGACAGAAGTGAGCTGAGGTCAATAATTGGAGCAATGATTAACTGTATGACTTCAGGAGGGCACGCTTGCAGCGACATGTTGCGAACTGAATGAAGTTGAAGTGAGTCAGTTTGGTGAAACTGTCAGCAACAGCGCTGTGAAATATAAAGCCCCATACCTCTTCAAACGTTCTCAAGCCGCTAAACGTCGGGAAAGAGGTCTCGTCTCGTAGTACTCGCGACGTGGGCGCAAGTGTGGGCGTAGATGACTCGGAAGAGACATAAGCGCTGAGGCGCTTAAAACTCACCTAGACTTTGCCTTGTGGTTCGCGCCGCCCACGTTCCCGAAAGATGGGTGATCATGAACACGATTTGTCTTCTAACTTACCTCGAAGCCTTGGTAAGTTTGGCCGGTTGGCTTCGGGAATATTTACTGATTTCTCAGAGCCTCTAGCCTCACCATAGGTCCCAGTCGCGATGAGGATCCAAGCAGACTGCGATTTCTGTGGTCGACCTCCCACCTACAATCTGTTCGCCGGACGCTGCTGTCATCACGCACACGGATCGAAGCCAGAACATCAGCCTGATTTTGGGACGAGCCGCCAAAACAACTTCGCACTTATGGGCATAGAATGGAGATGAAGTACGGCTGACTTGTTTGCATCTATGGGTGCTACGTCATCGCAGCCTGTCCGACGGCGCCCTCTCTCTCTGAATCCCCTAGTCCTGGTAGCTAGCTTATCTTCTCGCGAAACCGTCTTATCTATTATAAACAGAGCACGATCTCGGACCATGCACGATTCATTCCCAGCGGACGCTGTGAATATCGCTTGCGTCAGCCTAGGTGACCGAGAGAATGGTTCTTGGGCCCAATGCGAACTACTTTGTTCCATGCGGGGACCAAGTTCTTCCCCTTCTTCGGCCTCAGTATCCCGACTGTGCGTATCAGCTCAGTGTAATAGAATCGTATGACCTGCTAAAACTCCCTAGAATGGTGGTGGACTCGCTTGAAGTGGGGATTCCCTCTATCTCTATGGCGTTCCATTTGGTTCAAAATGAAACGCGCAACTCTTGTCAAAACCGCGCAACTTTTTTCTTACTCGCGCGACTTTTTGCAGACTCTCAGTTGCGCAACTATTTCGTTAGTGACAAAGTTTAGAAATATCAATTGATAGAACTCACCGTAAGCCTGAAGATTGAGTCGAGAAGAGACCGTAGGCATCTGTAAGTGACTCTCTGTGAGTTCCGAGGTGCCCGAGCACGTAGCCCCTGAACTCGAAGATCTTATCATGTATCACCTGATCGATCATCTTATCTTATCTGAGCGCTTGAGTCACGCGATCGGATGAAGCCGATGACTCCGACAATCTCCGGCTTCAAACCTTCGTGCTCGCTATCGCTCGGTGCCTTGGGGCACTCTACTCAAATTCTTTCCTTCTTCATTACAAGATCAGTGGGATAAATGAAGTGTTTGACCAAGAACTTCAAACAGAACTCATGAAAGCGAAGGGAGAAGCAGATACCCGATGACAATCCTCAGATTAAAAATCCCTTTGGATATGCAACCCACATTCCCTACAGCAGAGCGGAATACACAGGAAAATTCGAGCACCTCGGATGCAGGTCAGTCAACTGTCCCCGAGAATGGCTAGATGTTGAGTCTCCAGTGGATGCTGCTAAAGGGGTTAGGGGACGTGTGGTGGTTGATGCTCGGGCACCTCGGAACTCACGGAGAGTCAGTTACAGATGCCTACGGTCTCTTCTAGACTCAGTCTTGAGGCTTACGGTGAGTTTCATGAATGTGTATTTATAAAATATGTCACTGACAAAATAGTTGCGCATCTCGGCGTCCGAATAAAGTTGCGCGAGTAAAAAGAAAGTTGCGCGAAAGAAAAAAAGTTGCGCGGTTTTTACAATAGTTGCGCATTTCATTTTGAACCAAATGGAACGCCATATATCTCAAGTGCGCATAGCGAATTTCTATTGCATGGGTGACGCCTGACTTAGAAGACGGCTTGAGAAGACGTACGCATCGAAGTATATAAGTCGTGCTCAGCTTTTGGCTCATCCTTCAGTTCTCCATGCAAAGAGTCCCCACTCCCCCCATCCTCATCCCAGCTTCGTCATTGCTATGTGCCCTTGCCATCGCCTCCAAATCGATTGTATATCGTAGAGCAGCGCTGATACCAATCTTCGGGATAACGATCTATGGTGTTCACTACACCACACTGAGCAACCAGGCACACGCTTACTCAACGGCATGTGCGTTGACGATTTCTTCCCTCACAGCGTTGGAGCATCTCGTCCTCACCCATCCTATGACCGACTTGCGCACCATTGACCAAGACAAACCGACGATTATGATGCCGTTTTTCGCAAGATTCAAGTGGGCTCTCCGCCTCCTTTTTAGCCCGCATTTGGTTGGCTGGAGTGCCGAACCCTCTGATGTTCTCTATCCTCGGCCGGAGAATAAAACAACAATATCATTCACACTCCAGTTGGGCTTGAAGCTTGCTTTCGAGCTGCTCTTGCTTGACACCGTTGGTATCATTGCCGCCCACACCCCAGCATTATCCTCGAGTGGCCCTCCACTATATACGCACTCATGGCCAAGGCGCTCCGTCTACGTCGCCCTAATTCGATTTATCCATTTCATGCCGAGGAGCTGATTCGGGCGTCAGTTTCTGGAGCGTAGCAATATTCATGTCGTCTTTGAACGTTACATAACTTTCTAAGTCGTGTAACAGCAATTGAGGTTTTTCGTGCACCCTCCCCTGACCGTCAGGGGCTATATGTAGCTTAGCCGCCTTACATCACGTTCCCATCAAGTTGTTTCCGATGATCACACGCCCAGTCCTTGCAAGGCCTTTGCTTGAGATATGTCGCTCCAAGCCTGCCCTCTTGAAGTCGTTCGACTCATCATGGCTGAAATCAAGGATCGTCGTACAAGTCGGTCCTTCCTTTACACTTCTCGCCTCTTGCATGCTCAAGCGCAGCCGCTGGTATACGAAAATATAGATTTTACCAGTGCCGCTACTGTAAGGGCAACCTCAAGACCGCCGCGCGGACTAGTAGAGGGCGGATCCAAAGTGAATATATAGCATGAGGACTAGCTAGTCTATCTACTCACCTAGTAGAGGGCGGATCCAAAGAGAACAGACTAAGGAGTGCCCCCTACCAGATGCGAGGAGTATATACGAGGCGTGAGAACAATAGCTACGACTGTATAGTACCTCAGCCACTGAAGAGAAGGAAAGAGAAGAATATCACATGGGCGCGAAGTGAAAGAGGGATGGAGCGGAGCGCCGCACGGATTAGAGAGGAGTGAGAAGAGTAGAGAGATAAGAGAGTGAGGAGGGAGAAGTGAACTACGCAAATGAGAGTGAAGGTGAAATGTCCGAGAAAGCTCGAGTGGCTACGAGACGCTTCGAGAGACCACGAGGAGGACCGCGAGAGACATCGCGAGATACCGCGAGATCGCGAGAGGCACCGCGAGACATCGCGAGACCGCGAAAGGCACCGCGAGATATCGCGAGACCTCGAGAAGGCGTATGAGGGATCGAGGAGGAGCGCGAAGTGGTAGAGATGACATGCGAGTGTCACGCGACTAAGTGTGGACAGGGGTCGAGACAAAGGGGGAATAAAAAGGGGTCATAGGATGTCCCCTTACATCACCCCCCCTCTAAGGCGCGGCGCCACGACGCGCTGGCTCATGGCGACGCCTCCAAGAGGAGACGGCATCCGCGATGCCAGGCTCATCCACGAGGAAGTCGAGGTAGGTCGAGCGGACCGCGTTGGGGTGGGCGCGGTGAAAGGCCTTCACCTTCTGTTGCGCGTTCGCCAAATCCTTCGCCTCCTCCCAAGTCTCGGCCTCTCGCCCATAGCCTCGCCACCTAACGAGATAGTAGAGCTTACCATAGCTCCGCTTGCTATTGGTGACCTCTTCTACCTCGAACTCCTCTTCGCCATCAACGAGGACAGGAGGAGGTGGGGGGCCAGGCCGACGACCAGCGATGGGGTCCTCTTCCCAGAGGCTAAGCTTCACGACCGGGAAGACAGGGTGCAGACGTTTGAGCGAAGGCGGGAGCTGGAGGCGGTACGCCCCGCGACCGACCTTTCTCAAAACCTTGTAAGGACCGAGGCGCTGGTGCGAGAGCTTTCGCGATGGTCGCTGGAGATGGATATCCGAGGCGTCGAGCCATACCTTGTCACCTTCCTTGAACTCAGGAGCTGGAACTCGTCGCTGGTCGTAGTAGCGCTTCATATCGTCCTGCGCCTTAGAAAGAGCCGACTTCGCTTCCGAGACCGCGGACTTCATCCGTTGGACGAAATCGTTCGCGGCCTCCACGCGAGAGGGTCCTTGATGCGGCTCAAATCCTAGGCGAGGGTGGCGACCAGTGTCGAGGAGAAAAGGAGACTGCTGAGTCGATGAGTGAATGTGGTTATTGTAGGAGAACTCAGCGATGGGTAAGAGCTGTGCCCAGTTATCCTGCCTCTCGTTCACGAAGTTACGCAGATACATCTCGAGCTCTTGATTACACCTCTCGGTCTGTCCATCGGTCTGAGGATGATACGCAGTCGATGCAGCGAGTTTGATGTCCAGGAGGCGATAGACCTCACGAGTAAACTCGGCCACGAACTGCGGTCCGCGATCCGAGAGTACAGATGAGGGTAGTCCATGGAGCTTCCAGACATGAGCGAGGTAGAGATTCGCGGATCCGAGAGCTGAGACGGTGGTGTGAGTGGGGATAAAGTGAGCTCGCTTACTGACTGAATCAACCACATTCATCACCGCGTCGTATCCATCCGACTCTGGGAGCTCGACGATGAAATCGACGCTGATGCGGTCCCATCGATTGTCTGGAATAGCGAGCGGGTTAAGCTCTCCTATGGGTGGCTGCCTCCTCGTCTTCGTGCGCTGACAGAGATCGCAGTGGCGAGTGTAGGTGCCAACGTAGCGAGACATGTTGGGCCACCAATAACTCCGCGAGACGAGTTCGAGAGTCTTGAACCGTCCTGCGTGGCCCGCGATCCTGGTGTCATGGTGCTGCGCTACGATTTTCCGACGAAGGTCAGCTACATCAGGAACGTAGACTTTACCGCGGAAAAGTATGAGGCCGTTAGACTCGCTCCATTCCGCGGAACGAACGGTCTTCCGCGAGCCTCTCGCTTTTCGCAACTCGTCCGCGGCCTTCGCGACTGCGTCCTCGAACTTACGCTCTCTCAGACCGCGACGTACTTCCGCGAGGATGGCCTTCTCTTCCCCTTCAAGAGCGAGACCAATCGCTCTGACCGCGAAGTACGACGGCTTGAGGAGGACGATATCGCTATTGTCCGCCTTACCGTCATCATGGTCCGCACGTCGAGAGAGGGCGTCAGGCTTCCCCATCGACCGTCCAGGGCGGTGGTGCAGCGTGAAGTCGAAACGCGACAAATAGAGAGACCACCTCGCTTGTCGACGATTCAACTTCTGCGCTTTAAGGAAATACTCGAGGTTCTTATGATCTGACCAGATCTCGAATGCAGGATGTGCACCCTCGAGGTAGTGTCGCCACTCCTCAAGAGCGCGGATAATGGAGAGCATTTCCTTGTCGTGAATCTCGTAGTTGCGTTCCGCCGCCTGGAGGCTTTTAGAGTAAAAAGCCACGGGGTGCCACTTCGCGTCAGCGGGATCGAGCTGCGAGAGCACCGCACCTGTCGCGAAGTCAGACGAGTCAGCCTCGACACGGTACGGGCGATCCTCGCGAGGGAGCGCGAGAACAGGCTGCGAGGTGATGAGCGACTTGAGCTGCTCGAATGCCTCGCGCTCGACCTCGGTCCACCTCCATTCCTTCGCGTTAGAGAGGGAGAAGAGGGGACGAGCGATGTGCGAGAAGTCTCGCATAAACCGCCGATAGAAATTGATAAAGCCGACGAAAGACTGCAGCTCGGTGTGGTTTCGCGGAGTCGGCCAGTCCGCTACACCCGCCACCTTCACTGGGTCCATCTCGACCTTACCTTCTGACACCACCACCCCGAGGTACTCAACCTTGGTCTGCTCGAATTCGCATTTCTCTGGTCGTAAGTAGAGCTTGTTGTCCTTTAGGATTTGTAGCACTCGACGAAGGACGCGGTGGTGTTCCTCGCGCGTCTTAGTGTAGATGAGGATGTCGTCAAGGTAGATGATGACTACGCCTTCTGTGATGAGCTCGCGAAAGAGGTCATTCATCATTGTCTGAAAGGTGCCAGGACTATTAGTTAGACCAAAGAACATAACGAGAGGTTCGAAAAGACCGCGGTTGGTGCGAAACACTGCCTTCCACTCATCGCCCTCCTTAATCCGTACGTTATTGTACCCCCAACGCACGTCAAGCTTCGAGAAGTAGCGAGCTTCCTTGAGCTTGTCGACGAGTTCCGAGATGAGAGGTAGCGGGTACCGATTTTTTATTGTGATGGCGTTGAGCTTACGGTAATCCTGAACGAGGCGTAGCGAGCCGTCCTTCTTCTTGATGAAGAAGACTGGCGAGGCGACTGGGGACTTCGAGGGATGGATGCGGCCAGTCGCGAGGTTCTCCTCGATGAATTCGTCTAACTCGCGTTGTTCGACAGGGGACAGGGGGTAGCATTTAGTGGTAAAGGGGCGATGATTTTGGACGAGCTCGATCGCATGATCCCAAGGGCGATGCTCAGGAAGCTCATCAAAAGACTCCTTCGCGAACACTGACTCGAAGTCCGCGAAGAGATCCTTTGGCAGCCCCGCGTTGCGCGGGTCTGGAGGCTTGTTCCGCTGGAATGCTGCAGCAAGGCGCTGAGAGATCGTCTCTGAGGCGCGGATTTCCTCAGCTCGCAGCGAGCGAGCATACTCGGGAGTCGGTGGAGGGACAGCGCAGAAAATACGATCACCCTCGAGGGGGTCATACCCTTCAGAGCTTTCGCTGTGCGAGTCTGCGCTACTCTCGTCCTCATCATCCGAGTCCTCGTCATCGTCGACTTCGAGGAGCTCGGGCGGTGAGTCCGGAGGAGTGAGTTCCTCCACTAGGGGAATCGGCCCCATTCGACATTCGCGGAGTATGCGGGTCGCGTGCTTACGTTGGCGACGATCGCGCCCTACTTCGAGCCGACAGGTATTGCAAACGGCGGGGCAGCGGCTCATTGTCACCTCCTTGGTTTGCCAGTTAATCTCCGGGTTATGCTTGCGCAGCCAAGTATATCCCAGGATAACATCCTGCTTACCAAGGTTGGTGATGGCGAAGAGTGCTCGCTCCGTGTGATCGCGAAATCGCAGAACGAGGTCTACGACCTCGCGAATCGCACCGTTCTCGTTCGGAGACCCATCTACATTGTAGACAGGGATGGGTGTGCTGAGGACCCTCCGAGCGAACCCACACTTGTCTACAAAGTCAGGGTGCATGAACATTCCTGTCGCACCGCAGTCAACGAGGGCTTGGACGCGAGTCCGCACCTCGGTGTCTGTGCACTGCAGGCTAATGGGAATGTCGAGGCTCAGCGCTCCAGGGATCGCGGACAGCTGGTATTTCGCGGGGAGGCGACGCCGCTCCCAGCCAGGGCGACGTGTAGGAGGTATTGCGCGAACTATCGTCTTTTCAGTCTCGAAGTTGCACTCATGATTAGGAGATGGAGAATCAGAATGACATTGCTCTACTTCAAGACATGAAAAGCGATTATTACTCGGCGAGGGCGCGCGGGTCACTCGCTGGTTTGAGGAAAATCCTCTTTTGCCCCTAACTCCTCTTCTCCGTTGGCTGACTCCTCCTCGATGGTCGCGGAGGGCTGAGAGGCTTCCGCGACGTCTGCCGCGATGAGAACTTGCTCCGCGAAGAGGGCTCTCTCATCGGTGGTCATGAAGCGGACATCGAAGCGACGAGGACAGTCGCTGATGAGGTGAGAGGTACTGCCGCAACGGAAGCAACTCTTGACAGGGGGCGCCGATGAGGACCGCGTGCGATCGACGTCCATGGGGACGCCCGGAGGTAGCGGCCTCGGTTCTGAGGTGCGAGGAGGGAAGGGAGAAGGTGTAGGACGAGGGAGAGAGATGAGTCCTGCAGGGCGAGAGGGTGGCGGTGGGTTAGCGAGGGGCCGCGAGAGGACAACTGCGCCTGCATGAAACGCTTGATTAGCTGCGCGATTATCCGCGATACGCTGCGCGGCCTTATACCACCCCTCGTAGTCCTCATCGAGAGGGCAGTCAACCGATTCTGCCACTCGGTTCTGAACCGCGGGGTCGAGTCCCTTTCGAAACTTGAGAGAGATGGCCGCTCCCTCAGTATAGCCAGCCTGATCAACAAGGTCGAGGAAATCATCGTAATATTCTTGGAAGGTGCGGCGCCCTTGATGATATCGAGAGCCCTCGAGTTTGAGACGAGCGACCTCGCGTTCGCGGTCAGGGAGGAAGCGAATGCGAAAATCATTCTCGAAGGCGGCCCAATCCTCGAAATAGGGTGCTCGCGGACTCCTGAAGATCATGTTGGAGTACTCCTTCGCGCGCTCCTTTTGGAAATAGGAGAGCGCCCAAACAATGCGGGTCTGGTCGTCTGGGAAATCAGCGGGGCGAAGTTGGAAGTAGATGCGGAGGGAGTTGAGAAAAGCTCGTCCGTTCTCTCTCTTACCGTCAAAGAGAGGAGGCGGGGCGGGTTTTAGGCGAGAGTTGTTGGAGGATGGTGAGGGTGTGGGAGCATGGATGGAGGACTCGAGGCCTGACGTCGAGGCTCGAGGCTCATGCGCGGTGGCGGGGGAGAGCCTCTCGAGCTTGTCGAGGATCTGGCGGAGAGTCACGTCCTGTTGCTCGACATGACTTCGCATCTCGAGAACCTGTGCCGCGAGGCGAGCGGACAGCTCGGCGTCCGTCTCGGGAAGGTCAGACATGGGTTCGAGAGAGTCGCGAGAGTCGCGAGAGAGCAGGAGAGCCGAAGGGATAACGCTCTGATCGAAGATAGAGGGTCTCGCGGTTTTTCTGCGATCTGGGCGTTTGCCGTATGGCTCCAGTGCTCAAGGAGAGAGTCTGTTCTACTGTAAGGGCAACCTCAAGACCGCCGCGCGGACTAGTAGAGGGCGGATCCAAAGTGAATATATAGCATGAGGACTAGCTAGTCTATCTACTCACCTAGTAGAGGGCGGATCCAAAGAGAACAGACTAAGGAGTGCCCCCTACCAGATGCGAGGAGTATATACGAGGCGTGAGAACAATAGCTACGACTGTATAGTACCTCAGCCACTGAAGAGAAGGAAAGAGAAGAATATCACATGGGCGCGAAGTGAAAGAGGGATGGAGCGGAGCGCCGCACGGATTAGAGAGGAGTGAGAAGAGTAGAGAGATAAGAGAGTGAGGAGGGAGAAGTGAACTACGCAAATGAGAGTGAAGGTGAAATGTCCGAGAAAGCTCGAGTGGCTACGAGACGCTTCGAGAGACCACGAGGAGGACCGCGAGAGACATCGCGAGATACCGCGAGATCGCGAGAGGCACCGCGAGACATCGCGAGACCGCGAAAGGCACCGCGAGATATCGCGAGACCTCGAGAAGGCGTATGAGGGATCGAGGAGGAGCGCGAAGTGGTAGAGATGACATGCGAGTGTCACGCGACTAAGTGTGGACAGGGGTCGAGACAAAGGGGGAATAAAAAGGGGTCATAGGATGTCCCCTTACAGCTACCACCGCAATGCCTCGGTCAACTACACACTCCGATGCTCGCCCCGATGTGATTCGACTACTCCACCGCACCATCGTCCTTCATGAGAGCCCATGTGCTCTTTATGTTCGGTCCTTCAGCCTCGACCAGTCCGTCTTGCCAGGCTCGGACATTGGAACAGCCGTACCTCGAGTCGACAGAATACTTGAACGGCTATCAAATCTACAGTCATTTGCGTTTGGGCATCACAGCTTTACACTCACGGAATCGGGCCAACCATCATGGATTGGTTTTCCTTGCCTACACCACTCACCTCCTCCGTTCCAGCTGACTCGATTTGTTTGGGGCCATCCGATCCTTGACTGCTCGATGTTGAACGAATTTCTACATCGCCAATCATTCTTGACAGATCTTTCGATCTTGTCAGAAGTCGACGCTACATCTCGTGCATCCCTACCCCCGACTATGCAATTTAATCTCTCAGTTCTTCGCACATCCTTAGATTGGCTTCATATTTTCCCTCAGGGGAGTATTCAGTCGCTCCAAATTCCATTTATAAACCCAGGCTCCCTCCTCCGAACCCCGGATTCAACGCAGGCCGTAGTTGAGGCTCTTAGCAACCTCCGCGCATTCAGCTGCCCGACGCACCATCCCTTCAGTACGCTATTGGATATTCCCCAGATAATGCCCAAGTTAGAATTTGTGGAAATGAGTAATGCGATGGTCCGTCCATTTATTACATGCCTACACTACCATTTCGCTCACCGCCGCGTCGACTAGACCTTGCGATCTTCAGAATGTGATAGATTCATTGAAGAAATCTCTCGGAGGAGTATCCGGTACCTACGACTCCCATCCCAGCACAGATTGCTTGAATCGCCTCTGCATCAACCTTCTACCCTGTTCTCCAGAATCACATCTCTTGAATGCGTTGACTACTACCCGCCTTTACTGACGCGGAGCCAATTGAGTCGAATAGCTCCACTGCCAGAGGAGATCTTGTCTCCACCTTCGGCAGATGAGGTCGCCGAAATCCAATACGCTCGATGGCGTAGGAATGCATCAGCGCCTGTATTGATCACATTGCCACCTCGCCGGCTATGTGAATGGGAATTAGATTTGAACCAGGATGAGTAGTAGGTACGTCTATATCTGCCATGTTTTCAGCTTTAGCAACGCGAATAACGCTAACTATCTGGTCCAGATCCCGTCCTACGATGGATTCTTGACGGATCGTCCGCTTTACTGGTATCCTATGTTTTGTCATAGAATCTGTTTACCGCTTCATAATCATTTCCATTTCATGGTCTTCTGATTGCAACACGAGGCGGAGGGACTGATTCGTGCTTTGGTTTCTGGAGTGTAATTACTATTTATTTCACCTGTCGTCGACTCATGTCTTATACATTTTAACCCCAGCTTTTACCATAATTCCATCCTCTGTCGGGACTCAGCGGAGTCCAGCGCACCGGTCTAGAATTGTCCTTGAAAGCGAGTGCCGCAACTCTGTCGCCTGCGACTATCCGTCTCTTGAAAAATACAACTCCTTTGAGAGAGGGAGCGCGTCGGATCATGGCACATATAAATTCTATCAATGTTGATCATGAGTCGGACTCGGTGAAGTAGCTGATTGAGGGGCGAACTTACCATTCAGGGTGAAGGAGATCCAACTCCCACTGATCTACCCGACGAGGTGGCAAGGTGATTAGAGTAGGGGACGTTACTCCCCGGCGCCAGCGATTACAAACTTTCGGTTTTGATAACGCTTCTTCGCTGATCGACAGCGCTTCAAGGTAACGAGAGAAGTGGTTGTCAAAATATACGTGATCGCTCTTCAATTTGGGGAGGTAGTCGACGCATTCGAGGGTAGGGATATCCGAGAACAGCTCCTCGAGACCGAAGCACTGAGCCCCGAAAAGGGAAGGGGCGAGGCGAAGATATCGTATGGGTCTCTCGGACAATTGGAAGCGGTTACGGGCGGAAGTAGTGGAAGACTGGGCCTATTGACGAGCGGAGTAAGAAAGTGAGAGATTTCAATGAGCATTTGAGATAAGGCTTACATTCGATGTCCTGATCTCGACAAACTCCAGATTGGGCATCGGGAGAGTCGTAGTCTCGGCGTGAATCCCCAGTTTGAAGAGACCCCACAGATCATGGTCCGAGGGACAGCTGACCGCCCGAAGGGTGCTGATAGCAGGGATTACAACAATCGGGCCGTTATGAACATTTACTTTTCCGAACGCCTGCATTTCGAACGCCGTGATGTGATTCGGAGATAACAAGCGAAGGGCGTCTACAGTGCCATAAATCGTTCTGACGTTAGTGAAGGTGGTAGAGGCAAGTGTGGGTTCGTAGGTGGACTGGGGATAGGGATGAGGTAGCAATGTGAGATCAGTGACGGAGTGTTGCTGGGAAAGAAAGGCGTGGAAGCCAGCCTCCATACGGATCGCATGATTCCAAACAATCCGCTCGAGCTGAAACGGTGGCGGGGACGCCATCAAACAAGGGAAGAAAATAGGATCCGCCACATAAGGACACTGCATAGAGAAGAAAAGCGACTTGAGGTTACAAAGCCGACTCAGTATTTGATCGATTTGCTCGATGGTGATATGCAAGTCACAGCCTTTTTCGAAGATGGAGGCGATGATAGTGAGAGAGTGAACTCGAGGTGCGAAAGGGCTGTTTCGAGTGACGATGGTCTCGTGAAGCTGGCGAACGGATTTGACAAATTGTTCAGTTTTGAACTCATGCCGGAGTTCGATGTGTTCGTAAAGTTTGGGCTCGCCTTGAACTCGAAGGATCTTGCATGTAGAAATCAAATGTAGAACGGTTTGGTTGTCGGATATTTCATCAATAATGAAGTGAATGAGCTCGGTGGGTAGCGAAATCAACGACATCGGGTGGTAGCTATCTTCATTGTTGACAATAACAGGGCAAAGCCTTGGAGAGTCTTGTCATATTGCCAGTGCCAAGTTGTCATCGTTGTTGTCATCCAACAGTCTAAGGCATTGTCATACCCATTGTAGATAAGTTGCCTTTGTAATTGTCATGCTACAGTGCAAAGTGCGGAGACAATGAGGCTAAGTCATTGTTATTGTCATTGTTATTGTAAAGCCATGCTGCATTGTCAGCCAGCCATTAAAAATGATCAGAGGTGGTTGTTATTGTCATTGTGATTGTGCCAGTGGTCATTGTCAATATATTTACTGACTGTGGGAAAAAAATTAGTGATAAAAGCGGTCAGTGTGCATTGACTGTGGGAAAGGGTTATTGACTGACAACAACAATGACTGTGGGACTAATTTTATTGACCATGGGAAAATTGTTACAATGGACTGTGGCATTGACTGTGGGAATGATCCCTTGACTGTGGGAAAATATTCTCAAAGAGCGGTCAATTGATCAGAATCAGTGCAATTACTGACTGTGGGAATATTATTATTGACCGTGGGAAAATAATTATAATGATCATGGGGTCATTAGAAAGCCTAGCATTAGTGATTCCATATCAGTAAATTTTATTGACCGTGAGAATTGTTATTATTGACCGTGGGAAATTTTTGAAAAATGAAAAATTGTCGTTAGAAAGCCAGCTATGGGTTTCATCACTAAATTTTAATCTCAGTAAATTCTAGTGACTGGTTTACTAGTGAGAGGGGTCGGCATTTTTCGAGTATTGACCGTGAGAAAATCTTTATTGACCGTGGGAAAGTACGTTTTGCGGATTTGAATAGCCAGCTATTGGTTTCACCACTAAATTTTGATATCAGTAAATTCTGGTGATTGGGTCACTAGGAAATCATCAAATACTCATCGGGTTGTCCATGACTATTGACCGTGGGAAGGTATTTATTGACCGTGAGAACATTTTCGCAAAAGCGCGATCAGCACCTACACTGACCAGCTACTCATCATCAATAATGCTATTGACCGTGGGAAATTTTGAAAAAGTGATTATGCGCTCATTAGAAAGCCAGGTATTGATATTGTGATCCAACTGATCTCAGTAGTGACCCTTACTGACCTGCTTTATGAGATATAAGCACTTTTGTGATCACCATTATTGACTGTGAGAATTATTTATTGACCGTGAGAAAGTCCGAAAAAGGAAATATCGAATTCTACTCTAATCATATTTCTAATAAGGATGGTGTCAACAGGAAGTGTGTAGCTGCATTGGTTGAGATGCTATGAGCAAATCTTTGGGTGTGGTTGTGAAAGTCTGGTCAACATTGAGATATCATCCATGAGCATGTCAGTCAGTCTGAGTATGATCTGCTATACCAACCATACTAGACATGTCTGACCATGGTGTAGTATGTCTCTGGACATGATCTGTCATCACTGATAAACCTAGTGAAGTCTTCAAGTCATTCTGAATCGGATGAATATCAGGTTGACTTTAGTCATCTCATCCATGATTCATAAAGTTGACCAGTCAGGTGAGGCAGATACTTCACCATGCTTGTCACTGCATCAGGAACCATCCTCAGAGACATACTAGAGCATGTCTGACATCAGTCATATAACTGACCAGAATCATACTCACAGGTGTAATCATGTCTCAACTTACACTCAGGCCTCACTAACCAAGTATGAGCTTGAGACTGCACCATGGTATCTCAACATCATAAGTCATCCAGAGATATACTGGAGCATGCTCAGATATGTCTAGCTCAGTGGTATAGCCAACCACACTCTGACCACCCGATGTCTGATATATCAATGCTGACCAGACTTTCACAACCTCATGCAAAGATTTGCTTGTAGCACCTTAACCAGTGCAGCTACACACTTCCTGTCAACACCATACTGATCAGAATTATGAGTAGAGTAGAATTCAATATTTCCTTTTTCGGACTTTCTCACGATCAATAATTATTTCTCACAGTCAGTAATGGTGATCACAAAAGTGCTTGTATCTCCTGAACTAGATCAATAAGGGTCACTACTGAGATCAGTTGGATCACAATGTCAATACCTGGCTATCTAACGGACGCATAATCGCTTTTCACAATTTTCCCACGGTCAGTAAATTTAGTGATCATCAATACCCGGATCAGTAAATGGTGATTTTCCAATGAACCAATCACTAGAATTTGCCCATATTAAAATTTAGTGATGAAACCTATAGCTGGCTATTGAACGGTCAAAAACATGCTTTCCCACGGTCAATAGATTGTTTTCCCACGGTCAGTAATATTGATCAGTAATTGATCAGGCTTTCTAATGAATACACATCATTAATGGTTTTTCTCACGGTCAATAACTATTTTCTCACGGTCAATAACAGAAAAATGTCAACCCCTCTCACTAGTAAACCAGTCACTGGAATTTGCTGAGATTGAAATTTAGTGATGAAACCTATAGCTGGCTTTCTAATGACAATTTTTTGTTTTCAACATTTTCCCACGGTCAGTAATAAAATTCTCACGGTCAATAACAATTATTGAGCCTAGCTGGATTTCTGATGACCGCTCTATCACTAAAAAATTTTCCCACAATCACAAATAATATTCCCACAGTCAGTAATTCTATTGATTTTGATCATTTGACAACATTTTCCCACAGTCAAAGGATGGTTCCCACAGTCAATGCCACAGTCAATTGTTACAATTTTCCCATGGTCAATAAACAAAATCCCACAGTCAGTACATGGTTCCCACAGTCAAGGTCATTGTCAGTCCATAAACCTTTCCCACAGTCAATGCACACTGACCGCTTTTATCACTAATTTTTTTTCCCACAGTCAGTAAATATATTGACAATGACCACTGGCACAATCACAATGACAATAACAACCACCTCTGATCATTGTTAATGGCTGGCTGACAATGCAGCATGGCTTTACAATAACAATGACAATAACAATGACTTAGCCTCATTGTCTCCGCACTTTGCACTGTAGCATGACAATTACAAAGGCAACTTATCTACAATGGATATGACAATGCCTTAGACTGTTGGATGACAACAACGATGACAACTTGTCATGGGCAACATGACAGGACAACTACAAGGCTTTGCCTTGTTATTGTACACAATGGGGATAGCTACTAGTGCGACATCGCGCTACGATGAGTCGGCGGTGGTGACAGTTGCAGAAGAACCGGCGGTTTAGCGCCTTCGACAAGGTGTCCAAATATTTGTTCAGCAACTCGGACTGTGAGATATGCTCATCCTAAACCTCATACATATCGCTACCGTCTAGGATATAGCTTTAAAGTATGGGCCAGCCACCATTAATCTAAAAGACAGGGCGGCAAGGTAATTAAAGGAGGTGCTGTTGCTCCCCAACGCCAGCGATTGCAACTACTCTCCCTTGTGCCATCCTCACGAGATGCTACTACATCCACCTCAGGAGGGGGCCACGCCGAATACGAAACATTCCCCTATCGCTGACTAGGTAGGTAACGCAACCAGAGATGAGTGACGTATGCCTACCAGCAGACCAAAGCTAAGGATCTCGACGAACCAAGGCTAGGCATCATCGTCAACGGCGGCAACAATAGTGAGAAGAGACCTTCACCATCATGAATGACAGCAAGGTATCGGCTGTCGGCCAGCTGACTGCTCTGAGGGAATCCGCAACTGGGATGGCGATTTGCGGGTCGTAGTTGGAAGATACGTGGCCGGATCTGAGTGCCTTAAAACTTCTGAGGTGATTCGAACTGAATATCTTTGGAGAGTACCAGGAGATCAGTGTGATAGCTGAAAAAGAACGGTGCAAATGACCTACATACAGATGAGAAAGTAGGGACAGACCAATGGAATTTTTCGGACGCTGAAAGGTTTAGTAGTCGTGATAGATCGTTGGCAAGAATTCTGACGGATTGACAAGCTATGGACGCAACGTTTATCGGTGGAGCGAATTTATAAATTGCCGCGGTTCAACAGATGGCAGAGTTACGATGTACACTGCTATTCACTTCAGCCAGCTGAAAAACTTCAACCGTAAGCAATGCGCTCCGTCTGGTTCGACGACGAACTCGCCTTTGTGAAAAGAAAATCGCAGCCAAATCCTGAATTAACGATACGGGCCGCCTTGTTCTTCTTCGCTATCACCGTCGATTTCGTCGCTGAAGTCCATAGAAAGGAAGGCACCAAAAAAAATCTGCCGGACCACTACTAATTGAAGACATACCGCCTAGATGGCCGCGCGCAATGGTTCGAAATTGTGGCATCGAGGGCACCAGAGAGCCTACTTCGGATCAATATATTGAGCAATCGACAAAATAGCTGTCGGCTACGGTCAAAACACGCTAGAACTCCGGAGTACGCTGTCCAGCAGCTGGGAGAAAAAATAACAGAGGGGGTCGATGCCTGAGGGCGAGATATGGAGTTACGCGTCAAACGACGTATACAGCTGCTGACACTGCAAGTGAGTATTGGGATCGAATAGAAGACTGAACGGTGCTTAGAGTAGAAAAAGCCATCGAGGACACCGCCAACCTGCAAGCGGCCGTACTAGCGCCCACCGAAGTGTTTGGGTAGCATCGAGTACAAACAGCGCCTATTTCATTAGCCTCCCTCTCTCCGCTATGTCACTGCAAAATTGCCCTCCCGAACTCGTTCGACTCATTGTAGCTGAAATCAATGATCGTCGTACTCGTCTTTGCTATACATTTGCCGCATCCTACACGCTCAAGCTGAACCCTATTTATACGAAACGATAGACTTTACCCGCTCATTGCCCAATGCACGGTCATCATCTCGCGTTCAACTGCTCCACCGAACCATCGTCATTCATGAGAACCCATGCGCTAGATATGTTCGGTTCTTTAGCCTGGATCAGTCTGTCATGCCAGAAATCAGCCTGGCCGTAGCTCAAGTCAACCAGATACTGGAACGGCTGCCAAATTTGAAGTCGTTTACGTTCGCCCACCCCACCTTAGAGGATGAAGAGGATGGACGCGAGGAGTCTCTATCGTCATCCATTTTCTTTCCTTGCATGCGCTTCTCTCCTCCTCCTTCTTTATTGACTCGATTTGTCTGGGACCATCCGATCCTTGATGTGTCGATGCTCGTCGACTTCCTTTGTCGCCAATCGTGCTTGAAAGAGGTTTTCATATTGTCCACAGTCAAGACCCCACCTTCAATATCTCTCCCCGTATCCTCACCCCCCACCACGCTACTGGACCTCTCATTGGTTTCTACATCCCTCGGTTGGCTTCACATTTTGCCTCCAGGGAGTATAACTACACTCCGACTTTCCATCATCGACGCAACCGAGCTCGACCGATGTCCGAGTCCACTCCATGCTCTTAGCAATCTACGCGCCGTCGGCTGTCCGACGCACATTCCCTTGACCACGCTGCTGAATATTCCTCAGGGAAACATGCGGATTTTACCTAATCTTGAATTTGTGGAAATAGTGAGCGCATTGGTCGGTCGCATTCACATTACCTTCCCCGTAGCCCATTTCGCTTACTAGTGTCTCTGCCAGTCCATAGCGTACTCCTATGCTGACCGCTTGATTCATGAGTTCTCGCTCCGGCCTATTCGGTATCTGCGCCTCCCAAATCAGACCAAATTGGGTACATGTGCTCTCAGCGAGGTTTCCACCTTGTTCTCAAGGATCCAAACTCTCGAATGTATTGATTATGCACCGTTCATGATGGCTGACCGATACCATCATGTCGATCCACCGTCAGTGGGCTTTTTCTCAGCCGACAATCTCCACGAAACACAATACACTCGGTGGCGTCGAAATGCGACAAACCCTGTATTTATCGCATTGTCCCCGAGTCGCTTAGACCAATGGGAGCTGGACTTGGAGCTGAACGACTGGTAAGTATATCTCTTCCAATTTCGTCAGTTTGGCAACTTGATCAACGCTGACTACTGGTCCAGAACATGGCTATAGATTTTCCCGGTGCATTTCACGTCTCCAAAATGATGTCCACCTTTCAAATTTCAAGTCTCAACCGTCGCTCGCTTTGCTGTTCTTTTATTTTCCTTTTATCTTCGCCCTTGTGCCTTCGGATTCATCGTCTCGATTTCTTGCTACCGTTTCTGGTTCACGACCACGTTATGACTACAACGGCTTGTCGCTTTCGAACCTGCTGCTATCCATGTTCTCTAATATGTATGATTGGACAAATTCGTCTTGTCCCCCTAGTATTCGGCCAATGGACGATGCACACAACGGCGTACACTACTCTCGGCTGAATGCTCTCCCTTTTCGCCGACTCCAATAATATCAGATTCAAACGCGTTAGACTATACGATACCGCAGAGTTTATTCTACGTCAGGCTCCGAGAGGTATAGGGCACCGATCCTTCAGAAGTGAACAGGCAGCCCGAATGATTCCCACCTGAGGCGGATTCTCCATACCTCCAACAGTCAGGAGTGGAACGATCCATATAGGTAAACTCCATGTGAACCACTGCCAAACCCACACGTATCCTAAATATCTCCACATTCTGGACTCCCGTAAGCCGAATTTAGTCGCAAGCGATATGAGTATGTCCTCGCAATGGATGGCGATGGCTTGGGCAAGGAAGAAATGCATGCTGTGACCGCGCCAATGACCCAAAGGCGCGTACTCGCCCCAGTAGTGGATGATGCCGGATATGAAGAAGGCGATGTAGAGTTCGATGTAGGATGCGAGCTGGCCTTCAGGTAGTCCAAGAAGGCTTTTCGTAACAAGTTGACCGCAGACCCTGAATTTCTGAAAAGGAATACGAGGTCGTATTAGAAATACGCGCACGTCATATCGTAGAACTCACTCGTCGCAGCATCTGGTGCCACGTTCGTCTAACGGAAAAAAGTTATACATGTAATTCGAAGAAAGAGAGCGGGACGTACCCCCAAAATTTGCGAATAGTATATGACTGACTCCAGGCACCGAAAAACGGGCGGTAATCGGTCGGTTCGGAAAGCCCAGTGACCAGCAACGCCAGCATCCACATTTTATGGCTGGCATCCAGTGTTATAAACTGGGTAAAACCAAGCTGAGCGATATGAATCGACCGCCATATCCACGGATAAGTGTCTAGTGGGGGTCCATTCGAGGAGAATGCAGGTGTATGAGAGGCGAGGATGCCAAGGGCGTCAATCAAGAGCAGTTCGAAAGCGAAGTTCCCGCTTAGTTCGACGGCCAGCGATACTGTCGTTTTCTTCTCCGACCGAGGAGGAAGGACGCGAGATGGCTCCTCTTTCCACCCAACCAACCTTGGGCTAACTAGGAGGCGCAGCGCCCGTTTGAAACGCGAAAAAAACGGCAACAAGGTTGCAGGCCTGTCTTGGGACACGGTGTGCAGTTCAGTGAGAGGATTGGTGAGGACAAGAAAATCCAGCGCAGTGAACACCGCACTCGAGCATATGCATGCCGTTCGGTAATCTGCTGCTGGCTCGCCGCCCGTGGTGTAGTGGATCGCGTAGATTGAAATGCCTAAGATTGGAAGAAGCGCCGCTTGTCGATATATTGATGATTTTGAGGCGATGGCAAGAGCGGATATGAGGAAGGATGCTGGGACAAGGAAAGGAGGAGTAGGAACGCGTTGTTCCATGGTGGTGGGGAACAAACCTGAACGCGCGCCGGTCGTCGTCGCGTCACCCATCCGCACACGAGTTATAATATTGCCAACAAGGGTCGTTTACTCCATGTCCCTGAATGGTTGAACCCTGGGCCCAGAGTGGCCCAGAGTTCTGAAAAATGCGACTAGAGGTGTGCGGGGATACATATGTAAGCGTATGTAGAATTCATTTCAATGGCTCCCCAACAGCCAAGAACCTTCGGGTAGTATGGAAATCCCGAATTGGTGTGCAAGTACTGTCGATCCGGAATTCAAGATGGCCACTAACCAGGAGGAGTGCAGAGTATAAGGTAGCGAAACTGAGGACAAGCCGGATAGAGAAAAATGATCAGAATAAACCGACAACAGTGTAGAATCCACGACGTGATTGGAGCGGGTGATACAGCGTGTCGTAATGGCAGATTCGACAGCGACGGGCGCAATATTGGCAGAGAATGGAACTACAAATACTATCCCCCTTGTTCCGCCCCGTTTTCGCCAGTGCTCTCATCATTCAAGCGGTAGGGACCTTGGAAAGAAGTGACCACGCCCCCCGAATGATTCCCAGTTGAGGTAGTTTCTCCATCGTTCCAACGTTGAACAGCGGAACCATCCACAAGGGTACACTCCACGTAAACCACTGCCAAACCCACAAATATCCCAGATATCTCCACATCCTTGACTCCCGTAAGCCGAATCGAACTGCGATCGATATGAAGATGTCTTCGCAATGGATGGCGATGGCTTGGACGAGGAAGAAATGCATGCTGTGGCCGCGCCAGTGACCTAAAGGCATATACTCGGCCCAGTAGTGGATGACGCCAGATACGAAGAAGGCGACATAGAGTTCGATATAGGATAAGAGCTGACCTCGAGGCAGTCCGAGAAGTTGTTTAGTAACAAATTGACCGAAGACCTTGAATCTCTGAAACAGAATATGGGATTGAATTAAGAACTCGTTTACATAATTTAGGACCCACCTGTCTTAGCATCTGGTGCCACGTTCGCCTAAGCAACTCAACCTTTAACATACTTACAAGCGGAAGGAGAAATTTTGACGTACCCCCAGAATTTGCGAACGGTGTACGACTGGCCCCAAGCGCCAAATAGCGGCCGGTAATCGCTCGGTTTGGAGAGACAAGTGGCTAGTAATACCAGCGTCCACACCTTATGGGTAACATCCAGTGATATGTACTGGGAAAACCCATATTCAGCAACGTAGACTGAACGCCATATCCATGGATATTTGTCTAGTGCGGGACCCTTCGAGGATAGCGCTGGAGTCAGGGAAATGATGAGGCCAATGGCGTCAAGCAAGACAAGCTCGAAGACAAGCTTCAAGCTGAGGTCAATGACTAGCGATAGCCTGGCTTTCTTCTCCGATCGAGGAGGAAGGACATTGGACGGCTCGCCGATCCAGCCGACCAGCCTCGGGCTGACAAGGAGGCGGAGCGCCCACATGAAACGTGAAAAAAATGGCCACGAGATTGTCGGTTTATCTTGCGCAACGGTGCGTAGTTCAGTCAGAGGATCGGTGAGGACGAGAAATTCCAACGCAACGAACGCAAGAGTTGTTAATGTACATGCCGTACGATAATCCTCTGCAGGCTCGCCGAGGGTGGTGTAGTGAATGCCGTATATCGAAATCCCACAGAGTGGAATAAGTGCCGCTTGTCGATATATCGATGATTTTGAGGCGATGGCAAGAGCGGATATGAGGAAGGATGCTGGGATAAGGAAAGGAGGAGTAGGAACTCGTTGTTCCATGGTGGTGGGGAACAAACCTGATCGTCGTCGCGTCACCCATCCGCAAATGAGTTATAAATATTGGCAACAAGGGTCGTTGAATCCATATCCCTGCATGGCTGAACCCTGGGCCCAGAGCAATGGCTCACCGCTCTGAAATTCTGAGTAACTCGAGGTTTGCGGCGCCACATATGTAGACTCGTATCCAGCCTACTTGGTGGCTAGTTCCTTAGCGCGGGGATGGGATATGTGATGTGGGGGACAGAATAGCCACCAAGGAATCCACCCGTATAATCCATCCCCTTACAATAACGTGCTGGATTCGAGCCTACTATATATGTGAGGGCAGAATTCATTTCCAACAGAACAAGGACCGTCGGGTAACATGGAAATCCCCGCAGTGGTGATTACTGTCCATCCAGAGTTCAAGATGCTCGCCAACCAGGAGAAACTGGACGAAGCTACTCCAAAGTGAGAGCGTGGCGAAACTATGGACAAGATGGATAGAGCAGAATTGATTCCGGAGTCGATGGCGACGGGCGCGATACTGGGAGAGAATGAAACTACAATTATTATCCTCCTTGATCCCCCCCTTCCTCGGTGCTTTCGTCATTCAAGCAGTAGGGGCCTTCGAAAGAAGCGACCACGCCGCCCGAACGATTCCCAATTGAGGTGGATTCTCCATACCTCCAACAGCCAGCAGCGGAACAATCCATATAGGTAAACTCCACGTAAACCACTGCCATACCCACAAATATCCCAGATATCTCCACATTCTCGATTCTCGCAAGCCGAATCGAGCCGCGATCGATATGAGGATGTCTTCGCAATGGATGGCGATGGCTTGGGCAAGGAAGAAATGCATGCTGTGGCCGCGCCAATGACCCAAAGGCGAGTACTCGCCCCAGTAGTGGATGATGCCGGATATGAAGAAGGCGATGTAGAGCTCGATGTAGGACGAGAGCTGGCCTCGATGCAGTCCAAGAAGGCTTTTCGTAACAAATTGACCGAAGACCTTGAATCTCTGAAACAGAATATGGGATTGAATTAAGAACTCGTTTACATAATTTAGGACCTACCTGCCTTAGCAACTGGTGCCACGATCGTCTAAGGAAATCAACCTTAATCATACTCACAAACAGAAGGAAGAGAACTTAACGTACCCCCAAAATTTTCGAATTGTGTATGACTGGCTCCAAGCGCCAAACAGGGGGCGGTAATCGCTCGGGTTGGAGAGACCAGTGGCTAGCAACCCCAGAATCCACACCTTATGGATCACATCCAGTGATATGTACTGGGAAAACCCAAATTCAGCGACATAGATAGAACGCCATATCCATGGATATTCGTCTAGTGCGGGACCCTTCGAGGATAGTGCTGGCGTGAGGGAGATGATGAAGCCAATCGCATCAAGCAAGAGCAGCTCAAAGGCAAGCTTCAAGCTGAGGTCGACAGCTAGCGATAGCCTGGTTTTCTTCTCCGATCGAGGAGGAAGGACATTGGATGGCTCGCCGACCCAGCCGATCCGCCTTGGGCTGAAAAGGAGACGGAGCGCCCACGTGAAACGTGCAAAAAGTGGCAACGAGGCTGTCGGTTTATCTTGCGCAACGGTGCGGAGTTCAGTGATAGGATCGGTGAGGACGAGAAATTCCAACGCAGCGGATGCAAGACTTGTTAATGTACATGCCGTACGATAATCCTCTCCAGCCTCGCCGAGCGTAGTGTAATGAATCCCGTAAATTGAAATTCCGAAGAGTGGGATAAGTGCCGCTTGTCGATATATCGATGATTTTGAGGCGATGGCAAGGGCACATATAAAGAAGGATGCTGGGACAAGGATAGGTGGAGTAGGAACTCGATCTTCCATGGCTCGATGGTGGGGGGACCAAGGGAGCCGCTGTCGCATCACCTCGGCCGCTGACGAGTTATCAATTTCGCCAACAAGGGTCGTAGGGTCCAAGTCTCTGAGCGCCTGAACCCTGCCTGCGACCGAAAGGCTTTTTGCAGTGAGGGAGGCATGTATTCCTTGGTTCAAGTAGCACCGTTAACATAGGCAGTTCTGCAGTTCTGAATTCATGCGCATAAACACCTGCCAGCTAACCACGAAACAACGGGAAGGGAGGACGCGGAACGGCTCCCTCAACGAAGCTTGGACTAAACAGGAGCCGAGCCGCCCACTTGAAACGCGAAACAAAGGGCAGCAAGATTGTCGGCGCCTGTCTCCGGGCTCGGTGGGCAATTCCGTCAGTATCGGAGAAGGCGAGGGGGCAACGAGTTGAGGACAAAATTGATGCTACGCAAGCGGTTCGTAGTCCATTTCGGGGTCGTCCAGCGAGGTATCGTGAGTAGCATTATTAAATCAAAATGTGCATGATGTTAAGCGCCGCCTTCTGATATGTGGGCGGTTTTGAGACTATAGCAAGGGCGCATAGGGAGAACGAACACCAGCAGGAGGATGGAAGGCATAGGGACTCTATGATACACAATAAACGGTAGCAGAAGCCGTCAACGTTGTGTCAACTAACTGAATTATGAATCTCACCATGTTGTCCCTGACTCGGAGCCCAGGGCGCTTAGCGCTGAACAGATGCAGTATATCCGAATTGGCCGCAAACTGCATGTCTGCATGGAATTAAGGGCATCCCGGGCTCTGTAGCTTCAACTGCGTCTGCGTCGCCGTGGCGTTCACCAAACTTCAAGTACTCATGTCCGAATTAGCTTTGGGTCGTCGTCCTGTCCACCCCATTGCATCCGAACCAGTTGTACAAGCATTGGCGACAATGCGTAGTAACCCCAGGGGGTACAGTCGGTAAAGTTAGCATTGCTTGGACGCAAATTGGACCTTCTGGATTGAAACTGAATGGACCACTTGCGTAGTGGGATTTGCAGCGCTTAACGGTCTCGGTTGGACCCGACGGCCTCAAGCCGGTATCTAGAATGACGGGAATTCATTAGTATGGAGATGAAAGCGAGGTGGACTATGGACAAGTTACGATAGGTGCAATATTGTCTTCAACTAGGGCGTTGTGCGGCCACCAGAAGAGGAGACATTCAAGCCGTCAGTCAAAGCATGTGAACTGCTATCTAGACGCGGGTTTCAGCGAACGGCGCCGATGACTGCTGACCTTCATCCAGTTAGCCAACGTCATCATACGTGGGGGAAACATACTGCGAAAGACGAAGACGCCATGTTTCATGCTACATAGGAGCGCATCCCTTAGCCGATGGACATAAGGCGTAGGACCGGAAGGTGGAACTGAATGTATCTGTAGCACCAGCCCAAATCCAACAAGCGAGCGTAGTCGAATATTAGTGATTAATTAGAACGAGTTGCGATGAAAAGACTTGCCGTAATGGAGAAAAATCGCACAAATACGGCGTCATTTGGAGTGAAACAAGCCCAAGTCAGGAATCTTCTCATGCTTGCTCCACATCGTGTGCCACCAGTGTGTCCGCTCATAACCAAGTGCACGATTCGGGGGTTTTAAGGAGGTCGTGATAGATAGTACATCTTGGCAGTGACTTCTGACGAACTAGACAATTAGCGGCGGTACGAATAGTGATTCAGAGCAATACCGATTCAGTGTTGACAGCAGTCGAAAGCATTCGGACGTCTTCAGTATAAAAGGACGGCTGGAGGTCGTAATGGACTCCAGCCAACTAACAAGCTCCATCGAACAGTAAGCCTTGTGCTTAGACTGATATTCACGACGTACTCACCTCGCATATTAACAGGCTCGTCAAAGTCAGCTTAAATAACAATGCGTGCCGCCTTGTTCCTCCTCGCCTTCGCCGTCGTTTTCGTCGCTGCTAGTCCAAGCGCCGACAAGAAAAAGAAGGGTCCTAAGAAGGGTGCTGCAAGCGCACCCCCTCCTGCGGACGCCCCGCCCGCTGAGGAGGCTCCCGCTGCAGATGCCTAAGGTCAGCCCGTCCGAACATAAGTATAATTGAATATTGTTGACGTACCTCCAGAAGGCCGAACCTCTGATTCGATGGATTTGTTGTGGGACTTAGGAGGAAGATTTCGAGAGCTCTAGGTCGATTAGCTCCACCTCTACCTCTTAAGATATAGGTCTCAATGAACTTCAATCCATTATAGCGAGATAAACCAGGTTCCGGCAGCTTGAGTAAACTCCGGCAAAAGGGAGACCAACCCGGAAGCGTATCGCTGAGTGCCCGGTCCAGATATGACTGCTTATCCATTGGAGCCACAAGAGTCCATGTGAAGAGAGCACGGTGTGCGTCAAAAAATGAATATCTGATGTTCAAGCAGGAGTAGTACTGGTTCAAGCGGCGTCGCCTCGACCCATGTGGCAACGTGGTAGAAGCGCCCACCGTGGGGATGCAGGCGCTAAATTGATTTCATCCATCGACGCACCTCTGCGACATACGTGAACTCACCTAAGCTTCTGAATTCTAGGGCGAATGTCGCTGATTTCACTGCCGATCGAAATCCTTGACTTCATTCTCGTTGAAATACGAGCTAAGCGCACCCTTCTTAGCTTAATTTCTACTTGCAGGGTTCTTCGCGTCCACGCTGAGCCCAAGCTCTATGAACGAATCACACTCGCATATCCCAGCCTTGGTGATACCAGCAAATTTATCTCGTCAGTTCGCCTTCTTTTCGAATCCATCGTTGTTCGAAACAGCGCCTACGCCTCTCGAACTCGTTCCCTTGCTCTCATGACCCCAGGCTTTGACCTTCGCACCACCACTTTCGAGCAGATTGATCAGATATTGGAGCGTCTTTGCAATCTCAAGTCACTCCTGTTATCTACTTTCCCAGCCCTCCTGCCAGGGTGGACTTGCTTCCCCTGCTTGCAGCGGTCGCCACCACCGTTTCAGCTCAATCAGATTGTATGGGACAATCCGATTCGCATGGAAGCGGGATTTCATCGCTTTATCTCTCAGCAACACTCCGTAACTGATCTGACGCTATTGCCTTGTGCCGGCTCTACGTTTACACTCACTCTCCCCCTTACTACATTCCCTCACCTCAAATCACTTTCTGGCTTTGCCGACTCTCTTCAGATTTTTCCGCCAAGTCATATCACCGCATTCAAAGTACCCATATCCGAACGCAATCCGCTCAATAGTTCCCCACGCATTATCCAGGCAATCGACCCCATTCGTGCGCTCAGTTGTCCAACGGTTGTCGACGCTCTGAGGTTCCTGACTATGAGAGGTACGACAGGCAATGGCCCGCCTACGATGGCCAACCTGGAGTTTGTTGAAATTACAGGATTACTCGTAGGCCTTTCTTCATTATTCTTCTATCACCGTCAGCTCATACCCGCATTTCCCAGTTCCTCAAGCCTGGCCTAGACGTAGCGACTGAACCTTTTCTCAGAGAATTAATGCGGAGGCCCGTCCGATATCTTCGTCTCCCTCCAATGACGTCCTTGAGTTTACCGTTCAACTCAAAGCATCTCTTCGCCCGCGTTTCAACCGTCGAATGCATCGACTACGTCGGCGAGTTGAATTACAATGACCAGGCTAGTCCTCATGATGAACTGCTGAAGATTGTGGAAGCAGCGCCGGCACCGACCGTTTGTGACCGCTGGCGACGGAACACATCATCTTCTACCGTGATCACCTTGCCGCCCCGTCCTCTAGATCAGTGGGAGCTGGATCTTCGTCAGCCTGAATGGTATGTTTATTCCGTCACTCGGCCACTTCAGTAATTTGACTTTTCAACAGAATATATTTGATTCAATTGTACGCTCCTTACCGACCAGGTCATCAGTTCGCATCTCGTTTACTACATTGTATATTCTCTTCTCTTATTCTCTCCGTCTCCTACGGCGCCAGAAGTGGTATCTTGTAATTTTCACGGATGTTTTCGCACTCGTGGCGAATTCTGTAATAGCACTGAGTGTGGAGTTTCGAGCTTTCGAGGACAGTCCATGGTCGGTGGGATATGCGTAGACGCCTGCCCTAAACAACCCTATTCCCACCCCTAACTAGTGGTTCAACTTCAACCAAGCCTCAACTCTTCGCTTTCTCCACAACCGTCTATCTCAAACGCATCATACCCGTTCTCTACCCATCTCACAGCTTTAAAACGAGTATCCGACGACGGCCATGCTATGGTCTAGTATCGAACTCCGGTGGACGACTCCAGCTCAGTATCGTTTCATCAAGGATCGCATCACGTGGGTTCAAAGATTGTGAAGGCAACCGACAGGCACGCGCGGAATGGTGGAAAACATATTGGAAGAAGGACTGGGAGTTAGAGCCTCATAGGGCTAATGTAAGTTCGCAATGCTTTCCCATACCTTATATCCATTCATGATGGTTCGCTCCGAAGCATATTCGCACATGGTTCAGTAGATTGAAAGGGAAAGAAGCGGCTTATATCCGTCATAAAACTAATGGATCGAAAAGTAAGCTCGATAATAGGTTCCTCGAGCTGCACATTGTACTACCTCAACACTGCTACACAGGAGCTCGCACGTCTGGGAGTAAACAGCTTTCCTCAGCCACGTCCGACAATGTACCCCCAATACCGAGCTCCTCGTCCCGCACAGATACCTTTGCTCAGCCACTGAAATGCCAATTGGAGACGATGACATCCAAGTCAAACAAGCTTCGCTCTCAGAAAGACAATTGTTTGTTATTCGTTCACCTGCACTTTTACTACGGACTGAGGCTGCTTCAGATCCCCCTGCCGTGCTAGCCTCCGACGAAATTAGCAGCGCTATGGTCGAGTCATCCCTTCAACCAAATGATTTAGTAACGGAGCCTCCTCGACCCGCTCATCCAAAGTACGTTTAAGCATTTAGAATCTTGATCGTCCACGATCATCTAACGGTCGTAATCCAGGATGGATCTCCGTTCGAACTTGGAAGGAACCATTTGTCGACTCTACGTCGACCTCCCAGGGTTCCTCAGCCACGAGATACAGCTTTCTGCATGTAGCGGGAAGCTTACCGTTCGCGCTGAAAGGCAAGGAGAGAGAACTGGGCGAACGGAAATTAGGAAGTGGGTCATCCAGCGTATTCAGGGTAGTGTCTTGCAGGCGTCAGTAGAGTTACCTAGAGGCATACAGGTAAATTCTTGAACTTCCCTACCTGACTTACTAACTCAGTATATCGTTGTCAGGATGGTGATATCAGCGCGACACTCCAGAACGGGGTTCTCGAAGTCACGTTTCCGAGAAGAGACTCCACTCAGCATCGCATCTCGATTGACGATCCTGGAGCCGATGATGATACCGACGGTGTAGACGAACTGGATTCGGACCAGTACTGAGTGATAAGTCATTGATTTGGCGATCGGTCTTCGATAATATCTGAGCCTAAGAGCCTACAGCAGCATACCAAATATCGACCCCGTATCATCTAGTCGTTCATCGACTTCACGTTCTATCTGTCTATCCAGCATCCTCTAGCTGCATTTTCTTCGTCCCCCACAAGATCTCGCATTCTCCAGTCATTCAACGAAGAATTCAAATGTATGATATCAGCCATAGCATTCGCATCTACATTGTTCTGTAGCACTAGTACGGCCATTGTTTCTCTAGTCTTCGGAGCCCCAGAATCATATACAATGACATTGTAAAGTTAGATCTTGGACCGTACGTAGCCATCACTGTCTTGTTTCCCTCTCGTCGTTCAAGAAAATCTACGGCCTGGAGGCCACATGAGAGACGTGAAAATCGTCGGAGCGGCGAGGTAACATAGGACTCTGCTCTCCGAGTCCGGGATTTGTATTGCCAGATATGTCTCGGTCGCCATGATTGTTACTCCGGACAACGACCCACGGAACGGCCGTGTCCGCGACGCGAACAAATTCCCAAGCATATCCACTTCCTCAAGGCTCGAGTGCCCAACACGAGGCGATGTACATCGCAAGTGCCGAGATCAGGTGAGCAAGACCAGCGACGACCTCATATGCGTAGTAAGCAGTAGGTCAATATCTGCAGTAGTTGAGTATTCAGAAACACGAACGAACTTCGATCATGCAAGACGGATACACCGGGTGAGATATCGATGTCGTGCGCACCAGATGTCGATCGAATGCGAAGCGTTGAGCTTAGATTATTCGTATCAGTTGAGAGGCGGCGGGAGCGGAGATAGAGAATGCGACGGATGGTATGGAATTGATTATATTGGGGTCATTAGTGGAGGTGATGAGTAAACCTCACAAGCGTGGTGTACTACGTGGACGTAGGTGCTCCTCAGTCGTATGAGAACAGCTGACCGCGACCTAACTTACGGATTGATCAAGCGAGCGAGCACGCCATTCCCCTGCTTCGCAACAGCATCAGAGCTACCTGCAAGTGGGAATAAGTCACTCAATAGCTGGAACTAGGGCTGACAACTCACCGCCGATGTGGGTCTTGTCTGTGATCATGATCATGAGGTTCAGAATGCCGAAGCGAACGGGATTCGGTAGTTTGTACTTACTGACGAAGATGTTGGGCACAGAACGCTGACCAGTCTTGGTCGCGAGATAGTCCTGGATCTCGTCGCCCTCTGCCATTTCATCCAACCTTCATGAGTTATTTCATAAGACGCTAAACGTAACAGGTGATGACTTCGCGGACTCACTCATAGATTTGAGTCTTGGCTTCGGGATAGTTTTCCTGGAAAAGAGACTTTGCGCGCTTGCAAAACGGGCACCAAGTTTTCGAAAATATCACTACGGTGTTCTGGGATATGGCGTCCTAAAGACCGAATGCAGGTTAGCTACGAAATCTGGACCGGCCGACCGATGTCAGCGTTAGTGACTGAAAACCTACTTCAACAAGGGACTTGACCGACATTCTACGATATTTATATGCAGCAAAACGACTGGAAGAGAGTGAACACGAAGAAAGGATGGAGACGAATGACGGTGAAGGGTATCTCGCCCCTCTATATAGTGGCGAGAGCATAAGATAGATGACTCCGATTTGGGCGGACGTAACGGAGGTTACTCGGAGTTGCGTCATTTTTGCCCATCACATGATTATTTGAATAGGGAACGTTAACAGGGGTGTCACGCTGGAGGGAAAATGAGGGCTAGATTGTAGTGTGTACTTCCTTGCTCGACATAAATAAACTGCCAATGAACTCATCAAGACATCGTTGCGATCAGACCGTCCAATGGAGGTGTCGCATGACAACACCGTCTCTCAGAGTGTCTCGACAGCCGTCTTCCAGTCATGCAGCCACTCATCTCCCTCACGACAAGTCCATCGTACTTTGGGCATTGGGACCAATTCACCGAGCCTGGAAATAGTCCTGGGAAAATATCGTCGGTACGAAACACCAACATCGTTGGCAATGGGCTGACGAAGCTCGATACACTCCAGATATATCAGTGGATTGTTGAACGAAAGCAAATTCGACTGGACACATCCATCGTCAGTTTGGTGCGATGTATGTGGATTGGGAGCCAATGATACGATGCGCAGGAAGCGAAGTCGAGGAAGCATTGCGAGGAGTACAAACCACTGTTCTTCAATCCCGCCCTAAATAACAACGAGTGTCAAATTCGACTTCAAACACGTCTCGACACTCAGTTGACTCACAAATTGGGGTACTTCCAGCGTAAGCCACTCTACATCGTCAAAATTTAACGCAAAATACAGCGCATCATCGACGCAGTCAGCTTTGAGATACAAGACCTTGACGCTGCTGACATCCTGCGCGGCAGGGAAGTAGTAATACGCTGAATGAAGGTGGACCTTTAGATGAGTGACGCTGCGATGTAAGAACGGTTGCATTCGTGAGACTATTCCGTCAATGAGGGAGAGGGCGGGCGGATCGTCGTAGAGGATGGCGCCTAGTGGTAGGACGTCGAATGGGGAAGCTGAATCTTGAACAGCATGTTGGCCGTAATGACGACGTTGACATCGATGGAATTCAGCCAATTTCATCTTGACGTCAGTAGTATCATCGATGTGGAACGGCCAGAGAATCTTAGCAGCGGATGCTGTGCAATTTGTGGTTGTGTCATTTATCGAATTGAGTGCGAAGTTGGTGGTGTTGTATAGCATGCCGTCCGCAAGAACGTTGAATGCGTGAAGATGGGGTAGCTGGACGAATATCTTGCGCAGAATTTTCATATCAGAATCTAGTACAATTGGATGCTCGTTTTCGTTCATTCCGATAACGATGGTGAGCGACTTGACGAAATGAGCTAGAGGACGGCCACCACAGCTACCACGTCCGGCGTCATGCTGGACAATTGATTCGTAGAATAGACGAAGTGAAGGTGGCGTTATCGTGGCGGGCTGGTGATTGCTGTGGTTGTTGATGAAGATGACGACATCTTCATATAAGAGCGGTTGAGCCGCATGCCGAAAATTGCGACAGGTGAGCGACAGGGTGCGAAGAGAGCTGGGGTCGGAAAGGAGGGCAATATCCTGACAGAATTCAGCTGGTAGTATCGTCTTGCTGGGAGACATGATAGCGAGGAAGAAAGAGGGATGAGGTGGAGAGAAGACCACGGGGATGTTTGTTAGACAAAGATAGCCACACGAGAACAACACCCCACAAACCAAACTACAAAGGCGAGTCGGCGTGACCGTAAACCACAATGGAGATGAAGTATTTCAAGCGCCGCGAAGGATCGATGCCAGACCTGGCTCGAGGTCTGTGAGTTTGGCGGATGTCTTGAAAAGATATCCTCTCCACTGCTTGCGTCGTTCGTGGATGATGCTTGCTTGAAGGTCAGACGCATTGTGAGGGAGAGCCGGCCTGCATGAAATAGGTATGTATTCGGTGAAGTCAGAAGAATATGTACCCAAACGCACAATGAGTCAGTTCAGCAATTCTGATGTCGTCAAACGTCACGATCAGACCAGCATTCCGATGAAGGAGTGCTCAAGTCGTAGAACGTGAAACTTAGCGTTTACAAGTGGCCGATACACCGCTCGAATCCTAAGCAAATTTTAAGGGACCGTCTCCGGACTTGGAAGCAGAGTTCGGTGTGGCTCGTAGCGTAGAAACGTACAGGATGCGTAGATTGGACCGGACAGACGATCGAGGGCGAGGTGAAAGGGGTAGCTTAAGTAGTGGTTGACAGGATGTCCGGGGTTGACAAATGGATCGTGTTCCAGGACCAGCTCGGTTGACATTGCGAAAGGAGAAAGGTTGTCAACGCTGGAATAGACATGGATACGGTGTAACAGGCCTACAGAGACTTGTATGAGTTCATCCAGCGACGCAAGGGACGACAAACCTACAAAATGCGGAAGCATCGGAAACAGCACATATGTGGTTTGATAAGGATGCGGTACAAGTCGAAAGGTCGAGGAGCTAAGCCATACGAGAAGTGAGTACTGATTTGTAGCGTAAGATGGCCGTATCTCCAAAATCTCAAGCCGCTACTTAAAAAAAGGATATCCGTTTTTTGACGGAGCCGTGGCCACGCCGCCGTCAGAACAAGTTGCCAGCAGCTGGTGTGCATCAATGTAAAGTCTACACGCCTGTGTTTCTGTTTGCTGGAGCAGGCAGTGATCGCATCGGTGCCAGTGGGTTTCGGAACCGTACGAGCGGGAAGAGCAGTAGCCGGTCACACGGTGTGACATCACCCGCGCCTCTCCATCACGGTCAGTCATCCTCGAGTTCAGGGATAGTCCAAGCTCGTTTTGCACATCGTTTGCAAGATCAACTGGCCAGGGTTCATTAACGTTCAAAGCTGAACACAACAAGCTGCATCTCTCCGAAAGCGTCGGTGCTTGACAGATTTGAAGGAATGAGCGGAAAATCATTGTCATCAAGTTCCTGTGAGTGAATGACTTATATTGCGGTCCTCGCATCGTTCCGCTAATCAGATCTGCGATTTATACGACTCTAGTCACCTTGACGCTAGCAGCTTCACTTCACCTGCTTGCTAGATGTTTTTGTTCCGGGCACTCTTGCCACCGCATAAAACTTCCAAAGAATGCATCGCATCTCGCATGTTGCAGCTCGCGCAAAGAGGGAAGGCGCATGAACCATGTCCGGAGCCTGGATTAACCCTTGCGACTGTGAAGATTCGGAACCTTTCGCAGACAACGGCCATAGACATAGTAGGGAGACCCCGTCCGCAAAACGCCACGAAAGTGAAGCGGAGGCCGTTAAGTAGTGGCCGACTAGCCAGGCAGGAGTTATTCAGAGAGGAGTTGGTTCAGCCAGAGTGAACCGCCCCGCTTGGTTGCCTAGCAGGAGGATATGAATTTGGCGGTTACTGTGACGACCACTGGATTAGGATGAGTGGATTAAGACAGAGGCTTCCTTTGCCGGTGAGCGAGCACTCATCGGGGTATGTCTCTGGACTGACTACATAATTCATCGTCCTCGGAAGGCAGCGTTCCCCCTTCGATTCACGAGATCCCGTCCTCCGCTGTCACCAGCCACCAAGACGAGTCCAAATGCCCAGATGAGGATAACTTCACATATTACCAGTTGGGTTATCATCTTCGCTGGCCGTTTCCGCCGTCCTCTGAACGACCTACCTACCACCAGTAACACCGTAATGCCTAACTAGACGGTGGATCATTTTGCGCCTGAACCAGCATCTATATTGTCATCAGACGCGTCCATACCCGACCTCGAAGCTTCAGACGGTGATGCTCAGCGCTCTGTTGGAAGCCATCGGCCATAGCCACTGTTGGATGCACCCAGTTCCCCACGATGGAGGCATCTTCGTCCTTCGTCCCAACGTCGGAGAGCTATCAGTCCGCCTCCAATTCCGGGCTGCCATCTTCGATACCCTGGGCACTCGTATATATGGAGAATGGTTGAGCATCGGAACCCGAATCCTGCTGGCAGGCATGGCAGCGTATTTTATCTGAACGCGAGAAAACACCATAGGGAGCTTCAGACGATGCGGGGAAAGCAAATACCTCCGAAAACGGAACAGGTCATCCATGGATGCGACGGTAGATGAACCATCCCTTCTTGGTTTCGTCTTGGTTCATCTTTTGTCCCGGACGTTCATTTGTGGCTTGCCAATTTGTTTTGGATTGTATGGTTTCCGTTGTGGCTACGGTTTTTTGGTATTTAATCCCTGTGGCTCCGAAATTCCCTCCATTCCATTACCACCATGTCCCCCAGCCTTCCCGCTGAGTTCTGCCTGAAGATCGCCTCTAAAGTCTCCGATTCTCGTGCTCTTAGCGCCCTCTCACTCACCTCTCGAAACTTTCACCGTGTCACCCAGCCGCTCTTATGCGAGCACATCGTCATCGACGCGTTCCCCACATTCCGCCCAGTCAATCAACTCCATGCCACCCTAACGCGGACCAATCCGTCTTTGGCTGGCTTCGTCAAGTCCTTCACCATCGATCTCACGACCCACCAGCTGTTCGTTCTGGATTACCCGGACGTAATGATCCTCGACGAGATACTCGTTCGGCTACCTCGTCTCAGCGCTTTCAGTATCCTCAAGTGTGATCGATTTTTAAACATGACGGACCTCACATTTTTCACCAGGCCGAGGCCATCTGTCGCTCTCAAAACACTTCGATTGCCTATCATCAGCAACGTGGACGGATTCTCCGAATTTCTGCGATGCCAGCCTGCCCTAGAGCGCCTTGAATTTTTGGGCACTCCAAACGGCCTTCCCTGTGTGGGCCGTGGCGATCTACCGTGCCTCCGGGTTTTAGAGGCACCGTTCAACGCTTGGCCGTTTATCCAACCGAGTGTCACGCACCTCAAACTCTTCACCGGTTTCGACTATATGCGCAATCCCACTATTTCCAGTCCTCATCCGGAGAGGATCAAGGGTGTCAAGGTCCTTCACATCAAGGGCGCTGACATATACCAAGCAATGCGGTTTACGATTCCGTTTATCAATGTTGAGTCTCTCACTTGGGAACTACCTGCGATGGTGAGCCGGAACAGTTCTTCATCAGGATCGGCCGATCATCGGCAGTTGCTGACGCTCTTCGCAGTATGACTTCCCTGTTCACTACCTCGACATCCTCTCTGAATTGCCGAAGCTTCGTTACTTCCGTCTAGCATCCACAGGGCCATGGCTTGAAAGTATGTCCCCCCTTCCTCGTCAAATCTCGTCACGTTCCTTGCAATGCTTGGAGTTTGATTACGGCTATGTCGCGTATCGATGGCATTATCCGTCCATTGACTATACGCCTATCCGCGTACGATGGACTTGCCGCGATGGAGAGGAGTGGCTGCATGATTGGCATTCCGGAGTTGAGCGGCTCACCTCGGGGGAGTGAACGCCACCGAATGAGTCTCGTTATATTGAAGCGGCATCGCACTTCAACTGATCTACTACGGTTGACATTGTGTATAATATATGTGTACTAAATATTGCCAATTCATCAGATGTTCCGCGTTATAGAAGAGAACCAATGACGGTAGCATTATATCACCAAGGAACCTTAGGTGCGCGACAAGCTGGCACCTCCTGCAGCACACCCCGGCAGTCCTTTCAGGTGACTTGATGCGTATGACATGGCCGTCCGTGGGATTAAAGAACCATATTCATCTGCGTAGCGGTGAGAATACCGATTGTCTGTCGAGTAGTATTAATGGGTCGTTTTGCTGATAGGATGTATAGCGTACCTCGTCAGTCAAGACCTTCCAAGAATGTGCGCGAGCCGAGGTCAATGGGTGTCCCAGCGTGCGACCTTGTTCCTCACCATTAATACAGTTCTTAGCGATGAGACAATGTTGTCGCAGCTCCTTGTGGAAGATCTAAAGATAGTCCTGAACTAAACCGGCGTGGTAACAGAGTCCGAAACCATGCGAGACATGGCCCAAATATTTGGCCGCGTAGAAGGGAACCCATTCGTTGTTTTCCCATCAACCCACCTCGTTTTTCGCCTTCACTATCAATGTCGTGGTTTTCACTACCTACTGAAACCCGCGACCTCATTCTCGACGAATTCAGCGACAAACATGTCCTTCTACCCTTGATTTTAACTTGCAAGACTCTCCGGGACCAGCTCGAACCCAAACTCTACGAACGAGTCACCTTCTCAGGTCTCGAGTTTGAAACATCGGTCCACCTGTTTCATAGGACCATTGTCACTCGAAACAGCCAGCATGCTTCTCGCGTTCATTCCTTCATCCTCATAAACTCCCTGCGCGGCACACACCCTAAATTCCATATCACCGTCCAATGCATTGATCAAATATTGGAGCGGCTTTGTAACCTCACAGCCCTCTTCATTTCTCATGATCCTGTGTGGGGTAATGATCTTCAAGAGCAATTATTCTTCCCATGCTTGACGCGCACTCCCTCGCCCTTTCAGCTCGAGCACCTTGTCTGGGATCAGAGGATCGATATGGGAGAGGGCTTTCATTGTTTTCTTTCCCAACAGCACTCCGTAACGGATCTGACATTACTCCCTCATCTGAGTTCTATCTGGAATCCCATCCTGCCTCCTCAGTACGAGTTTACCACAGCCATCACCCATATCAACTCAGTTACGGGATCCCTTGACTGCCTCCATATATTCCCCCCAAATCACATCACGGCCTTTAGATTGTTGGATTCCGCGCATCCATATTTCCGGAGTCAGGGACAATTTATTGTCAATGCCTTCAGTCGTCTTCGTGCGTTTAGCTGTCGAGCGGATGCCGACATGATGAACTTGATAGTTGTGGGTGCCCAGGTTACTGATAACGAGACATCTGTGATGCCCAACCTTGAGTTCCTCGAGTTCAAGAATTGGATGGTAAGCTATATCTTGTATCTGCCCTCGGAGGTAGCTTATTTCGTTCTCTTGTTAGTCCCTCAACCACTGGACCCAGTTGTCTGTACTCTCCAAAAGGCCCGTACGCTATCTTCGTCTCCCCCTACGTGGATTGCAACCTTCGATTTGTGGCCCCGAACAGCTCTTCACACACATCTCCACCCTCGAATGTGTTGACTACGTTGACGATACGAAGTACTGGCCGATCATCCATTCGCAGTTCACAGATCACTTTAAGGTGCTCATGGATTGCCACGGAGAAGTGTCTGTACCGAAGCTCTGCAACCGCTGGCGTCGGGGGGCAACGTCTGCTGTGATAATCACCTTGCCGCCCCGTCTTTTAGAAGACTGGGAGTTGGATCTCCATGAAACTGAATGGTACGTTAGCCCTGCTGAATGTCAGCTTGTTGATCCTCATGATCCACGTAGAGCAGAGTGTGGTTCACATCGCGAACCAAGGTTCTGCTTGCCATCGAACCGTTGGTCCCTATGTACTCGAGTACGCGTGTAAATATGTCGGATGGTTTTGTCCCTAGTCTTCGTTTGCTCACCATGTACACTTCATCTATCACCCGGTTTTGAACGTGCAGTAAGCAACGAATGTCATTATGCTGACTGCTATGCGCGAGGAATCAGAGGTACGGCAGCCTATCGTCCGCGCCCTTCTCTAGCAACACTAGAACTAGATGGAGGGCAGTCGGCGGGCACCATCGAGATGAAAGCTTCGTCAAACTCGATTGGTGGTAACGAACACGAATATGGAGTGAATCTACATCTAGAAGGAGAGTGTCGAATGCAAGGAATCGAGACGATTCTAACAGGGGTAGAAGACGCGGAAAACACAGATGACTATAGATGGAACAACGCAAATATCCAGCCTGTGAAGTGACGGACATAAATGGGTGCAAGGATGAGGGACAATGGTTCGTGAATAGAATTTCAGGGAAACTGTGGAATCGGCATGAGGAGGCAGGGCGGGACAATGGAGAGAGACAGGTACTACGGTCACCGATCTCAGAGATGAAGTAGTACAAAGTCCTAGGTGCGGCGAGCGCAAGAAGTTTGCAAGCGATGGCGAGGCGACAAGCAAGAAAGCAAGTTGGAAGTAACGACTGAACGAAAACACGAAGATCAAAGCCAGCCGGCCATCATTTGGCGGGTAGATCAAAGGTCACCCTCCGCCGTCGACGTGCAGGTCCTACGGAGTCGGCGACGTCGTCCTCATAGTCCCTACGGCGTTTACGCGAGGAGACGCTAGCACCTTTTGGGGGCTGACGCGGACGGCTTGTCTATGGGGTGAAGTAATGGACAGTGGCGGTAGTGAGATACGGACAACGCGTACCTGGGTATTAGGAACCTTAGCACACCGTTCACGGGCTGAGGCGGCGACGGCGGCGGTCTTGCGACGCAGAGCTCTCCGACTGGAGACGCAATTCTCCAGCTTATGCTTCAAAGAATCAACTAGGATGCGCAAGGCTTGTTCCCTCTCCGCCATCTCGTTGGCCATCATCTTCTCCTTCGACAACGCCTCTTTCAAGATTTTGATCTGGTTGAGTAGGTCTCCCTCTGTATCGAAGCCTTGCAGCTTTGCGTCGCCCCTTGCCGCCGCCGCCGCCGCCGCCTCCGGTTTTGTCTCTTTCCTTTGCTTAGATGAATTGGCCGATTGTTGGACATGATTGAGGGCGCTGCAGGTCGAGTCGTCGGTAGCCATCTCCCATTCACTCGCCCATTTGTCGTAAGTATCCCCTGGAAGGACAAAGTAGTTCGTGATGGTGAATTTACGCCAGGCCGCGTCGATACTACAGGGTTGATCGAGGGATTTGCACCTGGTGCACCTGGCGGAACCAAGGAAGTGGCAAGGATTGCTACGTGAGTTACATTGCCGACAGGCCTAAAGAACACCGAAATCAGTTGTGGTCAAGTGCGCGACACGATGCATGAGGGACCAGGTGGGTAAGGATGGAGAATTCGATACAAGTTCGAACAAACGCACACGAATACTATTCTCGTGTCTCCATTTCTTGAAGCCCTGCTTCGACCACGGTTTCTTGTGATACATCTGCCGGGCCTGTTCCTTAAGATCGAGGACCACAACTGGTGCGCCACGGTCTAGCAACCCCAACCTTCCTCCTTTCGCGGCTATGTCACTAAGACCGTGCATTTTCAGTGCTGTGATCAAAGGATTGAACACTTCCGTGGTGCGTGGGCGAAGTACTGTAATGTTGGTGGCCGGATTGGTCAATACGGTTCAGAGTGATGAGGCGGGGAAAGGAAAGGCCCACAAACCTCGAGGACGGTTCAAGCCTCTGTGAATGGCCAACTCTGGGTCAACCAAGACAGCAAAGTACCCCCGAACTTGAAATACGTCCTGAACGCGTCACGGTCGCGTTTGGACGCCACAACAGGGTCCGAAACATTGCACAAATATTTGGCCACCAGTTGTTCCCCCGACTCGCCGTCGACCTCCCACCTTCGCACTCGATGCCGTTGATTTCACTACCTATCGACATTCTCGACCTCATTATCGATGAAATTGGCGACCAACAAACTCTTCTACAATTTAATCCTACTTGCAAGATCATTCGTGCCCAAGTCGAGCCTAAACTCTACGACCACATCACGTTGAAGTACTGGGGAACTGACAGCCATTTCGACACGATTCGCCTGCTTCACGAATCCATCGTCACCAGGGAAAGCCCATACGCCTCTCGAGTTCATTCCTTCACCCTCATTGGCTCGAATCAGCTGCGCCATGAAATTCGTATCGTCGTTGATCTGATTGACGAAATACTGAAGCGGCTTCACAACCTCAAGTCGCTCTTCGTTTCGCTCGATTTTATCTGGACCCATTACCCTTCCCCTTCCATCTTCTTCCCATGCTTGAAATGCTCTCCGCCACCTTTTCAGCTCGAGCAGATCGTATGGGATCATACAATCAACATGCGACCGGGCTTCCATGATTTTCTTTCCAAACAGCACTCCGTAACGGACCTGACATTACTACCTCTTCCCGACTCTACGTTCGACATTCCGCTCCCCTCTACCGCCCTTCCACGCCTCAAGACATTTTCCGGAGCCATAGACTGTCTTCACATGTTCCCTTCAAATCACATCACAGCGTTTAACATGCCTGTGACCTTACCTTCACATTTTCAGTACTCTCCGCGCGGTATTCCCGCAACTACCTCTCTTCGTGCGTTCAGCGCTCCAACGATTATCGACGCCATGAAAATCTTGACTCAAGAGACCGAGACCGGTGGTACGCCATCCGTAATGCCCAACCTCGAGTTCGTGGAGATCAGGGGGTCACTCGTAAGCCTTGTTTCATCCTTCTCCTCGAACTGCTTGTTATCTTATGCTTCCCTCTCTTTTCTCAGTTCCTAGAGAGCCCGCGCCCCGGGAACCAACTCATCACGCAACTCTCAAGACGACCCATCCAGTACCTTCGTCTCCCTTCAATCACAGCCCCTGCTTCGCCCTTACACCCGCAGCTGCTATTCTCGCAAATCGCTACCCTAGAATGCATCGACTACATAGATGAATCGAAGAGCAAAGCCAAGCTTTACCCCACGCACATCATTATGAACGTTGATGCTCTGTTGAGGGACGCAGCTTCGCGCTTGATCCCGACAGTTTGCAGCCGCTGGCGTCGCGGCGCAACTTCTGCCGTTTGCATCACCTTGCCGCCCCGTCGTTTGGATCAATGGGAGCTCGACCTTCGCCAGACTGAATGGTAGGTACGTCTTTCCGTCCTATCCGCTGCTTCGATTTACATAATGACGAAATTTGTGATTCGCGTTAACCAGAATAATTTCGTTTTTCGACCCCAGTATTCGCTTCGCCGTCCTGGATTGCCCGCCTCGCCCTGCTGTCTACTGCGTCGCACCCGTAGCATTGCTTTGCCGCTTAGCTTCAACCCATTTACGGAGTCGTTCAGCTCATCGGATGCGTAAGTAGCAGCGAATGTACGTTGATGATGTTAGCCTCAAGGTCTGAGACCGCTGGCTGGTTTTCTATCCTCGGGATGTAGGAGGATTGTCTACCGACGCGGGATGCAAGCGTACTCTATAAATACAGTAACACATGGGGTACAATACGTCGGAATCCAAAGAACAAAACACACATAAGTATTTAGGATATCTGAAATACAAGGCTTCGGAGCAGGGAATTACACGTAAGGTAAGGCAAGAGGAAGACAGGGAGATACAAGGTGGACAACAAAGAAGGGCCTTAACCGACCACAAAATCCAGAGAGGTAGGGGGACCTACGAGAGCTCGGCGTCCATAGACTCCTAGGGCGCGTGGTGCTTCTGAAACTTAGATGCCAGAGGTTTCTGGTAGGACAGCAAGACCGTCTTCACCGAGTGTGCAGAAAGAGTCTTCCAATCATGCGCACGCGTACTAAACTCCTTGAACCTGGGGGCCCGGAGGATAACATGCATGTGGAGATGTCCAACGCTCGCATGGGGGTGGACATGGAACCCAAACTCCACCGGAATCTCTCGGTTCTGGTGTCGAAGTCGGAGGAGCTCGTTGCCTAGGGCCCGTGCGGATTGGCGGACGACGTCGATAGTAGCCTTGAGGTTGGCTGGATCGAGCGGGACTGCAGCTGGAGGCTGTTGTTGTTGTTGTTGTTGTTGTTGTTGTTGTTGTTGTTGGGATATGGTGGGCGAGGTGGGTGATGAAGGAGGAGGAATGGATTCGTAGGCTTTCTCGAGATCTGTGATGCGGCGCTCCATGGCATCCGCGACAGCAGCGTTGACCTTGTCGGCGGCGTCTTCACGAGCCCAAAAGAGATGGAAATGATCGATCATCTCGTCGATGATAGACGCGTCTTTGAGAGACACCACGTTATAGACTAAGAACGTAATATTTGTTAGTGTGACTACTGACGGAGGTGAAGTACGGAGTACCTTTGGCCTTTGGAAGCACCAGGAGATGCATGTACGACATCCCAGCCACGGCGGTTTTGTCGGTCTTGGAGGGGTCGATGCTTGAGTCATATAGACGCGTATCGTGAGCAGCATTGTTGCAGATGATCAAGGAGTCCTTCGTCTCCGAAAGGACGCGTTCCTTCGGATAGTGTTGCTGATAATCCTGCCCGAGATTGAGTTAACGGTCAAAGCTAGATGAGAGTATGACAAACGCACCGTAAAGAACGTGTCGGAGCGCTGCCATGGCTGTCCCATCCCAGTCGTAACCTTTCCGAGGAGCGGCTTGGGTATAAGTCCTTTCCTACACGTGCCCATAAGCACCCAACGCGGCGAAAACACCAAACTGAAGTGGAAAACATACAAAACAAGGTAGTCGTAATCGTTATTTCCGCTGACATAGGCGTCCAGCTCCGTCTGAGCGTTAGGATTTCTCCAAAATTCTTGGTAAAGACGCTTGAAATCCTCCATCATCTTTTCGTGCGAAGGAGGCTGTTTCAAGTTCGCCTTTCTCATATTCGAGTTGGTAGTGAAGCCCATTATCGATTGAACCAATCTACACGGTAGACTTGTTAACGCGAGGAAATGAAATACGTGAACGGGGGGGGGGGATGGTTTGTTGTTGTGAGAAGCAAGGGTGGTCCTCAGGCCGTTATATAGCTGAGAGAGGGGCCACATACGAGCGGAATATGTTCAAGTTCATCTTGTTGTTGCGTGGTTTCATGTGGCGTCGACGACGAACAATGGCGGCGGAAGGATGACTACCACAGCTGACGGCGTTGTACTTCGAGTCTGGGTGTGGCGCGCACTGTGGGCGTAGAGGACCACTGAATCATGGTGAGACTGCTGGCGCACTGCCGCAAAGAAGACAAATAGAGACGCTCACAGCTGTTGTTACCCCAATTTGGAAATGCCTTCCGATCGTGGCTGTACTACATGAGCGCCCATGAAGCGCCAAGTTCATTCCTCTCATTCCAGTTCGTCGTCTCCTGCTCCCTCTGGTTCGTCGTAGACTTTGAGGAAATTTGTATGATTATTTGAACGGTGACAAACGACGCTCGCTGAACGCTCGGTCTTTATAACCATCGAAAAACCATTCTATTCGCCGTATGATGATGGCACGCCCACCCACGCACTGGTATTCGAGTCTTTTGGTCTAAGCTACGGTCGGTTTAGCGCTATCTTCGAACCACTGTCCAGAAATCTCTTATGTGAGCTCTCAGCAATAGATCGGCCAATGAATCAAGTGCTTTCCTCGGAATGGCTCGTATCCCGCGCCGCACTCACCTACATATGTGCGTGGCTTCGGGCTCTCAAGGACATGCATGTCCTCATCATCTCACAGATCTCAATATAGGCCAAAGTCCAACGTATATGGCGCCCAACACGAACCCGTCAGAATGATATGCTGCTAGAAATCTTTTTCGTCATCAGTGCTATCAGCTTCTCGATGATGTCGCCCTCGCGTTATCGACCAATAGCCTGGCTACCTTCCCAGTGTTCGCCGTAGCCCCAGCGACCAACCAACGACTGATAAACAGACGCTTCCGGCAAGGTCATCCTGTATGAATTGTAGCTTTCGACGTGGACACGCACTAAGCTGGATCATGTCAGGCGCTATCCGCTTCCTACGCTTACGTTTTATATCTCGGAACTAGCTGTACCAGAGTGGGTTGTTCCCCGATTCCCATCCAAATTGGAACTCTAATTTCTTCCTTCGAATGATGAAGAATAGCTGCGGCAGACTTCCCTTCCCATGACCACTTCCGCTCGCACGCTGAAACTGTACTCAGCGTAACGGTGCCTCCGACTACAGGGGATACATCGTAATTTGCGCGTTCTGACAGCTACACGGCCGCAAGCCCGCCACGCCTATTCATCCAAGGGACAAGGTCAATTCCCCGTATGAATTGATCGCCGCCACACATTTTTTGCATTTTTTCATTAGTCCTACCGTTAACTCTTTTGGAGAAGGGATGCTCGTTGGACGCCGGAGTGCAGGAAGCTCCCTGTCTTGATACCGTTGAGTCCATTTAACAGGCCCGGTCCAGCTCGATCGCGCGACATTATTCTGTTTCAGAGCGTCTCGCCTCTTGCTTGTTATGAATTTTGTCTTCACCAGTTTCACCAACAGCCACCTCCCTTCCGAGCTGTTCACGGAATACAAAGCGGAGGGGATGGGCAAACAGAATTAACTAACGGTTCGTTAATCATAAAGCTCCTGTATCAAATAAACATTCAACATTCCTCAGCTAATGAGCCGCACTACGCATGGGGAGAACGAGAAGGAAGAAGCGAAGACAAGCGACAGGCGTGCAACACCCTAGATAGTACACAGTCTACCAACGATTTAATCGGACGCAGCCTACTTGAGAACATTTAATTCGCAACACGAAATTTATTCTGGTCAACGTCGGTCAGTAGTCTCGTTCACTAAAGCGGCCGAGTAGGCGTACCGTTTATCGATCCTGCAGCATATCTAATTCCCACTGATCCAAACGACGGGGCGGAAGGGTGATCGGGGTAGGAGACGTAGCTCCTCGACGCCAGCGGGTACAAATCTTGGGCTTCGATGCTTCTTGTTCATGGATCGAAATCATCTCCATGCGATTCAGAATCGGATACCGTTCGTCGATATCAAGCTTCCACGCATCAATGAAATCAATGCACTCGAGGGTGGGGATGCACGTGAATATTAGCCCAGGCTCAAAATGTGAGTTAGGCAAAGCAAGTGGAGGGAGTCGGAGGTAGCGAACGGGTCTCCGGGCCAGCAAGGACAGCATCCGGCGAGGCGCGATGCCCGAATAGTCATCCATACACTAAGAAAACATGGAAGTAAGCGAAAAATGAAAGAAGAACCTTTACTTACAAGCAACGCCTTGACTTCGACGAACTCAAGGTTGGGCAGGGCAGATGATAACTTGTCGGACTCTGATTCGTTCCGAATGGCCAGGAGCTCAAGAACATTGGTGTCCAAGAGAAAGCTGAATGCACGAAGAGAGCTAGTTGTCGCAATGATAATGTGTGGTAGTAAAACCGTAAAGAACGCTCTATCCTCAAGCATGTTGAAGGCGGTGATATGATCGGAGAAAATCTGGAGACAGTCAAGGGTTCCGGAAATTGAGGTGAGGTGGGAAAGGGTGGTAGGGGGGAGCATGGGCCCAAAGGCAGAGCCGGAGCGAGAGATTAATGTCAGATCTACTATAGAGGGCTGCTGGGAAAGAAAATCATGGAAACCATCATCCATGCGTATTGTATAATCCCATAAAATCCGGGTAAGTTGAAAAGGTGGCGGAGAGCGACTGAGGCATGGGAAAAAGGTTACTGGTTTCGAGTTATACCCCTCGATAAAATCGAGAGAAAAGGAGAGCGATTTGAGGTTACAAAGCTGCTCCAATATCTGATCGATGCGTTCGATGGTGGCATGGAAGTCGGGTTTTGCAAATTCGAGTGAGGGCATGAGAGTGAGCGAACGAACTCGTGAAGCGTAAGAACTTTTTCGGATGACAATAGATTCGTGAAGTAGGCGAATCGCCTTGACGAATTTCTCTGTGTAAATAGAGTAATAGAGAGTGATTGCTTCGTATAGCTTGGGTTCGATTTGGGTACGAAGCAACCTGCAAGTTGAAATCAAGGTTACAAGGGCGTGTCTATCGTGCATTTCAACGAGAATCAGGTCGAGGATTTCAAGAGGAAGTGAAGTCAATGACATTGACTATCAGTGATGTGATGGTGAGCGTGGAACGTTGAAGAAATTCGGAACTTCATGTCACGCCATGTAACGGCCATGCTTGCCAACACCACATGGCATGTCACTTCCCTCACTGCATTACCTGCATTACACCGGTGTCGAGGGGGAAGGTAGGAGGCCGCGTACTCAGTGTGTCTCTGCTGAACTGATTCTAAGATCAAACTCCCGCCCAATATCGAAGACTTGCGGCTTTCAAGAAACGGATGACGAACTAGGATGACAGACTAGGATATTTTCTGCATCGCCCGTTCGAGGTCTTTCGGGAAGTGCGATTGCATGGTGGAGAACACAGTTGTACTCAGCAGAAAATAACGGCTCACCTGCTATGCGAACTTGGGATGCTCGACACGGAGTCCGTCAGAGCGTCATGGATGCACAGATGGAAGCAACGAAAATACGCCACAAAGCAAACACATTCTGACTACGAACAATTCAACGGTACGAACATTTGATTGAAATACATTCTGGTCGACGTGGTCAAGAGTCTATTCAGTGAAGCGGCCAAGTAGACATACCATTTATCGATCCTGCACCATGTCTAATTCCCACTGATCCAAACGACGGGGCGGCAGCGTTATTGAAGTAGGAGACGTAGCTCCTCGATGCCAACGGGTGCAAATCTTGGGCTTCGACGCCTCTTGTTCGAGAATCAACAAGATGTCCACCCGATCAAGATTGCGGCCCGTTTCAGCGAAATTAAGATTCGGCTCGTCTACAAAGTCGATACATTCGAGGGTGGAGATTCGTGCGAACAGTAACTCTGGATCAAAATGCGAAGTAGGAGGTGCATGTGGAGGGAGCCGAAGGTAGCGTATGGGTCTCCGGGACAACTGTGAGAGCAATCGGCCAGCACTGCCTGGAGAATTGTCTATGTACTAAGAATACAGTGAGTAAGGTGATGATGCAAGAAGGACGTCGGTTTACAAGAAACGACCTAATTTCGACGAACTCGAGGTTAGGCATCACCGATGATACATCGGGAGAAGACTTCTCCAGGGCCGAGAGGATATCAACGGAAAAGCTGAGCGCACGAAGAGAGTTGGTTGCGGCAATGATGATGTGCCTATCGACACGGAGGAAAGTGACCATGGCGTCTCTGTTCTCAAGCATTTTGAAGGCGGTTATACGGTTGGGGAGGAGCATCTTAAGACCGGCCGGAAATCCGGAAACGGAGCTGAGATGAGGAAGGGCGGCGGAGGGGAGCATGGGTTCGAATATGGAGCCCCAATGGGGGAACAACGTCAAATCTACAACGGCGTGTTGCTGGGACAGAAATTCATGGAAACCGTCATCCATGCGGATTGGATGATCCCAGCCAAGCCGCTCGAGCTGAAAAGGGGGCGGAGAGCGCTTCAGGCATGGAAAGAAAAACCACTTTTGTGGGTTAACACGGTCCGCGATAAAATCGAGAGAAAACAGCAGGGATTTGAGACTACAGAGCCGCTCCAATATCTGGTCGATGCGCTCGACGGTGATCGGCAGGTCAAATTCTTCGTGTCCGAAGGAGGCGATGAGAGTGAGGGAATGAACTCGAACAGCGCAGGAGCTGCATCGAGTCACGATGGATTCGTGAAGTAGGCGAATCGAGGCGATAAATTTGTCTCTATCCTTCACCAAGGGGTAATGGAAGGTAATTCGGTTGTAGAGTTTGGGTTCGACGTGGGTACGAAGGATCTTGCAAGTAGAAATCAAGTTGATAAGGGTGCGCTGATCTCGTATTCCAGCGAGAACGAGGTCCAAAATTTCTGTAGGCAATGAAATCAGCGACATCGTCATGGTCGAGCGGGAAGAGAAATGTCACGCCGCGTAACGGCCACGCGTTGTGACCGTTGGTGTTCAGCGTCAAAATGTTACAAGCTTCCAAACGGTCAAGTCCTCGCATTCACCCCTAGTTGCAAACAAAACATGGCCGCAATTCGTCTCATCTGTTATCCCACAAATAATTGTCAAGTCCTCATCGAGAAATTCAGGTAAATTGAAATGGAAGTTAGAGGGAAACGCATCGTTTATAATTCCGTAGGAGCTCACGTTGCAATACCAAACGGCTTTGACGAAATGGCTGACATATCTGGCTCACCGTTCGAGAGCGTCCCCCCATTTGCAAGGAATGTATTGCGGAAGACGTACGAGCACGATGGTAGTAAGTGGTTGATCGGTTAACCCTCGGACGTGGCCACTGGCCTTGAACTTCAAGTAGTTCTAAACGCCTATGGGTACAACATTCTCGCGTGCTCCCCCGCATTGGGATCTCTGTAGTCCTCTGTCTCCGTGCCACCCTTCTTGTGGCCCTATCCTCCACTGGACTTCGGAAACTGGACGAAGCGCCCTCTTGCCCTCTTCCTCCGACAAGAATTAACAGGCGAAGTCATGACAGGCAGCGGCGACGCGACGTCTGCGAGGAGGCAACGTGTGGTCTACCGCATCCTCAGATGGAGATCGGTGTCGCTTATGAGTACGAGCTACTCGAGCATCGTCTGAAGCTTCGCCTCGAGAAGACCTTTCGTAACTGCATCCAACTAAATTGGATTCTTCAGTCCTCGATTTCGCCTTTCCCTTCCCTTTCCAGGTATTAAGCTCATCGCCTACATGTCGTCGATCAATTTCATCGTCTAGCAGATGTGCAGAAGTACCAGACGTCCGATAGCTACGTGCGGGGGTATCGCCGGACCTAGCTATCCAGGATAGCGGCTCGGAAGCAGAGGCAAATGCGTCGGCGTCGAGGGCTCGTTGATGTGATGCCGCGAACGACTTGGACATGTTGAGTAAGAACGACTCGCGCTCTGAGCAAAGCCGGTTCATGGAATGGTGGATGTAACGAAGCTCGCGTAGCGCAGAGCGCTGAAGATCAGTGTCTGAAGCGTCGGCTTGGGGAGCGAGCACGTCCGATGACGATATATCAACGCCTTGTCGAATGAGGCTGGACATGCTCGACCAACCTCCTAGCTGGGACATAAGTATGGTGCTAATGGTGTTGGGTGAGACGGAAGTAGCAGCATCTATAAGGCAGGGATTTGTTAGAAAACAACCGTTGCGAAAAAATACTACTCAACCAGAAAGGCCTATAGTCCTCTGCATTGGTGGGATTCGGGGTGGTCGAGTGTGAAGTGACGGTATTTCGTGAGTTCGGCTGAAGACTGTATCCTGTAGATTACGAGCTAAGTTACATTGGAGTCAGTACGATGGAGGTAGACGATGCGTGGCCGAAGGAATACCTTCGTCAGACAAGACTTCTTCGCCAGATGCACACGTATTAATCCCTACATGTGCGTAAGTCTTGTTGGCGGGGGACGCGGTAGCGCTGACTTCAAGATCACATGAAGCTTCAGCTTGAGCGTTCGAAACGAGGGTAACATCTTCAATACCTTCCTGCCGAGTGTCGATGTCCTCATGCGTCCTAGCCAGCCCTGCCTTCATCAATTCAAGCTCTCTCTCAAGCTCCGTGATCTTAGCGTGATCCTTGTCTGACTGAGCAACGGCCGCCGTCTTCTCTAGCTTCAGTTCAACAGCTTCCTGGCGCAGTCTTTCTATTTCGGCTTTCATTATTCTCATATTCCTGCGGGAATCCATCCAAAGATTTGTCGTCAAGATATTGGATCTAACCTCGCCCTCCTCCTCTGATACCCTGTCATCGTCGATGGCAGACAGTAGGTCCACCAGACTCTTTTGTTGCTGATGTTGACTAGGTAGCTGGATATCAGCGTCTATCGCGCCTGATGTACCTGGTTTACATGGGGGCTTTGGGGAAGCATAAGAGCCCGAGGATAAGTAAGGCATGTCATCAGCATCATTTCGAGGGGGGGACTTACCTTCAGTTTCGTTAACCACTCCTTCCTTTTCTCGGTAGCTGCTAAAGCTGCTGGGGTGTCGGCAGGCCTAACCCAGCGATACGCTAGATTAAGTTGTTCTAGCTTTAATCTCGAATTCTTCTTGTTGCGTGCCGGGCAAACGGCCATGAAATTATCTAACTTCAAGGTGTCGATAGCGTGAAAGAGAAGAAACAAAGACGGAGTGAGGAAACTGACAAGGAGTGGTGACTGCTAGATTGTACGATGCTAGCTCACGATTAGCTCAAGAGTAGAGTATATTTGAAACAAGTCGTGTGTGGGGTGTAAATTCGTCTCGTCGGGAAACGACCAAGTCAACAGTTTGAACAAAGCGGAAGCAAAAGTTGCAAGCGTGATGTGACCAAGCGTGACCATGACCCATTCTCCCCGCCTCGACCGGATTTTGGACGCGTCAAGCGACAAAATTTACAGAGGGAAATTATCTCATATGAATGCAAACCAGCCGGATATGAACTTCAGCAGACGGCGGCGACGCGATCAAGCGTACTATAGACCAACAAATCGACCCCCGTGTAAGAGATCATTCTCGGATATTTTTTCTAGGATTAACGGTTCGGACGCTGCTTCAGGTCCCAACGAGATTGTTAGATATAGAGTGGCGCACTGATAACGATCTCGGCAGATGTACCACAAGAAACCGTGGTCGAAGCCGGGCTTCAAGAAATGGAGACACGAAAACAGGATTCGTGTACGTCCATTTGTTTTACACTGGCATCGAATATCAGAGTTCTCCTTCCCTACCCACCTAGCCCATCGTACGACGTGTTGTTGATTCTTTGAACCATGAGTTGGAGAATTGGATATGCGGCCGGAGAGTTCTACGTCGTAAGGCCGCAGCCGCCGCAGCCTGAGTTCGAGAGTCCTAATCCCCAGGTACGCATTGTCCACTCTCGTCAATGGCAGTATTAATTACCCCACCCGATAGGCGAACAGTCGGCCCACAAAATCGGCTACCGTCTCTTCGCCCAAACGCCGTAGGGACGGTGGGGTTGACGTTGCTGACTCGTTATTACCTGCACGTCGACGGTGGAATATGACCTTTGATCTACCCAACAAATGATGACCGGCGGGCTTGGGTCTTCGTGTTTTCATTCAGCCTTGCTTTCAACTTCCTTTCTTACCTAGCACCCAGCGCACCCGAAATTACATTGCCGTATCAACACCCAACACATGTACCGTAGCCTGTATTTTCCGTGTCCTCGATCTCAGTTAGAAGCGTTGCCGTGAATATTCTTTTTTTGCTTGCGATGCTCTACTCCCCTGTCCGCTGACTGAATTCGATACCACCGATCGAGTTTTATGAGCGTTCTATTGACTCCTGCCGTTCAGGTATTCTTCGCAGTGACCGCTCCGTCCACCTCGAACCAACTTGCTGCAAGTACAGCGGCTTGCTTGCTTGATTCCGCGTGCATGGCAGTCGTATGATGTACATGCGTTAACTACTATACATTCAGCAGAAGCAGGTAATAGACATGGTGTACAAGGGTGAACAAACGAAGACTAGTCCGGACGAGCGTGGTTACCAGCTGCTCGATGACAAGTAGAACTTTCAAAATACATTCCGTTCTATGCGAGTCATGAGGATCATGAAAGCTGATGTTCAACGTAGCTAACGTACCATTCAGTTTGATGCAAATCCAACTCCCACTGATCTAAACGACGGGGTGGCAAAATGACTCGTTTAATAGGTGTTGGTCCCCGACGGCTGCGGTAGCAAACTTTTGGCATAGATGCTAGTACCTTATGGATGTCCAGGACTTCAGTATGATCGGTGGATTGCGAATACGAAAGCTTCAGGAAGGACATCTGGGGATGCACATAGTCGATACATTCGAGGGTGGGGATATTTTCATATAGCCGCTGAGCGCAGAAATCTGAAAACCGTAATTCACGTAGGGGGAGGCGCAGATAGCGTATGGGTCTTTGGGCGAATACGGACATCCGCTCACCCCCACGATCGAGGTACTAGAAAATGAAGGAATTAAGCTGCCGAAGAGAGGAGAGAACATGAAAAATAGATCGCTTACACGCCACATATTGAATTCGAGAAACTCGAGGTTGGGCATCATAGACGTCATGTTGCCTCGTACAGATGCAATGATCACCAAATTCATCAGGTCGACATCCATCTGACAGCTGAAAGCACGAATAGAACGGAATTCCTCGACGAGCGAGTGCACTTGATGTGGTGGATAAGTGTGCCCGCCACCCAACAATTTGAAGGCCGTGATGTGACTTGGAGGGAACATATGGAGACATTCGATGGACCCAGTAATGGAGTGGATATGAGAGACGGTTTGGGTGGGGTCGTGCTCGTGGCGAACATCGTCAATTAACGAACTGAAATGGGGTATTAACGTGAAGTCCCTTAGGGAGTGCTGTTGGGAAAGAAATGTGTGAAAACCCTCGGCCATATCGATCTTCTCATCCCAGACAAGGGTCTTGAGCTGAAAGGGTGGTGGAGAGCGTGCTAAGCACGGGAAGAATACCGAGTCCGGCAGATCATTCATGAAGACTTCTACGTGGCCAAATATTTGGGCCATGTCTCGCAAAGTTTCGGACTCTGTTAACACAAGTTTAGTTCACGACTATCTTTGGACCTTCCACAAGGAGCTGCGAGATTGTTGTCTCATCGCTAAGAACTGTATTGACGCGAAATAGCGAGGAACAAGGTCTCACGCTGGGACGCCCATCGACCTCAGCTCGAGCACATTCTTGGAAGGTCTTGATTGACGAGGTACACTATGTATCCTATCAGCAAAATGAACTGGACAGACAATCGGTATTGTCACCGCTATGGTTCTTTATCCCACGGACGGCCATGTCGTACGCATCAAGTCATCTGCTAGGAGGGGATGCTGTAAGACTCAGGAGGCGCCAGCACCTTGTCGCGCACTTAGGGTTCCTTGGTAATATATTTGCTATAACGCAAAACATCTAGTGAATTGGGAATACTTTAGTACACGGATGATATACACAATGTCATAAGCGGTAGATGGGTTGAGGTGCGACGCAGCTTCAATAGAAAGAGACTCGTTCGGTGGCGTTCACTCCCTCTAGGTGAGCCGCTCAGCTCCGGAATTCCAATCATGCAGCCATTCCTCTCCATCACGGCAAGTCCAGCGCATGCAGATGGGCGTGTAGTCAATGGACGGATAGTACCATCGATGCGCAACGGGGCCCTGATGAAATTCTAGGCACTCTAACGAGGGCGACGAGATTTGACGAGGAAGGGGCGCCATAGTTTCAAACCATGGTCCTGATGATACCAGACGCAGGTAACGGAGCTTCGGGAATAGAGAGGGGATGTGAGCGAGGAGGTCATACTGCTAAGAGCGTCAGCAACTGCCGATGATCGGGCGATCTTGATGGCGAACTGTTCCGACTCACCATCGCAGGTAGCTCCCAAGTGAGGGATTCAACATTGACAAACGGCATTGAGAAAGCCATGGCTTGGAATATGTCAGGGGCCGTGACGTGAAGGACCTTGACACCACCGATCGTGGCCGGAGGAGGATTGAATATAGTTGGACTACTCATATAGTCCAAGCCGACGAAGAGCTTGACGTGCGTAACACTCGGTCGTAGGAGTGGCAAAGCATTAAACGGTCCCTCCAAAACCCGGAGGCACGGTAGATCACCACAGTCTACGCGGGGAGGACCGTTCAAAGTGCCCAAAAATTCGAGGTGCTCTAGGGCAGGCTGGCATCGCAGAAACTCGGAGAATCCATCCGTGTTGTTAATGAAGAGAGGTAAACGGATAGTTTTGAGAGCGACAGACGGCCTCGGCCTGGTGAAAAACTTGAGCTCCATCATGCTAGACAGCCGTTCACATTTGAGGATGCTGAAAGCGCTGAGACAAGGTAAGCGAACGAGTATCTCGTCAAGGATCATTATGCTGCAGTAATCGAGCACAAATAGCTGGTGGTTTGTGAGATCGATGGTGAAGGACTTGACGAAGCCAGCCAAAGACGGCGTCCGCATGAGGGTGGCATGGAGCTGAACGACGGGACTAAATGTGGGGAAGGCGTTGATGACGATGTCCTCGTATAAGAGCGGCTGGGTGACACGGTGGAATTGCCGAGAGGTGAGTGAGAGGGCGCGAAGAGCACGAGAACCGGAGACTTCGGAAGCGATCTCGAGGCATAATTCATCTGGAAGACAAGGGGACATGGTGGTAGTGGAATGAAGAGAAGTTCGGAGCCACAGGGATTAAATACTAAAAACCCGTAGCCACAATGGAAACCATACAATACAAAACAAATTTACAGGCCACAAATGAACGTCCACGAAAGAGATGATGCCAGAAGCGATGCTAAAAGGTAGAGTGTGGATACGTCGACAGGTAGCGTCACTGCTAAGAGTAGGTCCGGGCTTGGGATACAGCGGAATCTAGCCAGCGAGGACGGCGACTTGGAAGTGGAGGACGTTGGGACGACGGACGAAGGATGAGTTGGAACACCGTCACGAGTAGCTGGGTGCATCCAACGGCGGCTATGGCAGAGGTGGATATCACCGAAGCCCACGAAAGGTCCTCGAAACCGCTATAGCCTCAAGGCAAGTTAGACTCAAGGATTGATCTGCGCTCTGGAGATCGATGCGTCTGACATTCGTCACGGTTGGGTTCATGATCAACAGGCAGGTCCGTTGGAGATGACGGTGAGGTAGAGGGGGTGAAAAGTCCTAGTAGGGCTTCAAGACCGTGGCCGTGGCAAAAGTAAAGAGCGAAGATGAGCGAGGAACTTTCCTGGAGTCTGGCAGCCATCTCCATCATCTCATCCCACTCCAACCGCGCCTTGTCTTCAATGCCTTCTCCATTTCCATCTCCCGTCTCCCCGTCTCCATCTCCTCCTCTGCTTCAGCCGAAATCCATATCCGTCAAGTTTCAACGCAAGTGAACGACGACCACACCACCACGGAGCATAGTCATTCGCGTAGCTGCAGCCGCAGCCGCAGCCGCAAATGATACTTGAACATCGAACACTGGAGGTTGACGTTGAGCATCACGGATCTGGGGTGGCGGCTTATGCCAAGGCCAAGGCGAAGGTGAAGATGAAGGCCAAGGCGAAGGCGAGGGTGTTGAATGCGGGGAATATGGAAACGGAGAGGAGGCCATTGGCGTGGTTTGGGGGTGGGCGTGGAGGCGCACCCACCGCAGCAATGGCCAGAGAGGGAAAGAAGGAGGAGGAGCGGAATGTTCCCAAACCCATGGCTCGCTGCTGCCTCAGAGTCTTCAACTCTCCATCCTCTCCTTGTCCTTGTCCGTGTCGTGCTCGTCGTCGTCCTTCTCCTTCTCCGCGAACCACAACCACAACCACAACCACAGCCCTGTCCATCAAGGTCAACGAGTCACGGAAAGACGGACTGACGACGGCAACAGTAAACGCCGGACGCTAATCGAAAGCCGCAGATTTGACATCCAAAGGGACAAAGGGACGTTATTGAAGGCTTGAAGGAGCGGTGACGGGCTGGGGGACTGGCCGGCCATGGTCATGGTCATGGTTGGCCGTTGAAACCGTTGACATTGAGTACTGGCTGGTTGGTGGACGCTTCAAAGTCGACGTTGAGCATGGGTCTGGGTCTGGGGCTCGGGACTGGAGGTGAAGGTGCGGCGATGGCAGAAACAAGGCATCGCAAATTCGAAACCGAATGCTCCTAGGTAGAATCCGGTCCGTCGATGTCAATCGCAACTTCATCTGCTCGCCTCCCCTGGGCCTTATCTTCGACTCTCCACAGGCCTCGCCATCCGAAGTATCTGGTCTTCCTTCGCCGTCCTCTTGTTCCGCGACGATGACCAACCACCATAGCCCGACCCACCGCTACATCCCCAACGTCGCTGTGGCAGGCAGTACAACTGAGCCAAAACCACCACGCCTCAAAACGCCTCGAAAAGTGAAGCTTGAAAGCTCGATCCTTGAACCTTGAACCTTGAGCTTGAAGACCCCTCCGTAGGCATCACCAACCCCTCCGAGTCGAAGGTTTTCTCGCCACGAGGAATGTATGGATGGAGCAGAGAATCGGTATGTACAGGGGTTCGGCGGCGAAGCAAACGGAGGTGAGGTTGTCGTGGCCTTCCTTTGACGCGGTGGCAGAGGAGGAGGATGGTGATGGAGGGTGTACACGCAGGAATCGAAAAAGCAGCTGGCATCCTATTACACTCCTCCGAGCATCACTTCCTTCGAATCTTCATCAGCCATCAGCCATGCCATCAGCCATCCCCCCTTCAAAGACCTCCGAGTCCCTCCTAGGCGAAACTTCTTCTTTCACATACCTCCCACCTTACGTCGTATGCGAAGCTACCGCAGATAAACCGAGCGTATCATAGGGGGGATTTGGCTCGATGGCCGGACAATAAATAGTTCGGCGGCGGAGGGGGACTCATTCCTTTCGCGCGGCCAGCTCTCTAGAGCTGTTGCTTGGAAGCGCATACTGGAAGGAGGGGAGCTCGAGGGAGGCTTTCTTTGGTTCTTCACAACCAACTCTTACGTCCGCACCAACCAACCAACCAGCAACCTCAATCAACGCGACGAACCGACCAAGTTCGTCGTCCATACCACGCCACACCACACCACACCACACCACGCCACGCCACGCTACGCCATATCGCTCCCACTGCCGTATTCCCACTATCCCACTATTCCGCAAAAACTTCATGACGATGCCTCACGCAAATGAACCGGCGGATGGCAAGGCGGAAAGGGCTCGAACGTGCGGAGGAGGAGGAGGAGGAGGAATGATGTAGTTGAGAGATCGAGGGTGAGGGTGAGGGTGGGGACGAGGAAGTCAAGCCGAGTCGCACGCTCCGCTCCGTTGTTGTCTAACGTCCAACGTCTAACGTCCACAGTCCATCGCGCACTAGAAGGGCGGAGAGCTCGAGGGGGAGGGAGGGAGGGTTTCCCTCGATACAAAGCCAGCTAACCAAGCAACCAATCCACGCTTCCTCATTCCCGCCATCCCGCCATTCCACTATTCCGCCATTATCCCACCACCACCAATACGTCTCGTACGAACGAACCAGCGGATGGTAAGCTAAGCCGAAGACGCTCCGCGCTGTTGATGCTTAGGGTTGTTTTTGTCTAAGCATCGGGAATCGCGTACTGGAAGCAGAGCTCCGGGGCATCCGGAAGGAGGCCATTCTTCATTCTTCATTCTTCTACAACCAACCAACCAACCAACCAACCAATACCACATCGTCCGTCCCCTTTCCGCCATCCCACTATCCCACTATCCCACTATCCCTTTATCCCGCCACCCCCCCCCCCCCACCACCACCACCACCACCTCCCAATCACACGAACCGGAGGGTAGAGTAGTAAGCCGAAGCCGAAGCCGAAGACGCTGCGCTCCACTCTGTTCAGGCTGCTTTGTCCAACGTCTCACGTCCACCGTTCATCCATCGCGTACTGGAAGAAGACTCGGAGCTCCGAGCGAGCGAGGGCGGGAGGGAGGTCTTCTTTCGCACTTTCACAACCAGCCCAATAATGAACCAATGAACCAACCTACCAAGGTCGTTAGCCACGACACGGCACGTCGCTCCTCCTTTCGAAAAACGCACTGCGGGGATGGAGAGGGCCGGTTGCGAGGTTGCGAGGAATTTTTGGGGTAGGTGGTGGTGGTGGTGGAGGAGGAGGAGGAGGAGGAGGAGGAGGAAAACCGAGCGCCGCGCGGGGATGCTCAGACGGATATCAGTATGAAGTGATAGATGGTAGATAGTAGACGGGAAGGGGAGGGGGAAAAAGAAAGGGCTCCGAGTACGCGGGTTGGTGCCGGGTATGGCTGAATCGATCGCGATGAGGGACCGTGGTGGTGACTCGGCCCGTTTGAGAGGAGTAAGAGGCGTACGTGCACCCAGGAGTTGAGCAAAACCGTCTTCAAACTGCACGTTCTTCGTGAATCCGATATCTACTCCTCAGGCCTCAGTCCTCAACCAGGCCTAATCGACCGTCTCCTCCGTCACCAATACCTCCGAGTCGAATTTTAGCTTGCCACGCGGAATGTATGGTGGAGAGCATCCGGTTCCTTTGATGCTCTGATATGTAGAATATATCGAGGTTCGGCGGCGAAGAAAACGGAGGTGAGGTTGTCGTGGCCTTCTTTTGACGTGGCGGCAGAGGGTGGCGATGATGTAGCGGAGGAGGAGGAGGAGGAGGAGGGTGATGGAGGATGGCGGATGGACACGCAGGAATCGAAAGGCAGCTGGCATCCTGTTGCTCTCCTCCGAACGCTGCTTCCTTCGAATCTTCAAGCTTCAAACTTCAAGTTTCAAGTTTAATTTCATCGGCCTAACCCTTCCTTCCTTCAAAACCTCCCTCCGAGGCGAAACTTCAAGCTTCTTCGCTCAAATACCTCCTACTCCGCGCCACACACGCGTCCCGCAGATCAACCGAGCGTATCGTGCGGAGGATCCGGCTCGAGGGTAAGAGATATGACGATGGTGCGGCGGGTCGGCGGCGGAGGGGCAGGGGAACGAAGGTCAGGCTGTTAAACTTGCTCTTCCTTGGACGGTGCCGCAGCGGCGGCGAAAGGAGCAGGATGGTGATTGGTGATTGGTGACATATGGGGGGGAGGGTTGCGTCACGGGCGCATTGATTGGGTAGCGCTCGGGGCCGTGAATCGACAACGCTTTGGTGAATGGAGGGAGTGGGATATAAGAATGTGAGACTCGGGGTCGGGATCTCTGGAGTGGATTCGATAGCCTGAGAGACCCGTTGTTTCTGGACGGTCCAGAAACAACGGGAAGGGGTGTCGATGTTGGGAGAGGAATGTATTCAGTGTGGTTGGGGCGTTCGGTAGGTCGGTGGAATTTGTTGACTAGGGATGGCGACGTGCGATGTCGATGATGGATGATATGTCGATCGATGATGCTTGCTGAGGCTGACGTTCGATGATGCTGGAGGCGGTTGAGGTCAGCGTAGAGGAGGGACTCAAGTCAAACGTAACGCACCACTCCCTTGGTATCCATTCGTCTAACGTCGAAGAAGAGATCTAGGAAGGAGGGCGTCCCCTTCGATTTATCGAAGGACATTGGAGAAGAAAAAGCGGAGTAGCGTTGAGGTGCGAATATCACCATGGATGGGAAGGGTTAATGAGGGAAGGTGGAAGGCCGACAAATTGTGTGAGAAGGATGATGCTGTCGATGCCTTTCCAAGTTGGACGACGACGCGGGCGACTGACGCTACCATGCTCGCTCATCGACATCGATGGGGGAAGCGAAGAGAGATTGTGACGTTACTGTCACAGAAACATCACAACCGCCTCCTCATCAGATAACTATCACAGCAGACAGATTCGAATCGTCAAACCTGCCTATATCGGATATCTTAGACACTGTAACATGACCCGAGTCTAGTACCATTGCACTCATAGGAAGCGTGAAAAATAGTCCTGCCCCTGAGGGAAATAGGGACCATCACTCCGTCACACTCACGTGGGGAGCGTAACGATCGCGTTCATGAGTCACCCAAATCCGCCGCGCCACTGCAGTCTGACTCTCTCCTTCACATCGCCCACCACCATGACGACCACGCAGAAATACCCCAAAGTCGCAGGTCCAAGCCGTCTCTCTACGCTCTCTCTCTCCGATACTCACCCGTCTTTCTCCTAGGCTACGAGCTCATACAACAGATCGGCGGAGGCGGATTCTCAACGTACGCTTCCTCCTCGTTCTTTGTCTCTCCTTCCTTCCTTTTTCCTTCTTTCCTTCCTCATATGCTCACTCTCATCTCATATACATACATATCTGCATTAGTGTCTTCCGCGCCGTAAACATCAAAGACCACCTCGTCGCCGCCTGCAAAGTCATCGCCCTAACCTCCTCCACCACCGAAAAAGAGCGCAAAACCATCGACAAGGAGATGCGCATCCACGCCGCCCTCAAGCACCGCAACGTCCTCGGCTTCGTCAGCGCCGTCGTCGTCGAGACCAAACACAAACACCTGTATTTTCCGGGGATCTATATGCTGTTGGAGTTGGCGGCTGGGGGGGATTTGTTTGATAAGATTGGTGAGTGTTGTCTTTTTGTGTGGAGTAGAGATGATGATGATGTGGAATGTGGGTTGGTTGGTTGGTTGGTTGGTAGCCCCGGATGAAGGCGTCGGAGACGAAGTAGCGCACTACTACTTCCACCAACTCGTAGCCGGCATGGTACGTCCCCTCTCCATCCCCTCCTCCCTCCTCCCTCCTCCCTCTTCCTCCGCCCACCCCGCCCTTTTCAACCCACTCATCCCTATGCCCACTAGGAATACATCCACACCCAAGGCGTCTGCCACCGCGACCTCAAGCCCGAAAACCTCCTCCTCGACGCAGCAGGCACCCTCAAGATCTCCGACTTTGGCCTCGCGTCGGTGTATAAGCTCAAAGAGACCGGCAGGACAAGGATGTTGACGGAGAGGTGTGGGAGTTTGCCGTATGTGGCGCCGGAGGTGCGTGTGTTGTCCTTCTTTCCTTCCTTCCCTCCTTCACTCATTCCTTCATTACTTCCTTCCTTTCCTTCCTTTCTTCCCTTCCTTCCTTCCTTTCGTTCATTTCATTCCTTCCTTCCTTCCTTCCTTCTTTGCCTGTGGAACGTTGAACATTGCCCACTGACGAACCCCTCTACGCACAGCTCAACTCCGAAGACCCATACCACGCCGAGCCAGTCGACGTCTGGGGCATCGGCGTCATCCTATTCACCATGCTCGCTGGTAGTACGTCCCTTCCTCTCCCTCTTCCTCCCCTTTTCCATCTCCACTTCCTCCCTTTCCCCTCCCCTCCCCTCCCCTCCCCTCTTCCACTCCCTTCCCTCCCCCTACTTCATCACCAACCTACACAACGTAATGTTAATGTTAATAACTCGAAACGCAGACACACCATGGGACGAACCAACCCTCCACTCCCCCGAATTCGTGCGGTACGTCTCCGGCAAGATATTCGCGGAGGAGCCGTGGGCGAGGCTTGGGAGTGATGCGTTGTGTACGTATGCCCGTCCCTTTTTTTGTTTTTTTGTTTTTTCGTTTTTTTTTTCGGTTTTTCGTTTCTCCGTTTCTCCGTTTCCTCGTTTTCCTCTCATTCTCATTCTCATTCTCATTCTCATTCCTTTCTTCTCTCGTCTCTCCACTCTTCTCTTCTCTTCTTCGCCTCTTTGCCGTACTCTCCTTCCCCATTCCCTCCCCACATCACACCTCTCTCCTCCCTCCTCCTCTTCTTCGCTTCCCCATGAGTTTCAAAGCAGTTGATCAATAACTGACTCACGGGCGGGATGTGTGTGTATATAGCGCTCATCCGCGGCATGCTAACCGTCAACCCCTCCACGCGGCTCACGATCCCGGATATATGGCAGCATCCATGGGTATTACGGTACGTCCCCTCCCCTTCCTCCTCCTCCTCCTCCTCTCTCCTCCTCCTCCCTCTTCTAACATATCCTCATATATACATACAATGTATACGCGAATGGATGAAGACCAAGCCAGCTAGCAAGGCACGGCGTCGCGGCGCTGGCGGACAAACTCACCGAGGCGCTACGCATAAATGGGGATTTGGGGTATACGGCGGTGCCGGAATCCAATTCCAATTCCAATTCGGGTTCGAGTGCTGATGGGTACGTCCATCCTTCTTCCCCCTTCCCACTTCGCCTCCTTGTCCTCTCCTCTCTGACGGTCGGATGTTCTGTCTGACAAGTATATATATTTTCAGGGATCGCGTAGATGAAGATGGCGACACCATCATGTACTCACAATCGCAATCCCAATCCCAATCGCAGGGAATGTACGGAGGAAACAGCGGGAACCAGTACCGGTCCCAGTTCACACAAACGCTCATGCTTTTCGTACGTCTCTTTCTTTTTTCGTCTTTTCGCCGTTTGTTTAGTTTCGTGTCGTCTCCGCTTCGCTTCGCTCGTTTGGTTTTTGCTCTTTGCGTTGCCGTGTTCGTACTCCCTTCGCCGCTTACTTTATTTTCTTTTCGTTTTGGCTTTCGTTGCTTTCCGCTTCGGACTCTTCTCGTCCTCCGATGAACTTCGTTTCCGCGCTCCCTTTCTCCTTTCCCTTTCCCTTTCCCTTCTCCCGTGTCCACCCCCTTTCTAACAAATCAAATAACCTCACAGTCCCAAACCCAATCCGGGCAACGCTACACCCCCTCCCTAACCCGCTTCTACGCAGCCCTCGGCCCATCCCTCCTCGGCCCACTCATCAAAGAAGCCCTCGAAAGCCTGAATGTGAAGTGCAAAGAGGCTCTGCCCCCTCAAACTTCTTCACGCCATGGTAAAGCTAAACAAGAAGAAGATGAATATAGTTGCGAGGATTATGGAGACTACTACCAACCCCCAGAATACCGCCTCCGCATCGGCGGCTTCGATAAACGCAAGGTGATGTTTAAAGGCTGGGTCGAGGTGGAGAAGTTTGAGTATGGGAATATGAAGGGCAGTTTTTGTGTTATGATGCGGGATGAGGTACGTTTCTCTCCAGTTTGTTTTCTTGTATTTTCCTGTTAATAATGATGGTGTGTTTTAGGGAAACCCAATTTCATGGCGCCAGCTGTGGAAAGCCCTCATCCTCTCGCCAGATGTGGAGCCTCATGTGTTGCGCAAGAAGAAGACTTGAGTTGGGCCATAGTATTCTGATTACTCTCTTGTCATTTTGTTTTTATTTTTGTTTTGATTGTCTTTCTCCTCTATCTTGGAATTTGCATGTTGTGATTTATAAGGATCTGTCGGGATACATGTACTATATAGTAATGACATGGTTATAAATATCAATTTGCATACTTCATGAGACTGCAAAAGAAAAATAAGAAAGTTGCTGGCACTATTGATAGACTCTGAAGAGTGTAATGAGCCATAATTTATAAAGAGGTTGGCTGCTCTTGCTCAGTTCTTCCTGATCACCATAGTCTATGTCCATGTTCACTTTCAAAGGAGGTGGACTGACAGTCTTGTCATTATCGGAATTTGCAAAATTCATCGTAAAAACCTTTCTCCAGCTGCTAGGGAAGGAGGAAAAGGACACTGAGGGGTGTCTTGATCATGCTTCGTGATGTCCAGATATTATAGACTATTTCTTAACACCTCAACACTATCTGAATATGAAGTGGTTTCCTCTGATCCATTTTCCTTCAAACTTGGTATAGGACTTCATCGCCTACTTCTGCATCTAGGAAAATTCCCTAAATCTAGTCGTGGAGACTGATGCCTCTTATATCTTATATTAAAGGAATGCTCAAAGATCCAGACCTGATACCTGGCAATACAATGAACTGATGGATTCAAGGAATTCTTATGTTTACCTTTACTCTGGTACATGTTCCAGGCAAGAACTTCAAAGGACCCGATGCCTTATCCAGGAGAACTCATTTACCTTCAGAATATGTTGAAGAGGATGATGACTGGCTGGATGATATAGCATTATTTGTTGGAGTGACAGATGAGCAGCCTATAAAAGAGCGAGATGAGACATACAAAGTATTTGCTCTTCCCTCATCTTCCCTCAAAGCTAGCCCAGCCATTAGACAGCTGGAGGATATCAAGGAGTACTTGAAAACTTCTGAACTGCCCCCGCTTGAATCCACTCAAGAAATATCAAGGTTCTTATCCAAAGCAAGGGAGTTCTATGTTGAAGATAAACGTCTCTTCAAGAAGAATGGCACCAAAGCACCCCTTGTTGTCATTCTAACTCCAGCTAAGAGACTAGAAATATTCAAACAAGCTCATGATAATCTAGGACACCGCGGTGAACAGGCAGTGCTTGACCTGATCAAAATATGATACTATTGGCCAAGGCTCAAAGCAGATGTCCATTATTATATTGCTTCATGCTACCAATGCCAGGTAAGAAAGACAGTCAGGATGCACATGCCCTATGAAATATCAGCTCCTGTACAAATGTTTGAAAAGGTCTACATTGATGTAATGCAAATGCCAAAGTCAGGGAATTTCAAGTATATTGTCGCAGCTAGAGATGACCTGACAGGGGTTACTGAAGCACGTCCCCTACCTAGGAATAGGTCCTCTCATCTCGCAGAATTCTTCTGGGAACAGATCTACTGTCGCTATGGAAGCATAGGAAGAGTAGTGACAGATAACAGAGCTGAGGCAAAAGGTGCATTTCAATCCTTGGTAAAACGTCTAGGAATTCCTCAAGTCAAGATCTCAGCATACAACAAACAAGCAAATGGAGTTGTAGAACGAGGACACTATACACTACGAGAAGCAATTGTTCGATCTTCACCTAAATGGCCAGATGGAACAATTAAGAACTGGCATAAGAAGGTAAGTCTGGCAGTATTTGTGGATAGAATCACGGTAAGCTCAACAACCGGTTACTCTCCATATTATCTCCTTCATGGAACAGAGCCAGTCCTACCCTTGGACTATGTGGAAGCAAGCTTCATGGTCTCAGGATTCGAACCTGAAATGGAGACTGCTGACCTCCTTGCGCTAAGGATTAGACAATTAGAAAGATGAAAGGAAGATTTGGCAACAGCAGCCGAGGTGCTAAGGAAGGCTAGATGTCGATCACGGGAAGAATTTATGAAGCGGTACAGCCACTGAATCCAACGTGCCACATATGATCCAGGAGAACTAGTTCTAGTAAGGAATAATAAGTATGAGGAAGAACTTTCAGCCCTCAAGACCTGAGACCGGTATATTGGACCTTATAAGGTAGTCAAGCGCACTGAAAGAGGAAATTATATCCTTCAGGAACTTGATGGAACCCTGCTCTGTGATACCATTGCTGCATTTCGAGTTATTGGCTATCTCTCGTGTGATGATCCAGAACTCCAGAATGACACGCCACTGACAGATGAAGAAAGTGATCCTCACACAGAAGACGAACCTTCAGAAGACGAAGGGGAAGAGTCTGAGGACTGACAGACAAAAGTGGTCAGAGACCGTGGAAAAATAAAGTAGGCATATAATCAATCAAGATGATCGACTGACTCATAAACTTGCCCATGACCATCATCAATGGCTAATCAAGACACAATCACCGCTGTCGAGCAAATCACTGCTCAAAATAATATGCTGTATTCAGCACAAGGTTAGGACCCTTTTCTAGCAATCGATATGAACACTCGATCCTCAGCCTCATTGCAGAACCTCAAGAAATCCTGATGATCCGAATTCCCTCCGGATTTAGCAGTAGCGCAGATGGCTGGCCATCCATGCAGCTCGTCCTGCAGCGGCCCTATTGGGGCCAAGACGATGCTTCCCTTCCTAGAGTATGCCAATGACCAGGACCTTTTAGGTCCTAAGGCTGAAGTTGGAAAGGAGGTTTTCGTTCGTGACATGCCCATAATGCAGGTGTATCAAATTATCGAGATTATTCGACACGAGGCCGATGAAGTACAAATCCGGTTAGAAGGAACCCGGGAAGAAGAAACCTGGGGATCCAATGGGATTCCATTGATGGTGACTCGGAAGAAGAATTATAGCGTATGGATTCAGAGACGAGACATCAATCACTTGATGCTCGACGAGTTGAAAGGATGCCCCGCTACATTTCGTACTCTACTTCAATGCTGCGTTAGGTGATCGGTAGAGTAGTTCTAACTAGAAATTACTCTCATATCGGAGAGATGACACGCATGTTGCCTGCATAAACCACATCAGACGAGAGGGCAGACAGCCAGGTGTTCCCACATGTAAAAGGACAGGAAGGAAGCATGTGAAATCAGCCTCACTTTGCTACAGACATCAGCATCACCTCATGGCGCAAATTTCCCTTCTCCCAAATCTAGAATTCCGACTTCACTACATAGGAGACGGTCACCGCATTCTCACATCTGCAAGAGGAGACCATGAGAGAGACGATGAAACCGTATACAATATTATGCTCAATCAACCAGTCGCATTTGCAGGATGGTTGCCACATACTTTCCGACTCGAAGTCACCCGAACCTGGCATAGGACGGAAATTACTATATTCAATCCACCTCCGGCATTTACTGTCATATCATCACTCGCACGCATCACTAGCCCCACATCCTTTTTCGGACAATATCGTATACATGCCCTTTACACTGATCAGAAGCTGTGCTTGGATACCATTGTATTCCATCACCTCCTGGGATACAGATCGATCCAAGGAATCATTGATACCGCAGGGGCTGCCGTCAAGTTGCTAATTGGTTTCCGTCAATGGCAATTTCTGCATTGTGCAGTAACATGGGCCGGAATATGGGTACATCACACCCTGGTTGATATGGACGAAGAAGCATGCAGCATACACGTTGCCATGAGAGAAATTATGGGATCACCCGGGGAGGTTTCTTTTGTCTTACTCTCCTCAGCCGAATACTTCTGGGAAGAGGAAGATATGTAAATACAGATGAGAATTAGTACGGCATTGAAACATGGAAGGAAAGAATTTATGTTGCCTGCACGACTAAAAGGTTAGGGATGTATTCAATTAGTCTTGCATAAAAGGACCACGGACAGTCAGGATGACGAAATTAAAACATACAATCATCTGACATCATGACGACTGAGTATATTGACTTGCTTCCGCTCTCCATTCCATTCTCGTCCCTCGCTCCGATGGTGTAAGGGGACATCCTATGACCCCTTTTTATTCCCCTTTTGTCTCGACCCCTGTCCACACTTAGTCGCGTGACACTCGCATGTCATCTCTACCACTTCACGCTCCTCCTCGATTTCTCATGCGCCTTCTCAAGGTCTCGCGATATCTCGTGGTGCCTTTCGCAGTCTCGCGATGTCTCGCGATATCTCGCGGTGCTTCTCGCGATCTCGTGGTATCTCGCGATGTCTCTCGCGGTCTTCCTCGTGGTCTCTCGAAGCATCTCGTAGGCTCTCAAGCTTTCTCGGACACTTCACCTTCACTCTCGTTTACGTAGTTCACTTCTTCTTCCTCGCTCTCTTATCTCTCTACTCTTCTCACTCCTCTCTAATCCGTGCAGCGCTCCGCTCCATCCCTCTTTCACTTTGCGCCCATGTGATATTCTTCTCTTTCCTTCTCTTCAGTGGCTGAGGTACTATACAATCGTAGCTATTGTTCTCATGCCTCGTATATACTCCTCGCATCTGGTAGGGGGCACTCCTTAGTCTGTTCTCTTTGGATCCGCCCTCTACTAGGTGAGTAGATAGACTAGCTAGTCCTCGTGCTATATATTCACTTTGGATCTGCCCTCTACTAGTCTGCGCGGCGGTCTTGAGGTTGCCCTTACAGATGGGTACCTGTATGCGTCCATACACTGAAGATATTCTCGACCCACGCCAAGCTGCATGGGACCAGATCACATCCCTCATCTTAGCCTGATTTGTCCGGCTGGCATTTTCCCAATCTTTCGCTCCCGGAACAGAAGTCCGAATGACTCATTCCGCCAATCATACCCTCATCCAACTCATTAACGTCCCCCTGTCATTCTTTCCTATCACACTTTCCAAAATTGTGTCACCTCCAGGATACTGCGGACAATTCATTTTCGATGGGAACATGCACATGCCGCTTCAAAAATCAAGTACCCTCTTTCATCCCAAATTGGGATTCGGATCAATTCAGGGTATTCTTAGCATCCTCGCAAATAAAGCACATGTTCTCATGGCTTTCCGAGCCAGGCACCACATCATGCATCCCATTAATTGGGTAGCCATCTGGATCGGACTGCGTTGGCTGGAGTTAGCCCCTGAAAACAAGCATTTTTTGATTGAAGGAGCAGCCAGTCCATTCATTTCGGAAGCTCTTGACGAGGAGGAAATCATGTACCAATGGGAAGACGATGCATAGAAGGATAGACGGCGATCATTTTTTTACCTATTTTTATTCTGTACGCAACAGGTAGCTAAGGGTTAGGACCCTTAATTTCAACTCGAAACAATGATAATGTGGGAAAGCATTGCCCTTACAATGTGCACTGTTAGCACACCGTACAATTAGTCTGCCCCCCCATCAGTCTATACATGAGACGAGTCCCATGAGCTTTATAAAAGGAATAATAACTGTAAGGCCAATAGGACTATCCTTGACGACAACGCTCAGCTGCACTGAACCATGCTTTCAGCACATCTTTCATTCTTACCATCCTCCTTGCCGTTCGATCGACTTCAATTCCTTGGAACCCAGGCACGGCCTTCTCCAAGCAGCCCCGAAACATTTGATCACACGACCACTGACTCCACCAACACACGACTCATCAGTATGATCATTCCTCCAGCATTTTCCAGTATTCTACATCGCACATCCCACGTGCATTGCAAGAAGTTCCCAGATCGAACTATTGTCCAGATCACCGACATTCCCTCACAATTTGAGACAATTGAGTTGGGCACAATTCTCACACCACCGGAACATGCGGGAGAGCTCGCCCTCAGAAGCACCCTCGATCTTCCCTTGGGGAAGATGACCATTTTATTCCATCACATTTTAGGTTTTGGCTCGGCCCAAGGAATCATTCAGGTGTCGCGCGACAAGGCACAAGTTCTTCTTGCCTTCCGAAAGGAACAGTCGCAGGAATCCCTGATCACCTGGGCAGCTGTATGGATGGGAGTTGAAATGTTGTCACTCGGGCTACGTGAAGGCATGATGATTCTGAAGCAAGTAGGAACACTCTCATTCATAATTGAAAGTACCGACAAAATCCGTGGAGAATAAAAGTGGGACGAGTCGCGGGATATTGACCTTATCTTTCCTTTTGTTTAAATATTTTCTCACTATAATATTAATTCCGCTGTGTTGATCGATAGAAGGGCCTATGCCGATCATCACAATCTCCAACTATCGGCTTAAAAGCACAAGGAAGTATACGCTGGCAAGGTAAGACTTAGCACCAAGTCACTCAGATACCAATGGCTCCCAAACTGCTTGCGCCCTCAAAGACAGCAATAAAGCTTCTGTCCCCACGCATTGTCCTCAGTCCTGCTCGACCATTATTGGGAACGAGTGCACGACCCATTAATTTGCCATATGAAGAAGGAGATTACGCAATTGATGCATCAATAACTTGGGTAATCCAGGCTGTCAGCCAGGCAGCTTTCTCATCATACCTCCCAGAGGGATGGCATCCCTCTGGGAGATACAGTCTCCGCTTGGTGATCTCATCGCAAAACGAAGTGGCATCACTGATGCCCAGGCTTTCCAGGCAGATAGTGTGACGCAAGATCTGTTCCACAGAAAATGTGTGGAAGAATAGTTGGCATAGGTTAGTCAAGGGCATTGTGACATGCACCTGGACAGCAAAGGGCACAACGAGCACCTCTAGTAGAGGCCACTCATCTAATGGAAGTGACAGATCACTGAATCGGGTTCAAAAGACTATATATCAAGCTGCAGATAGGTACTCACAATGATTGAGGATCTCCGATTCTGAATTCCCGTATATTCCTAAGGGACTGGAAAAATGTCATCCTGACAAGAATATCCAAGTGGGTCATCCAGGTCTGTAGCGGTGACATTGTGTTGCTCACGAGACTGCGAACCAGTCCACCAGCGCAGGTGTTGTCAAATCCTTGTAGTCCAGTTGATGCAATAATATGGTCATCGTCCAGGTGTGAATATAATTCCCTCACAAACCGAGGGCACAAGCAGTGATCCACACCCCCACCCGGGATTGCAGTATTACCCATGCTGAACGTAGTGATGAGGGTGTTGGGTGCCATTGAAGGTGGAGTGGAAAGGATAAGGAAAGGATGCTTTTCAGGGCTCGACAGAGTTTTAAACTGAACCCGTGAGAATCAAGCCGCTGCAGGGTTACCAGTAAGTGACTGTTTGTGCATCGACTGGGGGGCAATTGTGTCCATGGTGCATTTGCAGGTGCATGCTGACACGGTCAAGATACTGTGCCTAACAATCCACTACTGTGCTAGTATAATGAACGCCTCAGATATCACTAACTCCCTCTAAGTAAGCCAGCAACTGCCTGCACATACTATATCTATGGATTAAGGGCATTCAGAATATCGCGCAGCGCTCAGTTTGGAACTCATTCGACCAGGTCACCAATGGTGAATGGTGCTCTGCAGACAGGGCAGCCATTGTCGAAGATGACATCGTCCTCCATTACCTCAACAATGCATCCATCGCAGAAGGAATGGCCACATGAGAGGCTAGTATTATACGTTGAACACTGGGAATGGGACTGGTGGAGGGGGAGGGAATGACTCACATGATTGGATCACCATCAGGGTGCAAGCAAATTGGCCATGAACGCTCTATGGCGTCTGTAGCCCAATGGAGGCGGCGCTGTAACGTCGCTATGGCACTTTGGAACTGGCTACACCTCTGTGGCCCTGTTAGTTGTATCATCCTGTAGCAGACGATATGACTTACGTGCTGCAAGGCCTTCACAAGGATTCCTTGCTGTATGACTGCCACACTCACCCTATCTGCGCGTGTCTCCAACCAGGATATCTGATCACGTAGATCATCACGCCGCTACCATAGCTCCACAGCGACTTGGTGGTAGAAAGGTGGTGATGCGCTTACCTGGGTGAGATGGGCGACCATCGGAATGAGGGCCTCATGAAGCTGGCGTAAGCCCTCTGCTTCTGCTTGTAGGGCTTCCGATAACTGAAAAATATGCCATTGTCAGCAATACTTCAAAGACCTCGCAAGAACAGACCTTCATGACATCCGCCGGGGCCATCTCAGCCATGTTAGCAGCCACTGACATGGCACTCCTGACGGTTGTATCAGCTTGCATGTTATGGCAGGAGAGGAGAGGAGAGGAGAGGAGAGGAGAGGAGAGGAAGTCAATGGGACCTTTGTTCAAGTCACTGTCGCCTTGGGAGCATTAGGACATGTAACTGTCATTCTCACAGTGAAGCTTGGACCAACTGACTCTCAATGTTGGTGCCCAACGAAAACCATTTTCTCACTAACCTGTTGAATATCGATCAACCAATGAACGCCTCACCTATTGTTCCATCATTCTTGGCCCGGTTCTTGTCCCCAGACATCTTCGCCGAGATTGTCCCGTACCTCACGCATCCCAACATGCAACGGTTGATGGGCGCCAGCCCGAGCACTGGCCCCATAGTTCGACCACATTTCTGGCGTATCCTGGACAACTCCCACTTACGGTATTGGCCTCGGGGGTTCGAATTTAACCCCAGCGTCCATGGTGTTCATGTCCGCACGCTCCATTACGTGGGCAGATGGGACAAGCATCCCTTCCATGATCACGGTGCTCTCGAACTATTACTCAATTCCCCAGTCGGTCACATATTCCTGAAAGGCCTTGTTAATGTCCGGCAGGTAGAGTTATGTGGGGACATATACATGTCAATGTAAGGAGATTATCTTGACAGCTAACTGTGTATGCTAATGGTGTCATCACAGCATCATCCCCTTGGGTGCCTGGCAGTGCGCAGAAACTGTGCTGATTTATCCCCGCTGCTCTACCGCTATTTCTGTAACGGCACCTCTTCCTGCCCTCCGTGTATTGCATGTCCCAGTATTGAACATGTCGCAGGTTCTCCCATTCACACCAAACGTCCGAGACCTGGCGGTATCGCACCATACGATCAGGTGGCGGCATGACTCGCAGACCTCTATTGATGTTCAACACAACTGTGCTTTGGCTGCAAAGCTGCCTGTGAGCATGCAGATACGTCGGCTCGCACTCCTGATGGATGAGGCGAAGTACATTGCGGAGATCTGTCAGGCTTTCCCCAATGTGGAGGACGTCAGCATCAAGATAATGAAAGATGGGTGGCCAGGGAATACTTGGCAAAGCCCCAGGGCTGCAGCTGATTGGGTAGAATTTCAATCCTCTTGGCCATTCTATTGGGACTGATCCTCTCCCAGAGAGAGATGTGCAGTGCATTCTTGAAATTGCCGCGGATGTCTAGGTTACGAGTTTTCTCGACAGACCCATGTACACCCCATGCCAACCATGTCAATGATGACATCAGGGCTTTGTTTGCAGCCCTGCCATCATTGAGCGTTGTCATTGTGGCATGGCCCATGAGTTGGGTACCTGGCATCTGGTCAGGTTGGATTTGGGAACACCATGGCCAGCTCGCCCCCACGCAAAGCAGCTTCAGTTCTGATCCATGGGGCCAGGCCTGGCACCCTTTCAATGAGCCGGTCAGTCACCTTCGTATCGTGTAGTTCAATTATCTTGCTCCATACCTCTGTAGTTTTTCCTGGCTTTGCTCCCATATCTACACTCCGAAAACTCTAAGTTCTACTTGGCTTTTGGCAATTTGGCCTGGGGGTTGGACATGGAAGTGGTTAGCTATTCAGCTATGCATAGTACTTGAAACTACGTGGAATGTAACAGCAGAACGTGTTCTACAAGTGCTACTCTACCATGGTCTGGGCGAATGTGGAAAAAGTGAATGGCAGTTGCCCTCAGTCGGCTCAGGCGAACTGGCCAGTTTGGTTCCCACACTCAGGGTGGTATCCCTTGCAGAGTCATGCAGGACAGTATTGCAGTAATTTGCGTAACCATAGGCATATCATCGTCGTCGTTCATCATACCCTTCGATTGGCCACATCGACCATGTTGGGCTGCCAAGTTGCTGCCCCCCACGAGGCTAATCATCATCATGAAAGGCCCCTCAACCCTGCTTTGTCAGATGCCTCAAGATTCACATACAAACAAATATTGGGCATAAACAAGGGCCATGAGGGTACACCTATCGCTATGCAAATTGCTGAGAAGCACTAATACAACATTGGGACTTGTAACGGCCTATAAAAACACGATACTTCTTTTCGTCATGGCATGTACCACAGGTCCGGGTCCTCTGCATCCAACACATAGCACAATTGTCCATAACTAGCTTTCAGGAGTGCAAGAAGTTCGTCCCCGCCTATGGGCTCCTGCTGCAACTCCTTCTGCTCCTCCACGGATGCAACCTCATCGATCGTCATCTCCATGTCCTCATCTGTGAGCCCATTCATGTGTTTGAGGATGTCCATAGGAGACGTGAAGATTGCTTGAGGAGTAGGGGTCCTGACTGACAAGGGCTTAATGCTGTTCCACGTTGCCTCAACAGCTTGATGGACGAATCTGGCGAACACCTCGCTAGGGCCAGCACCTTCACCCACAAGCACCATCGGTAACTCTTCCTTGTCAGCCATCAGAGATTCCACAATCTCTTCCATGTACTGCTCAGTCTACTTCTTATCGTCACTGCGCTGCAGGATGACCTGATAGTGATACGGCCCCCACACTAGCATCCCGTACGCCTGTTGGAGCCTGGGGTTCTTGTTTAAATTCCCCCGCAGCTCGTCAAGGAGCTGCATCATGTGAGTTCCACTGCACAGACAGCTGATAAGGATTCCCTGCTCACCTGGTCAATATCGCCTTCCAGCACGTCGCATCCCCTTGAGGCTTCTCCCTGCAACCTCCCCTGCAGCTGGCTGAAGTGCAGCGTTTTGAGCTCCTGTGCTAAGCAAGGGACGCTGACACCGCGCTCCTTGCAATAGAGGTACACATTGATATCTGTTCGCAGCAAATTCTTCCTGATGTCTTTCACGATAGTAGAATGAGGGAATGGGTCATTTTCTTCCGGATCCTTATAATCGACTCGGATCTTCTTTCTGAGTCTTGCTGATCGATCTTTAAAGTGTTCAATTTGTCGCACTGGTGGATGATAATATGGAGCCCTCAACAGAGTTCATCCACATCATGCACTCAGTTTGGGTTCAGGAAGCCACCTGCGTGAAGTTACAACCCAGCACTGGCACTCAGGAGAGCTGTCCATTGTTCAGGCATACCCACTTGGTGGAACTCCTCAGATTGGGTTACGGTGAGGTTGAAGAAGATGAAGGAAGGCAGCATAGGTCGCAGGGCTTGCAGGTTATCAATCTCTTGGTAGCTTTAATTCGCTTCCTCGTGGATACTGTGATGGGTGTGGTGACTATAAAAACTGGCAAAGAAGGATTTATATGCAGGCAATGGAATTGGCATGTCAGGATATCCTGGTGATGGGCATAGGTCTGGTACTGACCAAATTACAGTGCTACTTGCTGATCCTTACCAGCCCTCTTCACATCATTTACTTTGAAAAAGCCTATCACCCTCCCTTACCTCTATGGAGGCAAGTTACACACTTGCATAGTATCGCTCAGAATGAGACTCTCCCTAAATTAGGATTTGATGGCATGATGGAGAGGTCCAGCTCCAGCACTGCACGAGCATGCAAGAAGAACAAGAGGTCCAGCAAGAAGCAGCATGGATTAACAAGCACATCAGTGGTGGACTATAAAGGGACATTCCAGTTCTGAATGATCGACATTCCAACAATTTCTGTCAACCTGGCTGCTAGGCAGCAGCCTCTGATGACCATGAAGCCACTAGCAGAAGTGTTTCCAGGCAAAGCCCCAGCCATAGGTGCAAATGCACCTCAATCCATCAACCTGTCTCTCAGTGATGTCTCCCTGCCCCTTGGTGTCGATCTGTCTCTGTCCCAGGGGCCAGGTGTCATACTATGCAGCACAATCAATGGTCATGTGATTGGGTATATCAGGGCTACTTGAGACATCCATGAAGGACTCCCAGGCCATGTTAAAGTTTCTTGACTGTCTTCAGGAGGAGAGAGGCCTTCTCTGAATGGGAGTTTGCATGGGAGTTGAACTTGCCCCTGTTTCATTATTTCTTATATCAGTATTGCATATTAGACCACTGATTCTGGGTGGTTCTGTAGGTGGATTATATCCTGGGCCAATTGTGTGCACTGTGTGTGCTGCCTCCACCTAATTTGAGGTCATGGGATCATTATTGCCAAATTGATGATCTCTTCCTTGAGGAACTGAAGGATGTCCCATCGCTCCACCATAGACCAGAGGAATGAGACTGGGCACTCCTCCAAGGGCTCAGAGATGGCTAAGAGGAGGGAAAGCATGTTGTACTTGCAGGTTCTGACAAGCAGATCTGTGGCAGTGCTGATACAGAAATATTGAAATTGCGCAGCTATGTCAGGAACTTCCTTACAAGTTTCTTATTCCTCGGCTTAGTCATTTGGCCTGAGAAGACTCATGCTGAGTGGATGGTCCATTTTTGGAATGCATGCAGGGACGATGGTTCTACATTTTATGAATGCTGGGCAGCAAACCACCTGGACCAGAAATGAGACACAAACCTAGATCAGGAGTGGAGGGATTCAGGCTACTTATTGGAGTACATGGAAGAAAAAATTGGTAAGTGTTATCGTAAAAATCTTGCAATATGTCCCTAACATGGAGTAACATGGCATAGAAGGTGGTAAGAGGCTTATGAACAGTGCTCTCACACTGATAGTAAGTAAACAGTGTCCTGAGTGTGGAATGATACTGACGAGTTCATAGATGATGAACACGGGCATGAACTTGAGTGGATTCATGGCTGCTATTGGATGTAGGGAGATGCCTCGTATGGAAGCCTATCATCTGCTCAAAGTTCTGCCCCTTCATATGTCTTGCCAATCCCCTTTGGTTGGTCCTTCCAATTTACTCAACACTCTATAGAGAAACTACTGCCAAAGGCTGGAGGTAACCAACAGCATTTATGCTAACCTCCCTTCAATCTAACCTTGCACCATGCAGTGCATCAGGGAGCTCACAATTATCAGTAGCCACCACCATAAAACAAGAGAAGCAGACCCCACAAGACCTCTTGGTGATACCCATTTTTCTCTTGGTCCTATCAAGTGCTCAGTGGTTACCTAGGGTTTCGAATATATCGATGAGCTAGATCTCAACCCAGACCATAAATCATTCTACATGCATCTTCAAGCCATTCTCAAGGATTGGCAGGTGATGGAGGACCTCCAGTTTCTGCCCAGTATTGCTGGACTTGCAGCTGTTCAAATGGCTTTCGTTCTTCTTGAAGTACACCTTTTCACCAACAAAAATCCTTATCTATATTGAAACCTCCCCCTAGAACCCACCTGAGAATGATGCCCCTATTTCTGAGCTCCCTCAGGAGCCCACCATCAACCACTCTGATGATGGGCTGAAGGAATTGTTCTCAAGGCTTTATGCGCTTTGCAAGGCACAACCTGACCATGCCCAGGAAACGGTCCTTTGTGCCATAAAATATGGCATAGACACAGTGACTGCAGCATCTGTGCCCAAACCAATATGGCCAGCCCAGGTGATGGGCATGGCAGAACGCAAGCAGGTCTATCGAGAGCTCTCCTGACTATAAGAACTTTGTTAGCCCAGTGAGTCAATTCCATAAATGGCTATGAAGGAGTTACATGGATAGTTGTTTTTAATTTCAGCTGTCTGAACAATATTTGTGTATGAGATTAAAATATAGCAAAATATCTGAAAGCACTATGACCTCCTTGTATGCTTCTGTCCCAGGGTTCTCAAAGACAACTGAGATTGGGCAACTATGTTATATGCACCTAGAAGTAAGAGTTGCTGAAAGTAGCCACCATGAGTAGCCTTCTTTAATTGCACTGTAACACCATCTTAGGCAATCAACATGCATAAACAATGGACAGTGATCCTGGCTGCCAGCATTGGCTTGAAACCTTGTGTGGGTGGCTTCCTGAACCCAAACTGAGTGCATGATGTCGATGAACTCTGTTGAGGGCTCCATATTGTAGTCCACCAGCCAGTGGACCTTGTCAGTGTCACAGATAATCATGTCATCAGGATGAGTCACCATTATCTTTACAATGAAAAAGAGGCCACTGATTAGGATGACCATGATTTGGGTGGGCTAATAATTGGCCCAGGTGTACTCAGCTTGTGTTTTCAGCCATACATCAGTACCTCCCGTTACTTCCTTCCAACCCAGGCCTGTGGGGTTAGAGGTCAATATGGGGGAGTCTGGCTCCCCTTCATATATCGGCTGGAACATCTGGCCCATGGAAAGAAATGCCCGAGGAGGTAATTGCCATGGTTGCAGTGGAGGAGGTGGTGGCAGTTGAGGAGGTGGTGGTGGTGGAGAGGGAAGAGTTGACGGTGGTGGTGGAGAGGGAAGAGTTGACGGTGGTGGTGGAGAAGAGAGAGTCATCTGACCTGAAAGAGGATATGCAAGTATGATCAATGTTAGGCAAGGTGACATGCAGCCAAGGAAAAACAGACAGAGGGGATTTGCATTGCAGAGGGAGGGGATTGTTTGGGCTGAGTAGGGAGAGGCCAGTGTTGGAGGAATAGCCAGGAGATGAGGAGGGTGGACATTCACCCATAAGGTGGATCTGCTGCCTTTGAGGGGGAATAAGCCTCAGGATGTCTCTGTCTGCTCATCATCCCCAGGTGAAGAAGACTCGTACTCGTTGTACTCACGACTTCAAGGATGCAGAGGATTTTTCTGCAGAGCTCGCTAACATCCTCAATAATGAGGATGAAGAAGATGATATCCCATTGCCGACTGTGAGTCAACACCACAGTGGACCAAGTTGTCTCACATCCCACTGAGACAGTTCAGATGATATTCTGCTGCCTCCTCCTCAATGACGTGGTTCCGTTCAACTCGCTACAAGTTCCACCAGTCAATATCATGAGCCCATTGTCAAGAGATTGAGGAAGGAGCTGGCATAAAGTACCTGTGTTGATTCCTCTGGGATGGTGAATAAAACTGGGGAGAATGCAGGTGGTGGCAAGTGCAGTGGGGTCACTGCAATCAATGGAGGCAGATGAGGAGAGGGTGGAGGAGAAGGAGAAGAGTCATTTGATGCAGGAGGAGGAGAAGGAGGATGGGATGGAGGGAGAGGAGATGCAGGGAAAATTCAGCAGGACAAGCCAGCATCTATGAGGTAGGCTACTCACTGATGGGGACTGACCAGGCAATGCTGGGATTGGAAACTTCTGTGGAAGTAGTGGTGGTCAGAAGTGGGGGGAGGTCACGTGACATTGCCTCGAAGTCAGGCTCCTCATCCGAGTTTGGAGGCAAGCACTCCTCTTCACTTGCAGGGGGAGCGGGATTGGAAATCAGCTCAGAAGGGATGCCAGCAGAGCGATGCTTCTTCATGGACCGTGCTTGGGCAGAGGACGTTCGAGAGGAGGAGCCCGCAGGTGCTGGGTCTTCATCCTGGGGTGATCTCGGGCATTTGGCTGGTTTTCTAGCCGTCGCCTTACAAGGTTGGATGGTTTTCTTCGCAGTGGGATGAGCCCCTGGGTTTTTCAATTTCAGAGGCATGTTGCTATGCCCTGGTTGTTCGAAAGTGTTGGAATGAACAGTTAAAAAACACCAAAACATCCAAAAGTTAGCATAGAAGGGATAAAAGAAATAAATGTAAAGTTCAAATAAAGAAAGGGAGAAAGGTAGTCCAAAGAATCTATGCTAAAGTTTGTCCACTGAGTCCAAAAAGAAGAAAAAGAAAACTGCCATAAAATGGAAATTGAAAGCAGTCTGAGAAGACGATACGTACATGGGTGTGGTACCTGTTCACTTGACTCTGTGTTGTCTGCTTTGCTGAATTCAAGAATGGTGGGGGAAGGAGGAGGGTTGACCTGAGTGGAGCCCAAATGATTGTCTTCTGCCAATGGGAAGAATCTGCTATATATAATGAGGAGTAAGTATGAAGCCTTATATGAAGGAATTGTGATGACAGGATTTTGATAGTGCACTAATGATAATAAAATATCATGAGAATGTGGCAGGAGGGGGGTGCCTCAATTAGAGGATGTCTGAGATTGCAGTGAGGAAACCTGCTACTTTCTATATATTTGATTCTCTGCTTTATATACTCACACTCACACTGGGCATGGATAAGCAGCATTATCACACTATGAGTAAGAAACATGTGTATTCCATGTGTATTCCATGGAATGACAGTGTCTATGACATCATCTTGGGGTGAGCATGCTTTTTGCATGAGGATTTGACTAAGTCTATCTGATTATCAGGAGAAATCAGGGGGACAACATGATTTGACTATTGAGGATAGACATCAAGATTATTCCATACAAAACAGCCATAATTGGATGCATTGTCTTTTTTTGCATTCAGTAGGAGCAGGAGTATATACCTGATAAGTTATCGGATTGGTCACTCTCATACATGCATTACAACTATTATACAAGCAGCCAAAGAGGTGTTTTTTTTTCTAGGACTCACAGCAATATTGGGAAATATTTATCAAATGGCATATTGACAGCGCATAACCTCTGCTAGCAATTTTGAGGTGATCCGACGTAGGAGGGAGCTCTGGAAGGCGAAGATGAAGATAAGCAGCCAGGCTCCAGGGGCTTTTAGGAGTCGGAGTCACGTGAATATGTGATGTCACACAATGTTACATCACATCTGAGCTTGTCGTTGCCATCAATGATGTCGACGTCGGTCTCTTATCTACAGGCTCCATCCCTGTGCTCGTATGCACAATCCCCTACGATCGATGCTGGTGAGGCATTCCCTTTTATTTCTAATTTGAACACATTTTGATCGGCCTCTTTTCTATAGAAATGTTCGCTCGCGGCGCCCGCTAGGCTTGATTGCTCACGACGACTGGCAATTCCTTCGACTGCGACCATGCGTAGCTGGTGGTTTGGTGGACGAGTCAAGGAGGAGGATGCGTAGTAGAACTGGGAGAGCCTTATAATGGGAGGAGGGAGGGCTGTCGAGGACGAAATGTTGCCAGAGTTTGTGAGTATACATCTTTTTTTGTCGGCGAGGAGATGCAGAGTTAACGAAGACTCTGCGGCTTATCTATATAGGTCTGCTTGTCCAGCTTCGGCCGCGAGCACCGCCTTGGGAGCATCACCAACACCTGCCGTGAACACAACAGCCCTCCCCGCCCACCTATTTCCCGCTCGATCTCGGCTCCAGCGCTCCCTAACGCCGTGTCCGGCTCTCCCGCCGCCGTCTTTCAATATGCCAACGAATGGACAACGCTCGATTCCCACCAACTTCAGCTTCCGATTCGCAGCGGACGGAGCGGGATACGCGTGTTGATTTGGCCCTCCGGGATACGCACGCGCCTACGTCTCGGTCTCTTGAAGTCGGTCTCGCACCCTCGTCCCTGCCTTTCCGTCTCTCTCTCTGCCCTGCAGTAGACTCCTCCCCATACCGTGGCCAGCTACTCTGAACGTTTTCTCTAGTGCTGCAACCCCCTTCACGGCGCTACCGCCGGATGCTCCCTCTTTGCTACGAGTCTCCCTACCTCCTTCCATCATCCAGCCCTAGTCTTCGACTCGCAGATTCATTCATCTCGAATTTGTATCCTTCAAGACTCGTCGACGCCGCAAAGTGCTAGTCAACCACCACATTCGCCTCTCCTTCCTTGCTCAATCCTCCCTCTCCCTTCACCCTCACCCCGCCGTATGCGCCTACACTTCAAAACGGGCCCATCCTCGACTTGCATCAACCAGTCATACCCGTTGGGCGCCAGGAGGTTGTGTCGAGGATATTGGTGAGCATAGGTTTATGGGGTCGTGAAGGCGAAACACGTACCGATGGGTCGTCCCCCTCACCTTCAAGTATCAACGTTATGTTCAGCATCAGACGGCGCGCGACCGTCTTCAGCAAATTCCTCTGCAAATTTCAACATCATCCCGTTACGTCATCCTCCTCCCTCTTCCCTCGCAACCATCACCACCCACCGTCGTCACCGCCGTCATCGCCTTCCTCAGTGTCTTCATCACTCCGGAATTCCCCAGCCTTCATCGACACTTCTTTTCGGCTCTCGCGAGGACTCGAAATCGTATCCGGCTGCGTCTGCGTTTGTACGACGTGTTTGGTGGTGGTTCGGTTCAGCTGCCTGGCTACGGCTGGCTACCTATGGGGATGGGTCGTCGTTCTCTTGCGTGGGTGGATAGAGACATGGTCGTTTTTTTGACTCAAGAGGACGGCAGAAGGAAGAGGAGAAGAGGAAAGGGCGGATGCGGATGCGGAGGAGAGCGTGTAGAGGAGAGGACAAAGCGAGGACGGAGAGCTGAAGATTAGACGAGCCGAGAGGACCAAGTTGAGAGGTTGTAACGAGGAGTGAGACTCCAGAGCTCCAGGAGCGAACGTTCGTGCATTCACGTTCGAATTTGCCTGCCTCTCCTTTTGCCGCTACCACCGCCGCGCCTTCGCCTTCGCCTCCCACCCCCGGAATCCCAACGTCAACTTTCAACGCCAACTTCAACGCCAGCGCTCAACTTATGGCGACCGCCAGCCATCCCGTCCATCACCTACTCCCATACTTTCATCTCCCTACTGTCGCCGCCGCCACCGCCAACTGAACGTTGAACCCCAATCTGCAACTTCCTCCTCGGCTTAGGCTTCGTCACCCCCCACCGCCGCGTTGCCACAAGTTAGCCTTCGTCACGCCTCACCAACTCCCGCTTCAACGACGCCGCTTTTGGTCCAGCGTTTTCCGGGCTTCTACTACCATGGTGGAGAAGGCCGTAGAAGCCCCGTATTACATTGTCTCTCGTCGTTCGGCTGTCAGTTTTCCGTGGTTCGTTTTTTTGATTTGCGGATAGGGCTATTGGCTGAGGAAGAAGGCCGAAAGGACGAGGAGAAGGAGAAGAAGAACGAGGAGAAGAGGCGGGACAGGAATAGGTGAAGACAGGGCGAGGCGGGCGCGACGAAAAGCCGTTTGGTGATGGAGATTTCGAGCTTAGGGCTGGAGGCTGCACATCCAAATCGCCCTTTTGCGCGCGATTTCGGCCTCGCGTCGAGTCTGCCTCTTTCCTCGCAACCTCCACTACCACTTTCATTACCACCACCGACGTCACTATGATGCGTCACTACCAAAAGACCTCCCTCTTCGCCTTCGCCCTCGTCAACCACCATTCCCTTCACGAACACCTCTCTCGTCTTTCGAAAAGACTCGAACTCGAACTCGCATCCGGCTGCGTCTGCGTCTGCGGAATCTTGGGCTGTTTCGGTCTTGGGGTGGATGTGGGAGTGGGAGGGACTGCGTCGTCGTCGTCGTCGCCGTTAATCATCCGCATTCGCTGGTGGTGCTGGTGGTGCTGGTGGATGGGCTGTTAGCTGAAGAGGCGGGGATAAGGAGGAGAAGGAGAAGGAGAGGAAAGAGGACGTAGAGGAGTGGACGGAGAAGAGACGGAAAGCTGAAGACAATCCGATGCGAGAAATCGAGGCTAAGATATCGATGACCGGCCTCCGAGTGATCTTCCGTCTTTGACCTCTATCTTGCTACGGCTTCGACTTGACTTTACACGCCTTCGTCTCCGATGGATGCACCCACCTCGACTTACACTCCGTCACGCGCCACTAACTCCTGCGTCAAGGCTTCACCACCCGCGGCGCTTTCAACCCAGATACTCGGGTTCGTGGTTTCATGCTGGCGTCCAGTGTGCGCTGCTGCTTCGTCGTCGTCGTCATGCGACTGGTGTTCCGTCGTTGGATGGCGCTACGGTTGTTGTTGTTGGCGCGGGGAAAGGGGGGGAGAAAACCGAGAGGACAAGGAGAGTTGAGGACGAGGCAGCGGCGAGGCATGGGTTTGGGATTGCGGAGCCAGCTTCTAGGGGTGTTCCGTCTTTCCTTTCTCTTTCCCCCTTGCTAGAGTCACGCCCAAGGCCATGCCCACAGCCTCCCCTCCAGCTCCACTTTTCAAGGCCTCGCCTTCACCTTCACCCCGGCCTCCGGATCCGTGCTCAACGTTCGACGTTCGATGTTCCACCATCGTTTGCAGCCGTGTCGCGAAAGCCGCCCACGTTGATACGGATATGGTCGGCGTTCTCGGCGGAGACCCACAAGAGATCAGAGTGGAGGAGAGGACGAAGAAGGAGAAGGAGAAGGAGAAGAGGACGAAGAAGACAAAGCGAGGATGCAGCGCATGGAGTGGGATAACAGATGGAGATTGTGGTGGAGATTGATTCAGATTGACAGGCCGGGCTCCAGGAGCGTACATTGTCGACTTTGGCCACGACGGACTTTTCACGCCTTCGGAACGCCATCTCTAATGCGTCCGCCCACCCCCCGATGCTCCGCGCCCAATGCTCAATGTACGACGTTCAGCGTTCTACCATCAGGGCTACGAGTTTTCGCGAGCCTCGCTCTCTTTCCTGTGGGTACAAGCACTTATGCTGGTCGCGGTGTCAAACTTGCGCTTGATCGTCAACCAGCGTCGAGCCAATGCCAACGCCAACGCCATCATCCTCAACATCAACGTTCAAGAGGAAGGAAAGGAGCCACTCGAGTAAGACCTGATGCAGATGGACAGATGGACAGATGGACCTGCGTCTCTGATCTCATGAGTCTCAGTCTCGCTCCCACGCCTCTGCGTCGTTCATCGTTCATCCTTCTCTTCTCTTCTCTTCTCGTCCTCGTCCTCGTCCTCGTCCTCAGTTGATCTACTCACGCAATTGCAATACCAGCCTCCAGGCGTCTTCGATTTGCATCGTCCGATGTTCGTTACCTAGCCTTGCCAAGCATCCAGTCCAAGCTTCGACCTTCAATTGACTCGGGCTGGTGCTCAAGTTCGAGTTTTGAGTTCGAGCTTGAGTACTGAGTTTGACTTTTGTGGTCAGCGCTCGCGCTCGTGGGTCCTCCAAGGCCCAAGGCCGGTGCTCGTGATATTTGGAGGATGTGGATGTGGGATGTGGTGGAGCGGATCCGGAGATTTTGGTTGGTTGGAGGTTTGGGTGGTTGGACGCGGACGCGGAGTGGGACGCGGAGTGGGAGCAAGGAAGAAGGGAGAGAAGAAGAAGAAGAAGAAGAAAGTGGGCTACGGAGCAAGCAACCCATCCCTAAGAACCACTCATTTTCCACCTCCAACTGAACTTTTTTACGCCGTCGCGACCAACGATTGGCGGAGCTTCGTTAGCTACGCTCGTTTGCCTTCCTTCACGCCTTCGAGTTCAAGTTCGAGGTATAGCTCCTGTTCGAGGTGGAGCTTCACGTTCGTGCTCGAGTTTTGTTGTCAGCGTCCCTGGGGGCGCCTGGGCTGGTGATGTTCGAGGACTGGATCGATGGAGGATGTGGAAGGGTTAAAGATGAGGCGGAGGTGAAGTTGAAGAGTCGGTGTGGAGAGTGGGAGAGGGAGGAAGATGAGGAGATGAGACGAAGAATGCTGGTTGAAGAGTTGAAGCACCACCACCATCGTCGTCGTCGGCGGCGGCGGCGGCAGGACAAGGAACAGGAGCCTTATGGGCTACATGCTACCAACCAACCAACCCAACTCATACGACGAATTCCCCGCGCACCATCCACTTTACCACCTCCGCCTGAGTTTCCTATGTCTACGACGCAGCTGGACGATGGCTAATAGGCTGGCTGGCTGGCTGGCTGGCTGATATGGACATTCGCCCTAAAATGATCCTCCGAATTCGCATGTCCCTCTACTTTTACCATCTCCAGCTCTTCTCCCTTCGTCGCGTCATCCTACGTACGCCTCTGCCCTCTCTCTCAACCCGGGCGCTCCTTCCTCCTCCCTCCACGCGCCATCTCACGCATTCTCCTACACAACCAGCTGCGAATCGCCTCGCTCGATTTATGGACATCAGTTGATGTTATCCGCGCTTCTCAAGCCTCTATCTGCTCTTACTACGTACCCTCGCTGGTTTTTGCGTTTGAGGGGTTGAGGCGGTGTTGAGGGATGGGCTGTAGAATTTGGAGGACGATGAGGAGACGAGGATGAAATCGAAATCGAAGACGGAGGAGACGGAGGAGGTGGACGGAAGAGGAGATGGCGATGAGGACTTGAGCGCAAGTTGCCTCGCTACCGCTACCAGTAGCAGCAGCAACGCCGGGCCCCATCCCATTCCAGCACCAGTACGAACACCTGGACTCGGCCGTAGCAAGCTAGTTGCGTAGGTTGGCGGTGGCGATCAGGCAGTTGTCGCCGCTCCCCCAGAAGATCTTCCTCGGACCTCTATCCCCCCACCCCATACAGCTCCGGCACCAAGTTCTCCGGCGCCCTCGTTGACGCGGTCTGTAGGATCTTGAGTCCGGCTTTTTTGAAGTTGCGGCCGTTCTTTGCAGCTTGGGAGCTTGGTGCTCTGTGCTTTCGGTGATGACTTGCGTATGTGGAGGTTGAGTGGAGAGGGTAGAGGGTAGAGGGTATCGAGGGACTTGTGGGTCACTGGGGTGCCGGAGATGACCCGCGCTGGCCATGGCGGAAGAGGAAGAAGATGGGGATGGGGATGGGGATGGGATGAGGACGAGATGGCGGGGCGGTGGTGGTAGGCTCGCATGAAATGAAGAAGGTTCTCCGCATTAGGCTTGAAACGGCCTTCGTCAACTCCCTCTCCGACTCGCTTCCCGATTCCCAACTTTTCTCAGTGCTCAATTCTTACTTTACCACTGATCACCGAACTTCGACATTGTCTTCGAGTCCTACATATCGGCGCCGGTCTGTTCGTCGCTGTCTTTGTCACACTTGTTCCTCCTACATTACACACAGAGTGGATTATGCCGCGTTACACGTTACCTATTATTATTTGTCGTACCTAGAGTAGTGAGATTTATACGGCTTGGCACTTGATACTGTAACTTATATTATCGTACGAAACGGCTACAGCGTGTCTCTCTCGTCGGATCGGTTGAGACGCTGAGAGCGTACACTGGTGTTACTTATAGCGATATATGTAATACCTAATGCGCGATGTGGTTTCGGAGGAGAGATAGACGAAGCCACGGTGCGTATAAAGCGATTGGGGTACGAGGGATGAGAACGAGGCGGGTGGATACGAGGAATGAGAATGAGAATGAGAATGAAAACGAGGCAGTGGAGACGAAGACGAAGACGAAAGTGGCCGTTGATAAATGATAAACTGAGTGAGGGGTGGTGGATGCAGGAAAGGAAGCAGGAAGCAGGGAGTGGTGTTTGGATTTTTGCGATGCAGGATCTGTGTTCGTGACGACTATGGATGGGACAAGGGCCCGAGAGTACGGTGCGGTGTAGTAGTACTAGTACGGTGCATACGTGCATAATAAGTACATGATACATGATACATGATACATGTGCTGTCTGCTCGGCCGGGTTGTATACTTAGGTCGATACTATATTTATATCTATCGAGTCAGGATCTGCGTTGTGTCGTTGTGTCGTTGTGTCGTTGTGTCGTTGTGTCGTTGTGTGTTATGTGTTTCGTATACCTATACCCATAGTATAGTAGTATTAGTATTAGTAGTAGCATGGTGCGCGTGTATACGTATACGGAGCCACCCCGTGGCCATGGGGCGATCATGAACAGGGAAGGGGGAGATGTGAGGACTGAGGACTGAGGAGTAGAGTAGAGAGGAAAAGAGATGGTGGAAGGACGGTGGAAGGATGGAAGGATACTTGTAGAAGAGGATCCGAGCACGGCACCCTCACCTCTTCCTGCCTCCTTCAAAAGCGATGCTCCGGTGTCCGATGACACCGCCGCCATTACAAGTATGTACCACCTCGCTTCTCATACCTGGTTATCGCAGGCGAAAGTAAAGTAGTTCGTTCGTTCGTTCGTTCGTTCATTCGTTCATTCGTTCATTCGGTCGTGAATCTTCGCTGAGTGAACAGGAGGGTTGTTGGTAACGGAATGGGTGGGCATACATGTTGATCGCGCGAATGATGAGGGAAGCTGGACGCTTGAAGGTGAAGGCGATTTAGTACGGCGGATGAGATGAGATGAGATGAGATGAGATGAGATGAGATGAGGTGGAGGAGGGGAGAGAGGGATCGTTCAACGGTCTTGACTCGGATCAGGGAACACATACGTTGGTCCGACTCTGAAGATCTGAATCCTAAAGGCGTAAAAAATTATTGATCATTTACATTTCGTTTCGGCGATGACTTGCACTCGGTGGTCTTCGATGTTCATTGCAATGGGATAGACACACTAATATGTGGGGATGAGTACAACAAGGCAAAGAAACTTAGAAGGAGGGTGAAGGATGGCAATGAGAAGGAAGATGAATTCAAGGTGGGGCTGCGTTGATGCTTGAGATACTGAGAACGCCACTTCCAGCGATCGACGACGAGCTCAGATACTACCTATCTATGCCTGTTGTTTGAACGAGTTCATAGCATGCGACAGAGATCCGGATATCGGAACGAATTGAGATAGGATTCGGAATGTTAATGCGTCGAGGAGGCTCTGGACGCGTCATAGGCCCGAGTGACTGAGAAACGCGATCGTCACGCAGCGCGCGTGAATATGACATGCGTGACATAAACAGGGGCTATAATAATATTAATAAGTAGAAGGATGTATCTGCAGTCTTCCGGCCGCCGCCTGCGTTTCTGTTTATTATTGTCGCCTCGGAATGTACTTCGTATACATCTTCGAAGAACTTATATTATTACCAAGGTAAAAGTGTTGGCGAAAATGGGGAGGGGTTGTCACCGTCACTGTTACAGTTACTGTAACGTCACGGCATTCTTTTCTCTTCTCCCTCGAGTCGTTTGCATTTCATGACAACCTACGCGCGGTGTATCGGGTACTACAATTTAGATACGTTAGCCTGAGAAAATTGAACCAGTGAGTCCCCCGAGTCAACATCCACTTCACGCTTTGACCACGTTCTTAAGACCTCTGCTCTCGTCGCTAGCTCCACACCTTGTCTACCGTACCACGCACCTTACTCTCTCCCTCCATCCCTCGCGCCCAAACAGGACAGGAAGAGCACGCAGGCTCCCTTCGCTTCGCCGCCGAAGCCATCGCCATCAAACCGGACGGAATCTCTGCAAGATGGGTTTTAGGCTGCTGTGAACGAGGTCTGGTGGGAGAGAGAATGGGTAAGGGGAAGGAAGGAGGTGCTGGGAGTGGACCGGTCACCTACGCTGCCAGTTTACAAGGACCAACCACGAGACTCGATACCACGATGCCCATCCGTGTCTACGTCTACGTAACCCCCATCCACAACCTTCATGCCCGTCCTCACATCGTCACCCGAGCCCTTCGCCCATCGTCTCCTCGCACTGCATTCGGATAGACGGCCACCTTCGTCCAATCCCCTCTCTCTTCCACCGCGCCGTGCACAAACGCTCAGCCGGTTCATCGATCTCAACGCCCTTGCCATGCTATCGGTTCGCAACAAGGGGCTGCGGGTGTATGTGCCCTCCCTCCCTCCCTCGCCTGTCCTGTCCCGTATGCGTATCCACACACCTCTATCCGTCTCTGTCTTACACCCTCATCATCACTGTACACTGTGTACTTCCCGCCAAAGGATCTTCCTCTTTTGAGCATACGTATATGCGACTACGTCCCCCTCCCCATCTCATATGCATGTGCATGTGCACACCTTCGTCCCCATCCACCTCCGCTTCTTCACCGTCCGTCCGTTCGCACCCCCATACACATCCACTCCTCGTTCCTCGTTGCGTGGTTCGCCAGCGTATGAGTATGGCTGTCGCTGTGGTTGTTGTTGTCGCTGTAATCGTTGTTAGCGGAGAAGGAGAAGGAGATGGAGATGCACGGAGTGGATGGCAACTTGAAGACGAGGCGACTCGGAGGCAAGAATTCAGATTGGTCCTTCCTCCCTTCCGCTTGTATATCGATATCCGCGATTCCGATTCCTTTCTGTCTTTTACCATCGCCATCGCCGTCGTCATGCCATCGCCACGCCTATGCGTACGTTACCATACCCCCGAGGCGGCGAGACATCACACCTCCGCGTCCACTTACGCTTGTCACGGCTTCACGGCTTCGCCTTCGCCTCCGGTACGGCTTTTTTCGATTCTAGGCCTCCGCCCCCGGGTCCATGCCCAACATTCGTTGTTCGACGCTCAATGTTTGCATTTGCGTTCTACCATCCTTTGCATCTGCATCTGCGTCTGCGGCTGTACGCGAACGATGTATGCTACTATGCTACGCGATGGCGGCGGCGGCGGCGGTGGTGGTGATGGTGGTGGTGGATGACATTGTCATCCGAGTCGTCTAACCTTGATGGATGTGGATATGGATTTTGGATTTCGGGGCCATTGGCGGTAGCGAAGTAGAAGGGAGGAAGGAGAATGGAGAAGAGCACGGAAAAGAGGACGGAAAAGCGAAGGCAGACAGGGAGAGCACGGAGAAGTGAAGGGGGGAGAGACAAGACTTGCAGGCGAAGGTCGGAGGTTCGTTGGGATTATCATTGAATATTGAGCGGCCAGACACTCCAAGAGCATTCCTCGTTCACGTTCAGTGCCTACTTCTTTTGACCTGGCCATGGTCTTGCAGTTGTCCCCTGCCTGCCTTTGCTTTTGCTTTCGCTTTCGCTTTCACCCTCACTTCACCTTCGCTCCAACGGATCTACATACCTACCCCCGGTGCTCAACGTTCGACGTTCGACGTGCGACGTGCGACGTCCTACCATCAGCTCGGTCTCTGGTGCTGGTGCTACTTAGTACCTGCGGTACCGGACGCTATTCGAACTCGAACTAGAACTCGAACTAGAACTAGAATTTTTTGAATGTCAACCAGCGTCAAACTAACGCCAACGCCAACGCCAACAGTCCTGCCAATGCCATCATCATGCTCAGCAAAGTATCGCAAGAGGGAGGAGGAGGGCAGGTCATTGTCATTGTCAAGTTGGATTCTTGGTTTCGAGGGTCGATATCATGATCATGATAATACTATGGAGGCGATTGGGACTCTCCTGTTCTCTCCTCTCCTCCTCTTATCTTCGCACCCCAAACTCCCAAACTCCCAAGCTTCAAGCCCAAGTCCGCGCTTCGAGTCCAAGATTTCTTTTTTTTTGTTCTTCTTCTTCTTCTTCTGGAGGTCGTCGCGATCGGCGCTCGCCTCCCCGGGCCCTCATTGGTGATGTATGTAGCAGATGTTGGCGATGTTCGAAGGGCGTACTGAGGAGGGATGGGGGGGATGTGCTGGAGACTAGGATTCGCATTCGGAACTAGGATGGGGTTGTGTGTGTGTGTGTGTGTGTGTGAGAGAGAGAGAGAGAGAGAGAGAGAGAGAAAACGGAAGATGAAGTGTACAGTCGAAAAGACTGAAAAGCACCACCCACGACCACGACAGGAACACTCCCATCGGCGCCGGCGAACCAGATGGAGAAGGCGCTACCAGGTAATATGGAAGGCTCCGAGTCCTTCTTCCCCTCTACTAGTCCTTATACTTATACTGTCTCCGAGTTCGACTCATCCCTTCGATTTCCTCTTCCCTCTTCCCTCTTCCCTTCTCTTTTGGTGATGTGGTGGTGGTGGTGGTGGTGGCTTCATCCTGCCCTGCCCTGATTCCTCCTCAATATCAATCCTCATGCCATGCGAACTGCAGACTGCGAACTCGCACCTGGCAATCAGCTGGCTGCAGATCGCCGTGCATTGCATTGCTTGCCTTGCTTGCCTTTTGCTGGATGCGTAGCTTAGGCCCTTCTCGAGCTGCTTTGAGCTTTGCTTTGCTTTGCTTTACGCTGCGCGCATTTCGCGGGTCGTTTCGGGGGGTTGGTTGAGATGGCGTTGAAGGATTGGATTGGATTGGATGTATGGTTTGAAGGCGAGTGAGGATGAGATGAAGACGGAGATGGGGATGGAGATGGAGATGGAGATGGAGATGGAGATGGAAACGGAGATGGGGATGGAGATGGAGATGGAGGCGGAGAGGAAGGAGGCGAGGGAAGAGATGATGAAGAGGAGGAGGAGCTGAGGCGCACAAGGTGTCCTTGCAGATGGTGATGCCGGGCGGCAGTGAATGGGAGGGAGGCTTCAAGGCGGCGTGTGCGCCTCTGTCATGGTCAAGCTGTTCTCGGCCCGCGACTGTGGCTAGCTCGCTATGTATGCTACCGCTCGCGCCAGCACCTCGGCCCTTGAACCCAACCAAGACCAAGACCAACACCAACACCAACACCAACACCAACACCATGCCGTAACAGAAGCGCAGCGAGCTGGATCGTCTTATTGGAGCTAGTTGCGTAGGTTGGCGACGGAGGCTACCTATACGACGACTGGCTGACCTCTCCCAAGGGGATCTCCCTCGGCTGCCCTCCCCGCATCACGCATCCTGCTTCCTGCTGAATCCGCATCGGAATCCGCATCCAACTCTGTACATATATCTCTTTGTGCCCCCACATACGGCTCCTGCGCGAAGTTTGCTTCGGCTTTGGCGCCCTCATCGACGTCGTTGGCCTCGTCTCGAATTCGGTTTCGGTTCCCTCGAACTTTTTTGATGGAGTCAATGTCGTCCCTTGGAGCTTTGGAGCTTGGGAGCTTGGGAGTCGGACACTTGCGTTTGCGTTTTGGGGTGATGTGATTTGCGTATGCGTGGCGGTCGAGAAAGGTCGGAATGGTTGGAGGGTGGTGGTGGTGATGACGGTGATGACGGCAGCTGCGGCGGCGGAGGGGACGAAGAAGACGATGAGGAGGAGGAGGAGGAGGAGGAGGAGGAAGTCGAAGAGGATAAGGTGATGATGGTGGTGGTGGTGGTAGGCTTGCAAGAGATCTCGTTGTCTTTGTCTTTGTCTTTGTCTGTTATATTTATCAGTTACTTAGTTGTCCGTACTATATAATGCATTGTATTGTGGATGTACGCCGAGTTACGGTGCCGCAAATCTAGACAGCTTGAGATTATATTTACCCAACTCGTACCGGCGGAGAGGAGACTTGTTGAGAGCGTACTTCTGTATATATACTTGTATGGTGGTGCTATAATGATGATGATGATGATGATGATGACCGTGACTTCGATTTCGAGTCTGGTTGCGGAACTCAGAGATGTATTTGGATGAAGACGAGGAACGCGGTACGAAGTAAAGAAAAATAAATAATGGGAAGCGATTAGGATACTAGAATGAATGAGAACGGGGAAGGGACATATGGTAAGGGTAAGGAGAGAAAGAGACAAGGACTAAGATGAAGATGAAGACGAAAATGAAAAAAAAATGCAGTTAGGGAGGAAGGGAGGAAGGGAGGGGGGGGTGTATTCGGGTAGATGGGTAGTGCTTGTAAATTCAAGACATATAAGCGATAAGTATCATCCGCAGCTCGAGCCTCGCCTTGAACGATCACGAAAAGAACGAGACTGAGAATCGGACAGTCGGACAGTCGGACTCGGAAGAGCGTGGGGCGCGCCTAGCTCATTGTTGCTCAAGTTGCGGCGTGGATCGCAGCCTGAGCGTATTCGTTGCTTCAGAGTGTGGTTTATGAAAAAGGCGCATTGTCAAAGGCGTTATGAATTATTGTCGGCTACGGTGGCGATGGTGATGGCGACGAAGTCGAAGGCGAAGGCGAAAGGGGGAGTGAGGACTCGGAGGTCAGGATGAATTCAGGATGATCATCAGATGCTTCGAAGCTCCGTTGGGAATCGGGATTTGATTATAGGGAAGTACCGATGGTCCCGGTCCCAAGGTCGGACGTCGCGGATTCTGTCACCAATATTTCGATATTGATCTGCAGCTGGATATCCTCCGTACAAATGAATACGAGCAGCCATGGCTGGCTGCCCTTTATATTCCGAGCACACGCCCATTTTGGACGGGGGCAGACCCTACATATATACATACGAGTATACCACGGCGGATTCGCAGTTGTCGACACTTGTATGTATGCGTAGCCTTGCAATGCGGGAGCGAGTTACGGGTCCGGAATGAAATGAAGGATCCGTCCTTAGCCTGGAAAATCATCTCGAAATTAAGGGGGGCGCTTACAGCTGTTTGCAAAATTCATGACAGTGAGCGAAAAAAGCGTGTTGAAAAATCAAAAATGACTTAGTGAAATTTAGAGCGTTTGCCGCGCTCCACCCACCTCGGATAGACCTACTTATGAGCGGGAACTGAATTTGCACCTCTCGAGTTGATAATTCGGGCAAATAGACATCCTTTTTCAGCCTCACGACAGGTGGACCGCTGTCAAATGTCAACACGGATGACGTCGGCCCTCGGAAAAGTAGCGGGAATTAGAGAGGCACTCGTTGAATTCTACTAAGTCATTTTTGATTTGTTGAAGACCCTTTTTCGCCCACTGTCATGAATTTTGCAAACAGCTGTAATCTAAGAGGGAGGCGACTAACTTACCCGACTGCCGGTGGGTTCTTTTTTGATTTCCGGTCTCCAGGAATGGCAAATGAAGACAAATTTGGCTACACCCTGCAGAAGATTCCAGCCTCTGGGTCCAGAAGTCGTTAGGCATGCCACACATCGCGATTGACACGATCAATCAGATCACTGCCATGCCGCTCTTGCCGTGAGGATTCCACGGTTTATATCCGGCTCTCACGGTCAGAAACAAGTGCAGGGTGCAACTCTCTTCCTGGATTCACAGAACTCGCAAATGTCACATGTATCCCTTTTCGTAGTTCCACGAAGGTCGGCGGACGCAGCAACCACTACCATAGGAAGCCTTCCAAATCAGTAACTGCACGGTAGGGCAACCATCCTCCTCGATGCCAACTCCCAAACCAATTTCCCGTTCTCACCTCAATACGTCCTCCATCCCAAACTGTCAACCTTGTCGAAAAGGGACGCGTACGTGGTTGGTTACTGCTAGATCTAGCTAACGTTAATCCCAGATGGGTAGCTGCGTCATGGTAATGTTGACTATGGTGGAGATTTGCGATTGCTAGCTCACTATCTCAGTGAGCTAGTAGGTCAATCCTGGAGTGGCGCTCAAAGGTGAGCGTGAATGCTCGTTATACCCCACCTTTTCATAGTCCAGTGTCAACCCCACACCCCGGTCCTCTTCCTGCATTTTCATTCTGGTCAATCCTCCTCCCTCATCCCCAAACCTCAGGCGATCATATCCATATTTGAACATCCGACTCAACGTACTCCGGCTGTATGACCATCACGAAGAAGCTGGCACTGGCTGTCTACATTGGAGAATACGATGGGTGCGACAAGTAGTACATACTAGCAGCCGCTTGGTGCGTGAATTTACCCTCTTTTGCGAGTTTTTAAAATCCCTCATACGCTGCTACTATCTCACTTCCCGTTGCTACAGGCAATGACGAGCCATAGGTCTTTACCAACGCTGCTGGATCATCGAGAACACAGAGCTCAAAGAACGTGAGCTCTTCGCCTGCCTTACGCCCACCCTTCCAACTCTCCTCCTCCTCTATACCTCTTCCACACCTCCGGCAAGCTCCCTGTCTAGCAACTCGCTGCTCTCCTCTCTCCTCTGGCACAGCCAAGAACGACTCTTCCTACACTCATGACAATGCCAACGAATCCTCTCTCACTCAAGGCGGCTGTAAGCTTCGAGTTACAGACTCTAATGCCTCACAGTCCCTTGATTTCTCTTTCCTCTTCTCCTCTGGTTTCAGTTCCTCCGCCGTTGTATCTTGGATTCACTAATACCAATAGCTTGAACTACGGAGGAGATCTCACACTAGCGCGTCCGCTGACGGCTTCGCAATCGTTCCTCCTACTTAACGAACTCCTCGCCCGCACAGCTGACATCCCAAACTGCTGCCGCCTTCGCCGCTCCTCCTCACTCTGCTCCCAACTCGAACTCTGTATTCATGCAACCTCCGGTCCCATCCTTATTTCCGTCGTTCCTTTTCCATGTATTCCTCTCAATACTACCGTTGCCACGTCGTTTGTGGTCTGCGTGAAGGGGACAATCAAAGGCTCGGCGAAGCAGGCTACCTCGCGAATGGGAATTATTGAATAGGTATGTGTTCGCGCGCTCGCAATGTCAGCGACTGGAAAGAAGTCGATCAAATATGTATTTAGTTTATATTGTACGTCAATGAGTACACCTTCATTCATTAGCAAGCTAGTGGTAGGAGTGGGAGACAGTACAGCAGAAACTAAAACCTAGCACATATACTGGGATGTCGGACCCGTTTTGCCATGCTATGCAATGGCCCTCACCTCCAAGTACGTACTGGATGAACAGGATAGCGACGAGCACCTGCGTCCAAGTGCAAGCGAGACACAAGCCGCAGAGAACGTACGGACGTGGGGGAAGCACCTCAGAATGGTGGGGTGTTCATCATTGAGGGGAAAGGGAGAAAGGGATCGACGGCGCTGATCCTAGGAGAGTAGCTTTGCATCGGGACGGCCGTAGGTCTGAGGAGATGATGAGTGTATATGGGTTTTATACGGTGGCGATGAGGGTGTGAGGTGGAGGCTGAGAAGGACGAAGGTGAGTGGACTGTATGCTTGCGGGAGAGGTGGTCAGAGGGACCGAGATGGAGGCCGTATACACCTACTCCCTTGGGTGTGAATTGGCGGGATGTCGAGGGTTTGAGATGGATGGGAAGAGTACTAGTGAGTCAACGAAAGCATAATGGGAGCGGTGATGCTCGTATTGGTATCACGAATGCGTCCGGCAATAGGTCGTCAATAGGCTACGTCCGGGCGACGACGTTGGCGCACAGGAACGACGAGTGTGAGGGGGATCGCCGGGGGCAGCGATACAAGGACAGGTAGGGTACGAAGGTGGATGTGGGATGGCGTGTGTATCCCCTTGCTGCGAATCGACATGGGCACGTCGGAGGGGATGGAATCGCAGCACCGCGCAAAAGGGACTGGTTGTCGGTGCTGGGAGTGCCGGTTCTTAGTGATAGGGCGTAGGACGTCGGTGCTGAACTCCCCTCGTAAACTCAGCCCATGCTCCCCTTACATCTTCCCCCACTACGCCTCGTTCACGACTTTAAATCGGCAGGTCAACCTAATGCATCTTGTGGGTATTCTGGTTCGATGGGTTCGGCGGCGAAGGGAATGGAGCATGCTTGTTCTGCCTTTTGTATTTTGGCGGAATGGAGAGGGAAAGTAAAAGCGTGCAGCGACACAGCACAAGATCACAAATTATAGCGCGGCCGTAATCTAGGAATAATTTGTGATTCCCCCACATTATAAGCACATTATACATCTCACAATTATACCAGCCTATAATCCGTAGAATTTTGAGATTATCAGAGAATATGGCTACATTCTCCAGCCGAACGGACTTTGCCAAATTCCCATCCAATTCCGTCGAGCTCCTGTCACGGTTGTCACACCCTGGCCTTTCCCAAACCATGACCATCTCCGGAGTACGACTACTGGTTGCGCCCTAGTAGTCGCACTCCGGAGATGGTCTATGCTGAACTACGAGCCCATACTGACATATTACGGTGCGCCCATGTAAATCTCCATGTTCTACTAAGGCTCTAACACTCTCGGATGCGTAAACGGCACTCCCAGGTTTCCGGACCACTTATATGCGGGCATTACGGGCTCCTGCGGAGGATACGGGACGGTGTGAGCTTGTTAGCGTGTGTTGCGCGTGTTGGTACTGGTTTTTCAAGCCGGTGTGTGATGTCTTCTCAGCCATGGTCACTACTTACTAGAACTTCTTCACCATATAGGTTTTCCGTGTGCTCGGCCAATCAGGTATGTGACATGGCGTATCGACGATTGAATTCCTTGCTTACTCAGTGGGCGTGTATAGCCGAGGTTGACCAATCACCTTATGCTGTCGTTATCGTCAGTTATCGAGGTACCGGTTCGGGGGACGTTATATATATAGTTGCCATGTTAAGCTTGTACTAGTAGAGAACCCGCGCCGTTTGATGTAATATTAGTAGCTTCACAATGATACCTCATTACAATTTAAATGTCCCTCAATTTGTGAGCAAGGGTGAGCTAGCCGCGACTGGATCATGCGAGTGTCGAGCATAATGGCTGCATAATCTGTGCATAACCTCGTGTATAATGTGTGCATAATCTGGTAAAATGGGAGAACTATGTCAAAATTATCACGACAATAATTTTTGGGCATATTCTATGTATAATTGTAAGAAATCTTGAATTTCCCACAGATTTTGACTCGCTCATATTTTACGATCGTTTGCTGTGCGAAGAGCTGAAAACCGAAAGCTCGGAGGGCGAAGAGAAAAGCACGACGTGACGTTACGGTAACACTTCCAGTGACACGCTTGCTTTTTCGCCGACACGGCTTGTCTCGGTAATACCATTCGTTAAAAAATACGATGTCCGTTCAATCGATGCACTACAATGTTGCACAGATCCAAACGCAGACACTCAAAGACTCTAGATAAGTGGTGAGTTCGTCAGTAGCCCCTGTCTTAGTCACACACGTCACATGGACGTGCGCTGCGTGACGATCGCGTTTCTCTGTCACTCCTATGACGCGGCTCAAAAGCAACGCTACTATATACTAGCAGGCACGCTCTCATTTCCACATATTCCTATATTATCGACTCGTCTTGACGTCCCTTTCATACGATATGGATTCATTCAATAGGTCCAGATCCGAATACCTCGATCGCCAGCGCGCGGTTGGATTCTCTGTACTTATCAACGTGAGCATCTCAGGCTTTCGCTGCTTCTTCTGCTATCGTGCTAAACCCCCCTCCCTATGTTTTACTATTGGTGTCTTTTGCCTAAGACGTCACGGTAACCCTCAACATCAAACCGCCTCCGAGTCCGAGTCGGACTCATCGTAGAGCCAAGAGGTGGTAGCCCGAATCGTGTGAATGTCCGTACTTGAGTATATTGTTGCTATGTACGTACGTGTCCTCTCTTCAGTTTTCCTGACCATGATGCATGCATTGATGCCCGACATGGACAGCTGAACGATCCATGTCTGCATCTCTCCTCTTTCCCTTTCCCTTTCCCCTCCATTCTCGGCATTCCGCTAACACCAAACGTAAACATAAAAACGTAAAATGTAAAACGTAAACCTACCGGTACCTCAAGTTCGATCTGGGAGGTCTCATGAACCAACGAACGAACGAATGAACGAACGAACAGATGGACGGACGGACGGACAGACGGTAGTCACCTACGCCAACGACAATGCCAACGAGAACGAGAACGAGAACCGATTGTGAGCTGCCCCCATCCCCATTCAGTTACTGAGCTTCGTATTCGTATTCGTACCATGGATCATAGGCAAGGTACTAGTAGAACTATCAGCGGAGACTCGGAGGTCGCTTTGGGGTGGAGAGGTGAGGTCGCTTTGGGGGGGAGAGGACTCGGAGGAGGGAAATAAATGGATTAGCGAATACGGTACTCAGTAAGTCGCCTTCTTCTTCCGTCTTCCGTCCTTCCCTCCCTCCCTCCTTCCCTCCTTCCCTCCGTCCCTCCTTCCTTCACGGTGACGGTGACGGTCTTGATATTCAGTAATAAGTGAGGCATACGGAGGGGGAGGATGGGGGTGGGGGAGCTCGGTTGGGTGTCATTACGACAATTTTTACAATTTTTTTTTGGTGAATTAACCAACCAACCAACCGACCGACCGACCGACCGACCGACTGACTGACCGACCAATTCAAAATTCGCAGCTGAGAAGGAGTTTCAAGTTATTACGCTGAAGCTGATGGGAAAGCGGGGTCATACATAGAGGTTGAAGGTATCTCTTGGTTGAACGATGTAGATGGGGAACGTTTGAGACTTTAAACGAAGTCAGTTAATTCGACCCAAACGTGATTAAGGTCCTAATGTCTTACAGATAGATACATATCGGTGGAAATGAATGAATGAATGAGTTTTACGGCCCCGTATTACCCAATGCATATATATGCGTGTGATGTTGCGTCGCGTCGCGTCGCAAGCGCAAATAGCCATCGACAGCGACAGCGACGCCTTCTGAGTAGATACTAAAGAGGATAAGGATAAGGATAAGTCGAGTGCCTTGCTGGGTCGACATGACACTCACGCATGACGAAAGCTCCGAAAGAATTTAGGTACGTGGACTGCCCTTCGTGGAAAAATCAGATGGAGGATAGTCCCAGGTCCCAGAGGGGGGGGAGATGAATGCCGAGGCGGTGAATGATGTCAATTCGGTGGTGGTGGCGGATGCGCATCGAAGCTCTAAGTGGTACATAGTAGCTGAAGTGAAGTAGAGGGAAGCGGCCTTGACGAGGGATCGATGGATCACCGAAGGTATGATGGAGGTCCACGCCATCATCGCCTCTCCAGCTTCTACAGACGGTGGACAGGCTACGGAGGAGAGCCGATACTTAGGCATAGGCATAATTCGTGGTCGAGGAGGGATGGTCATGGGTCGTACGGTGGATTTATCATTTATCAGTCCTGCGGCGGAACTTGCGAAAGCCCTAACCTAAGATTCGACTATGCTATGCCATGCATGTACTCGAGTAAGTCATCAGTCACAGTGGGCGGAATGCTCAGAGAATCGAAACGCTTACGTCCTTAGGCCTTAGGCCTTGGTTCCAATCTTTACGATATTGACTCGGACATTCCGCGCCTGCACCCGGTGACCCGCCCATATCCACTCACTCCTGTTTCCGTAATTACCTGAGTGGGGTGATGGAATCGAGTTTGAGTTCGTTGTCGGGTGGATGATATGAAAATAAGCTAGCGTGGTAGACGCCTTCGAGGGAACGTCGATCAAAGTCTTTGAAAAGTCGATAGTACGTCGAAAATGCAGCCAGAGCGATGGGGGGTTTATTACGGCGTAACCGAGTCACGTCGACGTACTTCGGTAAACGGATAACGTCGAGAAGATGGGAGGGCTACGCACGAGATGCTGTATGTATCCTTTCAAAGTCCAAGCTCTCCACGAAATCTTCACGGAAGGGCGCTGCCAAGGACGTCTGAGGGATGGTGAATCTGTGGAAAGCTTGGGGGCACTTCTTTGGGCAATGGCAAGGTCGTTCGTTTGGCGTAAGTTCGATATCGTTTCGTTACATTGGCTGATGGATCGGCATAGGTGAAGCTGAAATGTCGGGTGGCATAAGGTACGAGTAACGAGAATGTAACATACTGATGCGCTAAAGAGACAGAGCAGCGTGGAGATCGAGGCTGCCGGTGAGCGGTCGGCTGAGAGAGAATGGGTGATGGACGAGTTGTGGCGAATAACTGCTTTTATGACTCTGAGCATAAGGATATGCGACTGGAGATCTGTGCTACTTACATGGGACCGTGGCGTTCGTAAGCATGCGGCAACCAAAGTGAGGTTTGGACTCCATTCCTTCCTTATTAATTATCGTTCGTAACATCTCGTTTTCGCAGGCCGAAGCTGTTCGTTTACAATTACGATGCGTTGGAGGACGACGCTGATGGTAGAGATTGGACGCTGAAGCGCTGAACGGTAGACTATGAAGCTGAAGCTGAAGGGTGGGCGAATGAATAGCTTAGGCTACCGGGGTCTTGATGGTGGTGCCAGTGAAGGGCGTAGAGTCTAGAGATAGAAAATGCAAATGTGTATGCGGTGCTCTCGAAAACGATCGTTGGACGTACGGTCGATCCAGAAAACGTGCGGTTCGTTTGTGATGTGATGGGGTGATGCGTTGATGGTCGATGCTGATGGTAGAGATTAGACGGCAAGGAACTCTGAATGGTGAGAGACAGGATCGGATGACGAAGTTGTGATGAGGGACGTACCCGAGACAGAAAATGTGATGGGGCTTTAAGTTATTGAACACCATCGTTGAAATGTTGTTCCATCCACAGCTAAGGGGGCGCAGAATACAGAAGTTACTCGAAGATAGCTGTTCGCCTGGGAACTGTAGCGAAGTTACGAGCACGTTGAGCAGGAAATGGCAAGCAAAGAACAAGGCCCGCTGCGAGCGTAGCGCCCATCTCGGGGACTTGTGATCCGACATCGCTGATTGGCTAGCAACCGTCAATTGGTTCTGAAACTCTTTGCGTTTCGTCGACATCAGGCACCGTCGTCGGTTATCAAATTTTGTTGTCGATGCTTTCGTCTCTCCTCATCATCATCACGGTCTCCATCCTCCCATCCTCCCTCTTCTTCCACCGCCATTTGAGATCGCTGGGAGCGTTACACGAGAGCGGTTAAAGCTGTTGTACGGAATATCGAGGGTTCGTCTAGATTTTCTTTCCATCAAACATGTCAGCACCGCCTCAACATTGTTGCATTTTCCTATATCTCTTCAACAGCACACCAGCACCACCACCACCACCACCACCACCATCCGTTTCCCTCTCAACGCTTCCTCACTTTGACCCCCCCCCCTCTCTCTCTTCTCTTCTCTCCCCTTCACCGTCCCTCTTCCCTGTGATCGTCGTCGTCGTCGTCCGTCACGGATAATGAAGATCATCCGGCCTTATCCCAGACGCCGGAGAGTCTTCATCGACACCACCACCTCCATCCACCCACCCACCCACCACCCAAACCAACGAATCCCAGCCCAGCAGCGCGTCCACCTCCACCACACTCAACAGCATCAGCATCAGCGACCCCAATGCCCTCACGACCGCCAGCGCCAGCAGCTCCTGCTCCAGCCGCACTTTGACGATGAGAGGCCCAGTGAAGAGGGCGTTGATGGTCGGGATCAAGTATGGTGATTCGTTGGCGTTGGCGCTGGCGTCTGCTGGTGGGACGGGGGAAGCCCAGGATGCGAATGCGAGGGTGGAAGCGAAGGTGGAGCCTCAGCCGATGAAGGAAGGAGAGCTGCGTGGCCCGCATAGAGATGTTTTGTCGATGCGGCAGTTTCTGATCGGTGAGTTGAAAGCTCTCATCCTTCCGTAATTTCCGAGTTCTCAATATTTCCTTTCCTTTCCTTTCCTTCCTCCCTCCCTCTTCGGATTCCATGTCCCGCAAAAAAGATACATACGCGTACAAGTCCGAAGATATCACCGTCCTCCTCGACGCCGCTGGCTACTCCCAACCAACTCGAGTAAACATCGTACGTTCCGTCCTCGTCTATCACTCTCCTCAAATCAACCTCTAGCTAACGCGTCCTCTTCCCTTTTACTGCAATCCCCTGCTCCACTCCCTTCGCAAATGACACGGACGGACGGATGCCACAGGTAGAAGAGACCAAGAAGCTCATCGGCGACGCACAGCCAGGCGATACCTTCTTCTTCCACTGTACGTCCTCCTTCCTTCCTCCCTTCCTCCTTACGTTTCGTGACTCTCATCAATATATCGTAGATTGCGGCCACGGCGGACAAGTACCAAACAGGACACGCAGCGAGGAGGATGGGATGGATGAATGTACGTCCCTGTCCTCCCTTGTATTTCGTATTTCGTCTGGATTTTCATTTTATTGAATTTGTATTGTATTGTAGGTCTCATACCCTGCGACGCCGTCTCTGAGAAACAATGGATCCTCGATAACGTGAGTTTCCCTCACTCACCTTCTTTCCCGCCGTTCTTCACTCGTCTGCCCTTCCTTCCCTTGCTTTCGTCCTCCTTCTTCCTATATTTATATGTATCTTGACTTTTACTTTGATTCCAGGAGCTCAGACGCACGTTAGTCGACCCCCTACCAGTCGGCTCGAACCTCATCGTACGTACTCTCGCTATTCCCATCCTCTCCACGTACATCCTTTTTAACGTGAATACCAGGCTGTATTCGATTCATGCCACTCCGAATCCCTACTTGGTACGTCTCCTCTCTTCTCTCCCCGCTTCCACGTTTCGACTTATATTCATATATACGTATATCCAGACCTCCACCACTCGAACTGCAACCGCGTCTGGGTCCCCTGGATCTCCAAAGGCAGACGCCGGTCGAAGACGCTCATGAATAGGCAGGTGAAGCGGTTTGCTGTCGATGATGGGTTTCTCCCTCCTCCCCTTCCTGGTCCGATTTCCGCTCCTGGTGCTGGTGCTGGTGCTTTTGGCGTTAGAGGTGAAGACAATGATAACGGCAACACGAAATCCACCACATTCCAAGGTCACCCGCACGAAAAAAATAAACCAAGGAGTAAAGGTGGTGACGAGACTGTTGCTGTTGGAGGAGGTACTACGAATTGCGGATGTGCATGCGGTGCTAGGAATTCGAAGGGGGTAGTTTTTGGTCCCCGTGCGATAGGTATTACCATACGTCTCCCCCCCGCGTCCGCCTAACTAAAATGTCTTCCTTTTCTAACGTGTTGTAATATTACAGTGGCTACCCGCCGGATCTACCAATCCAACCGCGTGTCCTCGGACCGCGTCAAGTCACGACGAACCTCCATAGATCATATTCGGCGGATTACGCTGCCGAGTTTACCTCCCCCTGCCGCGGCTCCTACCACCACCACTCCTACTCTTGCTCATACACGTCCTCATAAAGAAGCTAACGAAAAGAAGATCGACGTTGACGTTGAACTTCCAAAACCACCAGATCCCGATCACCCACCACCACCACCACCACCACCACCACCACCACCACCACCAGCGAAACAGCAGCTAAACCGCCAACAACCAACTCGGACGGCTTCAATGATGTCGATTTCCTCAATCATCAACTCCTCTATTCTGAAACGGAAATCCTCTCCCGGTACGGGTACGGCAGCGACGACGACGACGTCAGCAACCCCACCACCAGCAGCACCATCAGCCGCGCCTCGACTCACGATCGCGATCGCGAGCGGTGGGTGCTCCTATCGCCTGGGATAACCAGGTGCGAGTCCCCCGTCGCAGAGTTTTGTACGGGGAATTGTAGGCATGGTGGTGGTGATGGTGGTGGTGGTGGAGTTGGAGTAGACGGGGGAGTAGGGGGAGGTGCGGGTGGGCTTGCGAATGTCGTGAGTCCTGTCGGTTTATTCCATCATCATCATCATTTGTCTTCTTTCTTTCTTTCTTTCTTTCTTTCTTTCTTTCTTCAAATTTCCATTTTATCCTAGCTTAGCCTAGCCTAGCCTAGCCCTGAAATAATTCCTTCCCTTCCTCTCGTTCCCGCGCGCGCCCTTTCTTTCTTTCTTTCTTCAAATTTCCGTTCATCCTAGTCTAGCCTTGGAATAATTCCTTCCCTTCCTCTCGTTCCCGCGCGCGCCCTTTTCCCTTCTTTTAAGTACTGGGTGATTGTTGCTTTCGTTGGTGAATGGGTTACTGACGCCCAGCTCGCTTGTGCTGGTGTAGATCTCGATCGGAGCGTGTAAAGACGAGCAGCTGGCTTGGGAGGATGACGATGGGGCGTCTATGACAACGGTGCGTATCATATCCCCGTCCCTTCCCCTCCCTCCCCTCCCATTCCCATTCCCATTCCTTTCCAAATATTCGTGCTAATACTGTGACACAGGCATTAATCGACGTTCTGAGTACGTTCTATCTCTCTCTCTCTCTCTCTCTCTCTCTCTCTCTCTCTCTCTCTCTCTCTCTCTCTCTCTCTCTCTGTCCTTTCCCCCTCGAATCCGCTTTTACGTTTCTAACGGATGGATGGTTGTTTGATTTCGTAGGTTCTGACCCGCACCCCACCTACAAAAACCTCATGCTCGGGCTCAGCCACCGTCTACACGCCCTCTCCATGCGGGTGCACGACACGAACAAGCAGTATAAGCAGCGGTTGAGGGCGTGGAAGGAGAAGCGGAGTCGCCGGTTTTTTGCTAATCATCACCATGATAATCACCCTGAGGAAGTTGTTGGTTGTGCGAAGTGCGAGAAGAGTAGTATGGGTAGCGGAGGTGGTGGTGCTGGTGGTGCTGGTGGTGCTGCTGAGGGGAGGAGGAGAATTGTGAGATCGGCGTCGGAGGGAGCTGTCCTTGGGATGATGGTAGGGAAGAATGAAAAGGCTGCGGCGGTTGGGACTGAGGGTGGTGCTGGGGAAGCCGAAGGAATGTACGAAACGGATAATTTCCAGGATCCGCAGTTGAGTAGCCATTTGCCGTTGGTGAGTGCCACTCCTATCACCTTGGGCAAGTTCGAAGCAGCGTGTGCTCATGATCACGCTCGGATTTTCAGGATATGGATTCGCGGTTCCAGCCTTGAGGGAGGCGTTATGCCCGTCTTTTGGTATGAAACCCAGGCGATAGACGCGCCGCTTCTACGTACAAACCATTCTCCCAACTTCATCGATCATCCCCATCTCGATATTCTTGCCACCGATGAAATTCTCCCATCCTTCTCTACCGCTCTTATATTATGCATGCGTCTGCTTGTTTATGTCGTTTTGTTTTATCGTCAATTCCTGCTCTGCAAATTCACCTTCGACTTAGCTATCCCCGTCGTTCCTGATGTTGTCGTTATTTGTGTTCCGAGTCCATTTGTCTCATATTAGTATACTTGTTGTTTTCCTCGTACTACATATCGGCTGCATCCATGCAATCCGCTGACATCATCCATCTATTTTTTTCCATTTAGGCCCTCATCGACGTCATGGGACGCGATGCCCATTCCGCTACCAATAATACACGTAAACACGTAAACCTACCGGTACCTCAGGTTCGCTTGGGGAGGTCTCGGGATCTCATGAACCTCTGCGAGAGCGGATGGAATAACGACAACGATAGCGATGACGATAGCCGAGTGTGAGCCGCCCCCATCCTCATTCAGTTGCTGAGATTCGTATTCGTACCGGGGATCGTGAGCAAGGTGGAAATAGCGGCGGCGCCTTCGCTTTTGGGTACGGAGGATGTGGGGGAGGAGGAGGATGAAGTGACCGAATACCGTAAGTCGCCTTCTTTAATTCCCGTCCTTCCTCTATTATTCTCTATTCTCTATTCTCTGCTCTTCATTCTTTCTATTTCCCTTTCCCTCATCTTCTTCCCTACTTCGAGTACGATGCTGGCGTGAATGGATATGCAGACTCAACATAGCTCTGGAAGAGCATGTTTGGACTACCTTACATAGGAAGCATGAAAGTTAAACGGTATGCACCATCCTGCCCGTCTCCGTCCATCCCTATCCCTATCCCTATCCCCATCCTCAGCTTCCTTTCGTAGCTTGCCCCGACGGACCTGCGACTCCTAGCCGTTCTGTAACTCTTTATCGCTGAGGATGACATCGGTACTCGGAGGATATGGATGGAGCATCTGTCCCATCTGTGGATGACAACAGTACTCATGCGTACTTCGTCTCCGGATCCATCCCTACTCCCATTCCCATCCTGATTCATTTCATGCTAATAAAATAAACGGATGTGACTCCACGCATTTCTATAGCCGTTATTCAAGTCACTATCCTAAGGAACATATCCACGCATCCACCCACCCATCCTGGGCCATCCATTCATACATCCGAATCATCTTTCCTTCCCTCTCCTCGACACCCGTACCCGTAGAATCCAACCTAACCGCACTCGCACCTCCAAAATAGCCCTCGGAATCGGCCTCCAATAGAGAATAGAATTTATAGAGGGAACTAACTATCTGAGTCGGTCCAGGTATGCGGTGGTATGGTGGTGGGGACGGCGGTAGGGAAAGGGATGGAGATTCAAGCTCAAGTTCTAGCTGTGCACGAATGCACGATCGAACGCAGTGGGGTGCGAGCGCCGAGCAGTCAGTTCTGGTTCGTCACCTACGATATGATTGATCAGTGAGTGCTCGTCAGTCCCAGTCCCGGTCCCGGTCCCAGTCTCGTCACCTCTCGAAGCCGAAGTTCAAAATGATCTCCCAGTCCACGCTCCCTCACTCCTCACGCTTCCTCCCCGGTGCATTCAGCGGCCTCGAAATTAATACGGATCCCTGTTATGACTCCTGATGTTCACGTGGACGTCGAAACCTTCGAATCCGGCACTTCCCTCCGTGTAACCGTGCCGTCTTGCTTCTTGCTTCTCGCTTCTTACTTCCTGATTCCTACTTCTACTTCTTACTTTACTGCTTCGTAGACACGGCATCCCGTTATCATCACATTTGATGGACAATCCGGGGAGTTGCATGGTTTTACTCAGCTCTCGAGTCCGTGTTTCGTAGCCTGAGTCACGGTAATCCATGAACAGCTGGGAAGTATAGCTACGAGCGCCGCTGAGAGGATGCCAAGCTATCTTCACCCAAGACCATACATACAATTGTGGGTATACGAGGATGGTGATGTACCGTAGTGGTGACTGAGACAACCGCGTCTTGTAAGACTCGGAGGTAAACGATGCAAATGCACGAATAACGGGTGGATAATGTCAACGGAGTGCATGGAGGCAGGAAAAGATTGGGAAAGGAAGAACAAAGACAGGCTAAGACGGAGATCAAGGAAAATAATAAGTATTTACTAATACGAGGTGAACGGAACAGACGAGGCAGGAACGATGACGACAACGAGAAGGTACATAGCTAATATACGTATAAGACGAACGTGAATTTGCAGAGCAGCAATCGACGACAAAACAGAATGACAAACAAGCGAATGGGGGGTGGAAGCATAATATCAGAGCGGTAGACAAGGAAGGGCGAATTTCATCGGTGGCAAAAATATGGGGGTTGGGATGATCAATGAATCGATGAAGATGGGGAAATGGTACGTAGATCGAAGCGGTGCGTGCATTGCCTGGGTATCATATCAAAAGACGGTCATAACACCGATATCAAGGCTGGAACCGCGAATCCATATCCTGAAAATCCGAGCGTCATCGTCAGCACACGCTGCGTCGAAACACAAGGTGATAGGAGTGGTACTCACCAACGGCAAATGGCTACTCAACTGCGGATCCTGGAAATTATCCGTTTCGTATACACCTTCGGCTTCCCCATCACCACTTTCACCCTCCGTCCCACCCGCCGCAGCCTTTTCATCCTTCCCTCCCAACATCCCAAGGACAGCTCCCTCCGAAGCCGACCTCACAAGCCTCCTCCTCCTCCTCCTCCTCTCTTCTTCACCTGCACCTCCGCCTCCGCCTTCATTCCTCTTTTCGCACTTCGCACAACCGACAACTTCCTCAGGGTGATCATTATGCTGACGATCTGCGAAAAACCGGCGATTCTGCTTCTCCCTCCACGCTCTCAACCGCTGTTTATACACCTTGTTCGTATCGTGTACGCGCATGGAGAGGGCGTGCAGACGGTGGCTCAGCCCGAGCATGAGGTTTTTGTAGGTTGGGTGTGGGTCGGAACCTACGAAGAAAAACAACGACATCCGTTAGAAACGTGAAAGGGGATTCGAGGGAGAAAAAAAAAGATGGGGAGACGTACTCAAGACGTCGATTAACGCCTGTAGGGCGGCGTATTCGTGTTATTAGCATGAAATGAAACAAGGAATGGGGATGAGGTATGCACCGCTGTCATAGACGCACCGTCCTCATCCTCCCAAGCGAACTGTTCGTCCTTACACGCGCCGATCGAGATCTGCAGCATAAGTTGGGCATCAGTAACACCTCCATCCATCCATCCATCCATCCCCCGTAACAGGGAGGAAGGAAAAAAAAACCGGAGTCCATAACAACGAATAAAGGACGGGACTCACGACATTCGCAAGCCCACCCGCACCTCCCCCTACTCCCCCGTCTACTCCTACTCCTACTCCACCTCCACCACCCGCACCGCCACCAATAGCAGCGGCAGCAGCAGCGTGCCTACAATTCCCCGTACAGAACTCTGCGACGGGGGACTCGCATCTGGTTATCCCAGGCGAGAGGAGCACCCACCGCTCACGCTCGCGATCGTGTGTCGAAGCGCGGCTTATCGGTGCCGGCGACGCTGGTGCCGGTGGTGACGCGCGGTCGGTCGATTTTCTGGGTGTGTTGGGCATCGGTTTTGGTTTTGATTTCGTAGAAGAAGGGTGTGGTGGTGGTGGTTTGGGTTTTGGGAGTTGGGCAGCGTCGACGTCTGGATTGGATGATTTATGGGTGTGGGTGTGGGAGGTGGTAGGAGGTAAACTGGGAAGCGTAATCCGCCGAATATGGTCTATCGACGTTCGTCGCGACTTGACGCGGTCCAAGGAGACGCGGTTGGATTGGTAGATCCGGCGGGTAGCCACTGTCATGCAAAGTAGATAAGTTAGAGAGGAAATTAATTTTAGTTAGGTGGACGTACCGACTGCACGAGGACCTACTCCCTTCCTAGAACCGCACCTGCAATTCGTACCTCCCCCCTCATCACCTTTACTCTCTTGTCTTTGCGGTTGACCTCCATCTTCACTTCTAGCGCCAGCACCACCAGCACCACCACCTTCACCTTTACGGCCACCAGAAATAGGAATAGCAGTAGGAGCAAGGCCATGATCGACAGCAAACCGCTTCACCTGCCGATTCATGAGCGTCTTGGACCGGCGTCTGCCTTTGGAGATCCAGGGGACCCAGACGCGGTTGCAGTTCGAGTGGTAGAGGTCTGGTCGTCGTCGATGATATGGGTATATATATACGTTGTTATATATAAGGGGGAAGGGGGGAGAAGGGAGGGGAAGGAAAGAGACGTACCAAGTAGGGATTCGGAGTGGCATGAATCGAATACCGCCTGTCATTAACCAAGCAAGGAAAGTTGATGAGTGATGGACGTGGAGAGAATGGGGAAGGGGATGAGGATGAGGAGGTACGTACGATGAGGTTCGAGCCGACTGGGAGAGGGTCTACGAGCGTGCGTCTGAGTTCCTGGGATCAAAGTAACGTCAATATAAATATACATAGGAAGAAGGAAGGGAATGGAGTGAAAGAGAGGAAGAGGGGGAGGGAAACCCACGTTATCCAGGATCCACTGGTTCTCCGAGACGGCGTCGCAGGGTATGAGACCTATAATGTAAAAACAACCCATACGAAGCGCAAGGGCGACAACCGGTCGGTCGGTCACCCAGCCGGCCAAATACAGAGGCGGCGGCGGAGGAGGAGGAGGAGGAGCGGCGGCGGCGGCGGCATTCCATCAGCCAGCAAACACAAAAGCGAAAGCGTGGAAAGTCAACGACGTACATTCATCCATCCCATCCTCCTCGCTGTGCGTCCTGTTCAGTACTTGTCCGCCGTGGCCGCAATCTGCAACAATAGAGATGTGAATGCGAATCATGAGGTAGTAAGGAGGGAGGGAGTAGAAGGAGGGAGGAAGGAGGACGTACAATGGAAGAAGAAGGTATCGCCGGGTTGTGCGTCGCCGATGAGCTTCTTGGTTTCTTCTACCTGTGGCAGCAGCAGTCGTCCGCCGAGAAGGGATTGCAATGAAAGAGGATGCGTTAGTTCGGAGAGAGTGGGGTGATGGACGACGAGACGACGGACGTACGATGTTTACTCGAGTTGGTTGGGAGTACCCCACGGCGTCGAGGAGGACGGTGATATCTTCTGGCTTGTACGCGTATGTATCTTTGTTTTGTTTTTTTTTTGCGCAGAATGGAAATGGAAGAGGGAGGAAAGGAAAGGAATGGAGATCAGCTTGAGAACTCGGAAATTGCGGAAAGGATGAGAGCGTTCGACTCACGGATCAGAAACTCCCTCATTGACAAAACATCTCTATGCGGCCCACGCAGCTCTCCTTCCTTCATCGACTGAGGCTCCACCTTCGCGTCCTCCCCCGTCCCGCTAGCAGACGACAACGCCAACGGATCACCATACTTGATCCCGATCATCAACGCCCTCTTCACCGGGCCTCTCAAAGTGCGGCTGGAGCAGGAGCTGGCGGTCGTGAGGGCATCGAGGCCGTTGATGCTGTTGAGCGTGGTCGACGCGCTGCTTGGTTGGGATTCGGGGAGTTTGTTGGGTTGGTTTATGGTGGTGGTGGTGATGGTGGTGGCGGTGGTGGTGTCGAAGACTTTCCGGCGTTTGGGATAGGGCCGGATGGTATTCATTATCCGCGGCGGACGACGACCACAGGGAAGGGGGATGAGAGGGGAGGGAATGAGAGGGAAACGGGGACGATGTGTGCTGTTGAGGAGATATAGGAAAATGGAAGAGAGTTAAGGCGGTGCTGACATGTTTGATGGAAAGAAAAGACAGACGAACCTCCGATATTCCGTACAACGGCTTTACCTGCTGTAATACGACCTAATTCCCAGCGATCTCCAACAGCAGCAAGAGCAGAGGGAGGGGACGATGGAGATGGAGAGACGAAAGCATTGGCAACGAAATTTGATAACCGACGAGGGTGCCTGATGTCGACGAAACACAAAGAGTTCGGAACCAATGCCGGTTACTAGCCAATCAGCGGTGCCGGATCAGAAGTCCCCGAGGTGGGCGCTACGCTTGCAGCGGACCTTGTTTCCTGCTCAACGCGCGGGCTCGCATCTGTGCTATGTTATCTTCCTTGATGGTTGTGGAATTCTACGCCCCAATAACCCCTGGAACGACCGTCCAACGATCGTTTTAGAGACCACCGTCGACGTCCTTCACCACCATCAATATCTCGGTAGCTATCCATTCGCCCACCCTTCAGCTTGAATTCAGAGTCTGCCGTCCAATCTCTACCATCAGCGTCGTTCACCAACGCATCGTAAACGAACAGCGTCGGCCTGCGAAAACGAGACGCTACGAACGATAGGGAGTGCAGTCCAAACCTCACTTTGGTTGCATGCTTACGGACGCCACGGTCCCATGTACGTAGCACAGATCTCCAGTTGCATCTCCTAATTACCCTCGTGTATGCACGCCGGCCGCTCTCTCTCTCTAGCACTTCAATATAATTATTCCATCTTTGTTTCTCGCACATTATACCACCCAGCCTTTCACCTTCACCTACGCCGATCCCTCAGTCGAATGCAACGAAGCCAAACGAACGACCTTGTCCGAGGAAGTGCCCACGCTCTCCTCAGAGACATCATCCCTCAGCGGGCCTTGGCAGCGCCCTTGCGTCAGGATTTCGTGGAGCTCGAGTCGAAAGCTTACACACAGCATGTGCGTAGCCCTCCCATCTTCCAGCGCTCGCAGTTTAACGAAGTATTCGTATATAGGCAGTCGAAGCACGTATCATGGCCTTCTGAATGTGCTCCGCAGCAAGATACCTCCATCATTCTGAATCATCATGTGTGCGTAGCCGCGTTTTCGGCGTACTCCCTCGACTTATCCTCACTGACATATTTATTGTACTCAGTTGCTCACTCTGTGAGACGTGAGGATGCTCGACTGTATTCGTTCGTCCCCTTACAGGCGGCTATCCGTCTTCCGCATTATGAACCCCTTCACGATCAAGCTTGACGACGACCGTGGTGCGAACGCAGGTTCTGGAGACCGGAGCGAGTGGATGTGGGTACAGGAGGGGCAGGAATGTCGGTGCTGGAAGTCGAACGATTAGGGAGTGAGAAAGTAAGTGTTTCGATTCCCCGAGCGTTCTGCCTGTTGATACGTATGGCATAGTCGAATCTTTTGCGAGTTTCGGGTTCTACTGTGCTACCATCCATTCCCTCTCGACCATCGCGGTTCTTCTCCTTAAGCTATCCTCTGTAGACAGAGTCGGGAGGCGATCTGCGAATGCATGATGTCGTATACTTCTACACGTTTGGTAATCCCTCGTCATGGCCCTATCCCTCAACTTCAGCTCATGCGTGTATCGCACCATCCCATCATTCACCACGTCGAACCCGAATCCCACTCGGACATCCTGTCTCTCAGATCTCCGATTCCATAACGGTTAGTCCACGCCACTTGTGCTCGGAGCTTTGGCGTTCATTAACACGCATATATATATATATATTGGTGATGGGCAGATGGAAATTCGAATTCATTCGCTGATGAGTCCCTTTCCACCGCCGCTGCATTGCTTCGAACCTCCCGCCGAGCAAACCGCATGCAGGGGATTAATTAATATATAGGTCCTTCGCCGCTAGATCATCATGCGCCAGTCGACCCGATCGTCTCTACGCTACGTAGGCGTTGATGTCGATATATGCTTGCGAGGCGATGGTTCGGGAGTTTTCGTTTAGCTACTCAGCATCACACTGTGGCATTGGGAAAGCGACATAAAAGCTCGTTTATTTTCACTGATATCTGATATTTATCTGTAAGAAATTCCTCAATCAAGTCTGGGTTCGACATAACTGACTTGGTTTGAGGTCTTGAACGACGCGGGGGTTCAGTTCACCAATCCCGTATTCAACATAATACAACATATAAATATCCCTCTCCCCCCACCGACTTCGCTCGACCAAGAAGTGCTTTCAGCCACAGTGTACGAGTGAGTATCATATGGCCCCGGCCATCAAGCTCTTGCTACAGCCAAATGCGCCGCATCGTCGACTTGGTGGTTGACACCCCCATCTCTCCGCCATAAATCTCGATTCGGAAACGTTCAGCTGTTTTCGTGCATTCAGCAAGCTGTCTTGTGCATCCAAATGATCTCCTCACCTCCGCAGCACGCCTCATTTTCTGAATAACCAGTTCAGCGGCGGTGGCGGCGGCGGAGACTTGGAGGCGATCAAGAACACACGAATCTGTTCGAGTCGGTGGTTGTTTGAAGTAAATTAAATGTGGTTACGGAAGGATGACTCGACGGATGCTAGTGTTGTAAAGAGGAGGGAGCATCAAGGTGCGAGTAATATCGATCTCTCTGGTATTTTGACCTCTGACCTCATCGAGAGGCTTCGCCAAGTCGAATATTTAGAAAGGCTGCCGTTGACGAAACTCTCCGCATAGCCCAAGGTATTCACATTCCCTGCCTTTTCGACCCTCAGGCGAGCAAAGAAAGGGTTAAGCGGTATCGGAATCGATCGCTAGTGTCGTTGACGACCTTCAATCAAAGTTTCTCGCCGTCCAACGCCTCGTCGGAATCCATCAATCGGCTCCCTGACCGTTCATTCTAATTTTCGAGCGCATCTTCCACCGTGTCATTTGGCCGTCTGCCAGCTGGACAGTCGAGCAAAACCGCGATTTGGTGACGGGGAACTTCGATATCCTTGCATAGGCGAAGCAGGTATCCCATGAGACCGATGCAAGCTTCGACCAAACGGTAAGTGATTACCAACTATTCTTCATCCTCCGATGCCAAACGTGTCGTGTCTAGAGTACAAGTCCACATAACTGTACTTAGGCAGCTTCAGTTTACTGGGGCGTCTCGTGTCCGGGACAAATTTCGTTAAATCTCATTTCGTCGAGGAAAGGCTTGTGTCGAAGGCAGGCCTCGTGCAGTATATCCCCGCCTCCTCCGATTTTGACACGAAGCTCCCAGTCCTGCCTTCTATCGGCGGCGATAACCTCGAAGCTACGGTTCGTACGGAAATACTTCTTTTGCTTGTATACTTCCTCCATGCCCACGCAAGAGCCATGACAAGCACCCGCTGGAATCCTTCTCCAGAATATCCAGCCGCTTAAACTTTGCATAATAAACCTCCCAGTGATCGAGCCTCTACCCTGAGAAAGATATTCCTCTCCATGCCCATCCTCGTAATGTGGAGCGTATTACCTCACTTGCTCACGTTTCCTTGCCTCGTATTAACTTCCGCCCCGAACATCTCGCATCACACCAGAATTCTTTCCCCGTGAGTTATAACCTTACTTGATTAGAGTTGCTTCTCGCCTAGAAATTTTCGAGAACCCGGGCGCAACTGACCGATTTCATTTAGCAGATTTGGCATAAATACAAGCGAAGCATACTCTGGGTCGTCAACTCCCCACCGCCTACTTACACTCCCTCTCAGCACCATGCACCTCTCGTCATCTCTCTACACGTTCTTGAGCCTCTCTCTCTTCGTTCTCGCTCCAACTGCCAACGCTGCCGGAGGATTCTCTGCAACCTGCTCCTCCATTTTCCTTCGTAATGACCACATCCTGCAAGCCCATTGCGGTGACGGTCGTGGTGGCTATCAGGATAGCTCCCTCGACCTCAACTCGTGCATCGGTTACGTCAACAAGCAGCTGATCTGTCAAAAGCCGTGAGTAGTCTAAAGTATAAATACCTACGTACCCCTCCCAACCAGTCATCCATTTTTTGTTTGCGTTTAACAGTGGCTTCTATGCGAGGTCGTGCAGGGGCTGTGGGATTCGAACCGGCGTGTATATGACCTGCTCGTGAGTATTCTGTTTCTCTACCGAGCGCTGAAGGTAGAGCTTACTCAACCCACGGAACAGCTGCGACGGACTTTCCCAAGGCGCGTATGTCGTCGCCGACTTAGGTTAGTGTTCCCCCGTTCAACTCACACTCTTCCTCCCGCCGTTGACAAGGTCTTCTGTCTAGATGCATGTGTTGCGAATCTTGGAGGTAGCTTGGCTTGCGCGAAGTAGAGTGCGCTGGTGGCTTGTCTGTAAAATTGTTCCAGATTGAATCAAATAGTACTTACGGCCCAGATGACGCTGTGATATAACGTCTACGCTGCTGAAAGCCAGGATTGTCGGCTCCGACTTGTACGCTTTCGGATACCCTGTTGCTGCCGAAGCCGCTGATGCCAAACTCCAGCTTGCAACATTAATATAGCTGTGAATCGTCTACCGCCGTATTCATTCAGCCGTGCAAACGCGAAGTCTATTCAGTAACGTGGGGTACTGACCTGAGATCTGCGGCGACGGCGTTATTGGAAGAGAACTTATGCCATCGTGACTGACTGATTTCGTCTAAGCTTAGACCCACTTCCCTGTGTTCCCTTCTATCGCATTCTAGTGAACGGGGATCACATCAGTAATGTCATCGCAGGCGAAGGCAGAAAGTCACGTACTTAGGCGCGAGACATGTAATCCGATTGGTGAAAGTCTGAACGGGATTCTGGAAAGCTTCGAATGAGAGGTGTTTCCCCCTCGACCCTACCACCATCCTCTTGCTCGACAGCAACAACGCCGTCAACACCGCAAGCGCAGTATCTGCTAACGGCCTCTCCGTAACGTCAAACGTCACAGGCGTAGGCAAGGTCTCCCAACAAGTACGGGCTCTGAGACCGAAGGACGTCCTCGCAGGAAGTGACTTCTGGCGGTGTTCAGAGACGGCGCCGGGCAAATTGAAGGGTCGAGTTCGCCCAGCTGAAAAGCAGGGGAAGAAGGCCAGTCAGTCCATTAACGAGGGGGCCCACGTGTAGGGATGGAGACCCGGTATAGAGAGGATGGGCTAGGGACGGAATGGCAAGTTGAGATAGAAGGGATACAGGGAGGAGATTGGAGCCAGTCAAGCGAAGGTAATCCGGTCAACTGGGGGTCCGAGGATTTGGATGCGAGGCTGGAGGACATAGGTTTGATAGATCGAAGGAAAGGATACGACTCCACGTTAAGGTGAAGGCCCGTGAGTAGGCCTATTAGTACGGAAAAATAAGTGATGGAGCGAGGCCAGAGGGAAGTAGTAGCTCACGGTTTGGTCGAGTACCGCACCTTAAGGACTCGTCGATCATGGCAACGCTTTAACCAGGATCATAAATCGCCATCATCTTGCTCAAGGACAACAATACCGTCAATGCCGAAAGTCCTCTCCTCACGCTCAAAATGCATCCGCGGAGATGAGGCTTTCGCTACGTACAGTCTTGAGAGCGAAGAATGCCGTTGTAGCCTCGGATTCTGTGGAATGAACGGAGAGGTGGAGCCTAGAGAAGGGGAACTGGGAGAAGATCGAGCCAGTTAAAAGATGGGCAACCCCTTCAACGGGCGCGTCTGAGGGCTGGAATGCGAGGAGCAGGATAGCTCGAATGGAAGGAGGCTCGTGCCCACGAACGGAGATGCCAAATCGCTTGTAAGTAGGCCGGTTTCGAAGCCGATGAGCTGAGAAGGGGATGTTGAACGGAGAAGGAATGTCGGCCCCGTAATTCAAAGCGGGGAGACTAGTAAGGTATGTATATGAGGGGCGGAACAAGGCTGGAACTTGCAATAACTCACGATTTAGTTGAATACCGCACGAAAACCTCTATCTTGGGTCTCGGTAGGACTTCAAGCCCGCCCTATAAAACGTGCATGGATGAATCCGCTGCCGGATGCTGCGCCGCCACAGTAAACAGAATCCAACCCGCTTCAGTGGGGGTAGGTCCTTTTTAAAAGACGATAAGTGAGGCGCACCGCAGCGAGCTTTAGCAAGTACCTGGCGCCGCGAAATGGAGAGCAGAATCACACGCAGACGAGGGATGATAAGTTCGAGCGGGCAGGGTTACGTGCTGCGTGGTCCGGAGTGCTTCACAGTTTGATATATATATGGGAGAGGAATAGTAGCCAGAGAACGACCGCGAGATGTGCTCCTCATCGTGGGCCACGAGGAGGTCACGAGGACAGCGCCACGAGCGCGTTGTTTGGTTACTCCTAATGAGACAAACATCTCTTGCTTTAGCACCATCGCCTTCGATTCCCTGTGGTCTGAGCTCAGTTCTGTGTTATAGGCCTTCGTCGAATCGGTACTATCCGCATCATATATCTCTAACATGGTTTGTTTTGGATTCATCGCTACCCACGGTGATCTGTAGCTAACATTTGCCACCGCTTCAACAGGGAATTGTACCCGACTTACCAAGTATCAGTATGACTCTCATGGCCTGAACGTCGTCCGGGCGATGTATCAGTTCGTGTGCGCTACGTAGCCGTGCGTCGTGGTCAGACTTCGTGATGCCGGCCTGAAATGATCACAGGTGCGTCGCCGTGATGTACGATGCCTCGGAGCCCGTGCTAATCAACCATTTTGACCTATATCTAGTCTTTCGAGCTCAATTAATCGCGATTCAGACCGCAGGCTGTGCATTCCAAGCGGCATAGAGCCACCTAGTACTCCGCCGTCACCTTCGCAGGACCAGCAATATCAACGGAAGCGAACTCTGAACGCTGAAGCGCTGAATGCTCAAATCTGGAGATATTGACCGCAGATGGCTTTGGAATGAGGTAAACGGATGTAATCTGGCTCATCTGAGACACGATAAGAGTTCGAAATTTAATATGTCAGCCAGCCCTTCGCTGCTACTACTACGAGAACTGAATCAACAGACCATAGGCCCGTGCTCTTCCTATGCTCCGTCATTCCCTCTCCACGGCCTGAAAGACAATGACCGCCAAACGCCGCTTACTAGCCCTTCAACGTTGCCAAATCCTGCACCTTCCCGACATGTCACGTAACCTGCGCTGACGCCTGAGGACCCTTCGTCCTCGCCTCCCCTCCAAGCTTCGATCTTGACGCTGCCCATTCAACGCTGCTTCGTCGTCTCCGCCTCTGCCTACCTCTAGATTTTTCATGGAGGGACGTGCACCAGGGGTGAAACGGCACCCAAGCATTGATGGCCATCTTCGTGAACTCATCGCCATCCTGCTTCGCAAAACGAATCTGCTCTCAGTGTAGAAGGCTTGGAACTTAGTGGGTGGCAGCTACGAAACCCGGGGAAATAATCACCTTGGTATGATGCCTCTTGAACTGTATTTCTAAGGTGCTGACGCCGTCCTGATTTAGGAATTTGGGCTGTCCGTAGCAATTATATGCCCGGTCAAGTTCGGCACTACTGGTAGGTATATTATACTTGCGTTTGAAGACGAACGCGTCCTGGATTCTCTAGGTGACACCTTTTTTCGCCGTTGACTTAGGGAATGAGAAAAACTCTTCAGGACAAGTCCTATTTAACCTTATTGCTTCCGAGCCATTATCCTCTCGCCCGTCAATGCCTCGAACGTAAGTCCGCGTTTTTCATTTCCTGCAAAACCTTATTGGCATACCTCGCAGCGGCGGCGCCCACATGTACCCTCCTCTCTTGTTCCTGCTTTTCTCCCCCTCACAAAGGACCTCGAGGGCGACGAAGTCTATCGGTCAGTCAAAGTTTACTTGGATATTGTTGAAGATCTGGGCTAGGCGGTCATCGGCAGGTATCATGATATAGTTCTCAACGGCGGATGGAAGAACGATGCCCTTTTACCTCTCAGATGACTTCCTAGTTTGTCTATCCACAATTTGCGGCAGCGCAGTATGATACCCTGAAGATCTTGGCCGATATCGATACACCATAAAATACTCAGGTACCCAGCCTATGCTGATTGTGTACGATTTCTCCTCTAGGTAGCGTATTACGATTATATATGTACATTTTTACAAGGAGCGTGTGCGAGGACTTCCAAAGCAAAATGACAGGAAGAAAGCGAAACAGTAAGCGCAAGATCACAAGACATAGGCCACGTAGCATAGTTCATCTTGAAGACTCATCAACGACACGCTGGGGGAGGATTGTATTTTCGGATGACTCACTTGGGAAGCACAACCTCAATGGCTACGGAATCGACGCGATCTTCCACTCGGACCTTGGCGCCGCTAAGGGCCTTCGAGATGAAGATCTGGACAAACGGATTGGGCAGCAGTGTATCTTGAGCACCTGCGTCTTCTTCGGCCATCTCGACATCTTCATCCATTGCCTGCCAACAAAACGCATATCAGGATGTATCGGACTCGCGCTGTAAGGAGGATACAATTAGAATCAGAATCATATCTTACCAGGATCTGAAAACGCGCGGTGGTGCCGCTGAGCGCGTGGTTATTTGTTTCCGCGTGTGTGTTAATTTGCGGGCCCTAATACCGAATATCGCCTCATGATCAGCTGTTGTTTTCCGAGATGTGATATGACGAGCTGCGAAAATTTTCACCTGATGATCGTGATGAGGCTGAATAAATGCGGCTGAGGGCCTTGACACCACCATGGCCTGCTGGTCACGCTGCCCCGAGGTGGAATTTGCTTCCGTAAATGTAGGCATTTTGTAAGGAGCGAAGTGGGTACGTAGAAAGGTGTAGTGGTGGTTGGGTGACCGCAGGAATTTGAGAGTGCGTGTGTACTGTTGATGGGAAGTCACATTACCTGGGAAAGTCGGTGAGTCGCAATCCCAGCAACTCAGAAACTCAGAAAGTATAAATACCAGGATACACGAAAAACGGCCGGCATCATCCACGCAACAACACCCATCTTTGCTCCTTCCAGCTTCTTCTGCCGCCTGACTCTTCGACGTTGGGCTTGTCACAGAAATCAGGCTTCGTTATATGTTGGGGCCTCGACAATGTTGGGTACAATCTGCATCATTCAACGACGGTAAAATGATCCAAGTAACTGTGCGTACGTGGCCACGATTGAGATTCCCCTACTAATGTATCACAGCTCCATCCTCGCTGCTCATCTACCGCTTGACTCTTCGACAACGGACTCGTGAGGAAGATTGGCTTCAAGATGTCGGCCTCGCTGGTAGTTTCCCAGTACGGCGACATCTGTTGGGGCCTTCAACTGCGTTCAAAACGCGGTAAGCTGATCCAAGTCATTGTTGTACGTACGCGGCCACGGTTGGAGACGCCTCTACTAACGCACCACGCTCAGGAACTTCAGGCCCTCAAAACACCCCGAATCCGTCATCGCAATCCTTAGAAACCTAGCTGAACGCCATCCCAGAATCCAACCAACCGACATCGTGCGGCCAGATCCACGTTGATGGCCTTACTTCGGAATGACATCACAAGACTGAACGGTTCGTCAGCGTCGATTTCGAACGCTAAAGGAAAAATGTACCGGGCTCGAAGAAGGCCGCGACTCATGAAGGCTTTGCGCAGGTTGCATTACTGCGAATGTGTCGATTAGGTGACCTTTCCCCCGTCATTTCTCGAGCCAGCCTCATTCTCACCAACTGCGCCAGACCGAGGACGTCGATGCACGATGTCGTTGACCTAACCTTCGGAGCAATCTTCGGTGGATATCGATTGGTCCAGCGAGTATCCTTGTTCTGCTCGCCCACCTGGAGACTGGTGAGCTGCTAGAGACGCATCCACTAATAGAAACCTCACCTACTGTCAGACCATACTTTGCAACACTCTGCCGTCGTTCCCAACCGAGTAAGTGAAGGAGCAAGCTCAAGTTTACGATTTTTTTCGGATCAGATAAGATAATCGACATGGGCGCTAAAGCTCGTGCCTACGTTTCCCCTCCATCCTCTATGCTTCGTTCCTACTGACCACCACCTCTCAGCTAGTAGGCATTAGCAGTTGAATTTGGCTTACCAATATCTCATCAAGATCTCTTCGCGTTCTGGTTTCATCCGGCTCTGGTTGGAGGAGGTTTGACCTAGGAAAGTTGGCGTGGCCCACATCAAGAACCTCTTTGCGAATTCAGTATGCCAATAGTACGTCGTGTCTTCCTCTCACCTTTTGTCTTCTTATGTTTATTCTATCCAGTGGTGCTATGGAGACCGCCTACCAGCTTGGCTCTAGTTCACGCAGCCGCTGCTGCAAGGTGCGGCGAAATATTTCGATCCCTCATGGGCTACTGCTTATTTTCATTTCCTCAGATGTTTCAATATGCCCCGTCAACACTGGCCATCGATGATCTTTCACAGCCCCGAAAGACTATCAAGATAGAAGTCACTGAGTGCCGCTCCTCGACTCCGGGATTGTCAATGCGGCGCTCTCTCATCCAATTTTGACTCATTCCTCGAGCTCACCGCCTCTGGCCGACTTCATAGTCCATCATTGGGCACGCCGTTACTTGCAACTAGCTTGCTCCGACGTGGGTATATGGTTCTGTGGCCCAAGTAGACGACTCTATCTCGTTATTCAGCCATCTCCGGGCCGTTTCCAACACCCATCCGTGTTGTGGGCTACCTCAATCTGCGAAAGCTCCATCCCAGTTCGATTTGTTCATCTATCGACTGGTAGAATAAATGGTGCGTTCCGTTCCTATGAGATCACACTTTCAATTCATTAGTATCGTAGGTCGTTTTCTACGACTATATGAGCGATTTGAGTTTGCTTGGACGGTGCGAGAGCGGATAGTGAAGGGGTCGAAGCACAGAACGGACATGAGTACGTACATCCATTTCTTTCATATCTCGCAACCATAGTAACTAGTATTTAGACTGTTGTTGTCCCCCGATCTCTTGCGGCCGCCTCTGACCACCAGCAACATCGGCTCTCGGACCCCCCAATACCATATCCCTGCACTTACTCTGCCCTTCGATGGGACGGGGGAGGCTCCTACATCTGGCTAGTCATCTCAATTGCTAGCGTATTCGGGTCCGAATATCTCTTCTCTACGATGAACGCCACTTATAATAACCCATTCCTCGAATTCATAAGACACCAATGCTACTTCCCGCTCGAGGAACCTCCTACGGTTTTCAATTGTCCCTTCAATACCCCGTCAACGATAAGTGATTCTAAACGTCCGTCAATATATATACTGTTCGGGGATCGCTTGATTCGGCTCAGCGAGCGGACCTACCGTGTAGAATTGAGTATTGTCAAAACAGCTTCTTAATCGTCACCGGAGCCTTACCTGTCGCTTGCGCTCAATTGACTCTAGAGGAGCCGCTTAGATCACTTCGCTCGTGGTACGCATATGCGAATATGTGTTTGACTCTCAGCACTCTATTATTTGATGTATATCTCTGATATTGCGGCCAACTTGCGTACGAGACATGGACATCGAAGTTGCCGCAACAATATAGTACTGTCAGCTAGTGAAGCAGAGACCGAAGCAATCTGTCGCTGGCGTTCGAACATTCCTGAGCCCGCGGTGAGAGAATAGGTGATGGAGCCGGTGCGGTTAGCTGATATGACATACTCATGGTACGCCCCCCTGCGCGAGAATGTACAGCAAATGAATACTTGGGTGGTGGTTCTACTAGAAGTACAATTTCGTGCGTGCTTTGGTACTACGTCAGAGCATGATTTACAAGGAAATTAAAAGGGGACGAAGTGAAAGGCTAGATTAGAAAAGCCGAACTAGGAGGACGGAGCTTGAGGGTGTTTGCCAATACCCATGCCAACGCGAACCAAGGTCTCGAGGGATGCGCGACCATTGATCAACAAGTCTTCATCCCACTGAACCGTCCCTTTCTCGAACAAAATAACAATGGTCGAACCGCCTACGACGACGAGGGTGGTCAGCGACAAGGCCAACAGGAAGAAGTCAAGCAACAACTCACCGAATGCGAAATATCCAAACTCCTGGCCACGCTTCACGAAGTCGCCCTCATTCACCGTGGTTTTGATGCTTCCAACCATCATAGCGCCGACGCAGACAGCCATGACCCGGCCGAACTGCGGACTATCAATGGGAACGATCTTGCGGACGTTTTCACCATAGACATCGAGGGCGGTACGGATAGCTTGGGGCTGGGAGAGAGCTGTCAGTAGGCATTCTAATTGATATTGCAGGGAAAAACAACTCACGTTGACCGTATAATACTCTCCATCAATAAACGACATGCGGCCAATGGTACCGTCCACGGGGGAGTGGAATCGATGATAGTCTTGAGGAGCAAGGCGGAAGATAACGAGAGCGCCGCCGATATACTTGTCAGCTTGATCCTTGTATTCCTCTCCGAGGAGGCGAGCAACAGTAAATTCACGGCCCTTGATCCAGAGACGGGTGGCTTCACTGACGGTCTCAAAAGCCATGAGACGGCAGTCAGCGGCGCTGACCAGACGGTATGGGTTCTCGGGTTCTTCGACTGGACGAGCAGAGCTTTTGAGTTTCCTAGATCGTGGGTCAACAGGGAGTCTGGCTGCAGAAGCAAGGGTACGAACCTGTAGAAGAACTCGTTGAAGTTTTCTGTAAAAGTGACTGTGAGAGCTGGACTCGAGAGCGTAGCTGGGGGACTTACTGAAAGAATCCAAGGGGTCAAGGATTTCATCAACGTTGAGATTATGGAATTCGATGAAAGTAGGGATATCCTCGGCGGACTGGGGGGCGTCGTACTTGAGTCCCTGCTTGATCGAAAGGGACTTGAGCAGCTTCCGAGCTAAAGAAAAGCAGAGGTAAGGCCGCGTGGTCATTTGAGAACAAGGCGCTGAGAGGTTCACATACCTCTACCGCCTTCCATCTGACTCTTAGCACCCTGCGTCGAGGAGTTAGCATTGCAAGAAAGGGGAAAGGAATGTCGAACGCACCTTGTACAGCAGCCGAATACCCAGCCGGACATACACCTGCATCTTCTCCTCCTCCAGCTGCCCCGTCATCCTATTCTGAACGATAATATTCGCCGAGTTCTACACAAAGAACCCAGGCTAAGTCACACAGATATAAACCAACCAGCGAAAAGAAAACTCACAGCGCCAAGCTTATAATCCCCACTACCGATCTTCCCAATGATCTTAGTATACCACTTCCTCTGCGCCTGGGACGCCGTAACGAAATTGCCCACAACAATCTTATCCACCTGCCCCCAATCCTGGCTGGCGCAGATAGCCAAATGCGTCACGATATCCATCTCGGCTTTCGAATTCAGCCGGGGCCGGTGGCAAAGCGGACAATTCTTAACGTTGATGACGCGCTCGAAGGGGTCGTCCACGACGCCGGCGGCGGCGGCGGCGGCAGAAGCAGCAGCAGCGGCGGTAGAGCTAGTAGTCGTTGAAACCGTGGTAGAGTCGTCCACGGTAGCGGTGCGCTTTTTCTTCCTTCTGAAGCGGCCGATTCTCCTCTTTGGTTCGTCTAGGGTTGACGGCGTTGAGGATGACCCCGGAGATTCATCTTCAACGTCCTCCGATGAGGATGAATACGCTCCAGGAACCTGGGTGGAGACAACTCCTTCACCTTGCTTCGCTCCCGAGTCCAACAACCTAGCCTGCGCCGGTTCAGTCTCGAACGGCACCGGAGGAGGTAGCCTAGCTTCATCGCCTTCGCTGGCGGCGCTGACATGAGCTGGACCCGAGAAGTCGAGGTTCTCGAGGGCGATGTTGAGGCCCCGACTATCAGCCGCCGAGAGAATGGGAGTAGCGCTGACGCTGGTGTTCGGAGCACTATCTTCGACGTCGACGCGCCTCTTCTCGCTATCCGGACGAACGAGCTCGGTCTCCAAGCATTGAATACATTCGTCGAAGGAGAGCTCGCCGTCGTGAGGGTCCCTGCCGTGGCGGGTGAAGAAAGAGTTGATAGTCCCCCGGGTGAGGGTAGACCCGAGGGAGTCGAGCATGGAGGTGAGCTCGAGGTGGGAGATGGTACGCGTATCGTCGGTGTCGTACTGAACGAGGTATTGACGCCAGAATTGCTGACGGAGGGCCGCGTACGGCTGGTACTTCGCCCTAGAGTCAAGAACATATTAAGTGAAGGAGGAATGACGGGGAGCAAAGAGGCTACGTACTTGAAGGTGATAACCGGCTTATGCTTGCTTTCCCAAGGTGCGTCCTTCTCCGTCGTCAGCTGCAATTTGTACTCCTTCATAGCATGCCCGCCTTCAGCCTGCGCAGCATACAACCCCGTTAGCGAATCCGGCTGCGGCGCCCCGTTAATCAGCTCCTTCACGTCGAAGCTCGCGTCGCCGACGTGATCATTGGCAGAGAGTTTGTCCCAGTCAAGGATTGTTAGCTGGACTTTGAACGAAGTCTCGTATCGCCGAACGTGGAAGAGCAACTTTTCGTCCCAAACAGGGTTGCGAGAGTGCCTAATGACGCGGGTACGAAACACTTTCTTGCCGAACGAGATGACGACGAAGGGGTCCATGTCCCACCCGGTTCGAGTCACTACGCAGGACTAGCATCAAACACCTAACAGGAAGGAGAGGGAAGGAAACGTACTGTTCTTCAACCTAGGCAGGTCATCCGCACCCTGAATCTCCAGCATAACAATCCCAACAACGTCATTCTCAGCACCGAAGCTATACTCTTCTTGCGACTTCGCGCCTCCCTTCCCGAATCTCCTCCTCTTCGCCCCCTCCTTGGTTGCAACATCGGCTCCGGACGACGTGGGCGTAGACAGCCCAGCAGTATCTGGGGTAATGGGGGTGGCCAACGCGCTGGTAGGAGTGGCTGAAGCCGCAGCCGAAGACGAGGAAATGCGTTTGCCGAACTTCATCCCCCGCATGAAGCTGCCCGTCTTTGCCGTTGGCGGTAGCGGCGTAGTGGCCGTAGTTGGAGGGACTGGCGTTCGAGCAGCACCGCTGGCTGTGGGCGTAGTTGGTGTAACTTGATCAGCAGAAATGGCGGGCTTAGGGAGGTCAAGGCCTGGTGGTGGTGGCTTGGGGGCTGAAACTTGAAGTTTCGGCACCTCGGAGTCACTCGGGGGAGTCGATGGTACCGTAGAACCAGGAGTTATATATTCTTCGTCATCGTCTTCATCGTCGGAGGATTCTGAGCTGAGTCCGCCGTCGTCGTCGAAGTCAAACATGACTGCTTGGTTAGAACGGATGGTGCCCACGCCTTCAGTCTATGAGAGGTGTCAGTGAGGAGCTTCAGCAGACAGAAGCGAGCAAAGTAACGTGGTTCGTGAAGCGAAATAGCGAAGTGGAAGAAGAGTATACAAGAGTCCGAGATGAAGCATACAGCCTGGAAGAATACACAACTAACTACGTAAAGGCTGTCCAAAATGTCCATGAACAAGGTAACGAGCAAGCAGGCCGTAAAATGGCAACACAAACACCGTCCGAGATGGAAAGAACCAAGAACGATATGAATAGAGTGTTTATACTCACCGGAGGACCAGAGACGAGAGACGGCCTGGAGCGCTTGATCAACTCCGAAAAGACTTCCTTGAATTCGACGGGGGCAGACGGCTGGGGCGACACAAACCCGAGCTTGACCTGAATAGTACCCTTCGCCTGCGTATTCGCACGCGCTGACTCGATATTGAGGGAGAACGGCTGTAACAACATCAAGATCGTAAGCCTCACACCGAGCAACCAACCACCAACGACAAAAGCAAAAGCCCACAAACCTGATTCTCCGGATCCTCAAACCCAAATGGCCTCTCCTTCTCATTCACCCTATCGAAGAACCACCGATCCAGAGGCAACGCCACCTCACCGAGGTAGTCCTTCGACATCAAATCCTTATCCCAGACGACAAACTCGACGACGCCGAGCTTGTCCGCGAGCGAGAGGTACAAAGGGAAATCGAACGTGGCGTCCTTGGCTGCGTAGACCGGGTTCAGCGTGCGTTTACAAACGGGGGTCTGGAAACGTTGGTTGAGGATGGACACGACAACATAGCTGGGTAGGGGGAACCGGGTACCAGTCAGTCCGACGACGACGTTGATAAGAGGAAGGGACGTACGGGTCGCTGTACCCATTCGTATCCTTCGCCAGCACATCCGAGCACCCCAGCACCTGCAGCCTACAGATCACAACCGGCTGCTCACCAGGCGTGGGCGAAAAGCTGCCTCGCCCATTCCCTCCCTTGATTCGAGCCAGCGGCCGAGCAGCAACCTTGAGCGCCTTGCGTATCTTCGCTCCTTTCTTGATCGTTGAAGACATCGGTGGCGTCGTTGGTATTGGTAATCGAGAATTGAATACGTTTGTTTGGGAAATCGGAAATGAGAAAGTTGGTCGTTGAATGCGGGAAATCGAGACGAGAGGGAGAATTCTTCTATTGTACGAGTCCTTGCTTTGTTCTTCAGCTACTCCTGGTGGTGGTTGTCGTCGACGACGTGGGCGGTGGCAGCGTCGTTGATGATCGTAGTCGTAGTCGTAGTCGTAATCAAAGTTCGAACGTCGAAACCGTTACTTATATACGCGCAGGGGCTGTCGCAGAAGCTCAAATCCAAATCCAAAACGCCTTGAACCTTCTCTGATCAACGGGCGCTGGGCACAGGGCAGTACAGCTACTACACACAGATCAGCCAAATCTCCCAACCGCCAAGACGAAACCTCCAAGACACTCACCGCCTTAGAAACCTGAGAACCTCCACAACTCAGTACTCAAGTCCAGAATCAAACAATCCGTGAAACCGAAGAGATTGGAACGACGAGGAGGACGACGATCTATCTTCTGCGTATGTTGCTGAGTAACTCGTGTCGTTCGCGTGACGTGGCGATGTTCCCTTTTCTTCTTCTTGTGAAAGCGGTGGCGGTGATGTTATTGACGGTGGCAAACGTCAAACGATACTCCAAGGGTAGTGAGCTCGAACCAGAACGAAGAAAGGAGGCGGACGCCGGAGGAGTGGTGGGATAAACAACTTGCGTCAGCGGAAACGAGTAAAAGCGGTTACGTTCATCGATCACTTCAAAGCGTGACTCAGGGTCCTCCAATCTCCGAGATGCCCGTGCCAATGACGCCAACCTGCGCAGCAGCTTCTAAAGCATCGCTGGCAAATACCCACATGCTTCCATCAAGGACAGCCACGTCTGAAACATGGCGGGGACATGGCTGGACATGGCGAGGAAATGACCCTTCGAGGGAGGTATATACAGGTCTGGAGAACATCGAGGAAGTGCGTATATAGTCCAGATGACTCCTCTACGTTGAGCAAAAGATAGGTAGATACCTGCATGGCTAATACGATATATAAGTAGAAAGTCCAATCCGACGACTAGTGGTGTGGTAGGGGATATACGAGATCGGGTGGAGATAGAGCACGGGCGGCTACGTTCACAACGGAGGGAGCCAACAGAGGACAAGGGAGTGTACGAAAGTTTGGGGGAGGAAACGCATTCTTAAAAGGTCGTAAACACTCATGAGAAATACGGGCCATCCTCAAACGGGCCTCATGACAAGAACAGCGCGGAGAAGACAACGCCCACAACGGTGATGGCGCTCGACATCGCAACAACGCTGGCGCTGTTACCAGTGGCTTTAGCACCTGCGGCGGTACCGGTACCGGTAGCTGAAGAGCTACCACTGCGCGATGAAGCACCATGGGTAGCAGATGATCCGGACGCGGAAGAGGCTGCAAGGACAGAGTTAGTACCCAAGTTCGAATCACTTCCAATACCAGAAGACGCACCACTGCTGCTCGTGGGCGTAGACCCAGAAGCACTAACCGTAGCAATAGCAGCGTAAAGCTGAGCGCTCTGGAATGGGACGCAGTTGCTTGAGGCGGGGACACGAGCGGTGTAGGGCATGCTTGTGATGGGGCCAAGAGATTCAGGAGGTTGGGTGTAGGTGGCAACGACGCCGTTGGTGGTGTAGACGCCAGGGAAGTCCATGTTCTCGCCGCGGCAGGATTCGAAGGTACCGCTCTGAGCTTGGTTGGGAGCGTTGTAGGCGCATCCGATACGGTCGTAGATATGTTCGCAGTAGTGGGCGGCGTTGGGACCAGCGGGGTCGCAGACCTTGATGCAAAAGGCGTTGCCACCCATGAAGCTATACGTGGAGAAGTCAGCGAAAGTGAACGACGGCGAGAAAAGGATGCGTACTTTGTCCATTCGATGACCTGTTGGAAGGTGTTGTTGTTGTTCGACCATGCATTCGAGTACATCAGACCACCGAGCGGGTTGCCACGCTAAATGTAAACACATCAGTTGACATGTCGGTTTTTTTATGAAACGGGATGATGGGGCCGAATGATATTTATAGAAGGAAAAAACCCGCAGCAACAGGTGGTCCACGTCGAACGAAAAAAGGCACAACGGGGGAAGAAGGATGATAGAGAGCGAGAGTACGTACCAAGTCAGCACCATGAGGATCCAGCTCGCCACCAAAGTCGCCAGCGGCGATGTTGATCTTGGTCTGGTCGATGAAGCCCACGATCTGGATGTAGTCGGGCGTGCGAATCATCTGAACACCCTTGAGGGTGCCTTCGGGCATAAGGCGGGTACCACGACCGGGCTTCGTGCACCACGCAACCTCCTCGCCTTCAGTGTCGGCGATTTGGGAGTTGGGCTTGCTTGGCGCCCACAAGCAAAAGTCTATAAAAAGGAAAGATCTGCGTCAGCTACCCCCGTTTGAGGCGATCAAAGGCAAACACTGACCGTCGATGTTGTTGACCATAGACGTCTGGCATAGGGAGTTTTGATTTTCGGTAGTCGAGTTGCAAATGTTGTAGCCGAATTGCGTTCCCCGGATGAGCTGCTCGTTATCGGCTTGGTAGGGCTGTTACATCCTCGTCAGTTTCTTGGCAATTTCTTGGAATGACAACAGGGGTTCCCCGGCGCCGCCGTTTGCTCGCTACTCACCAAGCCAGAAGGATACGCGTAGTGCTTCGACGCCAGAGGCGTCTGGGGGAACGTTGCAGTCGGAGCCTGGGCGGCCACCAAAGCGGCGCAGAGGGCCAAAAACGTGGTTGAAAGAGCGACGGGAGACATGTCTCAAGAGTTCGATATCGAAACAGAAAAAGTGGTATAGAGGATGGAGGCGGTGGGGAAGACGGCCCACACGTCGACGGTGAGAGTGATGGGAGGTGATGCGATGAGAAAAGAAAGCCAGGCAACCGACAACAACGCCCCACTAAATACCGTATTCAGTCGGAGTCTCAATATGTAACCCTCCAGCCAACCATATCGCTTGCTTTTCTTGGAGCGGTCTATTTTTAGGCCGCACACAGCTCAAGGCGCGCACAGACCAGCAAAGTACTCACGTGCCCAGACGGATTCGCGTCGCGTTTATAAAGAAGGCCTTCACCCAATCTCAACGATAATCCCTTTCTTCCTTTCCCCCCACCATCTCTCTGTCAACGCATCACCAACCTCCTTCAGCAATGCCCAAAATCCAAGCTGGTACGCTATATTTCCCCCAATTTGCTTCCGTGCGCTAATCCGCTTGGCACGAAGGTTCCAAGACCAAGTCCGCCTCCAAGACTGCGAGTTCCAAGCCAGCCGCCAAGCCAGGTTAGTAGCTCATTGTCTTTGCCGCGCCCGTCGCTTACTTCCCACTAATCCAAACCCCTCTACAGCCAAGGAGAAACGCGAACCGAGCGCATACAACGTGTACATCAAAGCAAACATGAGTCAGTGGTTGAAGGATAACCCCGGCAAGAGGAACGTGGAGGCTATGAAAGCGGTAAGTCGACCCCGTCGATTTCGTAGCCAGCTGCTAAGTTCGTGTCCCCAGCTCGGTGCTCTATGGAAGGACCACCCCGATAACCCAAAACGGGGTAAGCCTGGCAAGTCCAAGACTAAGACTGCGGCGCCGGAGAAGGAGAACTTGGATGGTCATCCGAACAGCGATGATACTATTCCGTCTAGCGATGATTAGCTGGCTATTTGGTGCGTCCGCCCCGGCCCTACTCTGCTACTTCTCTCAAGGTCGCCTCCCATAGTTACGCATCGCCTTGCTCGACTGACGTCGATCCATACCTTACGCCGCTTCTGCCTACTAAACTACCTTGATACCCTTGCTGCTCGTGACTGTTCTCCCTCAGCGTAATTCTTGCCTATACCCTCTTCTTGTAACGTCGCTCCCTCACTACCAGCGCTGTAGCCACTGAATGATAATACTGTTTTTGCTCCGTCAAGCTTCAAGCTTCAGGCTTCGGCTGTCCCTCGTCGCAGTCACGTTGCCTGTGTGCATCCAATAACGGTCTTCAGAACACGGTGTACGACACGGCTGTTGACGGGCGCACAAGCAGCAGCCTCCATGATGTGCAACGGATGCCGCACGCGGAGTGAACGGTAATATCGAAGGTAACAGTCGTGCGTACCTGCCGTCCGACCTCGCTCAACTTAGGGTATCTGCTCGAGGACTGAGCTCTACTTCGAAATGACTGTTCCATCATGAGGTACTGCCTGACCTTCTACAGCGCCGTGGTACTCGATGACAAGTGCCATTCCTCGCAAAGGGTGCAGCATATTTTCTTTGAGGGGCGAACAACCGTACGATTTACGTGTTTTCCGATGGCTAGGCTAGTTGATGTACTTAGTAGTTGGCCGAATGAGCGCATCGATGATCTCAAGGGGTTTCATTACTGTCTTTAGTGGTTTAGACCGGAACATGATAGCAATACGACTCTCGGTAGGACGTCCGACCAGGAAAAGGAGCTGTGACGCGTGACGTCATTGTTGCACGTTGAGCTGCGCACGGACCATCATATTCTCACGTGCTACCAGCTTCTCGTCGCGTTCAAACTTCATAAGAGCCTTCACCCCAACTCGACGATGTTCTCCTTCTTTCCTTCCTCCCGTCATCTCTGTCCGTGTCGCCGCGTTCCACGTCGCGATGCTTAAAATCCACGCCTGTGAGCATGCCCACTACTTGGATCCGAGCTGCTTCCGCTGGCTGATAACTTCTTTGCCGACGTGCCGTAGATCCCGAGACTAAGACCGCTGGTAATACTAAGATTACTAAGGCATACGAGCCAGGTTAAGTACGTTGTCTTCAACATGAATGCCAGCTAACCAAAGCTCCTGCAGTCAAGCAGAAACGCAAACCGAGCGCATACAATCTGTACATTAAGGCAAATATGACTCAGTGGTTGACGGATAACCCGGCCAAGAACAATGTGGATGTGATGAGAGCGGTGAGTCCAGTCCGTTGTTTGCTTAGTAGCGGACTACTACATCGTTCTTGCTCCTAGCTCGCTGCTCAGTGGAGGGACCACCCCGATAATCCAAACCGCGGTCGGTTTCGGAAGTCGAAGATCAGGTCGAATAGGGCTGCTCAATTCTAACGTCTCACTCGCGTCTCGTCTCACTTCTGTCTCACAAGCTACGCTAGCGCCCAGGGGCCTTCTTAATATAGAAAGTGTGATCTCGTCCATATGGCTGAGTGTGACTGGACGACTTCCCGCAGGGTTAGGGTTAGGGTTAGGGTTAGGGTTAGGGTTAGGGTTAGGGTTAGGGTTAGGGTTAGGGTTAGGGTTAGGGTTAGGGTTAGGGTTAGGGTTAGGGTTAGGGTTAGGGTTAGGGTTAGGGTTAGGGTTAGGGTTAGGGTAGGGTTAGGGTTAGGGA